>BMAU01001201.1:405000-1054040 GCA_019973935.1 Trichonephila clavipes
TTCTGTTTGGAGTGCCCAAAAAGCAAGAGGCAGTCTCACACACACACACACACACACAGAGATGTTTTTTAAAGTTTTTAAAAATATTCAGGAGAGACGGTTAAGATAAAGGACAATGTATACTTAATCGTTTGCGAATGACAGCACTATCAAATTTCAATAATGAGTAACGAAAGATCAATTCAATAGGAACACCATAATTTTCAAGAAGATGGCAACACACTGTAATATTTTAAGTTTTATTTGATAATTGCATTATTATATTATATAAACATTATTATTCTATCTATGTTTGTAGACATGAAAAATAATGAAAACAATAATAATAATTCATTCTGTTTTAAATTTTCGCTCCAATAAATGTTTTTTTTGTTTCCAAATCTGATATAAAGGTACATACATTTATGTGCGGCCTAAGAGATTAGAGTGTTTTTCCGAAGTGGCCCGCAAGGTCATTTGGGTTGGACACCCCTGGTCAAGGTAACGGACTCGTAGCTGGTGTGTCAGGAGTTGACGCCTAACACCACTTTAGATTCCCCCATGCAGAGAGAACCGTCATTCTAACATCCTCCCGTTGGTATGGCGTAAAAGTTAGGAGAGGAGTTGTCAGGTATCCTCTTCATCACTTGACCATGGTTCAAAAGGTCCGTCGCCAAAAGCCCACGAATAGCAGAATAGTGCGACGTTAACATTCATTTACCTACCCGAGCTCTGGTACTAATAAAACCAGACGTGAAAAGAGCAAATTTTCTTTCTTTCTTTTCAGAATTTTTCGAAACTCGGTCTTTTTAAAGTTTTGAGACTTTGGTGCCAACTCTGGAGTCGTCCTCGTCACTTGGCCGCGATTCAAAATGACAAGATCCATTGCTATTATTTTAATTTGTTCCGCTGTTAAAATTGAAAAGGATTCGTTCAGTAAAGACTGGTCGTGAGGGTGGTTGTTTCCCTGGGGGTTGGTTCGTAGCTCTAAGTCCTGTTCAGGAGATCTCGGTTCCCTTGGGCATTCTGTCAATAGCCGTCGTTTTGCTTTAAAGGGCGACAATGATAAACAATCGTTCAACGCCCCCTTCACCCCAATTTCTGGACTTACAAACTCGGTCCCACTGAGTGAATATGTAGGATCTACTGCTATTTTGTTCGATTCTATAAGTTTTGTGGTAGCGCGAGATTCAAGAAATGAAATAATTGATTTATTTACGTCCACGACTATTAACTGCAGTATTTACATTTAAATAGAAGTCATTCATACTATTGATTATTTCAATACCACAGAATGTGAGCGATCTTCTTGATCTTGATGTTTCAAGCTCTTTGGGGTGGGTGGTTCTTCTCTTACATCTTGAATTTCAGTCCGGGTTTCCGGCTCGTGGGTGGAGTGGTGTTTTTCTCGCGGCCATCGGTCGTCAGGGTGATGTCAGATGAAATGACCTGCAATATTTAGGGGTGCACGTGTGGATGGGAACTGTCTGTTCCTATCCATATAAAGAAGCCACTTTTCCAACTGCGGGTGAATATTAACGTCGTGCTCTTCAGCTACATGATTTGCAGTTGCGGAGTGAAAAGCCATCAGAGCCGCCACAGTAGCCCAGTGATTAGGGTGGCGTGCTTGTGTCTAGAGCTCTGGAATTGATGCCAATAAGATTCCACCGTGATGCACGGTAAAACTGCAAATTCGCTGGCGTTATTCGAAAAGTAGGCGCCAGTTCAAGTTCATCGGGGTTCTTAGAGTTCCGTTGCCGACGGCCAGATGCATGTTGCTTTGTAATGCTTCATATATAAATAATCAGTAAATCTCAATTTGTAGAATTTAAGAAAATAAGTATATATATAAGACATTTAAAAAAATAGTATATTAATAAGTTTACAAAGCGGTGACGTAACGAATAATATTAGCCCCCCGCCCCTGCAAAATCAAGTATGGGGCCCAGGCCGGATCTTACGTACTTGGCGTCAGTCAAGTATTAGACTTCCTAGATTCCTGGATTGGGGGGGTCTACATTACGCCTCCTTTACAGAGAGTATGTATTTGAACGAAAATTGGGGGGACTTATATACTTTTAAAAAGAAAAACAAAACCACTTGTACGTTAAAGAGCGACTTGTATTATTTTTAGTTGTGATGTCCTTTTTCGATACCTGTTTTGAAATCCGAAATGCTTAATAAATGGTATTATTTTTTTAAATTTCCAAGTTTGAGATGTGTCAAAAAAATGTAGCCTATTTTGGCTAATACATTCTGAAGAGGAGAAATCCTTGAAGCTTTGTTTATAAATCTAGAATCTTAAGGGATTATTAGATCCACAATCCCTTCCCCGTTGCCCCATACGCTCATGAGTAGCCCGAAAACTCCCCTTTCCTGTGGCGAACATATTTTGCCGTGAGAAAAAGGTGTCTCTTCCTCTTGCAGAAACTTAATAAAATGTGTCCGCGACTCTTAATAACCCCATTGGGGGCTGGGAGGGGGTAGCTTCTGCGAGACGACATTCCTAAGAACACCCTCCGGGAAGGGAGGTCGTAATGCGATTTCTGCAGCCTCCCCCGGGTGTTGTTCTCGAAATTAGCATGATGCCGTTCGCCCTCCCCTCCTCCTGGACAGCGGACCAATAGCGCTATCGATTGGCCCGTGTAGAGGTGTGTGATTGAATCGCACAGGAGCAGGTGGGACAAATACGGGGCCCCGACGAATGATTTACTTATCTGGGGGAGGTTGTACGTGTAAGGGAGTTTTTCGGTGAGTAGGGAAACCAATGTGTTTCGTTTTCTCGTAAAACACGCTTCTGTTTCAGCAAAAAAGAATTATGGTTTTCTTATTGGAAGAGAGGAAATTTAATATAGGGTTGAGTTTTTTGATTAAGTTAACCCTTCACACAGATAACCTAACAACCGGCCTTGAAATATTTTTATTATTATTCCTTCTAATGTGTATTACATTCCTTCCCTGATCTCTGTGTGTGATGCAGCGTTTCTCAAACTGGGGGGTGCGCCCCCTTAGGGGGCGTAATAACTCTTCGAGGGAGGCGCGAACATATTGAAAAGTCGTAAGCAAAACATTGTTTTAACAAAAATCATTAATTTACTGAAAGTAAACAAACAAAATACATTTATAAAAAGCAATTAAAAACAAAAAATACACATTTACACTTATAAATATATCAGTACTGCACAATTTATTTAGTAGTTAATTTAACAATACTAAATAAAGAACAGCATTAGTAAATACCAATGACCCCATGCGTTGGTCATGTATAAAATTATATAAAAAAATTAACACTCATCTTGATCATTTGTACGGTTGAACATTAATCCCTTAACTGCCGATTAAAAGTGACGCTCCCCAATGCCATCGTTTTCCACGTAGGCGTGCGCACGTGATGTATTGGGGGAGAAAAGGAATAAATAAGCAAATCCTCCTCAAACACTGCAAAGTTCATTTTATTGTATTCTAAAGCCTTTGGAATAATTTTATGGATAGCAGTGCACAGAAAATATCGTACTTCGGAAAGACGTATATATACGTCAGGGCAATTAATGCACTGACTGAGTGAGACGTTTATATACGCCGGTGGCGCTTACGTGGTTCAAGTTGTATTGTAGGTTTCGCGTTGAAGTAGGGTCTTCCTGAATTTCATATTGTTATTGTATCGAGGGGGTTGCGATGAAAACTATGATTGAATTTTGGGGCGCAAATATATAAACTTAGAGAAGCACTGGTGTAATATCGAAGAACTTTAGAAGACAGTTAAAGATAAGTACTAACTGGGGAAGTGAGAGTGAATATTAACGTCGCTATACGAGGGCTTTTGGTGACAGACTTCGTAATTTTGAGCCATAGTCAAATGACGAAGCCGTCACCTGAGCTGGCATCCCCTCTCCCAGCTACCACACCACACTAACCATAGGATGTTTGAGCTCTTGGCAAATTTAGCGTAAATCCCTCACCTACACGACGGGTCTTCAGTGGCATTAGGCTCGAACTCATGACACGCCGGCCACGAGTCCGTTACCTTGACCTCTAAGCCACCGCAGTCACACTAACTGCGGGGGAGAAAGGACTGAGTATAAAAATCTAATGCAAGTATTTTTTCTTTATTAAAAAGTTTTAAAATGTTTCCGAATTACACGTACATTCTACCTTATACGAGAGTTGCAGAGAATGTAGGATAAAAACATTTAATAATTTATAAAATTCTCAATCTGTAACAGTATTAGCATTAATCCATGATATTAATTTGTTATTAAGTGATCAATGTGGGCAAATAAGCTAATGTAACTAAATAAAATAAGTTGTTTGTTCTAAATTTGTTTATTAATTTTAGTGTAATTTCAGCATAATAGAAATTTTATTAGTATTTAAACAGCGAGCTCCAAACCTTTTTCATTGAGTGCCTCTAAGACAAACAATAACAAGTTGCGTCCCTTATTATATTGTTGTCAAAAACTAAATTATTTGTTATATATATATATTACTTTTTAAGTAATACATATATAAACTCAAATTACAAATATAATTTTAGAATTAGAATGTAATGTAAGCGATGCGCAGTAGCTTCCTCTGAAGGTCTTCTCTAAAGGTTTAGTTTCTCTCGTGTGCTGCGGAGCGAGAATAAGAATTATATTAACGTCGCCCTAGAAGGCAAAACTAGCTGCATGGCACGGGCTACCTCTACTTTTATAAATGTTCCCTTTCTTTCACAAAATCAGAACTTCTAATACTCATTTTCAAAATGACTTCCACCCCTCCACCGCTTAGCCCAGCGTTTCTCGGGCGTTCTCTTTTCCTCGTGACACCAGCATTTCTGTGTGTGTGTTTGTACGCGCACAATGTGAGTGATTTCTAAAATTATGTCAAAAAATTTCCCTTTTTCGAAATTTGTTCCATTCTACATATTTTTGATTTAAGACAGGTTTCTTTCCCCTCTCTATGGCCCGATAAGATATAGCTTCAAATTTCGATTTGTGACTTATAAAAAAAATATTGCGTTAGAATTAAAAAAATTATTAATGTGAAGCAATAAAAAGAAATCGATTCTGATGCTAAGAGTAAATAAAAAAAACGTTCGTCATTTTTTAATAATAGTTAGTTTCTAACAATCTAAAATAATAAAATAGATTTCAGATTTTCATGAATCAATCAATCGTTACATATAGTTAGCTTAAAAATGTCTCTAAAATGTATTTTGATCCAAAATAATAGAGAGACGATGTACTTTTTAATTAACAAAGAAAAAATTCATTTCGTATTGAAAGGATATAAATAATCCTTTTAAATTGTAACGTCGTCAGAAGGTAGCGTGAAAATAATACATCACAGCAAGGTTGTGGGAGTAAACAAAATACTTTTAATTTTTTCCTCCAATAGGATAATCTATTTAAGTTAGTTCATGAAGTTGATAGTCTCCGTGCCTAGCCAGTATGGTAGCCCCGTTTTGAGGTCGCTCTCTCCACAGCTTGTCTTGGTCCAGTCCGCAAGGCGTTTTTTCTTATTCGCGTTTTGGATGCCTGGTCAGCATCACGGAACAAAAAACTTCGGGATTCTCCTCTCCGCTTCCTAAAACGACCAGCGCTCGTCTTTTTGAGCTCCTTTTTTTTCTTTTTCTCCTTCCTTCCCCCTCTTCTCCCGGTTGTTCCAGCCTTTTAAAACATCAGGGGCAGTCCATTTCTCCCCCCTCACGTTTTCTCATTGGCGGGCCCATATGAGTCGTTCCTTGAACCTCAACTCATTAGAGTCCATTGGTCCATAATCCGCCAATCGTCCACTCACCCGGTTTCTTCACAAACCAGCAGGTGTCCGACACATGCTCCGACGGCCGAACCCCTTCAGCCCACTGTTGTCGTTTTACCGCCTTTGAGGACAATTCGCCATTGTGTATGTAAGGCCATAGTCACCTGCGTCGGAAGCGATCTCGTCCACAGTAGAATTGCCAGACAATTGTTTGCCTAGTCTAACTGGCACCAAAGTCCAGACGCTAAATAAGCGATAATGAACCCCAGCTGCACGTGCACCAAAACTCAGTCTAGTATTGTCCTGAAAGAGTGAAACTCGTTTCGAAAGGAGGAGGTCACAAAATATATATTTCTTAAAATCAAATTTCTATAAGTAATAAATGAAAGAAAAATTAAGAGATAGCTATTGAAACGATTGCTTTTTTCTGAACGTTTGATTAAACATATTAATATATAAGTAAAAAAAAAGTATGTGGGGAAAGCTTATATATATATATATATATATATATATATATATATATATATATATATATATATACATGTACTGAAAAAAAACATTAAAAAAACCGAAATGATAAAAACATTTTGATATTTAATTTTAACCTTTTTCATTCCACTAAAAAAATTAAACTTTAAAAAGTAGCGCAATGTGAAATTGAAAATTTCTTCCTCTTCAGTTTCAAACCTGGGAACTACCGTTGTATAAAGCAGCGCTTTAACCAACCGCGCTATCCTTTCCTTCGAAGAGAACAGTAAAAATACCTTTAAAGTAAAAGAATATTTTTTCAATATCCCATTTCGTTAAAGTAAAAGACGCCTGAAAAAAAAGAAGCTCCGAATTTTCCCCTGACGGTGAGAAATGGTACTAACTGTACGTTTTAAGGTTTTTATTTAATATCTTTTTAACTAATTGGAATATCGGAATATAAATGTTAAAACGAATTCCTCGGATCATTATCAAAATTTTGCCCCCTTCGGCGAGATTCTGCGTCGTGGGTTCGCGAGAAAATTGGGCTTCATTCATTCATACATTGTTTACCTACGAATTTTAATAGTGTAGACGAGGGCTACTGGCAACGGACCTCGTCCATTTGAACTATGGACGAGGAAGACACCTGAGCTGACACCCCTCTCCTAACTACCACTCCACACTTACTAGAGAACATTGACCTTCGACCAATTTAAGGCATCCGACTACGTTCTGAACCGTGATTTTAAAAAAGCGCATAAATGGATCATTTTCTTGATATTTATTGTCACTTAGATTAGAATACATGTATAAAATTGTTTTAAGGGCATTTTGACAATAAAAATTATTTAAATCCAATATTTCGGCAAAAAATTAACTTAGAATAACATTTATTCAAAATGTTCTCCTTTTTCAAAAAATTCTTCTATTATAATAATATTTTGCCTGTCTATAGTTCAGACCTCTGTATAGAGGCTCAACTATGATTTTTGAGAAATCCACATTATTTTCAGAGTTATCACCCATTGAAATAATATATGTGTGTGTGTGTGTGATCGGTGTTTTTCCTTAAAACTTCTCCCCTCTGTTGTCGTAAAGCATGGATAAACCCACTTCTAAGTTATATATTTCAAAAATTCTAGTTGAGCCTCTGTACAGAGGTCTGAGCTATATACAAGCGAAATGTTGTTATAGTAGAAGTATTTTTGACAAAAAGGAGAATATTTTAAAAACGGGCCATTCTATGTTCATTTTTTGTCAAAATATTGTACTTAAATAATTTTTTATTGTAATACTATTCTTAAAACAATTTTGTATACATTTTCTAATCTAAGTGACACTAAATATCATAAGTATTATCCATTTAGAAGCTTTTGCAAAATCACGGTTTCGAACGTAGTCAGATACCTAACGAGCATCTTGGGTCTTCTACTCGGCAGATCTTCACATGAGGACTGAAGGCTCAAAACATTATATATAAAGATTTAAGGTATTGAACTGCCTTGACACTAGCGAAACCAGATGCAGAAACTCACACTCACGTGACCCACATTCGTAAATGATCATGGGCCTGCTCTTTGGGGTATTTCTAAATATGACTTCCTTTTGGAGAGTATCCGGTTAGTTAAAAATGCGTTTTGCACTGACTTGTATTTAAGATAGCTTGATTTAAAAGCAGCGATTTTTAAGCGTTTAATTATTCCCAGTGGGTCTGCGGATTGGTACTGTAATGACTTCACACAGCTCAGAGATAAACTATTTATTTTCCAGTAAGAAAATCATCAAAAAATATTGTATCACAATTAATTAGCAAAAGGGTCCAAAGATTTCCAGTCTCTTTCGCTGCAATGTCTCATATCTCTTGCATAAACTTTAGAGAAAAGTCCCATACATAGCATATGTAAAAAGAGGGTTCACTCTCGGTCATTCCACACTGAGTCTGGGTGAGTTCGCTGGCTCTAAATCCGCCTTACTTCGCGGACTCAGGTATTGCTGTATCAGAAGTCTTTATATGGAGGGGCCTCCAATCCTCACGTAAAGTTTCTCCAGTTCAGAATCCGTCTTAGTTCGCGGTTCTAGTATAGCTTTCTTTATCGTTGATGGGGACTCAGACGGTTCCCGGATCTCTCCTGTTCGGTCCTCCCTCGCTCTGCTTATATTCCTCTCGTCTCTCACCATCCCTCACCTCCTAATGCCTTCTTTGATCTCTTGTTCGGAGGCCGCCTATCGGGAGTCTGTCTCTGCATATATTCTAAGTTCTCAGACGCACTATCGTCACCGAATCGTGAGAAAACGAAAGCGCAATGTTACGGCGTCTCTTTTTAACGGTCGGGACAGCCTGGGAAAAGAGGGTCCGAATATCTGACCACCCAGTTGCGGAATTCTTTTCCAGCAATTAGGGAAATGTCTGCAATTTTCCCACGTCTGTCGGCCCCACTCTTAGCAATTAGGAAGAAGAGACCAGCTTCATCATAAGCTGGTATCACTTTTTGAGTGCGGCGTCCTATAGGGGGAATACCAATCGCTGCCATGTCATTTTAACGCCAAGTTTCCTCTCCAGAGGCAGGCACCTGGACTCTGATGATGCCGAATTGTACAAGGAATTTAATTTTGTCCAGAGCACCCAAGCCAACCAGGCTATCAAAAGATCTTTTTCATCCTTCATAATCATGCAACGTGAACGCTTTCAATTCATACAAATCCACGGACTCGATCCGGGGTGGAATCCACAAACTTGGGCGTACAAGGGGAGATTCAAACCAATTACGCCACCCAGTCGGCTAAGTTTTATTACAGAAATTCAGATTTTTGTACAGTATATTGAATTCGATTTCTCACATATTTATATCATGCAGCCATCCAGGTTTTTTAAATTTATTTTTTGATGTGTAACATCTTTCCTCTCGGTTGCTGGATATTTATCGGTGTGATTTTGTGAAAATGGACGGAAATGGGTTAGAGGAAGTGACGTCAATGGGAATTTGGCGAGATCTTGGCGATATAGCCAAGTTTTCATCCTATTTGGTGACCAAGTTTTCCGCCAATTCGGCGACTATTTTGGTGACATTGGCATTCATGTTGGCGAGTTCAGGACACTCTGGATTCTTCTAGAAATTGGTGGATTTCTCTACTAATTTCACGTTCTGTGATGCTTGCGAATTTTTCTGAAAGTTTCCGCCGGGTCTATAAATCTTCTACATAGGTGTATTTTAAACACTGATAATTGTGTTTGATTGCTGTTGAAGGTGTGAAGACCTTCGGAGATTTACTCTGCAAATATTGCTACGGAATTCTGTATTTAAAAAGAATTGGATTTCCAATAATAAATTCGCATCGCTCTTAAAGAATTGTTATTTTTCTTTGTGACTGTTTTGCATAAAATCCTCGAACCTCGATCAACGTAACAATTTTATTTCGGGGGGGTATTTTTAGTATTTTTCCCAGCGTCATTGGGTTCTATATAGTATTAATAACCAGAAGAATTTAATATTTAAAGATAAAAAAAATTCGAGTTTTAAAGGGATATACCGAAAATGGTTCTGCTCTTTAAAAAAAAACTCACTCGCTTCCCATGATTTTAAGTGGTGATTTTAATTTTAACATCAGTTTGCCAAACGCTGGGCCGCTCATAGCTTTTTTGTGAATGATGAACTCAAGCTCGAAATAAACACAAATCAAAATATTTCGGCAACTAACAGTGGTACTGTTATTGACGCAGTTTTTCAACGGTTTTTAAATACTTTGAAATCACAAGTATATGCGCCATACTTTAGTTATCATAAGTCTATTATCTCCGTATAAGCCTATTATAAGTCTCCGCTCTTCTTCAAATGGAACAAGAATAATTATTTTTGATAAAAAATTGCATTACTCCTTGTGTTAATTAAATAAAATTTTCATTAAGAATATAGTTATTCGATAGAAAATTATTTTCGATCATACTGGATTCATTTTTTTTCAGGATATAAGTTACTATTGCAACATATGTCAGGTGTTACACATCATATGTGACAACTGTAAGGCTCGTTTCTTTTTTTTTATTTTTAGAAAAGCTGTTGTAACTACTCTGGCAAATATTTTAATTTCCTGAATGAGATTCTCAAAATATTCTTACTGATTTATTTCCTTACTCAAGCACTAAGTTAAGACTTTGCTAGCGAAACTCCCTTTTTACCACTTTCCTTAGGAATCTAACCCTTTCAGGAGATTTCTCTTCTTACACCCGCTCTTGTTCGAATCTTGCTGAGTGGTCGTAAATCACTGTCCCCTCGACATCAAGTGCGCCCCACTTTGGAACATGGTCACATGACCTCCAAAGTGCATTTCCATTTACCTCATTTTTATGCTGCTTGGATGCAGATCTTGGGGATTTATATTCCCCCGATTGTCGCCTCTACCTTTTTACCGTGAACTTTACTGGAACAGATACCGTTATACTTACAGTTAAAAGCGCGGGCCTCACCCACAATGCAAAATTCTTCTTATTCCAACACCCACCCCCTCATTCCTCGGAACTCGAATACGTCTTAAGAAAACAGAGTATTTGTTTCCAATTCTTCCTTTTTGGTCGAGGTAGTCATGGTTTCGAACTCGTGGCTGGGGGTCGTTTCTGTCTAGTCCACGTATAGGGCCGTCCCTAGTAGTTTTACCGCACCTCCCCCCAAAAGCCAAAAATTATACTTTAAAAAGATTAATTGTGTTTACATAGATATACATCTATAGAATAATTTTTGCGAATGAAAAGGGAGCATAACATAACTATATATTAGGTTGGGGAAAAGAAAGCCATTATTTTTTCGGTAGATGGCTGTAGTGTCGATATCTCGTGAAGTATCGATCGAACAATTTCAAGTTTATGTTCATTGTCAAGGTGAGATTTCACACTAAAAAAAATCTTTTGCTATTTTTTTGTTTGGTTTATTCGGTTGTGATATACAGGGTGTTAAAAATGGAAGTCAACAAAGAGAAAACACAGTACATTTTACAGTTTCCTTTGATAAAGGCGAAAAGTAAGCTATGTGGCTAAAATTGTGAATAGTGTTTATCGTACCGATACTGTAACAGCTAATTACGTGCAATTTTTGTTTCGACGATTCCGATCAGGCATTTTTGATATTAAAGATGCACCTAGCACAGGCAGGCCCGTCGTCTAAAATGTGGATAAAATCACAGAAATAATCGAAGTTGACCGGCATGTTAGTAGTCGTAGCATCGCCCAAGAGCTACAAATTGACCATAAAACAGTTCTAAACCATTTGCGTAAAGTTGGATTCAAAAAGAAGCTCTATGTTTGGGCTCAACACCAATTAGCACCAAAAAACAAGATGGATATGATTTCCTTCTGCAAAGCCTTGACCAAACGCAATGAAATCGACTCATTTCTTAAACGGATGGTGACTGGGGATGAGAAATGGGTCACATACGACAATATTGGGTGAAAAAGATCGTAGTCAAAGTGCGGTGAAGCAGCTCAAACGGTGGCCAAACCAGGAAAGTTCTACTGTGTATTTGGTGGGGCTGGAAAGGAATTATTTATTATAAGTTACTTACGTGTGGCCAAACACTAAATTCAGATATCTATTGTTAACAACTGGACCGTTTGAACCTAGCGATTGGCCAGAATTGACCAACAGATCATGTGTTGTGTTTCATCAGGACAACGCCAGGCCACACTCGTCTGTAGTGACTCGACAGAAACTTTGAGAGCTTGATTTGGAAGTTTTAATGCATCCACCCTATAGTTCGACCCTAGCACCAAGCGATTACTCCCTTTTTCTCGCGTTGCAAAACTTGATGAGTGATAAGAAATAGAGATCAAGAGAAGATTGTAAGAATCTATTATTAGAGTTTTCCACAAATAAGGACCAAGACTTCTATGAGAGAGGCATTGTGAAGCGACCTTTAAAATGGCAACAAATTATACAGCAAAACGGTGCATATTTGTCACAAATCGGATAATCCGAAACATGTTAAATAAAGTCTTAAATTTCATGCAAAAATAATGGATTTCTTTTTCCCCGACCTAATATATATATATATATATATATATATATATATATATATATATATATATGTGTGTGTGTGTGTGTGTGTGTGTGTTAATTATTGTAGTAGCGTTGGCTGGTGCTGGTTTGTTGTAATATCTGGTTTATTGAAAACGTCTTCAGTATTGGGTTTCATCTTTTATTTTGAAGCGCGCATAGTGTAACTGGTCAATCACTTTATATTTTACATCTATTTGTTAAAAACACGTCAGCAGACACATATAATAGATGCGACATCTTGACGGACATAACACAAAGACAAAGAGCTGCTGTTATTTACATTCTTACATAATGACGCAAGCAGACAAAGAGGGCGATTACACAAGATATTTGTTTTTATACTAGCAGTGCAAGCACGTGGTAATTATGTAATAGTAGTTCTGATCGGATAGAATGGGCGGGACAGGGACTTCGGACTAGCCGATTACGATTAAGATTACAGTGTTATTTCTTAAACCAAAGAAAAAAGTTTGTTTAAATATTAATACAAAGAGTTAATAAAAAGGATACTAGAGGGAATTATTACATGTATATATATATATATATATATATATATATATATACATGTATATATATATGTATATATATATGTGTGTGTATATATATATATGTGTGTGTATATATATATGTATATATATATATATATGTGTGTATATATATGTATATATATATATATATATGTGTGTGTGTGTGTGTGTGTGTGTGTGTAAATTATTTTAAGTCTTAAAAATACAAATTAATTCGAATTTATGAACATAATTGCCTGTTACCATTTGAAACGAGTAAAATGTAAGAGAATAAATCGAGCATTTCAGCAGGCCAATTTCTTCGAAAAAGAGTCTACTGATGGTGGCAATTACAAGCTTTTATTTAAACTTTTACTAACTACACTCGAGACTAAAATAAAGCATCTCATGTGGCTCTCTATTGACCAAAAACTCTATTTACCCTTCTCCCATTTGGATAGCTGACACCGGACATTGTATGGACGAAAAGAATGTCCGTTGTGACCCCACTCCGGGATGGAGAGGCTGCGGTAGCCGAGTGGTTGGGAGAGAAGCTAATTAAATAGAAAAGAAACATAGGTAATGAGTTTCACCTTTGAGAAGTGGCCACAGTAGCCGAGTGGTCAAGGTATTGGATTGTGGCTGGCATGTCACGAGTTCGAGCCCAGTTACACTAAAGACCCGCTGTGTAGAGGAGCAATGCACGCTAAATCTGTCGAGAGCTCAAATTTCCTCCCGTTGGTGTGGTGTGGTATTTAGGAGAGAGGGGTGTCAGCTCAGGTGTCGTCGTTTGGCCATGGTTCAAAATGACGTGGTCGGTCGCCAAAAGCCCTGGTGTAGCTAAACAGTGGGACGTTAATATTCACTCACTCACTCACCCGGGTTGGAGAGAAAGTTGCTAGTGAAAATTGCGTAAACATATCCAATTTCATGATATAACACGGAGGTGTCCAACTCAAATGACCTTGCGGGGCCACTTCGGAAAAACATTATAATCTCGCCGGCCGCACATAAAAATGTGTACCTTTAACTCAGATTTGGAAACAAAAAAACATTTATTGGAGTAAAAATTTAAAACAAAATGAATTATTATTATTGTTTTCATTATTTTTCATGTATTCCAGACATAGATAATATATTAATGTTTATATAATATAATAATGAAATAATCAAATAATGTTTAAAATATTACAAGTGCCATTTTCTTGAAAATAACGGTGTTCCTTTTGAATTGATATTTCATTATTCCTTGTTGAAATTTGATTGTACTGTCATTCGCAAACGATTAAGTATACATTGTCCTTTATCTTAACCATCCTGAATACTTTTTTTTAACTTAAAAAAAACATGTCTGACTGTTTCTTGATTTTGGGGCACTCCAAACAGAAAAGGAGGAGGAGAAATGAAAGTCGCACACACAAAGAATCATGAACCATCCATAGAGTAAAAGATATGCATAATGCAATTCGGAGTTTTTTAAAAAATGTATTTATTTTAGTAAAATCAAATGTAACTGTTTGATAAAATTTAAATCTATTTTAATCTAAAGGACATTTCTATTATCAAAAAGGATTATTTCAAAACATGAACAGGTAACAAGCAAATACATTGTATATATATAGATTTATATATTAAATATATATAAATCTACAGACATATATATATAGAGAGAGATAGATGACATAATCATTTTTGGCTAGCAAGTCAATTTTATATCTAATACTAATTTTTATCCATAATATCTTAATTTAATACAGACAAATAGTAACAACAATGAAGCAAATTTACTTGACATACATATCAAATTAATAGATAATGTAATACTTTTTAATATTTATGATAAAAGAGAAGATTTCTATTTCAATATTATAAAAGTTCCGCATTGGGAGAGTTGTGACGAATCTATACGGAACTTTATCACTAACCTTCTGAGTCGACCTTTTTAGGGAAATTTAATTCCCTACCTATTTCCAATCAACTCCAAAAAGCGGACAGGATTCCTTGTTATGCAGATTAGATTAAGTATTTAAGTCAAACGAAATAGTAAAGTTGGAGCAGTAGGAGATAGAGATTGAAGCAGAAAATTATCGTGGATTTAAATTGAAGATTTCTTGTTAGAGATATTTAATCTCAAGAATTGAGATTCCGAGTGGTAACTATTGATTTGTGTTTAAAGTCTCATTAAAGTTTTAGGAGTGAGATTAAAGTTAAATGTTCAATAAGAACATTATTAAATATAATTCTGGGATCTCTTATCGTGGTAATCTCTGCGTGATCGTTATTTAATGTTTAATTAATGAGATCATTAATTAAGTTAATTTAAAGGATATTATCTTTAAAACCTCATAATACTATTTAAATAAATTTGTTAATAAGTCTTTGATTCTATTTGGATAAGATAACCAAATAAAGAAAGTTGTTTATAAAAATGGCTACTGGTTCTTACATGACTCCTATTTATTCTCGTTCTCAAAGTGAGGTCCTAGGAGACCTTCACAGAGTAATGTACATATTTCGCTATTCAGGAATTTTGCTATTAACTACATACAACGCAATAAATTTCTGGTCTCAAAAAAATCAGAAATAATAAATAACTATAAACATTTTACTAAATATTGCTTAAATCAGAAATACCCATTTAATTTTATTAATAGTTATGTGAATAAAGCTATTCAAAATTGTAAGGATTAAAAATGCTTAGATTATTAATAGTTTAATACTATAAATTTACACATTTCATAGTTATAGTTACCTCCATATTCTAGTATTAGTTAAATTTACTTATTATTATTTAATTCATATATACTCTAGTGTCACTAAAGTTATCGTGATTTGCAACTCTTATTAATTTTTGTTTCTATTCTTTTTATACTTTTGTTAAGTGCTGCATTTCAGACATTCACATGCTTTGAATCTGCATTAGAGTCCAGAATCTGGTAATAACTTATTTATTGCACTCAGATTTAGCGCGGGCTCTGCATTTTCAATTGCAACTTTTAGGTGAGTTACCTCTATTTTGTAATGGATTTAGATATACCTATCCATTACTTTCAAGAGGTTTTTGCTCAGTATTATTTACATAAAGGGGGAAGGTTGGCTGGCCGAAAAACATGTTCAATCCCAATTTATAAAAATAATTTTATATATTAGCTGTCCTAAGTCAGCAATGTTTATAATACTGCAGCATTCATTTTATAATTTTTAATCTAGTGTCTTTCATTGTATGATCTCTTTACTGTCTATGTGTTTTTTACGAATGTGATTGATGAATGTTTATCTCTTGTTTGTAGAGAATTAGACTATATATATATATACATATATATATATATATATATATATATATATATATATATATATATATATATATATATATATATATATATATATATTAATGCGACGCCTGTTTAACTTAAATTAATTTAATTTATTCTTATTATCCATTTTATAATACCCAGGTTCTAATTTATCATTTGGCGTCACACTATAGTTTACGTTTAAACATTAGATATTTTAAAGACAAATAAAACAGGACACTAAATTAAAAGGCCGTTCTTTAAATTAACACTTAATTTATTTACAATAAGATTGAAATTATTTTAAATACTAAGGAGATATACATGATTACTTAACTGAATTAGGATCTGAGAGAGAGGAAACATGGTGTGGCCATCTCGAGAGTCTCCAACCGCGGCATTTTGTCAAAGGGTCGTCAGACCAAAATCGGTGATAAAATTTGTGTCAGAGAGTGTCTCAATTCGTCGTGCATGCGCTTATATTTCGCGGCGGTTTACTTCTGTATTCTGGAGAGGATTCTTTTTCGAAACACAATCAGCTTTTCTGATTGGACTGGAGTCAGCGGAGGGATATCCTCTCGCGGTCGATGACTCCCCCAAAACACGGGAAATTCCCCAAAACAACCCAAACCATGATGTATTTATGGGTACATTGCCTTCTTCCAGGCGTGGGAAACGCGTCACCCTTTTCGGTGGGGTGAGAGGCGCTCCCAGAAATTCCTTTTCTTGTAAACAACAACAGGGCCGATATAAAAATTACAGTTGCAAGCCTTAGGGACTGACGGCCCCCATCACTCCTCCCCTCTCTCAGATTAACAAAACTAAAATGAATAATAAAAAAAAATTTCAGTAAGCAAACGAAATACAGAATTGGCCTAGCGTCGGCAAATGTCTATGTCAAGAACAAAAATTCACAGACTCCTGGTTCACGATCAGCTGTCCACGTCTTTATGAGGGGTTCTGTCCATGTTCATCCATGATGTTGGCAGCTCCATCGTCGCTCAGATATTGCTAAAGAAATCTGCTAAACTGCAAAAAATAACAAAAACTTTGTCTCCCAGGGAAACCATATTAGTAATGAAACAACAGTTATGAGAAAAAAAATTAAACTTGGCCCTTTGTGACCGCCCTCGAAGACTCCAGGCACCAACTCTCTCACCGCTCATAAAATGAAAATAAGAATGTTAAAAAAAAATACAATCAATTTCTGAAGTTCCTAACCCATTCCGTGAGGGAAAAAAAAAAACCAAATTAACTATCAACAACTACAATGACGTTAATGTACGAAGAGGGAAAAAAAATTTTACTGAATGGATCACCCAAACAATTAACAAAAACATCAGACGCAGACTGACAAATAGAAATAATTAAACAATCACAAAGAATCGTGTGCCACTTAAATAATAAAAAATATTAAGACAAATAACACGTAAAAATACAAAATTGGCGTATCTAACAACTGCGCAACTAACAAAACAACACGTAGGAGTATTGAACAAAATACATTGATAAGAAATAAACGCCAGTGAAAACATTTACATACAATTCAAGCGTGGCGCCCAGAAACAGACACTTCATAATCGTTTAACATCGAAATCTTGACACGACTAATGTGAAGTGAAAGTCCCAGACCACCAAAAAAAAAATACCAGCAGAACTCTTCACATACTCAAAGCATAAGAAATTTCAATGGTTCACTAAGAGCATTGATAACAATATTTAATGAAAATAATTAAGTAAAAGTAAAAAAAATTAGAGATTGAAACAATGAGTGTGCATAAGTGGAGAGAAAAAAAAATTTTTTGTAACTTCGTAGAATGTTTGATAGCCTAAGAAATTTAAAAAATTCACTACAAGCATTGGTTACAAATAAAAGTTTAAAAAAAAATTTAACGGAATTAATTCAGATTTGCAAATTAAAATTTTATAAATTAACTAATCGTATAAATGATAAAAAAAATCTAAAACCTGCAAGAATGTTGAGTAGCCTAAGGAATTTAAAAAAAAAAATTCACCACGAGCATTGGTTACAAATGAAATTAAGAAAAAATTACTGTAATTAAATTTAGAATTGCAAACTATGAGTGCGCATGTGATCAGTATGCACCCCCAAAGTGTACAAAAGCAAAACAGACAAAACATAACATCCCATTTCCTGCGATATGACGATCCCCGGCAACCGCCAACACAAGAAACAGAGTGCAGAATTATAACTAAAAAAATAGCAAATCCGATTGTAAAAAAAAATAACTATATCGATTAATATTGTTTAAAAAAAACTTTAAAGAAAAAAAAATTTCTTCCACATTCAATACATTTGAATTTCCATTTGAGAAATGAATTCCAGAAATCACAAGTGCAGTTGAAAATTTCAGAAAAAAAAATTAAAACATAAAATTGATATGCAACCCAAGTCATAGGAGGCGATACATACAGAGTAAAGTAATTTAACTAAAAGAAAATTATTGCAAGTGTTACACAAAATTAAACATAGTTTCCAATATATAAAAAAAATATATCGCTTAACTAATCAACATAACTTTTAACAATCCTCGTAATACAATGTATCCACAAGTCCAAATAATATATAAAAAAAACTCAAAATGTTTCACTATACGCGCAACAAATATACAAACACGAAAAAAAAAGAAAAACAAGATCCTCTATTTACAATAATACCGCTAACTCAATTCATCGAAAATCCTCTAATCAATAACTAATCAATTATATTTAATTCTATAACACCAACCCAAAATTCTCAGTAACCTTAAAATGATTCCTCGTTAATCCAAAATCGCCTTTCCTCAGATCGTTCACATCTTATTCCTTAATAACACTAACTAAACTTATCTGCAACTTCCGAATAATCAATTGACTGCTCCACAATACCATTAACTAAAACCATCTATGCTAATCAACTTATTTACAAAAACCTCACATACTCAATAACACTAACTAAACTTATCTGCAACTTAAAAAATAATCAATTGACTTCTTCACAATACCATTAACTAAAACCATCTATGCTCATCAGCTTATGTACACAAAATCTCACATACCCAATAACACTAACTAGACTTATCTGCAACATCCAAATAATTAATCGACTTTTCCACAATACCAGTAACCAAAACCCATCTTAGCTCATCAACTTATTTACAAAAATCTCGCATAATCCTCAACTCGAACTTTCCTAAATGCATCTCAAAACATTATTAAATATACCACACAATCATTAACTCAACTTATCTATGTTCATCAACTTAATTACTCGAAATCGTACAAAATCCTGAACTCAAATTACCTTCTCACATCAAAACAACTTTCTCAAATGTACCGCATAATTATATCAACTCAATTTCCTTTGCCCAAAATTCTTAAATCAAAATATCCTTCAGTACATCAAACAGTTTTATTAAATAAACCATGTGACTTTCTTTTCAATTCAATTATCCATTTCCATAAAAAACAACTATCGAATAAACGTACACTTTGAACACAAACTTAACTATCTCCATTAAAAAAAAAAAACTTTCCCAACCATTCAACAAATTCATCAGTGCCAACTTTATCTATCTCCTTCAAATAACTTTCTAAAATATTCTACGAAATCCCTATATAACTCAAACTTATCTAACTCCTTACAAGTAGTGAAACAACAACAACAAAAAAAAAATTCACACCCAATCCTATTCCAACATTTCCAAATTCTCTTAGCAACAACGCCTAATCCTCTTCCAACAGTTTCAAATTCTCATAGCAACAACGCCTAATCCTCTTCCAACAGTTTCAAATTCTCATAGCAACAACGCCTAATCCTCTTCCAACAGTTTCAAACCAAAAAAAATTTATGAGTTTCGAGTCTCATAGCAACAGCACCGTAACGTAAAAACAGGAAACAAGGGGTGGGGAACGAAAACCCATCGGAAAAATTTTGCTGAATCTCTGTCGCGACAGCAGTGGGGGCAAGGGGAAGACCCCTCCTAAGGTGGCAAGAATCCGACATCCAAAAATTCCACCCCTGAACTGATGCTGCCCGCGGTAGGAGTCCCTGCGAAAAAGGTGTAACCAAGAAACAGAATGTCCAATCAACAAACAGTATTCCGTCCTATACCGGATGGCGTGCGGGGGGAGGGATTACGACGAAAAGGGGTGCGGACAAAAGCTCTCCCCACGTTTTCGAAACGAATGGACGAAACATTTTCAACACCATTAGCTGACCAACAACAAAAAAAAACTTTTACCAAATAACAAGCAGAACTACGTACTAAAATCCAGAACAAAAAAATTGAATCAACGTCAACACTCAGTGAAATAATCTACCCGCACTGACATAAATCAACACATGTAAGCCTAGCATCAACGAGAAAAAAAATACAATATCGACCGACCAAAACATCAAAATTCTTAGTAGTTTAGCACACAACCGAGACACAATTATTGCCTGCAAATTCCAAAGCCTGACTGATGCAAGTGCTTTGTAAAATTCAACTTGGGGGCCCAAAACATGCATTTGCAGGGGGGCCCAAATGTTCTCCGTTACGCCACTGATATATATATATATATATATATATATATATATATATATATATATATATATATATATATATATATATATATATTTATATATATATATATAATATATATATAAAGTGCACTTTTTTTTATACTGTACGATCGTCTTATAGTTGAATTAATCATCACTCAAGTTAACCGGATTTACCATGTTATTATTTTCTTCAAAGCATATATCACTATATATCTACAACTCTATTTACAATTATAACTAGCATAGGGAACTACAGGCATCGTCCTCCATTTTCACGTTCGCGAGACCACCTTCTTCTCTCCTTCCCGCTCAAAGGCCTAAACAGTTCACAGCAGCGCCCTCTTTCTAGTCTATCGCGTGCTATGTGTCAGGCCTCCTAGTGCACTATGTGTCACGCCGTTACAATACCATATTCATAGTCTAGACAGAAAATGCAAGAAATATTCAAGTAGTATTTATAATTCTTTTTAAGGTTGTGGTCTATATTTATAAAGTTAGTTTTAAAACAGATCCTTTGAAAGAGTACAGTCATTAGTCACCAGTTGCTCAGAATGTCAAAATAAATTAATTAATCTTGCTTCTTAATTTATTTACAAAATTAAAAAGTACATTTAACTACAAGATTTTAAAAAGTATCATTAGAATTTGTCAAAATATAAATTTTGATTTCGGAAACCATCACAATTTTTGGAGCTCAATAAGATGAAAGCCAACCTCCCAACCGAAAAACATCCAGAAATGCTTTAAAAATGTACTTTTGCATGTTTTGTGTTTTGATACTGTGAAATTTCATTATAATTTAAATAATACTATAATTAATACTTTTTAAAAAGTAGAAACATAAAACAATTTTTTCAAATACAAAATCCGAAAAGATTGATGATCTCAGTCAATTTCCTTTAAAATTATTTTTCGTTCAAAAATTAGTACCAATGTCATTTCTGTGAAGAATATAAGTTAGCAACACTAGAATTAAATGGATGGAGCCGCTCAATTTGTAAAAAAGGTAATATCGATTTTTAATTGTTTCAAATCCATTCTCCCGTTTACAACAAGCTAAATTATGAAATTAATTTTTAAATAGTTTTTGTAATATGTCCTTTGTTTAAATGAGCGTAGTTCATTTAGGAATGAAAATGAGCTCAAATAACTGTCGTGGAAGTTATAGAATTCATTACCAGAGTATTATTTCCCGTTGAAGTATCGAAACGACGTTTATGATTGCTATAAACATTTACTACCGGGTAAAAAAAAAAAAAAAATGAACGATCATTTTTATTTCCTTGCTAAATCACGTCGGTCATGTTTTTATTGGGAAGATATTTTGCGAAGCTAATATCTGGGTAATGCAATAGAAATCCCCTGTAAGACGAGTATTGAATATGAACTCAACACTTGAAAACAGATGCGGCTCATAAGACATCAAACGCTGTGAAAAAGAAACTTTTTTTCTTTTCTGTACGAAATGCGAAAAAGTACACCTACTCAAAAGAGCTAATTCGAAGAGCCTCTGTTTATTTTTTAGTTAGATGTCTTCATACTATCTTACATATTCATAAATATCAACTAAAAAGTTAACATACATTATTTTTTAAATGCGGGTTATAAAAGAAAATTTTTTGCCTTCTTAGTCATAAGCAGACCCTAAGACTGAAATGGTACTGGTACTGACTGGATTGGGTGACAGTACTTGGTTCTTTCGAACCATTATCTTCTACCATGAGACTTTGGAGGGCTTTAATACTCTTTAAAATTTCCCGATTTAAAATTTAATTATTAAGTTAATATTTACATTTGCGTGATAAATATTACTTGTATAGTGAGTGTTTAAAGTCGGATGGAAAAATCAGGGCGTTCTCGTGTTTCGGAGGGCGTGGTAAGCTTAGCCAATCCGGTTGCAGAAAAGAAACCCGAGTGCGAGGTGAAAAAGTTTTGGATGAAGAAAATTCAGATACATTGGTGTCGAGAGGAGCTTCTGGGATTGGTTGTCTAGAATGGTCAGCTGTTTTTCATTTAAGTGTGGAATGACAAAAAGTATCCTTAAAATGGTGCTCTAATCCATAGCATTGCTGTCATAAAATAAAGGGTATCAATCAATTCCTTAGCATTTTTCTAAATAATCCCCACAATCTTCAATTCACCTCTGTCAACTTTTTATCCAATTCTCAAAACATGCCTTGCAAGTCTTTTTTTCCCCTCCTTTTTTTGAGATTTGAATTTTCATTTATTGCTTGGAGGTACTCAAAACGGTGACCTCAAAAGGCAAGCTTGAACCATGGAAATAAAAAAGTCTTACACGGGGCCGTATCAGGTGAGCTTATGAAGCCATAGTTGTCAAATATTCTGTTAAAAAAAATCCAGAATATTAATTACAAAACTCGTGAGTTATCTCGCTACAAAGACACGGATCGTGTGGCTTCTAATGCGTGACGGTATCAGACCGAGGGCCACGAAATTCATCCTGCCAAAGGGCTAGATTTTAAGCCGGTCATTAGCCGAACCATGAACGTCACAGTACGAGACACAAGTCATAAATATATGTGATAAAAGCTTGAAAACGGCACTATTTATATGTATTTCAGAGGAAGCGCATTCCGGATTTTTTTTTAAGTCTCGAATCTAAAGCATGCTCTTTAAAAATTTTTTTTAATAATCCATTCATTTTGAAAATTAAAGATCATATCTACATTACTTGAGACAGCCATGTTGATGAGAAAATTTTCGGATGATAAAAAAATAAGTAACGTTCGTATAAATGAATTAATTCAATTCCATTTTTACACTTAGCTATTGCATTCTGCATTGAAACATTATACATCTATGAGTTACAAACACATTTTTGCAATTCCTACTATTAGCTCACTCTTTCTCTCTCTACATATATATATTTATTTAAACATATATTTATCTTGTTCACATTTTCAATCGTTCATTAAATAATTTTTATGTATCCAATCAAGTTCAAATAATTTTTTTAACTTCTAGTAGATGACACTTGTTGTTAAATACAGTTTTTTCAAAAATTTATTCATTAATTAAATTAAATTAAATTAATTACTGGTTTTCGACGCTAACTTAGATTCGTCTCCATTGTTATAATAATGCATCTGTTAAAACAATGACAAAAGTTGGCGTCGAAAACCGCTTTTCAGCCAAACCGGGTGTGCATTGTTACAACAATGCAGACAAATCATGCTCTTTTTTTTCAATTCCTACTATTATAGTTCTCTCTCTCTCTCTCTGTATATATATATATAGAGAGAGAGAGATAGTATATATTGTTCAAATTTTCAATCGTTAATAAAATACTTTCTATTCATCCATTCAAAGTAGGAAATGACTTAAAATTTTTTTTATATAATATACTTGTTAAATTTCGAGTTTAAAAACAAATTTGAAATTTCCCAGTTTTGATTCCCAATTTAAAATTTCCCAGTCCCGAGCGTTACTCAGCATAATAAATATTTCTATCAAATACTTTTAGAAATTACTTAATGTATGCATTGAATTATCCACGGTAAAATATAAAAGTTTTTTAAAAAAATATATAGCGTGGAACTATTGCATATTTTGTTTATTCATTTCCAGTGTGTGAGAGCGCGCGAAACTTAATTCCACATTCAGATTTGTTGTCTAGGAATTTCATGTTTAATCTTGGGAAAGAGATTTGAAAAGAAGACATATTTCACCGAAAGGTAGATTGTTTCGCGACATAAAAAGGCTTTTATCGGATAAACCAGAGAACTCCTTTCCTCTAGCAATGAATGACTTACATATTTTATTTCGCGTTATTCGCTTAAGAATTGTTGATGTTTTCAAGGAGACCTCCCGAAACAACGTGGAAAAAGATTTCTTACCGAGCTTTCGCTTAGCAGATCAACAAACACGGACAAAGTTATCTCAAAAACTGCATGATTAATAAAAGATTATATCATATTATATGGTTATATTTGTAAAACTTAAACTATTGATTGATAAATGTATTTGATATAATTTCCTTTCATTTTGCTCTGATGATGACTGATTTTTTTACTAACGCAAGTAAAATAATGTGTGTGAGTATATTCAGTCTTAAACTGGAAGAGAAATTACTTTAATATTAATTGAAACCGAAAACTAGTTTAAAACAGTTAAATCAAACCATTTAATTTACATTGAATGGAATCGAAAATGTGTAAAAGTAGAAGAGTATAAATACAGACCGAGTGACCAAAACTAAAAACAAATGTTGAAATAATACTTTTTATGACTATTCTTCCGAAAGCGTATGGATTGTGTAATTTTCTGTTCAAAAGACCAAGCAATTGAATAAATACAGGGATAATTTTTGTGTGTATGTGTGTGTGGAAATAGGTATAGTAATCTCCAAAAAGCCTAAATGAAGAATATTGGGTCACATTTAAAATATACGTGGCATAATATAACCTAAAATAAAAAGAAAATTGCTTTAAAATTAAATTTTAAAAAATCTTTAACTCTTCAGACTAAAACTAAAACTTAAACTCTTCAGACTAAAACTAAAACTTAAACTCTTCAGACTAAAACTAAAACTTAAACTCTTAAAACTCATCGAAAAACTTTTCTAAGCGAAACGTTCGTTACGCGTAGTTGCACTGTCCCCTTTTTCACGCGTCTGAATGTATAGATATTTCAGTTTTTTTTAAGGTAAGGTTACGGTATATACACACACATACACAAGCTCTTGATCAAAATGGATTATATTAAAAATTTAAAAATAATATTTTTAGAAAAGCATATCAGTGCTTATTGCACTTAAATTTGCAGTTCAGATTAATGTTAAAAGCTTACATGATAGCTGCATACATTCTTCGTGAACAGTTATATTACAATGTACAGAGTCAATATGAGCATTCTGAACGTCTCCAATATATATTTCTGTTTCTACTCAACGAAGTATCAACAGTGGCGTAACGTACATTCCCGTAACCCCCACATCCCGGATGACCCTAAGATCCGGCTTGGGGCCCCAAACCCGTCTTTGTCGGAGGCCCCTAATATTCTCTGTTACGCCACTGAGTTTCATTATGATAGGGTTTGCCCCCGACTTTCCGGAAATTACTCCACACCTTATTGTTTGTCGATTGGTTAGAGCTAAAATCATAAATCCAGCTATTGGTCTCTATACTGGGAATGAAAATAACAACTGCAGTCACAAAATGTTTGTTGAGTGTCCTTGTGGAGTCTTAACCTCCGTCTGGTCAAATCTTGACCTTATCCTAAGAACTTGTAGGGTTGTCACCAACTGCAAAAATAAAATTGATTCAAAAATAATGTGACCAATTTCAGAGCATCATAAATTTTTATTAAATTATTAACATGAAAATTTCAATGGGGTTTCTTTAAGCACAGTGTGCACTCACTCTACGTAAAAGTTTAGACCAAACTAAAAGAGCCTTTTTCGATCATTTTGGGGGGTATTTTTCCAACTTTCTCTTTGATTGCATTTTCAAGCCCTTGAAGAGTTCCTATAATTTACGTCTATTTAATTTTTTTAAAGTATTCTTATAAAGAATAATAGCAAAAGGAGATCAGTCAGAGGATGATGTTAGCTATTTCTTAGTAAAAAGAAAATTTATTTTTATAGTTGATTTTGTAGTATGACTTGGTGCAAAATCTTAGTGTTAAACAAAATTTCCTTGAGCCGTTTACTTTCTTATATCATGTGCTTCAAAACTTTCAGCCTTTGATTTTCTTAAAAAGGAACCTTGAAAGGACGTTTCCATCCATACTATGCCAACTTGCCTTTTGCAAAATAACAGGGATTTTGCGGCGCTTTTCGCGTGAAATATATTGTATCTTCGTTTTATGGATGATAGATGAAACATTGCTTCATCCAAAGTAATCCATGTTTTATATTTGCCTCTGCGTAACAATAAATACAGAAGCCAAGAACGTTTTCTTCGTTTTTCTACGGCCTTTGCTGACGTTTCATGCCAGACTGGTTTATTCACTTTTTTTTACAGCCTAATTTTTTTATCTGACAAATTGTCGACGGTTATACCTGCAGCTTCTTTGTTAAAATTTTTTGAGCAGAAAATTTTCATCAGCAATAAGTCTTTTCAACTATTTTTTTTCACCAAGGACTTCCTTTCATCCGCAATTTTTTTCCTGAAGCCTTTGATTGCCATCCAAATTTTATTCTTTTCGAAGTGTAGACAATAATCCATTAAAAAAAATGTCTTTTCTGATTGTTAAATGCTTTATTTATAACATAATTTGAGCAATCATTCTTCAAAAGCTGCAAAATTTCGTTTCGGGTTTGAGGATCTAATTTTGGAGCCATAATTTAATCCCACTAAAAAAAGTAATTAGACTGGTAATTTAAACATTTCATTTTTAAAATAAACTACTAGTTAAGCGATTAAAATTAACCGTAAAAAGCTATGTGCTTTAAAATTTGGTCACTCTTATTTTGAATCAATCTGTACTAGTCGGCTCTTTTATCGAAATGTGAAAGAAACCGCACAGGAAAGTGTGGTCCGCTGAATTGTTATTGGTCGCCTTGCTGTCAGGGCCGGACCGGGACATTTGGGGACCCTGGGCTAACGATATCTGGGGCCCCCCTAAATAATTAAAATTTTTGCCATTTTCCTAAAAAAAAATTTGCGCGGGAAAATTTAAAATATACGAAACTTAAGGGGTTTTTTTTAAAAAAAATTTGTATTTCAAACGATTTAAATACGTTATAAGCAAAAACACAATTTACAATAAAACTTTTCTACACTTTTGTGCTGCAAATTCTTTCATTTGCTGATCACATTTTAAGTCTTTAATGAGATCAGTATTAATAGAAAGAAGTGATAAATAATTAAGCCTAGTATCTGTCATTGTTGTCCTACATTTGTTGTGATGCGACGCTATTTTAAACTTATTTAATTTCTTAATTGTGAAGGGGTGTTGGAAAGCTAAAATCTTATTTTTTTGACAATTTGAGATTTTTACATTTTCAAATTGTATAGATTTTAACCTTTCTAAAAATAACTTACTTGAACCTCTAGGGTATTTAGAAGCCCTTAAAACGTATTTTTAAATAATCGTTGAATTTGGGCCACGCCCATTTTAATGGTGAAAATTGTAAACAAATTACTTTGTTTTTGCATAATAGTGTAACGACTGATATGAACCAAAACATGCATCTTTTATTTTAAATTGAGCCTTTTATTTGTTTATTTCCCAGCCGATTAGAACTCTCACTGTATACATTAAAATCAATTTATCTCAAAATATAAATTTTAATGTGCGATGTACCTTTTCTGAGAAACTACTGCTCACAGGTATGTAAATTTTTTATGAATTATTTATAATGATGTCTAATATATACTAAAATGAGCTTTTTTTAAAACACTCAAAAATTTCATTTTTTACAAATTTTTTAAGTAAAAAATGGGTCAAATTTCGCAATGTTTGATAAAATATTTCATAATTTCTTAAGAAATTCAAAATTAGCTAAAAGCTCATTTTAGTATAATAAGAGAGATGTGCTTTAATAGTATGAAAAATTTCAAGCATGTACATAAAATAGATTTTGATAAAAGGTACATCGAAAAGAGCCAATTTAACATTGCCAGTAGAGAGAGAGAGAGGTTTCCAACACCCCTGAACCCAGTTTCCTGTGTTTAACGTCGCATCATGACCAAAATTAAAATAAACAATAATCATGTTTTAACAAATTAACTTTGCACTAAATTAACAGTCCGGTCGTATAGTGGTAAACAATTGTATTTATTATCAAGGCATACTGAAAACAATATTAAAAAGAACGATACTTATCTGAGTGAAGGGAGAGGATGGAGAATGACCCGAAAATTCTCTTCCCGACGGGTTGGTACTTCCGGGAAATATATAAAATAAGGGAAAAGCCACGAGAAATGGTGCGCCAGTGCTTTTAAAGCTGACCGCACCACTTCGAAAAGAATCCGCTACGGATTCATTACCGTCAAATCTACCACTCTGATTGGACTCAACAGTCCGCGTAAGAATACAACCTTGCCGGCCACAAAGTGCGTTGAACCTAGATACACCCACATTTTTTACTAATCCCTGTTTCCTGTAAACAGAAAAATGCAAAATTAAAATTGTATCTCAGGGACCGGCGGCCTCCCATCACTCCTCCCCTCTTTCAGATTAACAAAACTAAAAATAAAAGAAACAAAAAAAATCATCGAGGAAAATGTAAATATAAAATGCAATAGCGTCAGAAGTTCCAACACAAGAAAAATTCATTGAGGAAAATGTACATATAAAAATGCAATAGCGTCAGCAGTTCCAACACAAGAAAATTGTATCTCAGGGACCGGTGGCATCCCATCACTTGCAAGCTTTTTATTAACTTGCAGTGTAAAATGTTCGGGTGGAATCTTGCAACTCAATTTTGAAGCTGATGCCTTCGACCGACTGAGCTGAAATTTTCTATGCACGTTTAGTTTGGATGACAATGCATGTTTTTATTATTTATATTCTAATATCGAAATTAGTTAAAAAGATATTAAATAAAAACCTTTTTCCCCTGTTAGCTTTTTATTCTGCTTATCGGATTGAGCTTAAATAAGTTCCTATTTTTTTAACTTTTTTACAAAACTATCTGATTCTTTCTGTTAAACTGAGACACAAAATAATTACATAATCCGAAAGATCATTTATTTTGCCACGATACGGGATAAATCTTTTTAAAAAATAATAATTTCTATTTTTAACGATTTTTTCTAAAATGAGACAAAATCGATGCGTTTTCATGAAAATGATTTCTAAATCGTTCCGTATGAATTTCTTTTTTTTGTGTGTGTGTTAATGAATCGATATTCCACACTAAGAAAGTTCTGGCGTTTCTCTTAGAATCAGTCATTTAAACAATAAAATGACTAAAACTTTTTTTTACGATTTCAAAAAATACTCAAATTTTTAATAAAACATTTTAAGACTTCGTTATTTCTAAAGATAATCGCACGAAGCTTTTTTTTCGTTTGTAGAAGAGTATTATCCAAATTCTGCACAAGGATTGAAAAAATTGGTTTACAATTACGGAGTTAAAAAATTTTCTTGTGTTTTTCGTTTTTAATATAGTATTATAGTAAAAGCAAAAAAAAAAAAAAATTAATTTTAATATTTTGATTAATTTTGCTTTGTCTAATTTTGTTTTGGTTTTACAGTGTGTTTACATCCCCCCCCATTATCCTCTTGTTGCTGCCCGAGTTTAATATCTATCATATGTACGTGGCCAGGCGGGAAAAAAGATTAAGTACCCCTTAGCTAGCCTGCTCAATATTAACAGGCAAACGACCTTACAACAATGATGCTTTGAATGAGACGAACAGACTGAGAAACTTGTCCAGCGATAACTAAAAAGTAAAAAATAAATTAAAAGTAAAAAAAAACTTTTTTAAAAACAAGCTTTTATTTAAATGCTACGAAAAGAATAAAATAAACTTTTTTTAAACTTTTTTGCTATCACCTTATAACGTCATTACACAATTTATGATATAAAAGCTTGTCACGAGATTTACCTGTGTAAATAAACAAGCAAAATAAATAACTTGATCTGATTGATTTTAATATCTAAAATTATTTGAAACTAAGTAAGTACGAGTACTTAAATCTCGCGACAAGCTTTTATATCATAAATTGTGTAATGACGTTATAAGGTGATAGCAAAAAAAAGCTTTAACAGAAAAGTTTATTTTATTCTTTTCAGAGCATTTAAATAAAAGCTTGTTTAAAAAAATTTGTTTTTTACTTTTAATTGATTTTCTATATAGGACATTGTAGAGAACGCACGCTCCGCTTCACAACCAGTAATAGGGAGCGTTATAAAATATTTAAAATGGTAGACAAATTTGGAAAAAGGTCCACAAATTTCTTTTCAAAAATTAAATTGAACATATCACTACAAGTAAAGGACTCTTGCTCAGCTTATTTTAGATAAGTTTTGAATTGAACACCTTCATTTACTAAATGTTTGGTCTACGTCATCTGAATAGTAATCAATAATAGCGCGTGCACTCTCCAAATCGATTTTCTCCTTACGTTGATCTTGCAAATCTATTAAAAATTTAAACTTCTTACTACATTCTGCGTATACTTGACTTCTTGTATTTAAATCAAGAATTAGCTTATCTAACACAACAATAAGCATGTCTCTTTTCAATTTTTTTGTCCCATACACAGCTTTTTCTGTGGATTTATTCACAATTTTTGAAATAACCGGTTCTCTCTCTCCTTATTCACATCGCTATATTCTATCTCTAAACTATGACTTTTTTTTTTTTTGGCTACGTCTTGATATTCCTTTAGTTTTTGATCTGATTCATGTCGTACATTGCTTATAAACGTTTCTAATGACATATTTAACATTCCCTTTATAATGTCAAAACCAAGAGTCTATAAAAAAAATGTTTGTTAACTGAATTAAATCTTCCCCTAAAATTTTTTCCCGAAAAATAATTAAAATGGCAGTCTCGAGTTTTGTTAATGTATTAAATAAATTTACTGCATCTTTCCGAAAATCAATTTTCTCATTTTTATTGTCACCAAATGTCTTAAGAATATTCAGGATATTACCAGAATTACCTTTTAAGGCTTCAACAGCATCGTAGTGAAAAGACCATTTGGTTTGTGATTTAAACTTCTTATTAAGGTAAATTCAGTTTAATTCCCCGATTTAGAATGGGTCGAAGCAAAAGAGAAAACATATATTTGTTACACTAAACCAAAAGAGTTCACGATTTCAGTTATAACTTTAGCTCATTCTGCACCCACCAGATTAAAAGAATGCGTAGCACACATAATTAGCAAATTTATTTTTTTCTTTTATAACGGCTTGCACACTATTACATCGTCCGAACATATTGGCAGCGTTGTCAAATAACTGTCCCCTACAATTAACCAATAGCACTCCATCTGTTTCTAAAACTTTTTGCAGAGAATTAAATAAGTATAAGCCAGTGTGACTACTAATCTTCATTAATGAGACACATCTTGCATACACTTTTCCCCGAAAACAATACCGTAGTTTAATCACAAATTAGTCATTGTGGGACAAATCTGGTGTTGAATCTATCGCAATTGAATGGTTCTTTGTGTGTGTGTCTCATCGTTATCTACTTGAGTTGTAATTGTTTTAATGATTTGTGCTTGCTCATGATCTCAATTATTTGCTCATATATTGTTTTTGATAAGTACGATATTAACGATTTCAGTCGTAATTCTCACTGTTTAATATGTTTACGAATGCATGGGTCGAACTCTACTAGCAGTTCCAGGTCACAAATAAAACTACCATTATGAGGAGAACCAAAAACTTCCTCGGTACATCTAAATACTACCTCTTATAGCCAAATACTTAACTACCGCAACAACACGTTTGAGGACATTGTGGTAATATTCTGTATCTTTTCTTAATTGCTCCTTTAAATGTTTATCTAAAACAGACATTTTCTTTTCGTGTCAACCAAATTAACATTGAAATTTTATGTTCAATAGAATTTTCATGATTTTCTAGACAACGTGTTTCCAATCAGAATAGCCGGTTGTGTATTGAGAATTTGTTTTACAAAAAAATTGCAGGTCAAACAAAAAACACTACCAACACTTGTTCAATAACATAGCGAAGATCTTCGCAGCACTTGGCCATTTTTAAGTTTTTCAATGAAAAGATTATTCGAAAATGATTATTTTTGCTCTTACAGAAAAAGAATATATATTGCTTGGATCTTTATTTTGAAAATAACTCATTTCACATGCCAAAGAACATAATCAATAAAATTATTACTTAGCGATTTAGGCCATGAACCCAAGTGAGCGCATTTCTCAAGTTCAAACCCAACATTTTCTAAACACTTTTCTGTCGGAGCATTGCTCATGTCCTCTGGCTGAACAAAATCTTTTTCAGAAGGCTGCTGGTAATCGAGATATTGCATATTTTCATCATTAATATTTGCTTTTCGGATTGTTCTGTTTTCTTTGGCTAAGTTGCTTTACCTTTCATTTGTTAATGTATATGCGTTTTTTATATTCTTGTTACTTTGTTCCATTGTAAAAAAAAGTTGAAATTTTAACATATTTCATTTTCTTTTTCTTGATTCTGCATAGGTACCCTTTTTCAAAAATTGTTTTTGGAGACAGTAACAGTAAAAATAATTTATGTTTTATATTTAGTTTAAATTATTAATCTGATTCTGTGAAGAAAAAGTCAATTTGACCAGCCATTATTTCGCAATTTTAAAAAAATTAGGAATTTTTGAAGTTTTTTCAAACTTTATGAAATGCTTGATTTTTAAAACTGTTTAGTAATTTTAAATTATTTATTTTCCTTGGATTATTGAAAACAAAAGTTAGTATGAATTTGAAAAACTGTTCCCTTGCTGATTTTGTGGAGACCCCCCTGGATCTCACCATGGACACCAAGATTAATTTGAGGCAAAGAACCACTAAGAGCCACACATTTTGAATAATAATAATATTTATTTATTATTTCAATTTTTCAAAAAACTCTAATAACATATAATACTTTTATGTTACGTCAAATAAAGGGATTTACCTTTATACTAAATTAAATTACCAATGAAGAAACTAATTAATAATTACGCCCAAGATCAAGTAAGGTCTACCGAAATAGGAGGTCCAAGAAATACACGTACTCGAATTCTTAACTTTCATTAACATTAACTAATTCGACTAAACTAACACTTATTTTAAGCGTACGTAAATTATATTTACCGCTGGCTATATCAGCTTTCTGGTATATATATACTTCCGTAGAATCGCAGCAATACTTCTTCAATATCTTAATATCCTGGAATCCTCTGAGATTGAGGTTAAATTTGCTGGCTCAATAGCCTTCCATCATCTACATTGCTAGCTTACAACGCTCGACTTAAATATCTTATCTATTTTGCATACCCCGTTCATCTTTTTGGAGTTTATTGGAAATAAACGCAAATTTATATTCCCCAAAAAGACGCCTAAGAAAATTAGTGGAAAGGTTTCGTACAGATTCGTCACAATTTTTAATAATTATTTTTCTAGCTAAACCTGGAAAAAACACGATTTTTTTCTTAAAAATATTAAATTAAGCATTTTTTGAAGAAATAACTAGAGATCTCAGACATAAATCCATACTAACTTTTACAGTGCATACGTTTGGGAGTACATACAAAAAATTTCAAGATTCTATATTTAACAGAAAAAAGCTTTAGGGTTTAGAAAACACTTATACCTTCAAAATTAAAAGTCAGAAAAAAACACATTTAAAGTTTGTAAAGGCATAAAACAAAAACTTATAATGAACTAATATATATATATATATAATTAGAACTTAACCGTTAAGTTCTAATTTTTTAATATGTTATATTTCAATGCAATTTTTTACATTAAAACACTACTTTAATTTAATAGGACTGAAAACATTTTTTTTCTAATTCAAAATATATTTTTGCATAATATTGATAGCATTTTTTACCTATTTAACTTTATTATAGGTTATTCAGCTTAATCTTAACCTATTATTTTCACAAGTTTTGAAACACAAAGCATTTATGTGCACAATCATACTACTACTAAAGCTAAAAATCGCCAGCTTTTTACATAAAATTTAATTTTTTCCAGTTTTAATTTGGGGCAGTTTAGCAAGTTTGAATGTTTGTGGTGCACGACGTAAAAATAGTATTATATAGTACTACAGTATGTTTATTGTAATGGGGTTTGATATATATAATGAAAATATTCGATTTTATCTGCAATACTTGTGTTCGGAAGTCTAATTGCAGTATCAACTGAGGGCGGTTTTAGATGTTTCAAATTCAGTAGTATTCCATCCCTTCGAAATATTGTTTCTCATATCAACCTGAGAAAGTTTTGGCCATGGCATTTTCTTAACTTGAAAAAAAATTGATAATAAAGCGTCTGAGTTATATAAATTATTTTTTAAACAAAAATTGGCCTTGAAATCAATCTGAATTAAGTAACTAGGACAACTCAAAAAAACTCAAAACATAATCAAGCTGAAATGTTTTTAGTAATGAAAATTGGAATTAATAACCATTTCACACTTAATGAGTTCATTGTACTCAAAAATATTTCTAATTACTTTAAGAGTGCTTTAAAATGAGAGAGAGAGAAACCAAAACTACAACCAAAGCTCAGGAAACTTCAAATATCTGAAAAAAAATTGTTTTCAGATCTGAAATGTGGTGGCAAGCTGCACAATGATATGGGCCACAAGAAAATACTAATATATATATATATATATATATATATATATATATATATATATATATATATATATATATATTGGTGTATTTGAGATTTGAAGAATACTGTGTGGCCATAACAGTAATTTTTTTTCTCTGCTCCACTTTCATATTTTCTGTGCCAGACTTATTTATATTGTTAACTAAGGACTTAACAGAAAATAAATTTAAAAGTTTATGTCAATAATTAGAGGTTTCTAAGATAATTAAAAAAAGTACCTAGTTTATTTTAAAAAATCATTGTCTACACTCGTTAAAACCTAAAACGCTTATTATTATTTATGGGCCCATCAATTTATAAAGGGATTTTTATAAAAATAAACTTAAGAATTATTTGCCCTACTTAAACAAATAGTTTTTCCGTTGTCATCTATTATTTGCTGTTACTACCTATCAGTAGCGCACACAGGAATTTTTCAAGGGGGGGTCGAAAGTCCACCATTCTTGTGTCATGCTCCTTTTGATTTTGTCGATTTTCGGGGACAAAAAACAGTAAAAAAGTAATTCTTGAATAAATAACTAGCATTAATTAATAAAATTAATCATTAATAACAAACATTTAATTAAATTTTACGTACTATATACTTAGAATTATAATCAATCAGGGAAAAAATCAAGGGGTTTGGGGGTCTGGACCCTCGGACCCCCCCTTGTGTGCGCCACTGCTACCTATACTTAAAAAAAACGATTTATCAAGGCCACTTTACTTTTGTCCATAATATTCCCGGGAAATCTCCATAATCCACATAAAATGATTGTTATTTTTTCCATCCTATAGAAGTAATTAAGCTACTCGCCCCAAATTTTAAGATAAAATGCATATTTATGGGAAATTCTGATGGTTTCAATCTTTGAAAAGTTGAAAATACAGAAAATGCGTAATCATAACTTCAATATCTTCTTACTTAAATAATTTAGAAATGTGTATTGGTACCAGGGGCGTAGCTACCGCCGTATCAATGATAACCACCAAGCTACAGGGGCCCAACATGTGAGCAAAAAATCGTAAAATGCTATCAATAGTCCCGTTAACAGAGCTGCCATAAAAAAAAAAAAGGCCCCAAAGAATTTTGATACTAGGCCCGCACAAGAGTAGCTTCACCACTGATTGGTACTTACTTTTTACTTAAATAAACAGGTACCTTTAAATTTCAGGTAACATCAACTCAGATGACAGCAACCAATCAGTATATAATTGTAACTTAGAATGATTATTGCTCAAAATAAATGGCTGCAGAAATAGTGCCACTGCGTCTGTATAATGGCTCGATGTTCGTCGGCGCCGCTCCATGATAGAGCCTGGGTCTATTAGTTATTAATTTCCACGTATTCGGAGGTAGAGTGGAAGGACAAAAGTAAATTGCTCTTGCACTCCAAAATAAAAATAAATTTCATATATTATTTCAGGTATTTTATTTTTGATTTGTATTTTTTTATTCGTTTATTATTTGTTGTCTTCTACGGGGAACGAGGTCCCCTAGTACCAGGGGGCCCCCATTTAGCCCATACATAGATCCGGCCTTGCTTGATGTTGTAAAAAATTATTTATCTCTGCTATTCCTTTTATAATTCAACATTACTTTTTCATCGAAGTAAAAAAAAAATCAGCTGTACTTACTAATTAAATTGGCCAAAATTTTAGAATAATAGAACAAAATTTTATGCAAACTATTCAAAGTGGAACGCAAATGCACTGCAAGCATCTTTTCTACATTTTGTGAAATTACTCCATTTTCTCTCGCGGTTGATTTTTAAGAAAAACAAACCAAACTCTTTCCATTCCCGCAGCGAGAGTTCCTTTTTCTAATTTCTAGTTAGACGAGTTGGGGTTCACTTAAAAAAAAGCACTCTCCGGAATAAGAAACAAATTCTTAACGTGTTTCTGTCAGAAAGAAATATGTCCGGTCATTATCACTTCCCATAATGCAGCAGCAGAGATGAAACAAATGTTCTACACAAAACAGTTATGTCCACATTTTTTTTCTACCTTGATGTTCCTTTTGGAATAACGATCACGTTTCGTCGATGATACCCGAAATGGATTTTTTTTTTTGAGTTCTTGGTGGTTTATTGTTCGGATTTTGTTCTGAACGAGAACAACGTGGAAACAATTTGGGCAGACATTTGTTCTGGCTCTAGAACATATCTGGAAAGTAAGAATGAAAGATCTTTCTCAGTTCTTAAGAAGTTTTTTTTTAAAGATTTGTTGCGGAGGTCTTCCTCCTGTTTCGTTGATTTACTTAAAGTACGTTGAACTGTTGATATTGACCGATTTTCAAATCTTTCTCCTTAAATGCACACGACGGATTTTTTTCTCTCTGATTGGACTGCAACTTAGCCTTTGCGGACATGGCTAGTCTAACAATGTTAAAGCTATTTTATGAAGTCGCTCACTACTAAACTTGGATGCTTGAATTAATTTGAATTCAAGCTCTCGTCGAATGCTACATATTGCCGAGAGTACCAGAGCCAAATGGATACACAAGGGATCTTTTACATGCCACGTAATCATATGACACGCGTGGACTAAGCCACTGAGCCACTGAGTGGACCACAAGACGGATTTTAATACATTTCATAGCATAAAATTATATTTCACATAAATATCGGTCCGCATAACATATTGGAACGATTTATGTGTTGCTGAGTGAGGCTCTAAGAGTGCAAAGGAATAAATACCCTTAGATCGATCGAGTTTTGTGTGAACATAGCGTGCGTTTTTTAAAAAAATTTTTAATATGTAAATGACACTATAAAGGTTAGTTTTCTGAAAGTTTAATGAATTTTTTTAAAAGTTTGTAAAAGTTGCCGATATATATATATATATATATATATATATATAGAAAAGTATGCATATCATTTAACCTTAAACCAATATTTGATACAAAAAAAACCCTGGAGGGTCAGAGAAATTTTTAATTTCTTTTTTGTTTCTTGATGTAGTTATTTTTTCCAGTTCATATATTTTCTGTACATAAGCCGACAAACGGTCTCAAACATCATTTTTTATTTCAAAGCGTTTTCCACAAAAACACGCGCAAGATCTGTGTCCCTTCATTACATTCGTGGAACGGGAGACAAAACAAATAACCCCTCCCATCGGAGAGCCAACTGCACAACCATTGGCCCTTTTGGGCAGAAGGATCACGTCCGGACATCCAATAAAAGGGTTGCCACTGATGGCTCTATTTACTTTTGCCACTTGGAAAGGGTGCAAATCCTACCCAGAAGGAAGCCATTAAGATGGATGCAGCTACGATATGCCTTTCACAAATGCGTGTGGAGGCGCTAATAAATATGTTGTTTGCGATAAGAACACGACTTATTTGAAAAAGAGACACTTTTTAAAAGTGGGTTTGTGTCTTGCAAAGAGCTGCTGATTTGTTACTGCAAATGGCTTTTTCCTGCGCATTTGGTTCACAGCTTTGCTTTGTATTCCGGAGATCTTTTTAAAAATGTCGGGGGGCAGACGGGATTCTATTTGCCATCCTATGGAAAGTCATATTTGCCTCCTGGGGCAGAGGTTTCATGCAATTGATTGTTTATCAATGAACGTCACGTTCAAGGCGCCCCCGTTCCTTAAGTTTTCGACAAAACGGTATAAAAACCAGCGGCGTAATGAAAATATAAGGGTCCCCCTGCAAAGTCAGAATGGAGCCCCAAGGCGAACCGTATTCGTACTTGGCGTCAGTTAGACTTTGGGTACCCTAGAGTCCTGCCCCCCGCAATGCGGGAGTGCAGGGGTGTACGTTACGCCACTGATAAAAAGCATTATCGGAATTTCAGACTGATTTGATTTTAAATCATGTTTCAGTAAATGAACACAAATGCATGACACTCTACATTTTTACGCTTTTAAGTACGCATCACGCATCAGTGGCGTAACGGAGAACATTTGGCCCCCCTACAAAGTCAGGTTTTGGATACCCAAGTTGGATTTTACAAAGGGTAGATACTTGACGGCAGTCAGACTTTGGGGCCGCAGTAGCCTAGTGTTCAAGATATCGGATCGTGGCTGGCTTGTCACGAGTTCGAGCCCAGTACCACTAAAGACCAGCCTTTTCGGGAGGGGTAGTTAGCTTATACTAACATTAACAGTGACGTTATAAACTCATCTACCTGTATAAGAGTAAAGACTAGAACATTAACAAAAATAAAAATAGACACAAAAGTCACTTCTTTCCTTTATTTTGTTTTTATAATGCTAAGGCTATCTATTATTCAATTGAAAATGTTTATTTCCCCCAATGCATATTGAATTTAAACACCCTATGTCTTAGGTAATATTAACCCTATTAGATATTTTCGTCAAGCAGCTTTCGCAAAAGTCATTTTTAAAATGCCTTTGTTAAACATTCATCCCCAGTGCGCCGCTAATAAGAAAAAAATATATTTTCTATTGCGGTATTGCGGGTTCTGCCACGAATTTTGCTATCAAATGAAGGATATGTGGAAAGAGTATACATTAAAGGGCAGAGGGGACCCCATCACACTGTTCCCTAACATTCTATCTTTCTTAAACTATGCTATGCAATTGGAAGATCAGGACTTATTTTGATTTTACAATAACTATTTGAAAATCAGCATATTTATGCAACTTATTGTAAGATTTATTTTGAGAAATTCACCATCAAATTTGCTTGATTGATAGAATTATACGCGACCTCCGACCACCCTTTGTTTTGGCCGCCCGCGTGTGGATCCTGCACACCTGCTAGGATCTGTCCAGTGTTTTGTTCAAAAAGTTCCTGTTCCATTACTCAACTCTGATAACCCTTCCTAACTACCACACATGATTTGCGGCCGCAGTAGCCTAGTGGTCAAGGTATCGAATCATGGCTGGCATGTCACGAGTTCGAGCCCAGTACCACTAAAGACCCGTCGTGTAGGGGAGCGATGCACGTTAAATCTGTAGAAAGCTCAAACGTCCTCCTCTTGGTATGGTGGGGTAGTTAGGAGAGGGGGTGTCAGCTCAGGTGTCGTCGTTTGACCATGGTTCAAAATTATGTGGTCCGTCGCCAAAAGCCCACGTGTAGCTGAACAGTGCGACGTTAATATTCACTTACTTACTCCTCACATGATTTATTGATCTGGAGGTGTACTGAAATAAGATATCTAATAGAGTATCTCAGGACTCTATTTGAGTCACGTGATTAAATTTGGAAATTGCAGGACAGAGGTGAAAGGAAACTATAAAACCTGCTTGATTCGCAAAGACCGAAAATCAAAATATTTATCAGCTGTGACAACCGCAAAAAGAGATTTAATTTGTTATGCTGAATTATGAAAGATATTCCCACTTCTTCACAATGCTTTCTTAGTTTTGATGATTTAGATGCATTTGTATATATAGCAAGGATGTGTTTTTTAACTTTATGATTAATGCTTTGTAGTACTAGGTTGTACGATTCAATACTCAGATAAAATGTTTCGTAATCGACCAAAATTTACGTACCTCGATACTTATGAAACTAGAACTAATTTCTTCAGCCAATTTATGAGATCTTCGATTCAAGCAAAGTAATGGTATGTTTATCTTTATTCCAGTGACCAAATACATCCGTATCGGGATCGGGGACAAGAACGACAACCCCCCCTATTTCGACCAGTCCCTCTACGAAGCAGAGGTCAACGAGGACGAGGATATCCAGCACACGGTCATCACTGTAACTGCAAAGGACAAGGACGAGTGTGAGTAGACCATACTCTTTTTCTCCTTTTTTTAAAAAATCTATGTGTTATCTTTCAACTTTTTTTAATCGTTAACACATATCTTAACACACCTTTCCTTGGCTGTCTACATGAGGTATTTATAATTTGTATTACATTAAAAATGCGGTTCTTCATCACTAAATACAAAAAACAATTATGTATTGCAGCAATTTTTGTATAATTTTCGGTAATTCCAATGGCTTTGAACAGCATACCCCCCCTCCTGCAAAAACTGGTATACTGATTTCTGCAAAAATTTTGGAAGTTAGTTTAAAACTTACGACTTTCCGGGCTTTTGAAAGCTCAAAAGCTAAAAAATATTACAGATGCAATTTTAATATCTTACTAATATACTATACATAAATAATATACTATATTAATATATATTATTTTTAATTTCATGAATATGAATAGGTACTAGAACTGTGTGTGTGCACTTTAGATGATGACATACATCCCTAACCTAAAACGAAAATAAATATAAGTTTTCTGCTAAATATATAAACATCTATGCGAGCAGTTTTCTCTCTTGTCAAAATAAAATTTTTATTTATTTATTTAAAACAATATAGATGCATTTAAATTAAATAACAAGTTTGTATTTTACTGTTAGAATTTTTAATATAAGTAATATCAAATATAGTTTCATCTTGAACTTTTAGAGGCATCCCCCCCTCCTTTTCATCATAAAGGCTTAGCTTCTCATGTATTCGTACTTGGATTCCTTACGATCGGTGCATTTATCATGTTGAACTTTCCTGCCATGGTAACCAAGCAGAGTGACCAACGTAACTTGCTTTGGAGACCATTCATTGCCTAAAGGCCTTTTCAAACGTATACGTATTTGGAGCAATTTTTCTTTCTAGCAGCCCATTCGAGCAATTTCTATCCAATTGCCATAGCAACGACCTCGAACAACTTTTCCAAGTGAGCTGAAAGAACTGCTCGAAATTAAGATTGCTCGAGATTCCCGCCAATGGAGTTCTACGTCTATCTACGTCATAAACAAGGTAGTGGTAAAGATGGAAGCGTCGGCTTCGTCAAACGCATCGGAAATGACGTATAATATTTTAAACAGAGTGTCCCTTCATTTCTGCTCACGACCGTCAACAAAAGCGTGAGCGGAATAAAATAAATAATATTGGATATTCGTTTTCCAAAGCAGAAAAATCGCAAGTAGTTTTTCAATGTAAAAATAGAGCACGGTTGATAAAAAAGCGTACGGCAACCCTTCACCCTCACAGCTGTTTGAAAAATTTCTCGAAATGGTTGTTCGAAAGGGAGTTGAGTTGTTCGAGACACACGCGTGGGATAAGGCCTTTAGGAAATTAGTTTTCTTAAATACGTATGAAATTTTCGACCTTGTATTGCCCATGAGATATTTTTCCCTTTCCATTGGGCTTAACTTTTTTTAATATGAATTTTACGTCCTCCGAATGTCCTAGCTATATTTTCTTATACTCCATTTTCCTTTCTGTCAGTCGATACAAAACATTTTTCTTTTGTCCATCACGTTATGTCTGAATCATTTGTAAGAATTATTTGCAAGATGATTTACGTTACAACTGACTTAGAGCGATGATATCTTAAAAAATTTGTTTTGTTAGTATCTTGCGAGAAAATAGCTACAATAATTAAAATCTACTGTATATTCAAAGGTTGTTCTTAGTTTTTTTTAAAGTTAAATTTGAGTACACGATTTGTGTTTTCAATTTCGTGTAACCGATCAAGTCGTCAGTTTTGGTAACAAAACAAAAGATCGCCAAAATAGCAACAATTTTCTTAAGCATCGCTAAATTCTGCGTGCAATTTGTTCACTTTGGCTCACTAATCATGTAAAAATCATCAAGAACATTTCTGTACTTTCATAAAACTATAATTTCTGTATTCGTAGAAGCTCCTCTCTCTGTATTTTTAACTGCATTTTTTTTTCTTTACACCAAAAAAAAAAAAAAATTCAGAAGGAACCGCATGATATCTGATTATATTTTGCAAATGAAGCTTTATACACATAGAAGGCAATCCTTATTATTTTTATCTTCATTTAAACCATCATGGTATTGCTTCAGAGTGTAGATGATATTTCGAAAATTGGAAGGAAGTTATTAACTCGCATTTTTGCCTCTATGAAAGCCTTTTATTATATCGGCGACTTCATTTAATTAAGTAGAACTGTTTCGTTCACTTTACATTCTTTTTCTGAAGGCCTGCGCCTTGTCTCGATCCATTCAAAATTATTCCACCAACGTTTCCTTCTAATGAAATTTACCGTTCACGTAACAAATTTCGATGCATCCTTTTTTTCCCCTCGTTCTTTCTCCTCTCTCTCCCTCCCCTTTTCATATTTTCGTTCTTTTTCCCCCCATGCGCAAATGGAAGTTGCCAGTTCCTTCCTCGGTAATTAAATTGGATTATGTTTTGGAAGTGGAATTATTTTGAAAGAATGGAACGTTTCTTTTGGCGAGGCGTGTGGCGGCATTTTTATGAAAGCTTTGTAGAGATTAACTCGTTGAAAACGGAACATCGACCGAGACGTTTGTTGCGCTTAAATGTAATGCCCGACGAAGGAGATGATGTCGGTCAACAGAGGAAATCTAGTTATCCATTAAAATGCAAACGGATTGCAGATGAGTGGTTTTTGAACTCATTAGTCCAGATCATTTGGCTGAATTTCTAAAACAGAAAGCATTAGTATTTTGTCTCAATCAGAATCCTTTTTCGCCCCTTTTATTTGATAGTAGTTAAAAGCAGTTTGCTAAAAATTTAACCGTTCGTTTTCCATGAGGAAAAAGTAAAATTGATTTCTATCATGTTCTTTTATTTTTAAATGTGATTCTATTTTTTCTCCCCAAAAGTCCTCCCGAACTGCATCCTTTTCTTGAATCAAAATTTCTTTAATCCTATACTAATGATAATAGCTAAATAATGAGCTAAATGCATGATACGTGCTAAATGAAATCACATGTTCTCCATTGAATTCAAAACTAATACTAGATTTGAACTTGATGTAATATTTAGATAAAATTTCGATAAATGGGTAAAAATGCTCCATTATTGAGATTCTTTTCAAAAGGTTTTTCAAAATTTTTTTTTAAAAAAACCCTCTTATACGTTATTTTTTAAATTAAATTAATTTCAAAATAATTTTTTTTTACCAGTGTATGTTATTTTTATAAACAAATTTGCATTTTTAAAAGTTTCGTAAAAAGCAAAAGTCGGCAACAGCGCATGAACTGATTGGCTGGAAATACATAATTACATCTACGTAGGTCTATGACGTCCCGTGAATTTATAAATTGACTGAAAACACGTGATTGTAGTTATCATGTGACTATGAATGACTTCACATGAATTTAGCTAATTATTCACTGGCTCAAGAATCTAAAGATATTTGAAATAATTTTCAGGAATAGATCATAGAAAAATGTTAGTTATGAGGGAAAAGACGATCTTTTGTTAAACTGTTCTTTTAGAACAAAAAAGCTCAAATCTTGCTGCCATTCATTTTCAGTGGATTAGAAACAAAATATTCTTTGCCAATGTGTAACAGTAATCTCAAAGATTATGTCGGTTTCTTGTAAGATCCCTTTCATTTTTCTGAATCCAGCACAATCGTTATTGACTAGTCTTCAAAACAAACCCTACACACACACACACACAAGTAAACTAATTTCAATTTATTAATATCCCTAATTAATGTCGTAGTGAAATTTGTGAAAAATGACTCTATAACGCAATTAATTAATAATAATAAGATCCTACTTTTCTCACAGGAAACAAACTGTATAGAATATAATCCTACAATGCAGGCACTAAATCTTTAACATAGTTGACCACTAGGATACTTCTTCTAACGGAATGTTAGATGATTGTAGTAAGATCCCGCATTATTTACCACACAGCCTTTCCACTGTCAACAATTACCCCACTTCAGTTAATTTTAGTCTTAATCTAATTGACCTATGTATTGCGTTTCCTCCATGAGTTAACACTTGAAAAAGAAACATTAAACAAAATCCCAGGTTAGTTTCAAGGGGACGAGATAAACCAAGCTGTTGTGACTTTTTTTCTAATAGATTAGAAACAGCTCAATGACCGTCCTTTTAATCACGATTTTCCAAAGGTTTAGGTTTTGTCCAGAGTCAAGTGAGGCACCAAAAAGAAGAAATACAGATCCAAGCAATTTTTTTTGTTTGTCGTGGTAAAAATTCATAACATCTTATTTATTTAAAAAATAAATCGATGTTTTTTGGGTAACAAAGTTATTGTCAAATGCCTGTGTCGGGAGAGACTAAGTATAATTAATCCCTTCAGTACCCTGGAATGATAAAGTCTACATAACGGCTTTGAGTCGAAAATGGTTCAGAAGCCCAGCATTCTTAGTTCACTAATGTTTTCACACTATCAGGCATCATGCAAAGAATCAATCTTTTTGCTGCACATTATCTACAAAACTCTAATTTCATTGACTATCCATGATTGCATCCTTTTTTATGACTTGGTGGAGAATAAAGATTTTTATTTTCATTGCACACAGGTGACGTATAGTGTGTAACAGCTCTATTGAATTTTCATTCAGTTGATTAGACCTCTCCATCATGAGTTTTATGGAAAATACAATACAGCAGAAACCTTAGATTTATCACAATTTCTTGGGGCAGAAAGAAAGGAAATTGGAGCCTTCAGGAGAGAAAAATGCCAGAACGGTTATCGGTTTACTAATACATTTAAATCGACCTTTCTCGGAAAAAGAGAAACAGTAAAAAAATGGCGAAATGCTCAATGTTCTCTGACAGCCTCTCATTGGAGCAAAACCGATATTTTAGTTCTGACAGTTTTACAACCTCTTCGTCAGAAAGGGCTCAAAAATCTGGAGAATATTCTTTCTTCCTTCGAAACCATTTTAAGGAACAGAAAAGGGAAAATTCCTTGTCATTATCGTTTTGCCTGCTGACAGCGTGATTTGGCTGCCGTACAAGAAAGTAAATACGGCGGCAAGTTTCGTCGCCATTTTTTCTCTTTTTCCCAGGTTATTATATTTGTTCTTTTTTTCCTCCTTCAATTTTTTTTTTTTTTTTTTTTTTTTTTTTTGCTTCTCAACAGAATGACATCGATTCGAAGTTGAAATTACTGTTATCAGAGTGTGTTTCGAGCTTCAAGACATAAAGGAATGAAAATAAATAAATAAGAATGAAATAAAAATAAAAGACAAAAAATGTTAATGCCATTTCATGTTCGAGTGAGAATATGGCGGTGGATTTTATCGAACGCGCTAATGGGCTTCTTCTTTATTAATGCTTGATTGTTTGTTTCTGGGGAGAGAGAACACACGCGCGCAGATTTCGATTTTCTCCACTTTATTGTTCGAATGTCTTTAATCGCTAACTATTACTTTTGTCTCGGAAAGACGTCATAAAATTCTGGCCATTTAGCATCCGGGGCTTTTATTACTATCGAATTCATTGGAATGGCTCGCAGCTGCTTCGCTTTTTGATAAATGCCTTCGAAAATTTTGTGGTGATTACAAAAGGGGAAGGATTCACACAGATAAAATTCGAAATAATGGATTTCACATAAAATTGCTTTTATTTTCCAGCAGAAAAATCTGACCCAATCTCTCCTAACAGTAATTAGTGTTTTAATCTACCATAACGCGACGTTTTAAGTTGGTTGCCGTTTTACAATAGACCACTAATGATGGAAATATGTGAAATCCTAATCTTCCGCGCATTATTGTATCATGTTTTTTTTAATGTAATGTAGCCCATCCATTGAAATCTTGTCTCCAATGAGAAATCCACTCTATCTTAAAGGATAGGAGAACCTTAAAGGCATTGCCCATCCCTAATTGGTGTTTTAATCTGTTCTTTTATGATAGCTTCAGCCATTATTAGTAATGATAATGAAGAAATATGAAGTCAAGTTTTTAAAATGAAAACATAGAGTATAACGGTATTGTTGCGTAGTGGATCATTTTTCAATAGCAGGAAAGGTTCACACAATTAACTGACCGTTTCTGAGTTTATTGTAATTTATTCTAGAGTTCCTTTTTCTTCTAAAGGAATATGTGTGACGTATGCGTACAAATCTAGAATGTCACAGATTTAAAAATCATGCAAATATTCAGTATGGAGATTCAAATCCGTAATCACAATTTTGCATAAGGGAAATAAAACGCACAGTCGCTGTCAAATGTTTGACTCCAATGTTGCTTACCTGTATCATCCTTATATAGGTTTCTAGGAAGTTTTAAATTGTCTGGTCATATAGCCTTCCTACACACTTCAGGATTTTCGTAGGTAAATTTGTTTTTGTCACTGAATGAAAAGTCCTTAATAAAGAGTATTCTCTCTTGGTCTTCAAACTAGTAGTCAGGGTGTGACCATTGTAGCTTTTGTAGAATCGCAGTTCAAAAATCTGGGTGCCACTGAAGACTCGCTGTATTGAAGGGTTGATTCAAGTTAAATCTTTTGCTGTCCGAACGTTGGCATGGTGTGGAAGTTTGGTGAATGGGGTGCAAGGTGACTTCCTCGTCACTTAACAGTGGTGTAGAAGGAGGAGTTCCATTGTCAATAGCTCTCGAGTTGCTTTTCTGTGTGACGTTAATAAAAAAATTAATCAGAAAATTCTTACACAAAAATCTATGCTGTAACAAAATAAAATTTAGCAGTGAAAATGTGCAAAAAGTCACTTTATTAGATTACCTATCTCAATCTTGTCGCATTGAGAGACCTCTGCGAAAGACCCAGAGTAGAAGAATGGAACGGGCGAAGACGCCATCCATCATTGGAATGAGAACAGAAGGTATTGACTCTGAAACCGAATGATTAGTCTTCTAAAATCATGTATTGCCTTTAATCAACTTATCATTGTTATAGACTTCAACGGTGTGTGTGGTCGAGGAATGGCTCATAAATCACGTGACAACTTCCTTACATCCCATTCGAATGTTCGAAACACTTCCGATTTCATCCTCCCAGGACATGAATTACTTTCCAGTAACGAATTTCTCTTCCGCAAATCTTCTTAAGAACTGACAGAGTAAATGTTGCGCCCTTGCGCATGCTCCAGGATTAAAGAAAAGCTTTCAATCTCTTGTTACAATTTGTGCGAATGCATTATATTTATTTGTTGCTAATTTGGTTTTTCGAGAGAGAATGATTGGTTTTTTTTATATCGTTTTCAGTACAACAGCTTTTACTTCACTGATCCTTTTGAATGATGAATTGAAATGGAGTCGACGGTTTTTTTCCTCGCAGGAAAATTAATGAGATGCATTCTTTTTAAAGAAAATGAATGTCAAAAACAGAAAAGGAGAAAAAATGATCTTTATTATAAAGATACTATTAATGTAACAAGAATGTCGATTCCATACATTATACGCCATCACGGGCAGGAAATGAGGAATGAATGCACTCAGAAATGTTTTAAGAGCTGATTTTTTTTCTTTTGTGCTTTCGGTCAAAGGTCACGTGATAATCTGTCAAGTTATATTCACAATTCTACTTCTTTCCCTATATTTATTTTTTATATACATATCTTGTTCAGATTTTCAATCGTAAGAAAAATACCTGTTATTCATCCATCATAGTTCAAAGACATTTTTTTAAAGTTGCAGTGGATGACACTTGATGTTAACACAGTTTTTTTCAAATATTAATTCATTAATTAAATTTTATTTTTTTAATTTTAAATTTATTCTGCATTTTTTTTCTGGCGAAGTTGAAACAAGTTGCAACAGATGGCGCCACCAAAGTAGGAATTGTCTTTAAACATTTTTTTTTAGAAAACTTTTTTCAGTTAAAATCACTTGTACAGATAGTTTAAAAGCACTATTATTTTCTCACACAAGAAATTGTTCAACTTAAAAGACCTTTCTTCATTTTTTGTTTGTACGAGAGGTCATAGTAGCGAACTCACGGTAAGCTTTGTCGAGTCCTGTTGCCATCAAAACCCTCCGTTTTGAGAGTGGGGAGTATTGGTTGCGAAAACACACAGTCAGGCTAGAGATATAAATATATACAATTTATTTACAGGACATCTAAATCACCATCTTACACTCCGAGCACGTTTCTGCTCTCTCCTTCCAACCGGAACCCTCGCACATGTCCTTTTTAGAGGAGTCTATCTCGGAACGCGTAGTGGCCGCGGTAGCCGAGTGGTATAGGCATCGGATCGTGACTGGCTTTGTCACGAGCTCGAGCCCAGTACCACTAAAGACCCGCCGTGTAGGGCAGCGATGCACGCTAAATATGTCGAGAGCTGAAACGTCCTCCCGTTGGTGTGGTGTGGTAGTTAGGAGAGGGGGGTGCCAGCTCAGGTGTCGTCCACGTCACTTGACCATGGTTCAAAATTACGTGGTCCGTCGCCAAAAGCCCTCGTGAAGCTGAACAGTGCGACGTTAATCTTCACTCACTCACTCGGAACGCGTAGGGGAATGGATTCCCTTCTCCCCTACTAAATCAGGCAGTAACACTATTCGCTATTGATCTCTGACGTCATTAACTGATGTCGAACAATGTTCGTCACAAGAGGCTGGTGCAGGTTTAATCTATCTCTCTCGACGCTTATAGTTTTCCGTTAAGACGTATTTTAGAAGTTATAAACACATGCACAGAATAATATGCTGCTTTTTACATGATTCCATTTTAATTATTCCAGTCGAGTTCATTCTAAAAAAGTCTGTTGTATTGCAATGGCTCTTCGATGTGTATATTGATTCGCTGTTAGATTTCTCACGAGAGCTGTTCTTTAAGGTATTTTGGTCTTGAACCCACCAAGATATCTCGTTATGCTTTTTTATTTTGTTTACCCATTTCATGGGAGTGAAAGAGTTGTGTTAACGTTACACTTTAAAACAACATGAGTGGTACTGGCAACGAGCCTCGTCATTTCGAACAATGGTCAAGTGACGAGAACGTAACTTGAGCTGCCCTTCCCATTCCAAACTTCACCCCTTTTAGGAAATAGTAAATTAACTATAACCTTAATACTAAAAGCTCAGCCTTTCATCCTTTCAGTGGGTTGATAAATGAGTACCAAGCTTACTTGGGAAAACACTGTGGATTTTGCATCAGACTGACATCTGATCGGAACATCTGCTCATGCACCTCAGGGCCCAAGGTCACGTATACTGATATGGGCACAGTAACCCACGGCCCTCAAGGGCTGTTGCGGCACTGAGGCAAGGTAATACTAAAAATGTTCCACATTGTCAAATTTTTATAGCTAGAGCTGATGTAATATTACGTCATCCACTGAATTCAACTTTGTCAAAATTAACTAATGTGATATCTCAAGTCATTCAAAAGGTTTCGTAGGTTGAAATAAGCTGAATGCTTTTGGATTGAAGGAGCACGTTTTTGCGTTTTATGAAGATATTCACGCGTTATTGTGTTGAAGCTGCGGATTTTCTGTTTTGTGAATGTCATTTTTTTTCTCTTGTAAAAATATGCGTGTTCTTATAAATCAGAAGCCTTAAGTTTTTATCAACAAGTGTTCTTTCTTTTCTTTGATTATTACACGCCGAGTGCCCAATAATGAACCGAAAATTTGAAACTTCAATAACTGTTTATTGGGACGTTATAGGGACGTAGCATTTGGTGACCCAACACTAATCCGTTTACAATTCACGAAACGAGCTTGACCGTGGGTGAATCAAAATGTGTTTTCTTTGATGAAAATGTTACTGCTAAACACTATAGAAACGTTTTATCAGAACATTTTATTCCTTATTGCCCCGGAATAAACTGTATTGATGGATTATGGTTTATACATAGATTATGATGGATTATGGTTTCGGGCCATACAGAACTCAAGAAACTTTAAAACATTTAGCGACTTTAAACTTAAGAACATTTTCACGACAGTTTTCGGTTTGAATCGTACTGACGCAAAAGGACAGGGGATTAATTGCCCTGCATATTCTCCTAATTTGAACCTCCTGAACATTTTTCTGTGTGTTTACTTGAAGGACGTGTACAAAAATCATCCACAATCATTAGATATGTCCCACAAACCCATTTCTACTGAAACTTTGGGCATCACACTGCCAACTGTTCGTTCAATTTTGAACAACTTTGATCTTAGTCTTCGCCATATTGTTGTAAGAAATTGGAAGCTCTTAGAAATCTTGTGTATTAAATCGGAATAGATGTACTTATACGTGAAGTAAATATTTTTCTATTACCTTTTCTCAAACTTTTTTACTAAACAATTCAAATGTTGTGTTAATTACTGGGCAGCCTGTAGCAACGTTTATAATAATTTACGATGAAATGAAAAAAACAGTACTTGCACTTATCTATATTTTTAAGGCAGTTCTTAAACTTAAAAGTAATGTATTATAGAAGTAGATTAAATGTGTTGAATGAATTCTTTTACTTAAAATTGTGTTAGTCTCATCCGTCATAAAATTAACATACATTTGTAACAAATGGTAATATGTATTATTATTTATTGTAATGATTTAACCATTCATCCCAGCGTGTTAAAAATTGTAATTCTTTATTTCTCTCGTGCTTTATATTAATGCTTTTATTAATGCTTTATATTAATGCTCGTGCTGTTATTTATAAAAGTTAACTGTAATTTTAATTATGAAAAGTTCTGGAACTTTCGATGGCAATTGATAAGGAGATGGTATATTCAGTTTGAAAAATAAAGCCTTGAGTTGTATGTGGAGAGTTGTTGACATTTTTATTTTCGTGTTAAAACTGGTGCCCAACGTGGGGCTCGAACCCACGACCCCGAGATTAAGAGTCTCGTGCTCTACCGACTGAACTAGCCGGGCTATTACAGACACCTGTGCCAACCCAACGTTTTGAAACCTTGGCCATTGATCTCTTCGGGACCCTACCTGAGAGTAAAGATGGTAAAAGATGGATACTCATCATTGAGGATTGTACCACCAAGTGGGTCGAACTGTTTGCACTACCCAATGCCACAGCTAAAGAATGTGTCATTACCTTGATTGAAGAGATTCTACTATGGCATTCCTCGCCGTCTTATCAGTGACAATGGAATCCAGTTTGTGTCAGCAGTGATGCAACAAATATGCTACCTATTAAACATCCATCAATCCCTGATCCCTGTATACCATCCACAAGCTAACCCAGTTGAACAAAAGAATAAAGATCTGAAACCACGGCTGACAATTCTCGTCCAAGACAAGCACGACTGTTGGTCAGAGAAGCTACCCTTCATCTGCTTTCCTCTCAAAACAGCCAAATGCGAAACGACAGGACAGACGGCAGACTTTCTGAATTTTGGTAGAGAGTTACGCTCTCCAAGTGAAGTTGTTATTGATGTTCGAGTCGTCATCCAGAACGATAATTTTGTGCCAGAGATAACTCCCTATCTCAAGAAATTTGCTAAGTTTTCCACTCAGATTAGAGAGGTGGTTGAAGAGCAACAGGATAGTAGGAAGTTTTACGCTGATAAAAAGAGAAAAGCTGCTCCAACATATCAACCTGGAGAACATGTCTTTGTAGCATCACATCCGCTGAGCAACGCTGCGCAAGGAAGAAGTGCGAAACTAATGCCACGCAGAGACGGTCCCTACGTGGTTTTAACACAAAGATCACCATCATCTTACGAGATTGCTAGTCTTGATAATCCGGGGGAACCTCTTGGTGTTTACCACACTTCTGCTTTAACTCCTTGTAATAATGACAAAGTAAAACCCCTTATTCCTCTTCGGAAACGTGGCCGTCCACCAAAGGTCCCACAGACTCCTGGTTCCTTGTCGGGACGCCTTCGGAACCAGAGGGAGAGGATGTAACAAATGGTAATATTTATTATTTATTTATTGTAATGGTTTAACCATTCATCCCAGCGTGTTAAAAATTGTAATTCTTTATTTCTCTCGTGTCTTATATTAATGCTTTTATTAATGCTTTATATTAATGCTCGTGCTTTTATTTATAAAAGTTAACTGTAATTTTAATTATGAAAAGTTCTGGAACTTTCGCTGGCAATAGATAAGGAGATGGAATATTCAGTTTGAAAAATAAAGTCTTGAGTTGTATGTAGCAAGAGTTGTTGACATTTTTATTTTCGTGTTAAACATTCCAAAAAAATATGTATATTGTATTTTTGGTTTGTAAAATTATCTTCTTTTCTACGCGTCCCTGTAGATTCATATTCACCTAATTTCAATTAATATTTGCCTCAATCCTCTTCTCTGGTTCTAAACAGTTGCCATCTGTTAGAAGAATTCCATCTAATGGAAATGGGAGAAATTTAATCCACAAACATTCAACAGCTCCCCCGAAAGCCGTCGATACTCGTAATCGAATAAATACGAGGAGATTCGGATTCCAGGGGAAATCATTAAACTCCAGAACTGCCCCCTTCAGAATAAACAGCACCCTCGTTGTTGACACTGTTCCCCGGTCATCTGAGATTATACGCCTCCAGTTCGCGCGACGGATGTTGATTTTACGAAAGTTTGAAAGGCAAACACACACCTCTAGCCCGGAGATTGGATTTCGGTGTTCGGTAACACTCGGTTGTTTTCGGAAGACCTCGGATTTCATGCGTGTCCCTTCTGTGTAATCCTGTCGTATCCCACGGCTGTTTTCTGTTAGCTGTGTCATATGTCAACGTGGAAAATTTTTCTTTTTACCTTTATTTCCGTCTTCATATGAATAATTATTGTGTTATACCTCAAAAATGTATCCGATCTAATTGCGCGGCTATAATTGTCCGAGGGATGAACTTGTACCAGCATTGTTTGTGTCAAGATGTGTTGGAGTAATGGTACTACTAAAGATACATCGTTTTCCCCCTCACGCTGCTGAAAAGTCGGCTTCCTGTTGTAGATAGAATAACCGCGTCCCTATGTACACTTACACCCTTAAGATATTGCGAGGTTTTGTCTTTGGTCATTGCCCAGGCAACCTTTGACACCGTGAGGAACCCCCTACTCCACCCACGAGCCGAAAGTAACTTGAGGATAAAGAGGCCGATTACTTTAATCCAGAGACCCTAGAGAAGTCCGTTGGAAAACTTCGAACTGGACGGATTAATCTCCTCCCTCACAGACAACAGAATTTGGACTCGGATGAACTAACCAATTTTTTTAATAACTTCAAAGTACACTCATGGTCAAAAAATTAGTGCACCAAGAAATAATTGCGGGATCGTAACGAAACTTGGCATGAAGGTACATGTCGGGGAGATATGCAAATGATTAGAAATGCAGCTTTATTTCGCATTACGTATAGCCGGTAGAGGGCGCTTAACGTTATTTTCCGTGGAGTATAAAACGGGTAACAAAAGCTTGTTTGAGTGTGCTGAATCGTTTACAAAGGAAGAGCTGAGATAGACATGCCGTTACGCCGTTTTCGAAGACAATATGAGCAGCTGTCGCAGTTTGAGAATCATCAGCATGAAGGAAGCTGGGTGGATAGCTAGGCGAGTAGCTCGTCAATTAGGCCGCTCTGATTGCGTTGTGAGGAGTTGTTGGGATCAATGGATCCAAGAGATGTCGACATACCAGTCGTCGAGAAGACCACCACATCGTAAGAAATACACGCGTACTAACTACTTCAACGGCTGCCATCCAGGCACATTTAGCACCTTCATTAGGGACCCCTGTGTCTTCTCGAACCATACTAAGGCACCTGACTGAAAGACATTTGGGGTTGCAGCGTACTCATTCGTGTGCTGCCCTTGACGTCTCCGTTTGGAGTGGTGCTGCGCACGAGGAAACTGGACTGTGCAACGGTCGTCTTTAGTGATCTGGTCGGAATCAAGTCGTCTTTAGCGATGAATCCAGATTCAATCTCAGCAGTGATGACAATCGTGTTCGTGTGTGGAGATCACGTGGTGAACGCCTCGATCCTACCTTTGCTTTACAGTGACACACCACTCCCACAGTTGATGTGATGGTATGGGGTGCCATTGCCTACAATACACGGTCACCCCTAGTATTGATCCATGGCACCATGACAGGCCAGCGGTATGTCCATGACATCCTGCAACCACATGTGTCGCCACTCATACAACGACTCCCAGGAGCCATTTTTCATCAAGACAATACTCGGCCTCACACGGCAAGGGTGTCACAAGACTATCTCAACAATATTACTACCCTTCCTTGGTCAGCCCGATCCCCACATTTGTCTCCAATAGAGCATATCTGGGATCATTTGGGATGGCGAGTTGGGCATCTCACGTGTTTGAACGAACTAGAGGCAAGGTTACAGCAAATATGGAACGAAATGTCTCAAGACATCATACAGAACTTGTATGCCTCAATGCCCAATCGTATCGCATCGTACTTTCGCGCTAGAGGGGGTTCAATAGGGTGTTAACTTCTCCGTTCTTTTGCCTTTTTCTCTGAAATAAATTATCCCTTTTCTTTGATTTTCTAATCGTTTACTTATTTCAAAGTAGTCATTACGTATGTAAAATTTTGTTTCATTTTGATGACTCCTTCTGGGTGCACTAATTTTTTATCCATGAGTGTATATATATATATACATATACCCTGCTGGCCATATCTTTGTAACAACTGCAATAAAAAGTAGTACCCATTGATCAAAAATACTGTTTAGTTATGCATTCAACCAGTGGCGCACACAGGAATTTTTCAAGGGAGGGGAGAAGGTCCAGGGTCGAAAGTTCACCCTTCTCGTATCATGCTCCAATACACCACTCAATATATTCTTTCGATTTTGTTGGTTTTCGGAGACAAAAAACTGTAAAAAATGAATTATTGAAAAAAATAATTAGCATTAATTAATAAAATTAATTATTAGTAACAAATACTTCATCAAATTTTACGTACTATATACATAGGATTATAATCAATCGAAAAAAAATCAAGAGCTTTGGGGGTAGTTCCGGACCCTAGGATCTCCCGCCTTGTGTGTGCCACTGGATGTTGTCTTTTAGCATCCCTAATGAGATCAGATATTCGTGGTAGATTTACGAATTCAAGTCACCCTACAAACAATGATCATTCGGATTGAAGTCTGAGGACTTAGGAGGCAAGCATGACGGAAGTAGCAGCTCAGCAGGAGATCTTTACCAAGACATCGTTCTCATGGAAATACGATTGTAAGGCTGCAGTAGCAGATTTTCCATTCCAGGTAGTACGGCGCTGTACTAACAATGCTTTTTCTGGTAAAGTCCACAAACCGCAATTGCTGATGCATCTGTTTCTTTTCGGACTATTGCTCATTTTATGCACGCTTTACATACAATGACACTAACGTTTTGCTGACCATCTGTGTCGGCCATTTTCGACCTTTATTTGGTTTCGATAAAACCCCATGGCATTTCACGTACGTGTGTCAATTATTAATTATCTTACCTACCTTATTCCGTGAATTATTTTCAAATCTTAACCGACCTTTGGGTCACCTAGTAGCTCATTGTAGGCAGGACTTCGAACCCGAATTGAACCGGAAACTGGAAAACAACGTTATTTTGGTCGGGACTAAAACCGGAACTGGACCGAAAAAAAATAGGGTTCTTTCGGTTCGATATATTTTCAATCATTTTGCTACTGTAACAAACTTATCTATATTTTCTAATTTAACGTCAAACATATAATTATATATCATCATTACATCTAGACTGTTTCTCGATTTCCTGTTTTGATGTTCACTGGTACTTTTCGGTTTCAGATTTGCATGAAACTACTTGTAGAAGGCATATTTAATTCAGTATAATGAAATAGATGATTTTTTAAGAAAAATATTAGTCTGATATATATATATATATATATATATATATATATATATTTATATATCGCATCTCAGCATGCGAACATCCACGGCTGTTTGTATAGACTGATTAGATAGAAAAACCAAAATCATGAACCTATAACCCTCTCGTATCGTGGATGCTGGTTAATTGTATCAATTCATTTAGTGTACCAATTAAAAAAGAATAAAATTTTCTAAATTTTGATAGATTTTTTGATTACATTTTTTGTGTTTATGACAGAATTATATTTTTAGTATCAATAAGAATATATATAAAATAAAATTATTCATTCGGAATTAAACCGAAAACCGTTATTTTTGGCAAAACAAAAACCGAAACTGAAACAATATATATATTTTTTAGTTGAACCGGAATGAAAAAAATTGTGGTTGGAAGCCCTGTTTGTAAATTTAATTTGAAACAGTAGTTAATCCAAATCCACTACGAATTTTTTAAATCGAAAATCTGTGCATATATATATGATTGAAATATGCGGTCATTACAAAATCGATTCACGAGCAATGCAAACATCCTGAACGGAACGCATTTTGTGAAACCCTTTTCCGTGACTAAGTATTTTATCATTTTTATTATTAAATTTAATGACTTCTTTAACTTTTCTTAATGATGAAGTAATACTCCCATTACATATTTTGATATCCATAGGCATATTTTTATTAAATAAAAATAATAAAAAAAATATTCTACTGGTTTTATCTTTCGAAGCAATTCTCGGATTTCAATTACATTTTTCAATTTCCATTTCTACTTTATTTTTTTTAAATAAAAAAAATTACTGTTGCAGAGGGAAAATTGGAGCCTGATATATTCTTGGAATTAATTTACCATCCTTAATCATTTTCTCTTTTCTATTTAGTGAGTAAAAAAGTTAATTACAAAAATGCGATCGGATGAAGTCTTGGCGGAAACTTATTGCTCGCATCTCATAAAGTTGACGGCGGTGATCAGTTCCACGTTTGAATTTGTTTCTCCTCTACAGATCGCTGAATTTTCTTTTTCTAATCTAGGAGGTGCAATCTTCTGCTGAAGCTTTCTTCGAATGTAATCTTTTTAATGAATAACATCATCTGGATTAGATTACCGCGATACCTAGCTCGTTCTTTCCACCTTCTTATCTCTCATTTCACGGATCAAAAATTAAAACTACTTTTTTTTCTCTCTTCGCTCCGTTCGAACTTACGAAAGCGTAATGGAAATGGAATTTTTTTCTGTCTGACACCGATGTAATTAAGCTGAGAAAGAGTATAAGGAAATTCAGTAACAAGTTATTCAATTCCTTTTCGATCATGGAATAGAAAGATGATGTGAAAAAGAGGGTTTTCCCCCTCCCCTTTTATCTTTCTGGGTAATGTTTTCTTTTCGTCTTTCTTTATCTTAGTTTATAAAAAGATTGTTAAATGCTCTTTACTTACTTGCAAGATTTGAGCAATTCATGTATACTTGTACATAGAGATTTTGGGTTTTACTGGCTTTGGCATTTGGATTGTTTTGCCCCCATGGCGTTTGATTTTGGATACTATCTCATAATATTTTAAGTTTAAAAATGAATAATTTAGAATTTCATACATAAATTTAGAGCAGATTTCAAATGAATCCATCCGGGAAATCCCGGCTTACGACAATTCTATTCCTAGCTCTTCTAAGAGACCTAGAGCAGCTCTTAATCACTGGTATCAACGCTTCCCAGCCCTGAAAAGGATGAGAATGTTTTGATACGAATTAAAAAATTATGAGCTTTATTGTTATAGTAGTTGTTTTCTTTTGCAAGACTTCACTCACTCTAATTATCCCCCCGCCGCGCCATGTAAGTTTTTGATCGCGTTTTGTATGGCAACTTCACCCCTCATGATCTTATTTTAAACTCCTCTACCTGTTCTTACTTTCTTCCAAGTGGTTATTTAAAACTTCCTTTCAATAACCGCACGCAGTTATCTTAGAGGTAACGTGTAATGGACTTAAAAATATTATTCTCTTAATCCTTGTTACTAAAGAAACCCTTTTCTCTCCTCGTTCCGTCGAGATGCGGCAGACGGTTGAAAGACGGGCTTTGCTGTCATGGAGATGTGACGTCATTTTCTCTTCGTTTTCCTATAAAGGCGAAACTGAAACTAAATCAATTGGGAGAGTGGTTTCCCACCCACCCTCCACTAGCGTTGTTGCACTGCATTTAATGTGGACTGCTTTCTAATTTTTTATGTAACTTCAATAAATTGTTCTCTGTTCAATTTATTCTGATGAGTGGATAGTAGAGTTTTCTCTAAGGCTCCACGTAAATGTATAACCGTTACCATAATTTTAGAGTATTTTTTTAAACATATTCTTGCAGTATTTTCTCTTTTTCTCAGTCCAATACTATGCTTAAATTTAGAAAGGCGGGGGATGGGGAGGATTTAAAACTATATTTAACTTCACGATCTCGGTTCCTAAAACTAAGAGTTTCCTGTTATACAATTGTGTATGTTTTATTTTGACCTTATGGTTTTGTATTTATAATTTATTTGTATACATAGGGTGATTCGCTACCAGACCGACAAACTTATGGGGTGTAGGGGGTGCAGAGATGACTCGGAATCGCATAGGAATGCAGCAGCAAATGTCGTGATTGCGAGCTATGGTGAAAAGAACCAGAGAAAAAGAATAAAAACAACAACACATTTATGGGGCGCAAAAAAATTTATTGAAAGGTTGTATACTACAACAGGTGTTTGAGAATACGACCAAAAGCCATCTGAAAGGCCAACAGAGACGCTGCATGGAATTTCTTACATTCCGGAAGATCCCTCTCCGGCAGGTGTCGCAGAACAGAAAATTTCGTGAAAAAATCCCCTGCTACTTGTCATTTGCCATCTGTTTCCCGATTTATGGGATGGACTCGTATTCAAACGAAGAACTAGTCAACGTGCTGATTGTGCATGAAGCTAGGGATTATTAATGGGCATGCCGCTCGGAAGTTATACAAAGGACGTTCCACAGGAGTTACACGACCTTTACAAGAGGGGAAAGAAGGTGACGAGAGTCCGGTTCGGTCCACATGAAGAATTTAGTATACGAGGTGCCTGTTCTTTCAGTTGAAGATCTCATCTCTAGTCTACCTTAAACTGCCGGTAGGATACGCGACATGCCAGGAGTCTTCCAGAACGTAAGGAATCCATGCAGCGCCACTGTCAGCCTTTCCAGACTACTTCTAATCGTAATTTAAAACTCCTATTGTAATAAAACCTTTTAATAAAATACTTTCTGTCCCATTAATATGTTACTGTTTCTGTTCTTTTTCTCTGCTTCTTTACTTCATCACTCGCAACTACGGTATATGCGACCCTGCATTCCAATGGGCTTCCGAGTCGTTTTTTGTACCCTGCAAGTTTGTCGCTTTGGTAGCGAATCCACTTGTATATGTGGGGGTTTCAAAAAGTAAGGTAACAAGCCGATTCAAAGTAAAATTTTATTCAGGAAATAAAAAAAAATATGTGTACAATTTAATAAGTGACAGGTGTGTGTGCATTTTACTTATCTACATAGTCACCATACTTATTTCATTTGCTCCATCAATGCACTAAACCATAGAAACCACACAGCATCGTAGAAATCAGCGTCAAGGTTGTGAAACCACGTCAAGACGACTTACTGAACCTCAGCATCGGCTCTGGAATGCTGAGTGTTTCTTTAAAGGTCCGAAGAGATGGAAAACACTTAGTGCGAGGTTGGACATGTACGGTTTGCAATCTCGCCCTATATTTTCAGTCTCGGGATTTCAGGATTACACTATACAAATCCCGGGATTAGGATTGAACTATTTAAAAAATACTTACACATTAGCATAGTTAAAATTGCGTAATAAAACTGAAAAAAATTTAAAAAATTGGTTTAATATTGTTGTTTATTGAAATAATTTATTGGTTTAATATTATTATTTATTAATAAAAACAGCTTAATTCATTCCAAAAAAATAGTACATAGTGAAATTAAAAAACATTTCTTCATTTCTGTCAATAAGCTTTTTAAAAAACAGCTCGTCCAGCGTTTCATCGTACATACAAACGGCTTCTTATTTTTATTACGAACTTTAACTGCCGAATAAAATGCTCACTCTGACTCTACACTAGTAGACTTTATCGTCATTAAATAAGAGTAAATTCTTTCCATGTCTCCCTCCCTTCAAAAAAAATTATTTTTGAATTTTTGATCACAATGTCTCAAATCTAATAGACCACATTTTTTGTGTTTAAATTGAAAATCCATTTGCATGAGCTGTTAGTAATGCAATGGGATTTGAAGCGTCCTCTCAAGCAGGTCCCCTATTAATTTATGGCATTTAACTGAAGAAGGAACCGGAAAAAATTTATTCTTGCGTCGGTGCTTACACCGTTGTGTAAGTATTGCAGTAAACCACTTTGATCATTGCAGCGTTCTCCCATACGAGAAATGAGAGCTGCACATAGCACTTATATTTGCACAAGAAAAATTCTACTTACATTTTTCATTAAAATTTTTTTTTCTGAGAACTAAATTAATTCCATAATTCTTAGAAAATTTTGATGGGAAAAACTTCAAAATGTAATTCAGACAAAAATTAAATACCGGGACTTGAAAAGCACCGGGATCCCGGGGCTGCAAACCCTAGTACGGAGGATGGTGAAATGCCTCCCACCAAAAACCCTCTTTCTTCATCTTGTACATCTCTTCTGCTTTTGTCGAATTCCGTGCACCAAAAGCACTCCTGTCTTCTCGTGGCATATATAACACTTGTACCGTGCAGTTCTATCAATTGTCGATGAATTTCAGCGGGAGAATTTTTCTTTGAATATAAAAACCATATCACACTTCTTATTTCAATTGCGTACCGTGTTTCTGCCAACGCAGCCACCCTTTAAATTAGATTTAGTCATGTTACTGGACAACTAGCCCCATGCTCTGGTTGAATGCTGTGATCGTTTTCGTTATTTTGAGAGGGATCTTTATTCATATGGGGAACTTACACACCCATCAATGCTGAAGTACATAAAATAAAGTTTAGAAACGAAATAATGCACATCCTTTAAAACAAATGTAAAGATACTAAAATTAAAACACCGCATTCTAAATGTATCGAAGCAGAATCCTACTAAAACAGTCCTAAGAAGTATGTATCTCAGTTCAACAATGCCCCTAATACACTGGTGTGCAAAAATTAAGGACGAAGTCGAAAAATTAGCATATCAGCTGAACGAAGAGGCAGAGCGGACAGAAAGACCAATCAGGAGATTAAGTAAGGTGATGTACGGTAGCACATGCGCAGATATGCAGGTAGACGTAATGGGGGAGTGTCTGAGTAGTATAAAGCATGTTGTCGGTGTAAGATCAGTATTTCTGGCAAAGAGATTGCACGCCGTATAGCAGTTAAAATAACACCGAGTTGCTGCCTCAGCGAGAAAGGGCAAATAATCAATCTGTTAGACGACATCTGGATGCTTTAACCCGAGGTCGAATCATTGGGAAGTTGGAGGAAGGCCGCAGTGTGACAAGTGTGGCTGCAGAGTTCGGAATTGCTCACAGCATCGTTTCACGACTTTGGAGACAATTTCGAACTACAGGAACAGCTATCCGGGGGTTCAGTAATGGTCGTCCACGAGGAACCACGCCCGCAGATGACCGGTACATTGTCTTACAGGCCAGAAGAAACAGGCGGCAGACAGCGGGATAAATCGCTAGACACACGACACAGGTGACTGGACGACCGATATCGCGTTTTACCGTGGCCAGAAGACTGCACGGTGGTGGTCTGTTTGCACGACGCCCTGTACGGTGTGTACCTTTAACGCCTGCCCATCGGAGAAGGCGTTCTCTGTGGTGCCGGGAACACCGAAATTGGAGAGACAATGAATGGGGACGAGTACACTTTACAGATGAGAGCAGATTGAGTTTGAGTAGCGATTCTCATCGCATACTCATCTGGAGAGAGCGGGGAGCCGCAATCATCCCTCGAACATCATTGAAAGGGACAGGTATGGAGGTCGCGGTGTTCTCGTTTGGGGAGGCATCATGCTTGGTAGTCGTACAGACCTTCACATCTTCGACGCAGGATCAGTCAACGGGACCCGTTATTGTAACGAGATTCTTCTTCCATATGTGCGTCTTTTAGAGGCGCTATGTGTCTGCAGTTCCTTTTCATGGACGACAATGCACCATGTCATCGCACAGTAGCTGCCGAACAGCTCTTAGAGAGTGAGGATATTGAACGTATGGATTGGCCGGCACGATCTCCGGATCTCAATCCCATCGAGCATGTATGGGATTTTCTAGGCAGACGCTTGGCAGCTCGTACCTTACCACCAGTAACGATTCGGGAGCTTCGATTGGCGCTGCAAGACGAATGGGCAGCAATGCCTCAACAACTCATTGACACCCTCATTCTCAGCATGGGCAGACGCTGTGAAACCTGCCTAGCAGTCAGGGGAGATCATATCCCCTACTAAAGACCGGATGTTTCTTGCTGTACACCCATCACAGGGATGTTTTGGCCTTCAGTCGCATTGCGCTCCATGCTACTTTTTCAATCAAGCTTCTTTTTATCCCTCTGATTTCTCTTTTAATAAGTGTTGCTTACATTACACATGTCTTTGCGTATTGGGGATCTTACGGTATTAAATGTGTTGATTTGGAATGCTTTTGTACAAAGTTATATTGAAAAAACCGTCTCGTCCTTAATTTTTGCACACCAGTGTATATGTAATTATAGATAAAGATTTTAAAATTAAGCTTTAGTAAAAACATTTTACATATTAAAGGACTTTACATATTTTCTTCTTACTTAATCTATCTCATAATTTTAAAAGCGAAATTCAACCTATAGAAACAATTTAAGAGTACATATTTAATACATCTTTATTTCATAAAATTAGGGTCTATGTTTTTTATACTGCACATATGTGGAACATAATTATTTTCAATTATAATCATTAATAAACCCACCACACATATTTAATTACATATTTAGTTTCTTGCATTAATAAAAATATGTCACATTTGGCGTGAGGTGGATTTGAAATATTTTAAATATTGAACACACCGATTCCTTTTCTGGATACACTAAACCCAAACTCAAAATTTTGCTAATAAAACATGTATTTTTCCTTTATTTGAAAATTCACCTACATTTAAATTACGTTCTTATTTCATCGTTCTTTTCATGCAGTAATACGCCATTAAAATTTGGATAATATTTCATCTCCCCTGCTTCTCATTTAGACTGATATTATCTCATGTCTAAGTTTATTTTTAAAAACCATTTTTTTCTTCTGATTCCTGTAAAAACATCTTTTAGTTGAGCAGAAGTTAGGCCTAACAGAGAGCTTGCATACATTAGGAGGACTTTTAAAAAGACGAATGAACACCAGCAGAAGAACAACTCTACTCCTGTCACCTTTCGGTAATTGATGAAAACGAATCGTTTAATCATAACCGTGTTCTTTTGATCATGAACCAGAAAACGCAGAACCATCTATCACCGCCACGATTCTTTTCCCTTTCCTTTGTTTTGATCGTCTGCGCTCTTCGGATGAGTTAATCCGGGTATTTGTTCTTTCGCCCGCCCGCCCACCCCTCCTTACTCAAAGTGTGATGATTTAATCCTTTTTTCGATTATTCGAAAGATGATTCCTTCTTTTTTTTTAATTTCTTTTTTACCAAGCATTTTTATTTTCTTGTGTGGAACATATTTTTTTAGTAAAATTTCCTACTAGTGAAGCATTAGAAAAGAAAGGAAACGTGTACAAATGATTATCCAATTAAAATTTGGAAAAACTAACTTTTTTTACATAAAATAAAATAAAATTGATCATCAGAAAAAGTGGTCAATTTTAAGTTAGGAAAAAAGTTGAATGTAACTTGTTTCAGTTTACATTAATATAGCAACAGAAAAATACGTGAACAATTTTGCAATAACTGAATTTAATTTTAAACCTCGGAATTAGAGCTTTGCTTGGATGGCAACAACTACATTTGTTTAATTTGGAAGTTTTAGAATTAAAAAAAATAACTATCTGTGTGGTTTTATTTTAAAATGGTTTCAAGATCACTTTTTAAGACTTTATAAAAGAAATGATTCTTTGTTCAAACAGTTTTCACAGATTCATTACTATAATTTATTACTAATATTTTTAGCGAAATTTATTTTATTTTTACCAATTACGCAAAAATGGTGCACATTGATAATTGCTCAAATATAATTGAATCTTTAAATATATATATATAAATAACAATGACAACATTCACTTCGAGAGCAAGTGGGGAACATGTTGTTGTTGTTACTAATGTCACCTGATCGGCAAAGGCCAGATTGAGGCCCGCGAAATTCATCATGGCAAAGGGCTAAGTGACGCCTTTCGTTAGCCCTAGCTTTGAGCACCATGCAGGTGACAATACGATTTGGCTCGGTTCCACCCCAATTTAGAGGGAGAACATTCTGGGGGTGGCCAAAGGTCCCCGCTTCTCTTCCCCTTCCGCAACCTAACGAGAGGACTTGCGGCTCGACGGCTATTTAGAGTACACCCATGCCGCGAAGGCACTATACATTTGCAAACATCCATGTCTACTCCGGGATTTGAACCCATACCCTACGGCACAGTAGTCATCTTCGCTAACCACTAGACCGGATGGGTGACGGGAACATATTAAAAACAAATAACGATGTTATAAATAGAGATAGCCGGCTGGGTGGCGTAGTTGGTTTGTCGCTGGCCTTCTGTACCTAAGGTTGCGGGTTCGACCCCGGCCCAAGTCGGTGGATTTTCCTGATGCAAAAAATCGATAACCCCCAAGTCGTGTGATTACATGGCATGAAAAAGTTCCTTTGAGTGTCCGTTTAGCCTGGATGATCTCGGCAAAATTAAATTCCTAAGTACAAATTTCGCATCGGCAGAGCTAAGGTGCCTCCCTCTGGGGAAGAAACTGGGCGTCAAAATTATTTTCGGTAATTGGTATCGCCTAAATGGTGCCGCTCTAAAGAGTGATACCAGCTCCTGGGGAATGGACTAAGTCTGCAAAGGTAGAAATACCAATACGCAGCCCCATTACAGAAAAAAAAATTAGAAAGGCACTGTTGCCAACCTTATTAGGCAGATAGATTAAAAGTATAAATTATTCTATAATGATATGCAATTAGGTATTTTGTGTGTACAATAATTGAAAATTTAATTTAAATACCAAAAATTTGGTAGCGAAAACCGCCGCTAGAGGGTTATACCAATGATATAGCTGTCACACTTAGAGATTTAATGTATCTGCAAAGGGTTAGCTGTGAAAATGTACCCCCCATTAAAAAATTAATTATAAATGAATGTGTACAATTTTTATTTTAGTTTCTTAGTTTACGAGTCATCATAAAAGATATTCATTCACGAAACGACGAACATATAACAGAAGCGCAAAAAGTTTTAACAAGCTCTTAACAAGAAGTCGTATGATCAAAAGTACATAACATGAGAAATGAGAATTATGATAGCGCAACTTCTCGTATGTTAAGATCTTTTTACAATAATCTTTTTTTTCACTATCTATTATTGTCCACATTTTTTTTCTGTGTACCCTTGAGGCCATTTTACCGATTCCTGGGGGCTACGCGTTACAGAAGTTGAGAAACGCGTCTCTAGAAGGACAAAACATTCCTTGAAAATAGAACTTTATAAATATACGTTAGGAAAATTAGCATTTCTAATTATATTTAATAAATACAACATTTTTAAGTGTCCTCTAAGTTCACAAAAGCATCTCTAGTTTTATCATTCTGTTATAATCGATGAAATATACAAAATAGCTAATGATGCACAATGTAATCTTTTTTTTTTTGTTGTTGTTGGAATTACTATTTTAGTTTTTGCAACCTGAAAATTCTCGAATTTTTTTCCCGGAAGCTGTGTTGAGATAGTTATCTTTAAAGTGTACATTTTTCGCTGAAGGAAACACCTTTTTTTTTAAAAAAAAAAAAACTTTTCTGACTCAAATGAGATTTTCTTCTATCATTAATTCATAATTTTAATGAAGTCAGACTTTCAAAAATTTTACCGTTTTCTTGTATTCGAGCTTTCGAAAACAATTTAAAACTTTTTTTCCCCCGTGAACTGTATCCTTCCATTTTGCTTTCTTTCTTATTATTTTTTTTGTGTGTTTTTTTAAACCTCGTTATGAACTTTTTAGAATGGTTTCTTGTCTAGATTTTAGAAGATTAAAAGTTGGAATAAAAAATATGAAGTTAAAGATTTTAGAGAAGGGAAAAAAAATTTTTAAAACCAGGAAATGGTGTAAGAAAAACAATAACAAAGCATGTTGACGTTCTTAGAATAAATGATCTGGTTATACAGATTCTAGGATGAGAAAAAAGATGCTTTCGATGTATAACCAGTAGCGCACATAACGAAGACGAAAATAAGAAATACGTAGATGAAAAGGTGGCTGAGTAATCTCCGTGGTAAAAATAAAAATGTGTTGGACTATGGACCCAATGCCGCCCTTGTGTTAGTCATTGTGGATAAGATATTATTTTACTACAGAAACTCTTTCAAATCAATTGAAAGTTTGCCATGCTGTGTCAATATTGTAATGATACTGCAACAATTCTACACGTCGACATCGGACTGCAACTGGGTTCTTCTGAGAGAGCGCCGCAAACACGGTTTTGAGGACTTCCTTCCCTCCCCTGGTTATTTCTCAGTTCCCAAGAGCAGTTCCGCTTTACTTGAAATCTTATAGCGTAGCACTGTTCAATTTTTTATGCATTTCATCAGAAAGAAAGTCCAACAGCGCTCTACACCTTTTCACTCAACAGCGGTCTTCAAACGATAAACAGCTTCTCTACAGACATTATGAAATCGATCGCTTGTATACATGCCTCAAATCACGCCTACACTGCTTGTTTGTTCATGAATAAAAAAATATTGTTTATTCAACACATCTCATATTTTTTACACATAGTAAAATTTTTTACATTTTAAATTTTAAAACTAATATTTTGGTTATTATATTAAAAAAAGAAAGAAATTCGATCCCCCAGAAAGATCTTTTGATAGTTATTTGAATAACTTTCGGTTCTCAAATGAAAATAATTTTGCCGATAAGCCAATTTTTATAAAATTCAATATACCTTTGTTTACAATTAATTTAATTAATGCCTAAACGCGTTGCTCCTTCGTCATGTTTTTAAAAGGAATGTGTTTTCGAATTTACTTTTCTTTCTAGTAAATGCTTGTTGTTTAAATTCGATGTTTTTATTTTAATTTCTTACTACAATTCTTTCTTTGGCATGGACGGAAAATACGAGCAAGTCTTTAATCCCATAATGCCGCTCTCAAGCAACAGTCTTTTCATAATTAACGGGAAAAATCTTCCAAAAAATGGCAAAAAAAGGGAGATTTCCAATTTCACCTTTACTTTCCTCCGACAATTTGTTTTATCCAAATAAATTCTTTTCTAATGCGCCCCTCTCCTCCTATATTAACTCAACTTTTGTTTTTCACGCGGAACTTTTTTTAAATTCCTCGATATTAATTAGAGTAATACTTCCAGTGACAGGCTATTCGTTAGTCGCAGCCCCTCGTTGTCTGATGCGAATAATTAAAATGAGCAAGCTCTTTTTCTCGATTTCGTTTTCCAACTAATTATTCTGCCTTAATACGTAAAAATGGCGCCGCTGTGCTTCTGAACTTTAACTAATGGCTTCTGTCGCGTAAATAACTACTTGTTTGAATGAGACATTTATTTTAGTCTTGCGGCAATGTGTAATGTGTTACAGCTGAAATAGCCCAAAAATGGACTTTCTGATTGCCTGTTTCTTGAATCTGACATTACGGTTTTCCCTACATTTGCTATTTCTAGTTTTTTTCCCAAATGTCTTCTCGCTATTTTTATTTTTGAATGTTAAGTATTTTTGTATGGATGTTATTGTACCATTTCGCAACATCTCTCCCTCTCTTTTGCTATTATTAATCAATTCAACACTTCCTTTTGTTTATCCAAGCATAAAACTTTACATCTAAATCTCTGAATCCCAAACGCAATTTAACGAATAAACTAACAAGTATTTGACATAATCTGGCTAAATATAGCCAAATTATGCCTATCGGCTCGGTCACTTAGAGGTAGCGTACCCATATCGTAAGCCCAAGATTGAGCGTTCAATTCCGGCTGGAATCGATAGTTTTTAAGGTATCGTAGGCGTACATGGCATGGGGCATGTAAAAGATCCCTTGTGTATCAACTTAGCTTTGGGAAAAATAAAATCACGAAAATGTTTAGCATCTGACGAGAGTTCGAATTGAATAAATTCATGCGTCAATAATTTGGTAGCAGTAGTCAGGGGCCGAGTGGTAGTATGTCGCGCTTCCACACCACAAGTCCGGGGTTCTATCCTCGGCCTGGGCAAGGTTGACTCAAACTTTCATACCTTCAGTGGGTTGATAAATGAGTACCAAGCTTGTTTGGGGACTAAAAATTGGGGATTTCGCTTCAGACTGACCATCTGATCGGGACATCTGCTCTTGCACCTCAGCGCCCATTTGTCACGAGTACTAAGTACAATACGCCTTTGCCCCCATGGGCTGTTACATCACTAAATTTAGTTTAGCCACCACTAGATGGGGCCACCTATGAAATGGCTCCCTCAGTTGAGAATTTGCTGTGTCTGCAAAGGCTTGAATATCAAATTTCAGCCCACTTGAAGTTTTAAAAAATTTTAATTAGTGTGAGGTGCCCGCCCGTGGGTGCCCCTGTTCTCCATTATCTATGCGACCTGTTTCTGTAGGGAAGGACGAAGAATCACGCAAATCATTCATCTTAATATCTGTATATTAAGATCTTAATTTAATCACAATACACAATAATAATAATAATAATCAAAGTAAGCAGATATGGAATGAGAAGAAACAACTCGTATTACCAAATAATCACGTAATTGATCACTATATCTAACTTTACAGATTAATTGTAATCTCACTAATACACTCACTTTCCTTATAGCTTAATCAAAGTCGCTTACCGCTGTATCCTAGGTAAACAGCTACTTTCCTGACGTGGCTTTAATCCGGCTCTAATCCTTGTAGTTTCGTATCCACCTTTAGCTTGGATATACAGGTACGGGTATTCTCGGACTTGGTATTCTTCTAAACGCTATCTTAAAACGCTTATCCACACTTAGAAATAGACCTCACATAGCCACACCCGTGAACGCTAAACTTCTATTATATATAAGATTCCTAATTTGCATAATCACGTACTTCTTCTCGAGTTAGTTGGAAGGAATTGCCATTCTGGCCCCAAAGAACCCCAAGAGGACTGTTAAAAGAAAACGCGATGAAAGCCCCTGTCACAATGGAACCAGCTAACCAATCAAATCAAACTCGTAAAAAACATGTATTTAAAAATGCAAGTGCTTCTCGGTGTGTATATACAGTTTTCAATCCATCATACGTAAACTTTATCTAAGAAGCTCCAGATTATAATTTTGTTTATACAATCATGATTCTTATAACCCTCTCCCCCTTACGAATGAACAGTCTGATAGAAAAATCTTCGCATGTGCTTCCGTTACATTTTCTACGCCCAATTCAAACAATGGGGGAATGTGAAGGTAAGCAGCGCTGCATCCAACGAGACCTAAAACGGGTGTTATGTATTTATTTTTCCTTACTAAGTCGTGATTTATCTTTTCCTGTGGCCGTTCCGTATTGCTCAATATATCGATTCATATTTTTTTGTGCTCGATCGATTCAAACTCGATGATTTCAGTGCTCTCCCTCCCCGTACCTGATTATTTCTTTCTTTTGATAAAATTACGTTGGGGATTGAATTTTATAAAACTGTTTTTTTATTGATAGACTTTTTAAATGTTATAAACCAACTGAATCAGCTTTTTAAATGTTTTAAACACTGAAATGGAATGCATTTTTATTTTGTTTCAAACAATTCGTTATCTGGCAGTGAGCCAGGGTATTTTTTTTTTATGTAAAAGCAATAAAATAAAACATCTTATAAAAGAATTATCTTTATAAAAATAGGTTTTAAGTGAGAGATGTAAATTGTATTTATTCTATTGAAATAGGCATAAAAAAACACATTAACCCTTAACTTCGCACAGTTGCATTTCTGCAACATATGATTTATTTTAATGTAACAGACTCAATAATTTTTTAATTACCTACAAATCACTTATCTGAGAGAAAAAAGATTACTGCAATGAAATACATGCTAGTTTTGTCACTAGATGGAAGTACATTTTCTCCAGAAATCACAACAATTATAAAAGTCTCTGATGCCCCAAGAACTGTGTTTTTGCTATAAAAAGAATCCATTATATTTTATGCTTCCTCTTGTTTATTGAAGAAATAAATTACCAGGTAAGAAATTTAAACATTTTATGATAAATAATAAAATCCTCATATAAAAAAAGTTTTGTAATTTACAGCACTACTGCGTAATGTTGCACTTCTGTAACAAAAAATGACTGAAATTCAATTCAAAACTGCTTAATTTTTTTTTCATATTTTTTCCACATATTATTACTTGAGAGCAAGCTGATATAATTTTTTCATAGAAATTTAAAAAATTGCCAAGTTAAGGGTTAATATTTATATAGAAATTTATTTCTATTCTTACAACAAAAAACTAATATGTTCACTAACTTTGCTGTGATTAAAAAATGTTGTAGTGTCATTGTATTTATTGTTCAAGAGAGAAGAAACTCGAATTTTTTTTTTTGTCATTCAAACAACACTTAGTACTAAGTACATAAATCCAATTATGAACCAAGAATTTTAAACAGTCACAACACAGGCATCCCAACTATATTTTTATAAACACAATCAATACGTTCCTCAAAAATCCGCGTAAAAAAGATAAGCTTCGTATAGCAAAGCTGAAATACGAACCTTGTTATCCGAAAATATTTCAAGGTGTAATAGAGAACTCTAGTTGTGTGTTACAAACCGAGAAAAAATACTGAAAACTGTAAAACTTCTGATATAATGGATCTATATGTATATACAATTTTACTGAGCAATAAAACTTGAAATACATAATTTTCAAATAATATTAAATAACGCAAGCAAAAAAATTGGTCAATTCATAATTAAGAATAATTTATTATTATTATTTTAAAGCTGGACAGAAACTTGTGTTAAATAAATACCTTATTTCAATTTTTTAAGTTAAAATGTTCATTCGAACTATAACAAGAATCGGTACCATAGCAACTATATTCATGACATTTCTTACCTAGATCTGGGTTCGAGCATTTTATGCTATCAATCTTAAAGAGCGAAACACAGTTCTTCTGGAGGGATGGAAATTTAGTGTAGAAAAGCAATCCTTGAAATACAGGATACAGTACTCAAATTCGCTTACGTTCAGAACCGTAATTTCAGAAGAGCGCATAAATGGATAATTTTCATGATATTTAGTGTCACTTAGATTAGAATACATGTGGGAGTCCGAATAAAATCTTCAAATAAAAATCAGACTCTTCAGAAGGTGGGATTTTAGATTGGCGAGGTGGTTGTCTAGGGGTAAGTATTTAAGGGTGAGTGATGAATTAATTGAATCAAAGTCATTTAAACGCAGATACTTCATTTAAGTAAAAAAGAATTTATTTAAAGTTAAAGGGAAATATTTACAAAAGAGAATATTTACAAAGAGAGAGACATGCAGGAATTAGGTTAATTGAAAGTTGAGTTATACCTTTAGAAGACGGAGATCGCGCTGGGCGCGAAATGCGCTAAAAACGTGACGTGTTGAATCGGCGGTGGTTAGTAGGCCTCTGCCGAAAAATTATTCAAGCCGGAGCTGCGAAAGCTCACTAGACGGCGCTGCTTCGGAATGCAGTAATAAACAAAATTGACATTAATGATCCTCTGAAAAGGATATGACTCAACCTTTTAACAAAATGTTTCAAAGGGAAAATCCTACAAAATCACCCTCTCCTGACAGAGCTGGTCTTTCAGCCCTGTTGAGAGCTAAAGTAATTTAAATATAAACTATTTTTAGTTACAACTATAAATTTGATGATTATTGGAATGTGGATGCAATAAAGACAAATAATACGGTTCTTAAGGATAATAAAATAAAATATTACAAATGAAAAGATGTATACCTAATGTTCACAATTCCGGACCTAAAATAAAGCATATAAAAACAAAATATTCTATGTTGTGATGTAAAATTAACTAAACCATGGGAAAAAATCCTTCGTATCTATAGAAAGATAAAGAATAATACGAAAATATAATAAAGTTTACAAGTGAATATAAAATGATTAATAGAAACGAGTGTTATCATAGAACATCTATTAATTTCTCAAGAGGGATATAATATGAGAAAAATTAAAAATAATAACTAATATAAAAAAATCAATTAAGCATAAAAATGTTTCATCAAATCAGCTGAGGTGGTGGTTGAGTTCGGTCCTTCGTGCTGACCAACATTTTCCACTTCATATCTATCCTTAGAATTAAATTTCGTTACTTTGTGAGGGCTTCAGAACTTTGGTCTTAGTTTCAGTCCTGCTCCGAATTGGGTTCTTTGGATGGCTACTAAATCACCTTCTTTGTATAACGAAGCTTTCTTTCTTTTTCTGTTATACGTCTTTCTATTTTCAGACTGTAGGGTTTCGATGTTCTTTTTTGCATCGTTTCTTAAAAATTCGCAATGTTCTAGCAATTCTTTCGCCATTTCTTCTAGCAGTAAGTCTTTGATTAGGATGTCTTCCTTGTTACGCATTTTGGTTCCCACTAATAGTTCGAATGGTGTCCATTTTGTACTGCGACATATAGTGCTGTTTAATATTCTCTGTAATCTGTCGACGTATTTGTACCATTTCGTTGAGTCGTCTAATGATAGTTTGGAGAAAACTGGAATCAAAGTTCGATTAATTCGTTCAACTTGTCCGTTTCCTCGAGGAACACCTGTCGCTATTTGTAGATGTTGAATGTTCTCTTCATCACAGTAGTCGTTGAATAATTTTGAAGTGAAAGCTGAACCTCTATCAGAGATAATTCTGATGGGATTACCAAAGGTTTTCTGCTGTTGTTTTAGTTTTTCGAGGGCACTTTCAGCAGACACAGTTTTGACGGGATATAGCCAAGTAAATTTGGTAAATGCGTCTACTACGGTGAAAATGTGTTGATAACTTTTGTTTGTGGAAGGTAAAGGACCAATGAAGTCAACATGGTACGTACTTAGAGGAATGCTTTCCTTAGAAATAGGATTCAAAAACCCTTCCTTTTTGCCAGTTTTCTTATTAGCTAAGATACATGGAACACAATTAACTATTACTTTTTTAACGACGTTGGTTAAATTTGGGATAAAAAATTCCTGTTACACAATTTCTTCTGTTTTTCCTACTGAGAAATGACCATTTTCGTGAATCAATTTAATTAGTTCAGCTTGCATTGCTTTAAGGGTTACAATTAATTATCGACCATTTAAGTACTTGTAGAGTATACCGTTTCGCTCAAAAATTCTTAGGATTCTTGTTTCTCTAGTTGTGATTTCAATGTTTTGATGTTGTCATCTTTCTCTTGTGCTTTTTTAAGCTTTGAAGTTAAAGTATCATTGCATACCATCATTACGGGATATCGGCTAAGAGCATCGACGTGCTTCATACGACTTCCAGCTCTGTGCTCTATTTCATAATCGAATTCTTCTAATTGAAGCGCCCATCTGGCTATGCAAATAATTAGCTCCTTTTTTTGCATAGTCTTCTGAAATGCTGAACAGTCAGTTACTATTTTAAAGTGTTGTCCTAAAAGATAAACACGAAACTTCTTTAATGCGTTGATAATTGCTAGTACCTCTAGTTCGTAGCTGTCATACTTTTCTTCTGCTGTATTTGTCTTCTTCGGCATGTAGTACACGGGGTGTAACTTTTTACCTTCGGCTTCTTGTAACAAAATTGCGCCGGACCCTTGTTTACAAGCGTCTGTATGCAGTTCTGTTTTTCTTCCATACTTGTAAATGTGCAAGATTGGGCCTTCGGACGTGATTTTCTTCAATTTTTCAAATGCTTCTTTTTATTGAGTCCCAAAAAAACAAAGAGATTTTCTTTTCTTGTTAAATTGCTAAGTAGTTTAGCTATCTTTGAATAATCTTTGATGTACTTGCGGAAATACCCAGTTAAACCAAGAAAACTTTGTACTTGTTTTATTGCTGTTGGTTTTGGAAATTTTCGGACAGCTAGTGTCTTCGTGGGAGATGGTTTAATAGTTCCGATTTCTACAATGTGACCTAGAAATTCAATTTTCTTTTTTAAGAATTGGCACTTCTTGAACTTAATTTCTAATCCGTATTTCTTTGAGATTTCGAAAATAATTAAAAAAATTTCTAGACCTTCCTGTTCGTTTTTCGCTGGAATGACGAGATCATCTAAATAACTGATTACAATTCCTTTCCGAGTAAGATCTCTAAATATACTTGATACGAAGCGTTGGAAAACTCCTGGATTTGTGCTCATTCCAAAAGGAACTTTGTTGAATTCAAATTGTCCGTCTAGGACGATAAAGGATGTATACTTTCTGCAATCTTCGTCAACATCGACGTGAAAGTAACCATTGCGTAAATCTAATGTAGAATATACCTTTGCTTCTTGCAAAGTGTCCAAAACATCTTCGATGAGAGGTAACGGAAATTTATCTTTCACAAGCTTCTGATTCAATTTTCTGTAGTCAATGCACATTCTCGAAGATCCATCTTTTTTTTTTACCATTACGATTGGACTTGCATATTCCGAAGAACTCGGGCGTATAATACCTTCGTTGAGCCATTCTTCTATCTGTTTGTTTATTTCTTGTCTTTCTGTGAAAGCTAGTCGACGAGGGGGTTGACAGACTGGTTCTTCGTCTTTTAGAATAATTCTCATTGTGACGTCGGTAGAGGCTGTTTTTTCTGGCTTGTAGTCTTGAATTAACTTTTCAAGTTCCTTCTTGATTTGACGATTTTAAACAAGACGCAGGTCTAGTTCTTCTTGAAGATTTTCAGCAGATATTCGCATAAGCTATGCATGATTCTCATATTTGTTGAATATAACTCCTTCTTTAGTGAAACTTATCGATGCTTGTTCCAAAAGATCTGATCCAATAACTGCTTAGAATTTTAATTTATCAGCCGGTACAACATGTCAAGTTAACGAGTAATTTTCATTATCTATTTGGAACTCATGTTCAAAGGAACCGATAGTTGTGTCACTTGTGCTTTACCAATACCTGTGAGAAGCATCTTGTTCTTCGATAATTTTGTTGGATCCATTATTCTTCTGCTCGTGTTTTCTCGTAGCAAACTTACGGTACTACCACTGTCCATGAGCGCTGTGATTTTCACCTTTCCAAAAAATATCTCTTTAGTACGTAAACCTTCCTTAACGAAGAGTGTGCAAGTTTCTTTTGGAGGTTCTTTGAATTTCTGCGATTTTGAATAGTTCGTCTGAGCATGCTTGGAAGCATTGTGATTTGAGTGTTTCTCGTAATTTTTGTTGTAATACCCTTTCTGCGCGCTGTCTTGATATCTTTGAACAGATTCGTACTTGGTGACAGGGGCTTCGTAATGTTTGTTGTAATTTGTTGATGCTGGAAACTTCTTATCTTTCCTGTTATACTCGAATTTTCCTGGTGCTTCATATCTGCGATTCTTTTCTGTGAATTATAATTCTTCTTTCTTCACAAATGGACTGGGAGATTTTTGTTTCAGAGTCCTTTTAAAGTCTTCGAATTCTTCTAGTTTTTCTGCTAATTGAACAGGGGAGTTCATATTTGCCCATTCACATCAAGATAATATTCCTTAAATTCAAAAGGCGTTTTTCATTTTAGTTGATCTGTTATGATAAGATCTGATAATTTGTTGAAAGTATCTATCTTCAATCCATCTATCCATCCGTAGAAGTAAGTGTTTAACTCATGGTAAAAATCAATCCATGTTCTTTCAGGTGCTTTTTGGTGAATGACAAATAGTTGTCGAAACTTTTCTGGAGTTAGTTTAAAGCGTTTCAGCAGTAAATCTTTAACGTGTTCGTAAGAGTTGGCTTTATCATCAGGCTCTCTCGCTATGATGTGAGATACTTCTGTCGGTAATAAGCCTAACAGATGAGAAACCCAGTTTTCTTGATCAATATTCCATCTCTGCGCTTGACATTCAAATAATTTTAGATAAAGACTGATGTCTTCTTTCAAATCAAAACGATGTATAAACTTTGAAACTTCTTTGACGAGAAATTTAGTATCACTTTCTTTGGAGGTATCAGCGCCTAACATGGATTGTGTTTGGATTCTTAACTTTTCCAACTCAAACTCATCTTTGCGTTTTTGCTCATCTAACCTCAATTGTTTGAAGCGTAATTTTTCTTCTCTTTCTTCAATGCGTAAATTTTCTTTGGCTTTGCGATCCTCAACAATCGTTGAATGTATGTTTTTGGTCAGTTCTTCGTCATAATTTTCACTACCAATAATTAGATCTTTAAGTGTGGCGATGGTCATAGATTTATCGAATTTTAAATTTAATTCCGTGGCTAAGACAAATAAATCTTCGCGTCGACCTTTGCCAAGATACGCCATTTTAAAATTTAAGTTTAGATAGTAACCAAAGGAATAAACAAAATTGTCACGCGTTCTAACAAAAACAATGATGTTGCTATTGGCAATTCACGTTTGCATTTACAGAAATTCTCAAGTTAAAATGATATTGCATCAAAATACACTAAATATACATTAAAACATTCAAATTTTATTCATTTAGAAATATTTTAAACCAGTAACGTGTAAAGACAACAGTGCCAGCTAAAATGCGTAATGCTTAATTTGAAATAGTTAACTTATTAATTTCAACTAAAAACAAAACTTTTTTTTAAACCATTTAATGTATCAAATATCTCATTTCCTTATAATAAATGCAAAAAGAATTTGAAAGAAAAAATAAATTAATATAAATCTTGTTTAGAAACTGTGATTAAATTTATTGTGATATAAAAAGAATTTAATCATTTAAAGTTCTTTGCTGAAAAAAGCAAACAATTAGAAGTTAGTCACTTTAAGAAAAATCTCATATATATTTTTTATTACACCAATAAAAAAATCTTTTTAGGATCTCATCAGCGAATTTTTACGATAAACACATGTTTCAATAGAAAGCATAATATCTCTGTCAAAATGAACTCAAAATACTTATATATTGAAAGATAAAATACACCATTAAAAATAAGATTATGTATAATCTTTCCATCAATTCTAAAAAACATAGTATATTCTTTCAAAATATATTTCTGGAATACTCATAAAAATAATTAATTACTAAATAGCTGCGGGAGAAATGTTAAACTATATGAGTCATCGAAATTGCCAAATGTTTAGGAAAGGAACATGAATCTCTTAGAGTTACCTAGTTGGCACCATTCAAGGTCAATGACGCAACCAAAAAAATGAAAGCTTTTCGCACATACATGAATGCAATTCAATTCGTTATTGAATTAGATACAATCAGAAAACTTGAATATTACGTACGACTTTCTTAATATTTTAAAAGATATACTTGTAGAAAATTTTAATTGATACATTTCTATACACAAATAGAAAAATAGTATTTCAGAAAAACACACATGATATTTAAAAATATAAATTACTTCATGAAATCGACTACAACAATTTTTTTAAGCAAATTGACGGTGGCTCACGTATTCTTTTCTGAAGATTCCCTTTTTTTTCTCCTGTCCCAAGGAAAACGAAAAAAAAAACACAGTACCTGATTCACTGGACGACGTGTTCACTGATAATCTTGAAATAGACACTGGACTTATATGAAGCTCTTTAAGTTGTACACTGCAGAAAATAACGTATTTTCAGCGAGCGATCTTGACTCCGGGCGTCGTTTTATTCACCTAAATGTTAATATGTTATGAGAGGCAATCCGCGCATTTTCGATTCAGTCCGTTTGTAATTTAGGCGTGCAGCCAAAAATGTTTTTTTTTCTTTTCAAAGAAGAAGAAGGTCAGAAGTTCATCAACTAATTATTTAGAGAAGATTTTCGAAATCAAATCCCGGCCGAGCCCCCAATTATTTCTGTGGGAGTCCGAATAAAATCTTCGAATAAAAATCAGACTCTTCAGAAGGCGGGATTTTAGATTGGCGAGGTGGTTGTCTAGGGGTAAGTATTTAAGGGTGAGTGATGAGTTAATTGAATCAAAGTCATTTAAACGCAGATACTTCATTTAAGTAAAAAAGAATTTATTTAAAGTTAAAGGGAAATATTAACAAAAGAGAATATTTACAAAAAGAAAGACATGCAGGAATTAGGTTAATTGAAAGTTGAGTTATACCTTTAGAAGACGGGGAAATTAATTACTTTTCTCGTGCTTGTGGACGTTAGGAATGAGATTGCGCTGGGCGCGAAATGCGCTAAAAACGTGACGTGTTGACTCGGCGGTGGTTAGTAGGCCTCTGCCGAAAAATTGTTCAAGCCGGAGCTGAGAAAGCTCACTAGACGGCGCTGCTTCGGAATGCAGTAATAAACAAACTTGACATTAATGGTCCTCTGAAAAGGATATGGCTCAACCTTTTTACAAAATGTTTCAAAGGGAAAATCCTACAAACATGTATAAAAATTATTTAAGGACATTTTGACAAAAAAATTATTTAAATACAATATTTTGGCAAAAAATTAACTTAGAATAACCTTTTTTCAAAATGTTCTCCTTGTGTGAAAAATGCTTCTATTAAAATAATATTTTGCCTGTATATAGCTCAGATTTCTATACGGAGGCTCAACTATGATTTTTGAAAAATTCACATTATTTTCAGAGTTACAACCCATTGAAATAATTGTCAGTGTTTTTTTCTTTAAATTTCTCCCCTCTGTTGTCGTAAAACGTGGATAAACACACTTCTAAGAGATTCATTTCAAAAATTCTTGTTGAGCCTCTGTACAGAGGTCTGAGCTATCTACAGCAGTGCTTCTCAAAGTTTCAATACCTGCGACCTAATTTTCAATCATAATTTTCATCGCCCCCCCCCTACAATAACAATGTATTGAATGCAATAATAATGTACTTTGACGCTAAATCTACAAAACTATCTTAATTATAAACCAGTCAAATTATCAAGATAAATATTAAATTTTGTATATGTTACTTTCAAATAATAGATATTTTAAGTAAGTTATTTTTAAGTAATAGATATTTTAAGTAAATTACATATACTTTTAAATAATAAGAAAAGTATTATGTTGCTTTTCTCTTCTAATTTTAAAATTGGAACAGATAAAAATAGAAGTGTAACGTGTATTTTTCTTATCTCAGAACGTATTTTGTTTTGTTTTCTTTAAGTAAATTTTTATAACTTTTTTAAATAATTTTTATTCTCGACTTTTTGATGTGCTCGTGCCCCCCTCGTTGTGTTACCACGCCCCCCCTAAGGGGGCGCTCCCCACAGTTTGAGAAACACTGATCTACAGGCAAACTATTATAATAGAAGCAATTTTTCACAAAAGGAGAACATTTTGAAAATGGATCATTCTATGTTCATTTTTTGTCAAAATATTGTACTTAAATAATTTTTTATTGTAATACTCTATTCTTAAAATAATTTTATATACATTTTCTAATCTAAGTGACACTAAATATCATAAATATTATCCACTTACACCTTTTGCGAAATCACGGTTCCGAACGTAGTCGGATACCTTAATAGTAAATCTCAGAAGGCTTTCACATTTTTTTATGGCATCATACGCAACTATTAGTGTCTAAAATCTACAAACACTTGCTCGCCCTACACAACAGCCGAAGTAATGACTGATCGGGGGTCGACTCTTCACCGTCAAATCAATACTATTTTTCAACTGTCAAAACAGGACTAACTCAGTTTCGGCGAGCGACACCCTTTTTTCGGTCTCACAGATGTTTTGAGAAAAATCCGCTTGCGTCATAGATCGCGGTATTAATAGATTTCAACACTCATTTCCAGAAGAATCCACGGGGTCAGGAACTCAACAAAATTGGTCGGCAACATGGTCGCCAAGACTTCGCCCAGTTTCCATTAAATCTCCATTTTTGTGTAAGGAACGGTGTTGCTTGGGAATATTACAATTTTAACAAGAAATAAATGCAACTTAAATATAAACGTATTAGATATGCAGATATGAATTATTGACACTATTTTAAAAATTCATTACACAAGATTCGCATCATTATGAATTGATTTCATGTATCTATATATACTATAGCGTATTTGACAATGAATAGTTTCTTTTTTTCCTTTTCAGCCTCAAGGATTCGTTACGAAATCACGCAAGGGAACATGGGTGGGGCGTTCGCGGTCAAGAATGAAACCGGAGCTATCTACGTCGCGGGGCCCCTAGACTATGAATCCAGAAAAGAGGTGAGTTGTGCTCAATGTCGCTTTTTTTACGATATTATAAACTATTTTCTTTCAAAACGTTAAGTTTAGTCTACTATAGTAAAATTCGAAGATTCATAGTTCAAATCGTTTTTGCGTGATTACTTTTTCAACCCTTTATCTTCTGATTTTACTTTAAGCAGAATCTGTATAAAACTTATTTACTTTTTCTTGTCAATTTTCATGAGATGTTAAATACTAAGTTTTTTGTAAATATAATTTTAAATAATCCATTTTCCTACCAAACTCTCGCATTAAAGACAAGAACTGCATCATTTATATTATTGTAAATAATCTCTTTGAGTGTGTGTGTGTCCCCGTTAAAAAAAGCTTACAGTTGTTACTTCATAGACTCTCTAGGTATTTCAAGTAATAACTGGCCAAGTCTGTTAAAGCGCGCGTGAAATAATTTCACTTTTTACGTAATGATTCCGTAAATAAGTTAATTAAGGTATCCGACTACTTGTGACAACTTTAAAAAAAATGGAGATTTTTTTGTGGTTTGTAGATTTATTTAATACATTTTAAGAAAAAAATACTAAAATTAAGAAGAGAAAAATAAATAATTGCTTCTAAAATGGGTAAAAAGTGACAAAAAATTACATAAATGGGGCCAACTCTGTTCAAATAATAAATTAATAAATTCTTAATTTTTCAGTTCTGATGTATTACTTTGCTATTCCCTTTTGAAATCACCTTCAGGAGAGTAGATATTTTAATTTTTGCAAAAACTAGAGCACTTTATCTTAGCTATTATATGAAATTTCTTAAATAAACAGTGATTTTATTCTTATAAAGAACTGTAAATTTTGTAATAAAATAGTGATTGATACATCTGAAGGTTAAAACACTTCTACTGTTCTACAGAACATACACACAAAATTCTAGCAAATTATTTTAAAAACTTTCTGAGCAATTGATGTCCCTATTTAAACTTTTCAAAAAAATTATTTCGAGTAAAGCACATTTTAAGGTTTGACATCTTATGTAAAGTTATTGCATCTGCTTTTACTAAAACACTTGTAGCTTTGTTCTAGTGAATGGAAAATAAAAAAACTTGGTATTTTTCTAAAGCTAATAAGAGAGAGATGGCCTATAAAATAAAATCATAAAATTTGTCAATTTTTAAGCAAAATTATGTTGTTAGGGTAGTCGGATACCTTAATAGGAAAATAAGCGATTTGGTATTTCATGAAATACTGGGTTCCATGCTCTAATGGTCACTTATACAGCGTGTTTGTCGCAAGAGAATACCATCTTCCAAATCCTAAGAAATTTATTTTTTTTCTTTCGCTTACAGTTTCTCAAAATAAGTACATGGAATCAGGATGTATAGGGTTTATAAAATAAACTGAAAGAAGAAGGAAAGCATTTGTTTTATTAAAATTCAGGATAAAGAACGAATTTAACATGATTTTGCAGTTTTAAGCTAATATTTATTTGTGAATAGTTTTTATTCGCTCGAATCAATTCAATTATTGCATTTTCCGAGGAAGGTTTTGATTAATAAAGTGCAAATATATATTACTTTTTTTAAAATTTATTATTTTATGTTAAATGAACTTGGACATATTTTTTATACGATTTTTTTGACTCAGAAGTAATAACTTCAAGCAGCTATACAAAAAAAGGATGGCTTTTTATTATTATTATTTTTTGTGTTTATTGCTTCTTAACAAAAGCAAATGTTCAATCCTGTTGGATATAAAATTTTTCTGTTGGTTTCTAGTTCTCAAATTCTACAAACTTTCATTTCTCTGATATCAGGGAGATTGCAATATAAATTAGTGTCCAGAGTAAAGATATTGTGTAAAAGCAACACTTGTGTAAGGCAGTGCTTCTCAAACTTTCAATACTGGCGCCCCCCTTTTCGATCACAATTTTTTTCGCGCCCCCCTTATGCATTAATAATGTACTGAATGCAAAAATAATGCACTTTGACGCTAAAGTTACAATAGGCGATCTTAATTATAAACCATACAAATTAGTAACGTAAGTATTAAATTTTGTATACTACTTTTAAGCAAAATAAATAAATAAATAAAATAATAGGATAATTATTATGTTATTTTTCCTTTCTCTAATTTTTAAATTGAACATATTACAAAATGTGGTAGCTGCTTAGAAGACAAAATATAAATATCTGCTAAATATAGAAAAAGAACTCAGGGGTCAATTTCTAATCATAAGCATTCTTTATAAAAACTTTGCTTTCCAAGACAAGCTCCTGGACGTCATTAATACTTATTAAACTTGTTCTTAATTTAGTATTAATTAATTAGTTATAAAACATTCTGTGCAGCACTGATACATTAAAAGTATACCGGCTGAAGTGCCCGCTCTTTGCTCAAGTCCATTTATAAGAAAATAAAACATTATTGATATAATAGCTGAATTGTAAGGGAAGCGCAAAGCCAAGTGCTCGACAATGTTTACAAAAACGTAAAATGATTTTTTTAAAATCGTTGCTCAAATTATAATTAGTTTTAAGCGAATTGTAATTTTAAGCCTCACAGAATTAGCATTTATAATTGATGTTAAACAGTAGCGCACACAGGAATTTTTCAAGGGGGGGGTCCGGGGTCGAAAGTTCACCAATCTTGTATCAGGTTCCTTTTGATTTTGTCGATTTTCGGGAACAAAACACAGTAAAAAACGAATTCTTGAATAAATAAATAGCATTAATTAATAAAATTAATCATTAATAATAAATACTTAACTAAATTTTGCGTACTATAAACTTAGAATTATAATCAATCGGAAAAAATCAAGGGCTTTGGGGGGTCCGGACCCCCTTGTGTGCGCCACTGATGTTAAATAAAGATCAATAATATAAAATATCGATGAAGAATAATTGTATTATTTTTAATATTTAAAGTGAAAAACTTCAACATGTTTTAACCCGGGAGCAGGCGCGCACTCGGTACGGTCGGGGTTATTGAGTCACCCCAATCCTTTTTTTTATAACTATTTTATTGTACACGATACAAATCATGATTCCAGTGAATAATTTAGCTAAGAGAAAGTTTACTTACCTACTTTCAAGGACTTTTCAATTTTTCGTTGGTAATAAACAAACAGTTTTGCCAGAATTAACGATTTCGTAATCTGTGTGTCCCGCGCGATCACTTCCGGGTAAAAAGTATATTCATTATGATAATATGTATGTTACTGCTAAAAACTTGTGTGAAACGTTTTTCGTTATGCTTTATACATTGAGAATATTTATAAAAATATGTCTTGGCCAAGTAATCCTTCATGTGCTTGTGTGTGTGTGCTCTCCGTGGTTTTCCAAATATCATAAAACTCTTTTGCATGAAAAAAAGCGCAACAGAGAACACGTAAGAGAGGGGTCATAACTAACTGTACCAATAACTTAGAAGGTCAAACAGGATACAGCTATAATGTGCAGTATTTCAAAAATAATGACAGTGATGAATTTTTTATGTTCCTAAAGTTTTTCGATTCTGGGTCCGGGATCTGGTTTTTCTCTGAAAGAGTAGTATGTTAGGTTAAAAAAAAGCGTAATAAAAAAATCTCTCATCCCGGGATGACAGCAAATCAAATAAAAGTTTTTTATTCGGTTATAGGATCAAAGATAGCTAATTAGGTATTGAAGAAGTTTTTATTTTTGATGGCTTAATATCGCCTATAAATTATATCAGTGTAAAAGTGCATTTTTTATTATGTCTGAAAGTATTTTGTTTTAATTCATTCCAGTAAACTAATTATTTTTTAAATCTTTTATTTTCGATATGCTCGCGCCCCCCTCGTAAGGTCATCGTGCCCCCCCAGGGGGGCGCGCCCCACAGTTTGAGAAGCACTGGTGTAAGGTAAAAGGTCTTCCACCACATTTGTGACTAGCTCTGCCTATCTTAATTCCATTACAGGCAGAACAAATATTTATAAGTCCCAATTGTGCTAAGAGTTGAAACTATTTTTCAAAGAAAAAACACAAACCTTTTTTAAACCCTTTTCTTTTTTTTCTTCTTTTTTTTTTTGCGCGTGCGTTTTTTCATATAGTGAATTAAAGTAGTCAATCAGATACATATTATAAATAAAAAATAACTTTTTAAAAAGTAATTTTAAAGAAAGGCAACAGATTGCTGTGTTTAATAATCTGCAAATTAAAAATAGTCCAATAGATGATCTACCCAATATTATTTATGTGTAACACAATATATTCTAAGAGTACTCAGCGTCAGAAATTAAAGCCGACCCACCATGCGATATTATATCATATTTTCCAAGAAAATGTTCATATATTGCAACACCAATTTCATTATATGCGTTATACATCTTCTAATATTAGATGATAACCATCCAGTGATTAATGTTCATATTGAAACATTCCATGTTTGGTGTTTCCCCCGCACCAACACTCTCCTTGTGGGGAAGTTGAGTTTTACAGTCGAAACTCACTTCCCGGCACGAACTTGAAAAAATAGAGTATGACAACCACAGAATATGTGGTCAGAATAATCAAAGTAGCAACTTTATCGCCCTTGGCGACAAATTTGGCGAAAATGATATCACCAAGGAACCATTGAGAAGTCTTTGGAGTTAAACTTTCTCAAAATCTCCATAGGGCTATGTAATTGACCTTTGAGATAAAGGTCGAGCCAGTATGTACCCGAGTTTCGGTAGTGGAACTGTTCTTGAGAACCATTTCTATAGCGTTTTAAGGCTTTTTTATAACTTAAATGTGAGCAAAATCGTATTGTCACATGCACGGTACCCAAAGCTAAAGCTAACGACAGGTCTAAAAATCTACCCTTTCGCCGCGATCTGATATTACTGTCGATCAGTGGCATATGTAACACACACAACAGCAACAACAACATAACTTAAATAATCTGTTTTGATGTATCTGTTATAATGTCTTTGTGTTTATACGTTGATTAGTCTTCATGTAATTTGTTGGTTCATGTTCGTTGATAAATTTGTTATTGTTCAATTAAATGGAGTCTTCTGCCTTACCCCTACTCAAATTTGCAACAATATTCAAAAAAATTTTTAGAGCAAATTAAATGTAAAGTTATCAGCTTTTCTATGTAGACATAATTTCTTATGTATTTTGCTTAGACATATTCATGAAAGCGAATGGGGAAAAATAAAATTTCCTTTGCTCCAAGTACAATTGCTATTTTAAATGGAATAACAAAAGGTGAAGCAACGCCTTTTTGAATGATGTGAATTCCCAGTAAGAGCCGCACAAAATAGATTTAACACAGATATGTAGCCATTTCTGTTATGCAGTCCCGCACAAAAACAAGTTTGGGATTTCTTACATCACGAACTGCACATCCAGATATAAAAAAATAATAAACCAGATGACATAAAATAAGAATATTGAAGTGAATATATTTATTATATTAATATGTAATAATAACTCTATTAATTACTACACTTACTAAAAAAAGTAAAAACTATAAAAAAGTTTGGGTTTTGAAATATATTCGCTATCTAACTATTTCTTGTTGGTTCTGTTAAAAATGTAAAAAGTTTCCTTAATAATGCAGAAACTCGTTTTTTATGGGTCATGCATGTTCCAAAACGCTGTATTGCTCAAATTTTGTTATTTTATAAAATAGAAACACTAAGATGCATTCTAAAACTTCTCAAACCGAAGTAATTTTTTAAAAAAAAAATGTCATCCCCTCTGTTTTAGTTCAAATGACTTTGAGTATATTTTTGACTCATTTTTTAAGAACTTTTTTTGTCCACCGCGTCGAAAAATCACCTGAAAGACACGACGAATGAATGTACAATTACCATACGATTAGAACAATATTTTCGTTCTTTTTACCCTTTAAGCTATTTTTAATGAGTTCCCCAAAAATAAAAGAACGAAAAAATTAGCCTCGCATCTCATCACTTAGGGTCTTGACGAACATCAGAACAATTCCGTTACGGGCACAGAAGACGAAAAATTAATAACATCGCTCGAGTGACATGGCCAAATTACTTGTTCCGGATCAAAAGAAGGCGGGAGGGGGTGGAGAACAAAAGTAATTCGTTTTCAAAATGTCGTTCGCTCTTTTCGAGATCATTGGAAGGAAAAGTGGAGGGGGAAAAAGAATTCGAAAATCAAAAGGTTTCAAATTCGGTTTCATTGGAGGTTCATAATTATTTAACTCGCCGAGAAACTCAAAACATTACGGATACAGTGAGGAGAGTTTTATGTATAATCAAATAAGATGGATTCGAAAATCCTTCAGGGGTTATAATTAGACGACGACAGCGAATTTTCGGAACTCTAATTACACATTTGTTCTTTTGACTCGGTAATTTTTTTCCCAGAACTGTTCTCTAAGTGTTTTTTAGAGAAAATATCTTTTTTCCTCCATTTTTCTTTTATTCGGAGAAACATTTTTGATTCTCCGATTTCAATCTACAATTAAGTTCACGTCGTAATGATCATTTTCCTCAGATAGTTATTGATACTTTGAAACAAAATGATATACCATCGCAGAAGATTCGTATTCCATTAGAATATTATTAAATTATATATTTTTTTTTTTTGCTTCCTGGAGTGTTCTTGTATAAGTGGTATTTAAGATAAATAGTTCTGTAGTCTCGCTTAGCGATGACAAAATGGCGCAGTTGATTCTTCCTTTTATAATAGTGATTACTTTTCCGATCCAGAAAGAAATATTTTGTCCAGCATTTCTGATTAATTACCAAAGGTAAAGGAATGAAATTTGATTCAATATTTAGAGATGCTTCGAATAAACTATGATTAGTGAATTAAAGAAAAGCCTAAATGCAGTGATGATACACTCCAAGATAAAGAAAATAGAAAGAAACAATTTTGTGTTTGGAAAAACGTGAAGAGAATAATTTTATATCACTTCCATTCACACACACTCTGTGATTAAATATACTCTTTTGAAATTTGAGATGATTTGGTGAAATAAAATTTGTTATTTTTACCAAGGATACATAAAAGCAATGTTAAGGCGTATAATGAAAGATTAGAAGACTGTTTTCCAACTGGAAATAATCGTAGTGGTTTCACATATAACTTTGTTCGACTGCTATTGTCTTTCTATACATAATGCCAGCTTTTCTTTTTGTACTCTTGTACAATTAGAGGCAATACATTTTCGTGGAATCCGTCAGAAGTTGTGATCGATTTCCGATGTAACTCTTTACTTGTGGGACATACTTACTATTCGAATTTAAATCCGAGATATATTACAGAATATCTGCATCTAATCAACAGATCCGGGTACACACACACACACACACATTTATCACGGCTTCGATCTCTCGATGACAATGGCTCGTGCTCAGACGATAAGCATTTTGACCCCCCCTCCTCCTCTCCTGGGCCCAACCCCTTCGAACTGAGAATTCGAGGAATTCCTTTGCATTTGTGAGAGGAAGCCACCACAGTTATTTGGAAAACTCCACTCGGCTCTTCGCACTATTTTGACAAGCTATTATGACTCGCCGCGCCCGTTGCCATTCAAGGGAATGCAAATACCGAGATGGAAAATGCCGTTGCCATTCGTGCGACCGAAATGAACGCGGATTCCAGGAACTCGGAAGACTGCATTTTAAAAGGAATGCAATGAGAAATTTCGAAAGGAATGCGAAAGATGTTATTTTGAGAAATCGGGACAGATAAGCTTTAGAGTAATCGTATCGATTATACAAAATGAGATTCTATTCAAAAGCGCTAAACAATAATGGCGGCGAAAGCATTTATAGTAATAATTTTATACTTTGAATATAATTTATTTAGTTTTATTTAAACTAGCTTTGTTTTTATGAAAATAAAAAACTTATTACTTTGGTCCTCACTTTTCCAAAGAAAGGCGCAAAACGAATTTTACATTTAAATCTTGGATTTTTCATTTTATGTCCCCATTAATGAAAAACTTCCTTTATTTTCAATGACTTAAGTGTGTTGTTGTTACTTACGACACTTGATCGACAGTAACATCAGATCAAGGCCCGCAAAATTCATCACGACTAAGGGCTACATTGACGCTTGTCGTTAGTCGCAGTTTTGAGTACCGTACAGGTAACTGTGCGATTTAGCTCGATTCAATCCCAATAATTTTGAGGGAGAACAACCTGATGGTTGTTCTCCCTCAAACCCCCACCTCTCCTCCTCTTCCATCAACTTCATGCGAGAACGTGCAGCTCGACGGCTATTTAGAGTAACAAAGGCATTCCCCATTTACAAATATCCATGCCTTCTCCGAGATTGGAACCCAGGCGCCAAGGCACAGCAGTCAGCGTCACTAACCTCTATACCGGATGGAAGGCTTGACTTAGGTGTTCTTTACTTGAACACAGTTTTTGATATAAGAAATAAAATCATGACTTAACTCTTTGGACACAGCCTTAAAATATTTTTTTTGTTTTGAAATGATATTTCAGTTCCAGGTTTCATTGCGAGGTGTATAAATGGTTAATAAAAAATGACCAGAATGGAATCTAGTAACGCGGATATGAAACAGTTTATTTCAAAATTATGATTAAATTATTGTTGTAGTTATTATTGCAATAGTTCCCTGTTATTGGCAATATGCCAAAAAAAACCCCAGATGTACCTAAGGGAAAACTTAGGAATATTGTTTTTATTTTGAAAGCATAATAAGTCTTCACTGTTACAAAATGTTTCTATATTATATAAAAATGTATTTTCTACTTAAAAAAAGGTAAAAAAATTCTAAAAAACGTACGCAGAAATTTAAATGTCAAGCCATTTTATAGGTGAATAAGCAAGTTTGATATTTTGATGGATGTTGGACTTATGAGCATCCCCCTATTTTCCAATGAACTCATCCGGATGAAGTGGAGTGTACGTTATTAAGTGAGAATCATGTTTAACTGCTGCTGGACACATTCCCACTCTTACTTTTGCGAGTGATTTGAAAAGCTGATGATCTAAGAGAATTGGATGGAGGGCAGATTGTAATGGCCCAAAGAACTGGAACGAGTATCTCTCAAACTGCCCGATTAGTGGCTGTTTATGATCTTTCTTTGTTAGTATTCATGCAAAGTCGATAAATGACACTAAAACCAGCACTAGACACCAAGCTGTTGGACGTCCATATGTCATCAAAGAAAAAAAATATCTGAAACTCTCCCGTAATAAGTCAAAATCGGTGGCCACAGCTGACAGACCATTTTATTGCAGATCCGAATGCGAGTGTTTCGAAACAAACTGTTCATAGAACATAGAAGTATTGTAGATGGATCTGCATAGCAGACGCCTCATTCGTTGCGTCATTGTAGGTCAAGCGCCATTATCAACTACATCTACTATGGGTCCGAAAATATCGAGACTTGACCATGGATAACTGAAAGAAAGTTGTCTGGTTGGATGAGTAATTATTTCTCATGAATCCTGTCGATGGTCGTGTCAGGATGTATTGTCTTCCAAGCGTTCTAATGGGCGACTCTGCGACGCTTAGTTTTTATGAAAATCGTTAGTTAAAATGAAAATTGCGGACTATCTTCACATGACTGCTGAATAATTGCGCTCTAACATGACGTCTGTCTTCCAAACTGGAACAGAAATTTTATAGCCCTATGTTCCTAACTCTAGAATTATATTGGAGTGGTTCGAGTAACATAATGGGAAATTACAATTAAAATTTTAGCCACCAGATTTTAATCCTATAAAGCGAATTGTGACTTTCATAGAAAGGTAGTTCAAATAATTAACACCTCCATGTTTGAATATCTCGACTTTGCAAGACTATGACTTGGATTTTGGATACAACCTTCCTCTAGTCATCTGTCAAGAGCTTGTGGCATCCACACCAAAGCGAATTTCAGGCCAAAAGGGATGCAACGTATTATTGAGGAGGTGTTTATAATATTTTGGCTCGACAATTCATGTCTGTGTTCATTTCAAATCCAGCCCTGACCCTGATTCCTAAACTTCAGCAAATATTTTAAATCTATATTTAAATAAAATTATAATGGTTTTGTAAACTAAAAAATTGGAATTCAGAAAAAAAAATGCTTATCTATTACTTTTAAAATTAAATATATATTTAGAAATTCCATTGCAGCAGATTTAAATTTTTGAAGTAAAAAAAGAACACACACATTTAATCCCTTAAGTCTATTAGTGTATTTCATCTCTATTTTCCTTTCTAAAACTATATAATACTTAATATTTTAAATTGAGTAGAGTAAATGTATAGGATTATCTTTTTTTTTTAATTAAAGCCAACGTACGTTCTTCATCTAACCCTAACGAGGGTTAAGCTTCTCTTTCATTCCTGGCAACACAACTCTTCATTTCGTAAACAAAACGAATTAAATCACTGCCTTTTGATTTTTAAAAGCTTCAAAGCCCTTTTTTTCACAACCATTTGAACCTTTGTTTTGCTCAGAAAAAGGATTTCGAACAAAAATACGATGAAATAATCGCTCGGAGTTACTTCCCGCACCTGTTATCGTCCCGAAAAGAAAACGAAATTGATTAAAACCATTTCGTGGAAGACGAGAGCAAAATATTAATTTTCCTTTTTTGTGTTTTGAGTGAATGTGGAAGAGAAGAGTTATCTCTCTGAGTACCTTTTTTTTTTTAAAACTGCTGCTTTTGACGCTCCGTGTATTTAATTTGTTGGTTGCTTTTAATGGCAGCTGTTTTTAAAAGTCGTTTTGTTTCATGTTAATACAATATTAATGGGGATGTATTCTTTCTCTTTTTCATTCCAAGTAAAAAAGCAAATCGAAAATAAGCACAGTTGATTAAAATAAACGACCAGCTTTCCCGCTTAAGCTGCTTGAATTTATTAATTTCTTGAAGATCGAAATTGAATAGAATGTTTTCCTTCTTCTATTAGTTTTAATGTCTTGCATTTCAGATGGTTAATTAATTATTTTCTTATTAAATATAGTTTTTGGTTATTAGAATGTTTGAAAAATGAAATACAGTATCTTTTCTATGTGTTGTAGATTTTTCTTAATTATGAACTAATAGTCTAAACAAGAACTGTGCATGTTTATTGTAGTTATTTCTTTATTGAGTAAAATATTTATTGTAATATACTTTTCAGAAGAGTATGTGTGTTTAATTATTCTTACGATTCAAATTACACTGGTGTGCAAAAATTAAGGACGAGACGGTTTTTTCAATATAACTTTGTACAAAAGCTTTCCAAATCAACACATTTAATACCGTAAGATCCCCAATACGTAAGGACATGTGTAATGTAAGCAACACTTACTAAAAGAGAAATCAGAGGGATAAAAAGAAGCTTGATTGAAAAAGTAGCATGGAGCGCAGTGCGACTGAAGGCCAAAACATCCCTGTGATGGGTGTCCAGCAAGAAACGTCCGGTCTTTAGTAGGGGATATGATCTCCCCTGACTGCTAGGCAGGTTTCACAGCGTCTGCCCATGCTGAGAATGAGGGTGTCAATGAGTTGTTGAGGCATTGCTGCCCATTCGTCTTGCAGCGCCAATCGAAGCTCCCGAATCGTTACTGGTGGTAAGGTACGAGCTGCCAAGCGTCTGCCTAGAAAATCCCATACATGCTCGATGGGATTGAGATCCGGAGATCGTGCCGGCCAATCCATACGTTCAATATCCTCACTCTCTAAGAGCTGTTCGGCAGCTACTGTGCGATGACATGGTGCATTGTCGTCCATGAAAAGGAACTGCAGACCCATAGCGCCTCTAAAAAGACGCACATATGGAAGAAGAATCTCGTTACAATAACGGGTCCCGTTGACTGAACCTGCGTCGAAGATGTGAAGGTCTTTACGACTACCAAGCATGATGCCTCCCCAAACGAGAACACCGCGACCTCCATACCTGTCCCTTTCAATGATGTTCGAGGGATGATTGCGGCTTCCCCGCTCTCTCCAGATGAGTATGCGATGAGAATCGCTACTCAAACTCAATCTGCTCTCATCTGTAAAGAGTACTCGTCCCCATTCATTGTCTCTCCAATTTCGGTGTTCCCGGCACCACAGAGAACGCCTTCTCCTATGGGCAGGCGTTAAAGGTACACACCGTACAGGGCGTCGTGCAAACAGACCACCACCGTGCAGTCTTCTGGCCACGGTAAAACGCGATATCGGTCGTCCAGTCGCCTGTGTCGTGTGTCTAGCGATTTATCCCGCTGTCTGCCGCCTGTTTCTTCTGGCCTGTAAGACAATGTATCGGTCATCTGCGGGTGTGGTTCCTCGTGGACGACCATTACTGAACCCCCGGATAGCTGTTCCTGTAGTTTGAAATTGTCTCCAAAGTCGTGAAACGATGATGTGAGCAATTCCGAACTCTGCAGCCACACTTGTCACACTGCGGCCTTCCTCCAACTTCCCAATGATTCGACCTCGGGTAAAAGCATCCAGATGTCGTCTAACAGATTGATTATTCGCCATTTCTCGCTGAGGCAGCAACTCGGTGTGATTTTAACTGCTATACGGCGTGCAATCTCTTTGCCAGAAATACTGATCTTACACCGACAACATGCTTTATACTACTCAGACACTCCCCCATTACGTCTACCTGCATATCTGCGCATGTGCTACCGTACATCACCTTACTTAATCTCCTGATTGGTCTTTCTGTCCGCTCTGCCTCTCGTTCAGCTGATATGTTAATTTTTCGACTTCATCCTTTATTTTTGCACACCAGTGTATGTTCTTGTAAAATTGGATTTTCTTTTCTCCCTAAAAATTTGTAATTAAAGAGCATTAATTATTTTTATTTTGCTGTTGTTATTTCCATGAATTATATAGTATTTTATAAGCAATATTGAATGATATCAAATGATACACAAAATCCTTTCTTATATAAGAATGAAAACATTTTAATAAATTTATATTTTGTATGTAATTAATTGTATCCCATAACATTTTAAAGCAATATTCAATGTTTTTCTATTGCCATGAATGTTTTAAATGGTATAGTAACGTCGCAATGGTATCCACATATTATACCTGTTTTAACATGCATTTGAAAGAGAGAGGCAAGGTGACAGAATGACAACGAGTATTGTCCAGATCTATTAAATAGCTTGAGTGCCAATGGTAAGGTATTCTTTTCAATGGGTACCGTCGCACGTGAATGTTTGCGGCAATGAGATTGCAAATGGCTTGGCCCGTGAGAGCAGCGATAAAGATTCTACACTTGGTGGCTACCTTACTTTTTAAGAAATTGCTACCCGGGTTAAACAAGGTATCAGTTCCTCTTGGAAGCAGGCCCCTATACATGAATGGTATGAAGGAAACCGTCCTGGTGCTGCTTTGCTTGAGACACTGCCTAAAGGTGAGATGTGAAACAACTCTTGCTAGGCTTCGCAGTGGACCTTCTCGAGCCCAACGGCATGTGGCGGGTCTTAAAGTTTGCCCTCCCTGTCCAAATTACAATGGGATTCAAGCTACTCCTACCCACATCTTGGCTTGTATTAGTTGCTCTTAAGTCCTGCTACAGTTCTTCATTGTTTAAAAAAGCAACGGACTTGATCTAGATGGTTCTGTCGATCAAGTGGGATAAGAAACAACAACTTCATATATTATACAGACATAGTTTTCTGACGTATAATAATGGCGGCTTGGTGGCTTAGAGATAGTTTCCCTGCCTCGTAAGCCCAAAATTTTGGGTTCGATTCCGGTTGTAGTCGATACATTTTCTGTCGTACTAGATCGAAAATCATAGGCAAGTATGTAATATGATTATGTGGCATGTAAAGAATATCAATTTGGCTCTGGTACTCTCAGCAACACAAAATCATGACAATATTTAGCATGCGACGAGAGTTTAAATTGAATAAATTCAAGCTTCAAAAATTTGGTTGAAGGAGCCTTCCCTAGAAGGTACCCTCTATGAAATGATTCTCATACTTAAGGCTGTTTTCAGTTAATGTTACAGAATAGGACCCGAATTTGGAACATTTTTTAGATATAAAAGAAATGAAATATTAATATAATATTCTGGCTCCGCTATCCTTTAGAGAGCAGCATTTTTTATCATACTTCCCATTTTTAACCGAGTTGATTCATTTTTTCTGGTATAAAATGTGTTTCGCATTTTTTTATCCTATACCGTAATGTTTAATGAGCTTTGCCTTCACGTATTGAAACAAAAAAAGAAAGTATTCACAGAATATTTTGAAATTTTTAAAAACACTCTATTGTTAACAGTGGTACGAGTTATAATATTGCAAATTTCCATGGAAATTGGGGGCATTTTTCTGGCTGAAAATGTGCTTCGCGTTTAGTTAGAGCTCTCGTACTTTTACCGAAAACAGCCTTAAGTACTTGCCGTGTCTGCAAAGGCTTAGCTGCCAAAATGTAGCCCATTAGATAAAAAAACATTTCTATAACAGTGATGAAATTGATATTGGTTTTGTTTTATGACGTAATTAAAACGAATAAAAGGACTCTTTTCTTGATTGTTTGTAACCGAGGTGGAAGAATTCGTAACCTGTGAGTAACAGATTCCGATTTGTATTTCAAAACATTGTCGTGTACCTGATCTTAATATGTGGGGATTCTGAGTATTCATGTCAGCAACGGTAACCTCTAAAGACGAACACGTAGAGGGGCGACTGCAGGGTAAATCAATCGAGGCTCAAAATCATCAATTAGCTTGTAGTAGAGTGGAGTCGTCCTTCTCACTTGACTGTGTTTTTCGATGCTCTCATTGTACTGTTGTTGTTGTTCTTGTCCAAGCAGTTCTGAGAAATCAAATGGCACCGAAGGCGTCCAAAACAGCCTTTGCTATGTCGATGACCTTTGGCGAATAAAGCCGTTGATGGTTCGTGGAATTTAGCTCTAAGTTGTGGAGTTTAACCAAGATAGAAGGTCAATAAAAATTATGGTTAGGAGAAAACTGAATGTCTCAAAACAGCTAGGACAAGTATTCTTTGACCATTAGGGGATCAGTGGCATAAAGTGCATCCCCACGTTGCGGGGGGCCCAGGGATTCTAGGGGGCAAAGGGGTGGTCCGCGAGAAAATTTCGCCGCTCCCCAGAAAAATGTGGTAAAAGTACCCTTTTCTTAGTGAACAGGTGATGAAAATTCTGATTCAATTCTCCACAATTTATTTATGTGAAATGGCCTTTTCATCTGTCGAAACATGGTGCCGATTTCAGCTTGAAATAAATGTCTTGTAATTAAAACATTGGATCCAACTATCCATAACCTTATTTCAAGGCAGCTGGAACATCCATCACACTAGCAATGTATAACGCTTAAAGTTTGATACACCTAAACCATTTTGTAATTGTTTTGTTTTCACAGTTTTTGTTTATTTTATTATGGTTTATTAATAAATTTTCATAATGCAGTTACAATTAATTGCTTCATTTTATTAACTAAGTACATTTTGTGTGTGTGTGTTCTTAGATCACAATTTTTTTAAAAAATATATATTTAAATCCAATTAATGGTCCTCGGGATTTAAATTATGTATTTACTGGTCCGTGAGGTCAAAAGGTTTGGCGTCGCTGCTCTAGATCATCGGTCGCCAAACTTTTTGATCTCAAGGACCTGAAAATTCATAATTTAAATCTCGCGGACCACGAATAGGATTTTTCAAGCGCCAACTATATTTATTAAAAATATTATTCAAGAACGTATAAAATGTACCTAAACTAATTTTTCCCATTAAGCACACACACAACGAATAAAAGAGTATAAAAGATCATACCCTGCTTTAAAAAAATATTAATAAACAAACGAAAATACACACAAAAACTTCCTTTATAACCCAACTAATGTATTGAATACATTTTATATTGAACTCAATATGTCCGCAAGTCTAACTTTAAATGCTTCAACTAATACACATATGCGACATACAGGAAATGGACACATTAGAAGAGTGCGAAACGAGACGAGACAAAATAACGCAGCTACAGCAGTTCGAATTATTTACCATGGCGTTAGTCTATGAAATGGCGTTATTTTTTTTCTATAAAGTAGCCTTTTATAATATTTGATGTATTGTAATGAATTGAATTATGTTTCAATGCATCTTACAACATAACTTAAAGTGATGAGTAAGTATATTATATATTTTTCTGGGGATTTTCTCGAGGACTACCTTTGGCGACCTCTGCTCTAGATGATTTGTCTGACAAGGTGCTGCGAGCCCAGTACCACTAAAGACCCGCCGTGTAGGGCAGCGATGCACGTTAAATCTGTCGAGAGCTGAAACGTCCTCCCGTTGGTGTGGTGTGGTAGTTAGGAGAGGGGGTGCCAGCTCAGGTGTCGTCCACGTCACTTGACCATGGTTCAAAATTACGTGGTCCGTCGCCAAAAGCCCTCGTGTAGCTGAACAGTGCGACGTTAATATTCAATCAATCAACCAAACTGACAAGGTGCTGCTGCAGTAACCTAGTGGTTATGGTCTCGAACTCGCGGCTGACGTCTCGAGGTTTCCAGCTCTGTGGCCACTGAAGACCCACCATGTAGGGGGGATGATGCGCTTAAAATCTGTCGAGGATCCAAGTCCTCCCGTTGGCGTGGCGGGGTAGATAGGAGGGGGTATGCCAACTCAGAAGCCGTTCTCATCACTTGCTCGAGACTCAAAATTACGAGATCCTTCTCCAAATGTGACATTATTAAACAATCAATAAACCAATCGTCGCTAGTTGAAATCGGTATCTTTACATTGATTGTTGTATCTTCTGTGTGTATTATGGGGGGAGGCAAATTTCAGAACTATGTAACTCTAGGATATTGATTTATATGTGTGTGGCCCATTGTGACGGTACTTGATTCATTCTGTAATCAATTATTAATGTGTTTTGCTTTTGTTAATTTCGTATTTTTTTTCAGAACTTTTTTCATGTTTTCTTTTTTTTATGTTAAAAATATGTTATTTCTTCCCTATTGATCCAATCAATATTTTATTTCAATTTAAGGAGTATATATATGTGTATTTTGACTCTCCTTTTGTTAAAAAAACATGCAGTGCCACTTGTTCCGACGCACACAATATCGTACAAAATACAAAAAAACATTACAATTTTTTCCACGTCAAAAAATGCAACTCTTCGCTAAAATTATTTGCCTCACGCTGCTTTTCAGTGTATACGAACACTATTGCTGCCTGCATTCAACTTAATACGCATTTCCTCTGCTAAGTACATATTTTCATTTTTTTTAATGAGTCTGCAACTAGAAATTTTAAAAACTGTGTTTGTTCCCCTCAGCAATTGGAAAGCAATGTATTTTAGACTGAGAAAAAAAATTCAAATTGAAAGGTTGAATGAGACATTTATCTCTAAGCTGTAAATTTATTTTAAAAGTATCGCAGTTAAATATTGATTTTTCCTTTCCAACACAGACATCGACGATTAATTATTAAATTAATTTTCTGATCAAAAAGCGCAAAATCGGTGCTTCGATACTTTAAATGTAAACGAAATTTTAATGGATTCGCATTAATATTAAAACTAGGACTTTTTTAAATAATGATTGCAGAAGAAAATAATTTTTCTTTACAATTTAAGTATATTGCAAGTTTTATGAAATAGTACAATCGTTAAAAACAAAAATATTTGCTCAGAGAGAAAATTTAAAGTGCTTTAGTTATTTTTTTCTTCTCTTTTATTTAATTATTCCAAAACAAGGACGAAATATCACGTATGCTGACAGAAAAAATAAAATCGAAGAAAAGGATTCAAAAACTGTGCCTGACAGATTTGCAATCATTTTCTCAGCTGAAGTTTAGTGAAACTATTTTTAATCTTCTTGGCAAATCGGCTCTGCAGCTAAGTGATATTAAATCTAAAGTTGTGGGTTCGATCCCGGCTGGAGTCGATAGATTTTCTGGATGTGAAAATCGTAGGTACGCACGTTATATATTTATGTGGCATGTAAAATATTCTTTAGTACCATTTTGGTTCTGGCACTCTAGACAGAATTAAATCACGACAATGTTTAGAATTGAGACGAGAGCTTGAATTGAATAAATTCAAGCGTCGAAAATTTGGTAGCGGGAACCACCACTAGATGGTGCCATCAATGAAATGAATCTCATACTTGGGGAGATTCCTTAGCAGCAAAAGCTTAGTTACCAATATGCAACCCATTAAAAAAAACATTCTTCGCAAACATTCCATTTGTTTCTGATTAAATTCAAAGCAAAGTTGCATTCCTGATAGACGTTGGATAGACGTTTACTTTTGGGCGTCTGGACTGAAGCTCAGTCCTCAATCCCTTGTCGTGATAACTTCGATGTGGGGCTTGGCGAAGGTGGGGTTTTGCATTCTGCTTAGTGGCATGGCGGTGATTGGTTTGCATTCCTGATGTTGTTGCATTGTCTTTTTATAACCCGTGCAAAAGATGAATTGAAATAACCAATCAGAGAGAAAAGGTGAAAGAATATATTGAGTATAAAATTTTGGCCTATATCGTGGTTCTCCACTTTACTTGGAAGATATTCCGATTATATATATTTGAGGGAAACACAGGGATAAAACGTATTACAATGAATTATTTCGTGAATACCGGATTTTTATTATTGCTTTTATAGCCCCAGGTGGACACGCTAGCCGAATGATGATGACCATTATCCAGTTGCAGACATTGTTGAGTCATGAATTCGAATACTGGGGCCACTGTAAAGGGCCTGATGCTCGATGAACATGTCGAATCTCAAAGTCCTCACTATGGCGTTGTGTGGAAGTTTAGAAAATGGGGAGTCTGCTCAGAGTTATACCAAGTAATTAATAAGAATAATATTAAAATGAAAAAAAAGCATAAAAGTTGGCTGAGTGGCGTGGTTGGTTTGTCGCTGGCCTTCTGTACCCAAGTTAGCGAGCGGCCCAAGTCGATGGATTTTCATGATGCAGAAAATCGCCAGCGGCTATGTCGTGTGATTATACGGCAAGTAAAAGATCCCTAGGGGGTGCTCTAGGTAAAATTAAATCCTAGTACAGGTTCGCATCGTCAAATGACCTGCGGTGATTGGTGTCCGCCCATAGGGCGCCGCACTAAAGAGAGACACCAGGGGAATGTACTAGGTAGGTGGATGTTCATAATCTGCCTTTGAAATAAAACAAATATTAAAATAAATTATAAAGTTCGGATTTATTTCAACGAGGTGTTAATATTTTTCTTAAATATAGATTTTTATAGCAAAATATATATTATTTTGTAAACATGTAAAGATAATTTTCATTTTAATTTAAATAGCTCAAGTATTTTTTTTAATTTGCAACTAAATACGCCGTATATCTCCACGCGAGTTTCATTTTTCAGTTTGAAATAAATAAAAAGTAATCTATAAAATTAGTTTTTATTCGAAAAAAAAATTACATATGTAAAACAGGCAGTAGAAGAAAATAGAATTATTGTCACGTATTTTAACGAACATCTGAGGAATTAAATTCATTTGAGAACACCTCTTAAGCATGGGATTCCTTCAATATTACAAAGTTTTGAAATAAATAAATAGATTATGGATAGATTTCATTACAAACATTTTTTAATAGTTCAGTAAATAATTAATATGAAAAACAAAATCACAACACAATTAAACTTCACCACACTGCTCAAGTGGCACATACCATAAATAAAATAGAGAGTGTTTTCCTTTTCTTAAAATATTTTTTCTATTGTAGGAAATTGATGCAAGTCACACAGATTCAGGAAATCGGCTTTATTATGAATGTCTTTACTAATCATCTCATCGATGAAAATTATACAAAAGAAACAGCCAAATAAAATTTTCAAAAGACAACACCACCCTCAAATAAAATCAAAATGATCTTATTCTGTGCAATTATCGGATATTAAACTGTACAGAAAAATAGAATTTAGTTGTATTTTTTCGAAAAAATTGACGGGTTTTTTTCCCCCAAAGCTCTTGTGACTTGCTTCACTTTTCTTTTTGAGTGCAACCTCTTAAGGGTGGACAGGTGGCGCTGCATGCTCGAGCTAACTGTGTTTTGTTTTCAGTACAAACTGAGGCTGGTCGCCTCCGACAACCTGAACGAGAACCACACGACGGTGGTGATCCACATCAAGGACGTCAACGACAACCCCCCGATATTTGACAGACCCACCTACGAGACGCAGATCACGGAGGAGGACGACAGGAACCTGCCCAAGAAAGTGTTGCAGGTCCTCCCCTCTCTCTACCCCTTTTGGAATGGCACCTCCATTTATCGTTTGGAATGCATTCCCACCCAGCCATCGCGTTCGATGAACGTCTTTGCTTGAAGAATTCTCCCCACCCCAATTGGTTTAAAAACTTTTTCGAATCACCTCAAAAGCAAAACGTAATTCGTGGTAGCACACCGAGTCTATAAAAATTATATGAAAATTTTTCTTTCGTTTTAACGATTTTTTTTTTTAAATACAGACCAGTTTCCCTAAAATACTTTTCTTGTGAGCATGCTTATCTAACCTAACATTCTTATTCAAAAAAGAAAAGAAAATACTTAAGTAAAGTCCTTTAAGTATTGATAGTTTGATATTCAGGCACTGTGATTTAATGAAGCAATGCTCAAACTGACCAATGCTCAATGTACATTTTTTGATAACTCGTATGGCTTTGAGAGCACCAAAATAGTGACCATTTAAATTTAAAACTTACGCAAAATATTCTTCAAATTACTCCGAAGAAAATAATTAAAAAAAATTTAATCTAAAAAGGATTAGGAAATTATCAGGCGATTTCAATGGCTTGCTGAGGGGAAGGGCAAAGAGCAAGCGTTCTAATCGGTTGAGCGATTAAAGATGGCTTTCACTCAGGCGTTCTTGTTCACTCAAGATTTTACTCTCTGCATAGTAATACTGTTTTTAATGGAAATTTAAATGGACAAGCACCATTCTGAAATCTTGTATAGAAATCGCAATTCTCTCTGACATTGTATGTTCTTGTTGCATAAATTTTGCACCCTATGGTCACGATAAGGTACGCCCTCTTCCGCCAAATGAAATCATCTGATGAGTTCATTATGACATTCAATCCCAGTGGATCCGATGCAATTCTCCCCTAGCCCCATAGCGACGCGTTTAAAGCGTAACAAAGAGATATTATTCCTTGCAGGTCTATCCCATTACCTCTCGTTTGAAATTCAAATGTCTGTGAGCAAATGCCCGGATGCTCCTTCATCACGTAATTGCTAGCAACAATATTGAATAAAAACAATGCATCTCTTTCCAATGTGTTGGGAGGAGTGCCATTAGCATCTTGACATTCTCTTCCGACGCCCCTGGAACATTTTATAGTATTTGTCAAGGGAGAGCTATATATATAATCTCATTTGTTCTGATGCGCACCTCTATGCATTGAAATCCCTCATTGTTGCTTTATCTATTCCAAAATAGAAATAGACTCGAGTCAATTCGTAACAAATTTAATCGTGTCCTAAAACACATGTTTATTAGATATAAATATTTATAACACCATAAGCATATTTCATGTATGAAGGATGGAAAGAAATCATACAGACAAAAGAATTTTTGTCACTTTCAAAAAGATCTGGGTTGATGTGTAATCACTTTTTAATTAAAACATAATAAAAAGAGAGTGTACTGAGTTTTTAAACAATAAACAGTTGAAAAGTTTTATAATGAAAAATATTCAAACTGCTTTCAAAACACTAAATATTGAAATAGTTTCGAAAAGAGTTGGAGTAGTGAAATTGATTTATAGAGAATAATTTGCTTTTTTTTTTAAAGTGACTAGAGTAAATCACGACGAGTCTCTTTACTTTTATATCTCGTCAGAAAATCACAAAGAATAAGGGTAGGAAGGAAAAAAATTTCCAAAATCCCATTTGCCACGGTTTTGAAAATTGACTGCAAATATATTAAAACATCGCAAGTTGAGAGAAAGAAATTTATTCCCAAATAAAACACTTCAAGCAAACGACGCACATCGGAAAGCGAAAATCTTTTAGTTCCCCCCACCTTTTTTTTAATTATTGTTTCCTCGTTTTTCTTTTAGTTTCCTCGAATGACAACGAATCCGTTCAAATCGGAGTTGAATTGTTTTGGAATTGACGCATGACATTTTAATTGCGTTTGTTTTAGTTTGTGATGAATCTTTTATTTGTTATTATTCTTTTTTTATGATTTTGCTTGAGTTTGAATGTTTAAATAGTGGTATGTGGTTTTATTTTATTTGCACGTGATTCTTTGCATGTGATTTCTTTTTCTTTTCGTTTGGCGACGCTTTTAGTACAAATTGACGCTCGTGGCGTCTGACGCCCTCATGGAATCCAGCACCCTGGTGGTCGTGAAAATAAACGACGTCAACGATCTGCCGCCCAAATTCGAGCAGCCCTCCTATATCACCACCATCTTGGAAGAGGACGCGGAAGGCATGCCCAAAAGTGTCCTCAAGGTAATGGTACAGAGCCACACGTTTGGAGGCGACATTAGGGTTACCAACTGCACAATAGACAAAAAATGTTCTATGTTATCTACGAGGGATTGAAACACATATTCCCTCTCTCTTGATAATTTCAAACTAGTTACAGTTTTTTGTGTTAAAAAATTCATGTATGTAAATTTAAAAATATATATATACTTATGGAACCATAAAGCTTGCTTAACCCTAAATCGCTGGCCTAATTCAACGACAGCTTTAGAAATCATAATAGGTCTCCAGTTTAGTCCAAAGACTTTTTTTTTGTATCTACATATGTTGTGTCTCATGAACTCCAATTTCTCTCTTTGCATTATAGGTTTTAGAACTTTTTTACTTTTATTTTATTATACTATATATTCTTCATACATGTATAGTTAAATTCACACTTCATATATGAATGCACGATTTGTTTCTTTTTCTTGGTTAATTTCTTTACACGATAAATACGAGTTTCTTAAAATTTCATTTACAAGGTATTAGGTTTCTAAGCCTCTTGTCTTTCGATCTGTATTGATTCACAGCCTTTTGTCAAGCTAAACCAACAAACGTCGTTTCCATTTTTTTCCACCTAAATGCCAGAGCTTTGATCTAAATATTTTTTTATGTCAATTAATTAACTGTGGTGAGAAGATGAAAGACTTCACAATTTATTTATTTTCCTTGAAGCACATTTAAGTAGGCTTAGTGTGCGCTTGTATAAATGTAGGCATGTTAAAAACATCAAAGGAAAGTATTGACAGTTGATTCTATCAAACTATTTGTATTACTAAGACATACTTATAACTTAAAACATTTTGATTATACAATTGTTTAAAGATAATATATAAAAAAACGTGACGAGAAATATCCTGACTCAAAAATAACACGCAAACTAAAAAAATTTTCACCAAACACGTTAAAGTATCTCATTGGGATTTCATTAAAATCCTATTTTGGAGATTGTCTGGTAACTTTACCTTCATTGAGTATTGTAAATATTTCTCTTGTATTATACATCGGTATGATAATTTCCTTCCAATAGTGATTTGCAATTTTTCATAATAATATGCAAAATGATGCATAAAGAAAAGGAAAGTGTAAAAATATTACCATACTTTTTAAGAAGATCGACAATATATATTGTCACGGAGTTCGAAAGAAGTACACAGTTCAATTAAACAAACAATTAGATTTATTCTAACGCTGGGAGCTCGATACAACACTGGACTGAGAACATGCCCAACTGGCGATGAACTCTGCTTTTATACACTTCGGAATATTCGAGAAATACCCAGTATGCACTCTAAAGAATGATCTGGATTCATCTAGAACCTAGAGAAACAATACATTAAAAACGAGAACAAAATTCCAGTCTTTGGATAAATCTGCCGGGGCCGGGATTCGAACCCGAGACCTGAGGAAGTTCAGTCCAACGCTCTGCCAACTCGGCTATCGGGACCTGTAGCAAATTATGCGTGCGGCATTGCTCCCCTCGAAAAAGAAGACAGCGCCCCGCTGTCATTTTGTACAAGGGTCTTTTTATTCTGGAACGAGTGATGGGTCCTTTGTAGGATTTTTTGGGAGGAATATCCTCGGTTTCGATTTGCTCGGCGGGAGCATGGTACGGTTTCATACGCAGTACATGGACAACTTCTCTTAGTTTTCTTTTTCGTGAAGCAGGATCAAAATCTTGTACTGCGTAAGTCACGGCTGATAAACGGCGTAGCACCTGATACGGTCCGAAATACCTTCTTAAGAGTTTTCGGAGAGACCGACTTTCTCACTGGAGTATAAATCCATACGAGATCTCCGGGAGCGTAGGATACCATTTGGTGTTTGGAATCGTAACGTCGACGATCTTTGTCTTGAGCTCTCAGAGTGTGCACTCGGGCTAGCTGTCGTGATTCTTCGGCTCGTGCTGCTATCTTGGTGATGCTATTGTCATCAAAATCGTTAGGACAGAATGGTAGCATTGTATCTAGTGTCGTTTCCGCTTCACGACCATGAAGTAAATAGAACGGCGTAAAACCTGTGGTCTCTTGTTTAGCGGTATTATAAGCGAAGGTTACAAATGGTAGAATTTCATCCCAATTTTTCTGCTCTACATCCACATACATTGACAACATGTCGGCCAAGGTCTTATTGAAGCGCTCCGTCAGTCCATTTGTTTGGGGATGATACGCCGTTGTGAAACGATGATCAATGTTACACAAGTCGACGAGAGAGGAAACAAGTCTGGATCGAAAGACGGCTCCACGATCTGTGATAATTACTCGAGGAGCTCCATGCCTGAGGACAATTTCTTCAAGTAAGAACTTCGCTATTTCGTCGACTTCGGCTGTCGGCAAGGCTTTTGTTATTGCATATCGCGTTGAGTAATCCGTGCAGACTATTATCCATTTGTTTCCATGAGCAGACTTTGGAAATATCCCAAGGAGATCAATTCCAATGCGATGGAAAGGAGCTATAGCTGGAGGGATGGGAACTAAACGTCCAGGTGGTCGTTGAGGAACGGATTTTCTCCTTTGGCACTCCCGACAATGCATGACATACCGAACGACATTTCGATACACGGCCAGTAAAATCTCTTGCGAATCCTGTCATAAGTTTTCGCGAAACCAAGGTGTCCTGCGGTGGGGGCGTCATGAAAGTGCCTTAGTATGTCTGCTCGTAGATGTTTAGGAATGACTGGTAACCACAACTTTCCATCTGGATCAAAATTCTTCCTGCAAAGGATACCGTCGATGAATCTGAATTCTTCGTTTTTGGATGAGTTGCTCAAAAGTTTTAATTTCGCAAGGTCTTGATCTTTTTTCTGTTCCATCGCAAGGTTCACACTCGTCGTGACTGCTAAAAATTTGTCTGGTGTTTCCGTTTCCTCTTCCACTGGATTTCTCGAAAGAGCGTCGGCGTCACTATGTTTCTTACCGGTTTTATATTTTACGTCAAAATCATGCTCTTTAAGTCGGAGGGCCCATCTGGCAAGCCTTCCTGAAGGATCCTTTAAATTCATGAGCCAGCACAAGGAATGATGGTCAGTTACAACAGTAAAGTGTTTTCCGAATATGTACGGCCGGAATTTGTTGGTAGCCCATACGATGGCAAGACATTCCCTTTCTGTGGTGGAATAATTCTTTTCGGCTTTTGTCAGAGTTCTAGAAGCGTATGCTATAACTTTCTCGACATTATTCTGAATTTGTACTAGGACAGCTCCGATACCGTACCCGCTTGCATCAGTATGGATTTCTGTAGAAGCTCTTTCGTCGTACATCCCCAATACTGGATCCGAAGTAAGTGCTTTCTTAAGACTGTTAAATGCTTCCACCTCTTCAGGACTCCAATGAAACTCCACGCCACTTTTCAGCAACGACTGCAAAGGTTCGGCGAGATAACAGAAACCTTTAATAAATCTTCTAAAGTATGAACAAAGGCCAAGAAAACTTCGTATGTCACGTATATTCTTTGGAGTGGGAAAATTTCTTACGGCTTTTATTTTGTCGGGATCGGGACGAACGCCATTACTAGATACAAGATGGCCTAGAATCTTTACTTCTTGGGCAGCAAAAGACACTTCTTTGAATTTAATTTAAGACCAGCTTCCTGAAGACATTTTAGAACAAGTCTTAATCGTATAAGATGGTCTTCAAAAGTTTCTGAGAACACTATTATGTCATCTAGGTAACAAAGACACATAGTCCATTTAAAATGGCGTAGCAAATTGTCCATCATTCTCTCGAAGGTCGCAGGTGCATTACAGAGACCAAACGGCATGACTTTAAACTCGTATAAGCCTTCGGGGTAATAAATGCCGTCTTTTTCACGATCTGCTTCGTCTATTTCTATTTGCCAATAACCAGATCGGAGATCCATGGAAGAAAAGAACTTGGCACCTTTCAGACAGTCGAGCGTATCGTCAATACGAGGCAGAGGATAAACGTCTTTTTCGTGACGCTATTCAGCTTGCGATAATCGACGCAAAAACGCCAACTACCGTCTTTTTTTCTTACGAGCACAACGGGTGATGACCAAGGACTTTCAGAGGGTTGGACGATACCTTCATCAAGCATTTTCTGAACCTCTTCATGAATGATGCGTCTTTCAGTCGGCGAAACTCTGTAGGCTCGTTGGTTGATTGGAGCATGATCACCAGTAAAAATCCTGTGTTTCACATTCGTCTTCGCGGCTGTCGACTTGTCGGTCTTCGTGAAAAGCCCAGAAAATTTCCGGAGTAGTTCGGATAGCTTGTTTCTCTGTTCGTCACTTAACTCGGGTGACATCATTAACGAACAATTCATCTGTGACTCCGAAGTTTCTTGCTGGTCATCCAAGCAACCCGATGTGTCGGAAATAACACATAGATGCCCTTCATTTAGTGTTTCAGCTTGGCCTATGCACATTCCTCTAGGGATGATTTGGTTTCGGAACTGCAGGTTGGTAACCCAGACATCACTTTTTCCGTTACGATATGTGGATACCATGGACGGTGTAGCAATATTTTTCTCGAAGAGCAAATGCTTGCTGCCGTCTAGAACTACATTTATGTCTCCTCGGGTTTGATATCTTGATACTGTTATTCTAGTTAAAGAATGCGGCTTAAGTGTATAGTCTCTGGTGGCATACAAATTCCAGGCGTCAGGCGCTGTGGAGTCTCGACAGATGTCTTCTAGAACAAGTTCATTTTGTCCACAGTCTATAACGTCTTGAGACGCCTCTAAAAAGTCCCATCCTAGGATGACGTCATGGCTACAATGTGATAAAACAATAAATTCAAAAGGCAGTTCTCGATTGTTTATACGGACACGTAAAACACATTTCCCTATCGGCCGAACAAAATTTCCATCCGCAACTTTCAGCATAACGCTTTTGGCATCAGCAAACAGAACTTTCTTTAAAAATCGGCGATAATTATCGGATATGACAGAAAATGATGCCCCAGAATCTACTAGAGCACGTATCGGCTTCTTATCTATTATTACGTCTAGTTGGTTACCAGTCATCTTGGCGGTCGACGGAGGATTTCCAGTACACGCGGCCTCACCTCCTTGGAAGGTCGCTCTCTTTAGTTTTCCTCGCTCCTACGGACTGGCGACTGACTGGATCGGCGATATGGCGACGGGGATCTGTAACGACGTATTGGGGATCGGCCTCTCGTGGGACTTGGCGTAAAACGGCGAGAAGAGTTTGGTCGGCGTATTTCTTCTTCAGTGCCAACGTCGTCGAAGTTCCGTCGGCGGTTTCGAGAGTTGTCAAAGACAGCCTTTCTCTCTCGGCAGTAGCGCATTACATGTCCAGGACGTCCGCAGTGGAAACAAACAGGTCTGTTGTCAGCCGTTCTCCACACATCTGTTTTTCTTGGTTCAGGTGGGAATTTCTGAACAGGAGCTCTGTATTTCCTGGTTACAGTGGCGTATGTTGGTCGTGGTCTAGTTTCTGTAGGTTTTGTTGACACTGGGGCCAAAACCCTTTCAACTTCGTCTTGAACGATCTCTTCTAAGGATTGGGGATCGGAGTCCAAAGATTCTTGCGTCTGGTTAACTAGTCGATGGACTTCTTCTCGTACGATTGTGCGAATAAGAGAGACCAAATCAGTCTCATCCGTCAGGGATGCAACCGGTACGACGTTTGGAAGCCTTTCAAATCTCGGTCGACCAACTCTCTTCTGCTTCATATCTTCGATATAGTTGCACCATTTGATAAAACTTGCTGTGTCGTTGATTTCTCTCGTCAACAGGGCCTGATAAATATCCTCAGCAACACCTTTCATTAGGTGTGACACTTTTTCGTCTTCTCTCATCAGAGGATTTACCTCTTGGCAAAGTCCTAATACACTTTGTATGTAGGACTGTGTACTCTCGCCTGAACGCTGTGTGTGTGTGGGCTCGGCATTTTAGTTGTTCTTCTGCCCTTCTGGTATATTTCTGACGGTCACCGAAAAGTCCACTTAGTCCATTTTTAAACGCTTCCCAGGAATCTAAGGCATCTTCGTTGTTGACATACCACTGTCTCGCAGTACCGTCAAGAAAGAAATAAACGTTAGCCAGGCACATCATGTCATCCCACTTGTTAAAGTTGGCTACTTGATCGTACTCTTTAAGCCATTTGAGAGGGTCTTCCCCAGGCGCTCCTCGGAAGGTCGATGGGCTCCTCCATTGCTGTAACGAAGGTGTTACTACAGCGGGCTTGGCTTCTTGCTCGGTCGGCATTTTTGTCCTCTTCCTACTATTTTCTTTTAACAGTCCGAATTCGGGGATAATCCTCTTAACCGGAGGCTCCTGCGAAGGTTGTCGCTATTATCCACGTTTGACGTAATTGTACCCGGCGCCTCCAACAAACTTGTCACGGAGTTCGAAAGAAGTACACAGTTCAATTAAACAAACAATTAGATTTATTCTAACGCTGGGAGCTCGATACAACACTGGACTGAGAACATGCCCAACTGGCGATGAACTCTGCTTTTATACACTTCGGAATATTCGAGAAATACTCAGTATGCACTCTAAAGAATGATCTGGATTCATCTAGAACCTAGAGAAACAATACATTAAAAACGAGAACAAAATTCCAGTCTTTGGATAAATCTGCCGGGGCCGGGATTCGAACCCGAGACCTGAGGAAGTTCAGTCCAACGCTCTGCCAACTCGGCTATCGGGATCTGTAGCAAATTATGCGTGCGGCAATATTTTTTGAAAAGAAATTTCCCTTTTATAGGTACACATCTGTTCGATCAATGGCGATACACATAGTTTATTTCCCTCAACTGTCATCAGAGCCCAGTTAATTCAAAATGTTAAAAAGATTTTTTTAAAAAAAATATGTTAGAAATTTTTTTAAAATTCAGTTTTGAAATGATTTGCTGAGTTATGTTCTTCAAATTCTTAGAATTTTCTATATTCATATGTATTTATGTTCCTTAGAAAAGCTTAATTTATGTTAAAATTTAACTTGAGCATATTACCAATAGTTACAGTTATTCGCTGATAAATTAAAAATATATTAAACATGGACAACTAATTGGAAACGAATACTGAATTATATAAGGAATATAAATTTTTGAACATCTTGAGAATTTAAGAAGCATTTACAAATATTACTTTCGCGAAAGAAGAAGAAAGGATGGAATTTATCGTCAAAATAAGAACGATGTAAAAAAGAGATGCAAATAACCTAATACATAAGTATTCCTTTAATCTAGGACAATTTGACTTTTCATTTTATGTTAGCCTATGATGTGTCCAGAGGGAAAAAATGACTTCACAATTTTACTAACAAGTTTTTAAAATTTATGCATTTTAATCATAACTAGTGAAATAATAGGCGAGAAAAATTACTATTAATTATCATTCTAGCAAAAATAGTAAAAAAAACTTTTGATTCACTTGCTTACAGAAAAAGTTGGTAACCCTAAGGCGCGATGGGAATAGTTTTGGTGATGGGTTTAGTCCACAAGATGTTTGGACACGTGCAAAGTGTCATATCACTCCACACATTTTGTAATGAATGCAGAATACACTCATATAACAGGAATTTCTAAAATTCTCTTCAGTCTCCTATTAGTTAATTTTCAGAAGAAAAACGCAACTGATCTCAAACATCTTCGATTTAATATTTTGGTACTTTCCGTCATAGCGTGGCGTTACTCAACAGCATCGGTGTTGGCGCACCTACACTCATGTCCATAAATTAAGGACAATGAAGTCCAGGCAAAGAAAGAGACAGAAACAAAACAAATTTGACTTATTTGTAAAGTCTATTTATCAAACAAAAGGTAAAGAGCAAAAAAGATGCTATATGTTTGACATAATTAATAAAAATTGCGATTTTTACTCCCTGGAACAAATTTTAAAAAAGAACCTATTTAGAAATAAAAGAATAATATGGTTAGTATGATGGTTAATACGGAGTAAGTCTCCCGGACGACGCAATACAGGCCTTACAACGCCTAGGCATGCTGAGTATCAAATTATCAATCTGATCTTGGGGAATATTACACCACTCATCAAGCAATGCCCTCCGAAGTTCCGGTAGACAGGTGGGAGGGGGTTGACGGGCTGCAATTCGTCGGCCAAGCATATCCCACACATGCTCTATTGGATTCAAATCCGGTGAGTATGCTGGCCAATCCATACGGGTGATATCCTCCGATTGAAGGCATTCGTCTACAATGTTTGCAAGGTGAGGACAGGCGTTGTCATCCATAAACAGAAATTCAGCACCCATGGCGCCCCGAAACAAACGTACATGTTGTTCCAGAATGACATCCCGATAGATGTGGCATGTCATCTTTACACTCTGAACATGCAGGTCAGTTCTGGAACCAAGAATAATTCCTTCCCAAACGAGCCATCCTGCACCACCGTAACGATGTCGTTCAATGGTGTTCTTTTGGTGGTAACGGGTACCTGCAACTTTCCATATTAAAGTCCGGTGAGAATCAGACTGCAAACTAAACCTGGACTCGTTGGAAAACATCACACAAGACCACTGTTGTGGTGTCCACAATGCATGCTCTTTACTGCAGGTTAATCGCAGGCGACAGTGAGTTGTGGTAAGTGGAACACATCAGACAGGCCTACGAGCATATAGACCAATGTGCCCTAAGCGTCTGTACATGGTCTGCCTTGAAACTGTCGTACCGGTAGCTGAAGAGAGCTGACGAAACAGGTCTGATGCTGTGCTCCGTCTGTTTCTTTTGGCAGTAACTGCCAATATATATATATATATATATATATATATACCGGTCCTCATTCGGCGTTGTAACTAGGGGAGACCTGTGCTGTAACATCTACTCACATTACCATCATCTTAGAATCGTTGCCAAAGCCTGGAGATGACACTCTGGGCGATTCCAAGTTCATCGGATACTTCCAGCTGGGTACGTCCACATTCCAGTCGTTCAATAATTCTACCACGTAAAAAAATCATCCAAATGCTTCCTTTGTGCCATAACTATGCGGTTATTGCACTGAAAGGCTTTTAAAGCGATTGTGAACAATTTTACTTCTTTGCCATCATTCCTTATATACCCCTCTCTCACACTCTCGTCATTGTGACATACTATCCGCGCCATCTGGTGGTTTCCTGTAATTTGCATATTCTTCTTCAAGATGTGTGTGATAATTCTACAGGTGAAATTTTTATTTTAGAGTTCAATTTCTGTGTGATTCTAAATTATCCTTAATTTATGGACATGAGTGTAATATCAATACTCGTGATTTTGGTCTGTTTCAATTTTCATTTATTTTATGGTTTTCTTGTGAATAAACCTATGAGTGCACCATTTGGTTATTGCCAAATGATGAGAAAGCACCTTTTCAAACTATTTCAAGATGAAGGAATTGCTCGTGAAGGTAGACTTTGTTTCCAGAATCACCCGATGAAGTTGAGTTTTGATTCAAGTCAAATGCCTGTATTGCATTGTTATGTACGTACGTATGTCGGTTCGATGGCCCATTTTGTAATTTCAGACTTGCGTGCTCGATCCCGACTGGAGTCGATAGATTTTCTGGATGCGAAAATCATTGTCATGAGTGTCATGTGATTATGTGGCATGTAAATAATTCTTTGATTATCAATTTGGCTCAGGTACTCTGGGCAAAATTAAACAGCTGCAATATATTTAACATCCAACGAGAGCTCGAATTGAATAAATTCAAGAGTTAAAAATTCTAGGTAGTAGGACTCGCCACTAGATGGCGTCCCAATGAAATAGCTCTCACACTTGGTGACTTACTTTGTCTGTAAGGGCTTACATGCTAAAATGCACCCCATTTGATAAAAATAATATGTACGTACGTGTCAAGAGAGGGGAAGAAGAGTACACACAAAAACATGGTCTGTTAATTTTTTCCCAGAGTTGTCAAATATTTTCATTTCAATTGAGTTTTGTGAACTGCAAATGAAAATTGATTCTGACATTGTTGGAATAACTGTTTGAGCGAAGTATGCGCTAATTCTTCGATTTATCTCAAACGAATTTAAGTCGTGGAAATAGGTTTAGGAAGAAAAAAGAACGTTGAATTTGTGCATCTATCTTAGTTGTGGCGCTTGAGTGTTTACTCCCAGAAACTAAAGAATGGTTACGGTTTTACCGTTCTAAGAACATGGATGACTGCGACTTAGCAGAAAACACGCGGATGCTTGGCAATGAATGGCGCCAAACTTATGGAATTGCTTATTGAAGCCGTATTTCTGATGAATGGAGGCTTACTTCCGAATTCGTGATGACTGATGTTGCATTAACGGAATAGACGGTGAGTGTTACCATTCTTCCGACATTGGTTCTGACTGATACAGCATTTACGGAATGGAGGATTAGTGGCGCCATATTCCAACATTGGTTCTGACTGATGCAGCATTTACGGAATAGACGATGAGTGGCGCCATACTTCCGAAATTGGTTCTGACTGATGCAGCATTTACGGAATGGAGGATTAGTGGCGCCATATTCCAACATTGGTTCTGACTGATGCAGCATTTACGGAATGGACAATGAGTGGTGCCATACTTCTGACATTGGTTCTGACTGACGCAGCATTTACGGAATAGACGATGAGTGGCGATGAGACGAGAGACGATGAGACGCGAAATTGTTGATGACTGGCACCGCGCTATAAGAAAAGTATCAGAATATTGATATCTGTTGAAAAACAATTATAATAAGAGAAGGTTTTATATCCTTAAGATTCCATCTTTGACTGAAGTAAAGCATTATTAGCAGACCATATTTTACTGTGTGTGTGTGATCTTGGAAAAATCACAAACCCAATATCATTATATTGGTTTCTAAAGCTAGAATTATATCTTTTATTCGTTTATTCGTACTTTTTCACATTTTTACAGTAGAAAGTTCGTAAGAGGATTCTAACATGAACTGCTCCAATCAGTTGATTAGATTGAAATTATTTTTAACTCTACCTTCACTGACATACTCAAGCATTTTAATCCTTCTGATTTTGCTTGGAGGCTTTTTTTTAAAGTCATCTCCATGGCAATGCATTCTGAGATATGTGTCAGTTGCCTTCAACATTTGATGAATAATGAGTATTAAGATAAAGGATAAATTATCAATGGATTAAATGATGCTAATTGTACAGAATTGAAAAGGCCATTAATTATAGAAACTCGTCAACTTTTTTTGTTCGTTTTAGATATTATTATGTATAGTACTTTATGTTTAGAGCACTTTTGTTAGGTAATTTTTATTCATTTTTATTTATTGCCTTGTATGTATCTGTCATTGTTTTGATTGTTGTGCTGTGAGTGTTTATTTATATGTATCCATTATTTCTGAAAAGCTCTTATACTAGTATTGAATTGTTTTAAAGAATGTAATTATGAAGATGTAACGTTAATTGTATATGTATATCTAATTTTTCTTCTAATTGTAGCAATAGAAGTTGTCTTTTTTAAATCATTCCTTTAAACGGTGAACTTAAAAAATTTTAATATTAAAATTAATGTTTGAAATTCATTAAAACGTTATTCAAGTAATTTATTAGCTTTCTTTTTATAGGAAACCTCGAACAATGTTCATCATATTCTTTCGAAAGTTAAAAAAAAGCAAAAACAAATGCAATTTAATAATAAAATATTTTAAAAAAAGCTAACATTTTAATTTTGGATATTTACGTACTATCGCAACCATATTGCCGACATTGAAAAAAAATTTGACCGAATTCTAAAAACAGAATACGTTGGCAGGAATGTGTAGCGCGTAGTCAAAAAATACTATGCGAAAAATTGTAAGTAATAAACAATGAAAAATAACTTAATTTTTTAAAATTTTACTTTATTATTTTTATGTTATTAGCTTAGGATTTTAAAAATAATTTTAATGATAATATAATAATTGAAGCCCGGTGGCTGAGTGGTAGTGTATCACGCTTCCGTGCTCCAGGTCCGGGTTCAAATCCCGGGCTGGGCAAGGTCGACTCAGCCTTTCATCTCTTCAATGGGTCAATAAAGGTGTGCCAAGCATGCCTGGGAACTGAACACTGGGGGTTTCGCGTCAGACGGATCACTAGACCAAATCATCTGCACAGGCACCCCAGCGCCTAAGGTCACATAAACTGCGACAGGCACAGTAGGCTTTGGCCCTCATGGGCTGTTGCGCCACTGAGTTCAGTTCAATTCTATATAATAATTATATATAATTTTTTAAAACTTTTTACATTTTATTATTTAAGTATTCAGTAAATCCCAGATTCGCATTTTAGTATTCGAGCTTGCCCTATCAACGAACGGTTGGGTTTAAAATTGCAGCAAGCGGAGAAATGTGAAACGAAGCACAGGGTTGCCAATTCAACGTCTACGACAGGGTTGCCAATTGGGTGAGTTATCTTAAAAGTTGGCATGGTTGCGATAGTAAGTATGTTCCTTTTTTTTTTTTTTTTTTGTTATTGTAACCGAAGGTATGTTTTGGAGATGAAATTTTAATCAAGGGAAAAAGAAAATACGAAAAAATAGAAATTAAGGATGGTGTTTTTCCTTTAGACTGCTCCTTTATTTGTTGATACTTCATAAATTATTGATTTCACATGAATAGATTCTCTTTTCCGTGATTTGCAATTTATTTTTTAAAAAAAAACTATATGAGGGTTTCTCAGAATAATAGATGACTTTCATCTCAAAAGAGCAAATAAGCTATTGTAACTTTCAGGAATTAAGTCTTTCAGGCAAGTTATATTGTAACTTTCAGGTAAGCGTCTGGGTTCAATTCATGTATATATTTTATTCATTGTCAAAATTACTCACTCAATAATTCTCTTTCGCTGTAACCGAGTCGTCATCATTACGAATCAGTGTTGTTTCAGTGAAGTACAAGGGGCTCATGCATGTTCGATATCTGTAAGTCCTTACGCTGGTTTAGCTAGGCTGCCAGCTCAAGTATCGCCATCGTCACTTGACCAACGCTCAAAATGACTAAGTCCGTCGCCAGTGTCTTTCCTATACGTGTAAAGTGCAACATCAACGAACAGTTAACTATTTCAGTGAGACATCTGGGCTCAATTCATGAACATTTATTATCGGTTTTTGAAGTGATAACTTCTTTAGGTGCGTTTTGCTGGAGACTGAAATTAAATGATGCGTTTTAAAAGGCCAAGCGTTTTTACGCTTGTATTTGTAATGCTCGAAACAATGGTAACAATACTACTGAATCATTTGGGTTGAATGAGTCATGTATCGGAGAAATGTGTGCAGCGAAATGTAGAGCAGAAAATGGACAAATAATTCTAATGGTTACTATTTCTATTTCACCCAATCAAAGTGTAGAGAAAATCATTCACAAAAATTTAGTTGCTTACACTGAAGCCGGATCAACTCTTCTGAACCAATTGTCTATTATTTTAAGTGGGGATTTTTCAAAAGACAAATCAAAGCCTTCAAAGGATTTTTTAAAATCAAAATTCAATTGAATTATGTCAAATGATCCAAATGAAAGTACGGAACAACGCTTGGCGGAATGTTTTTTAGATATTTAAATAATTTTGAACTAAAGTATTTATAACCTATTTTCAGATCCATAAACTTATTGTTTCCTTCTCAGAATACAATTAATTCACAAATATCATTTTATGAGTATACACGTATGTGAATAAATAATTTTATATGACAATACTAATATCCCTTGGTTTTTTATTCACGTAACTAATCCCTGAAATTACATTATACAATTTTGAAGTTATCACTTCTATGGTGAGGTTATAATAATAATATATAACAAAAAGCACACACAGTCTTTTTGTTTTAAATCTGTACTTTATTTTTGATTGGTTTTGGACAGGAATATAAAACCTTATTAAAACGAAAAAAAGAATCCTTGTATAAAAATTAGATTGTAAATTGTTTTTTGAAGGAAGTCTTTTAGAATCTGTCTTCTTATATATATTCATTTTGTAAATAAACTGCCTGCGTTACAGGAAAAGCATCTGTATACCGGAATTAAAAAAATCAATTGCTAAATAAAAAAAAGTGTGTAAATCACCAATTTTTCAAATTATTGCTTACAAATAACTTCAACTAATCGATTTCTTTTGTTGAGCACTGTAAATTATTAAAACCAAGTACAAAAAAGTGTGGCTTCTGTCAGAGTAGAAAAGCGAAAAGGATTCAAAAATTTTTTTGAATATAAATGTAAAATAAAAGCAATTTGTTGTGACTTCTAATCCAACAAACAAAACAAAAAAGATGTTAAAAGTGAAAATTACTTTTTAGAATTTTCCTGGGAGATAGTCCACACGCAAGAGAATGTGTGTTTTACGTATCGAACGCAGATTCGCAAAAAAAAAAAATTTCCATTCATTTCAAAAAGCGCGACTGAAGTCGGATTTTTCCTTGAAAAATCTTATTTAACATTGTATTTCAATAAAAGTCGCATTATTTGATCTTCTGAAGAAATCTGACGCTAGTTAAATTCTTTATCTCTATTTTTTCAGAGGAAACTCTTAGGAGGAGGAAAAATGGCACACTTCGAAAAATTCCATTACTTTGGCAAGAATCGAAGGGATCTATTCTCTTATTCTCCGATCAAAGGCGAAGCATTCCAACTCAAATATGGAATTCCAAAATGCCGAGTTAGATGAAAATATATATTAAATTTTAGCTTTTCGGTAACTTTATATACATCTGAAGCAAATGGAGTCAGAGTTTCTTACTTTCTTCGCAGCTCAATTCCTTTTAAGAACTCTATTTTTCCCCGCCAAAATCCTCCAGCATTACAAAAATATTGTATTTTAACCGCAAGGAAGAAAAAAGAATATTTTTCCCTTCTAAAAGCTTTTATCATTGTAAAATTTCAATCATAAAGAATTGACTCTCGTCTGGAAAATTCGAAAAATTGATTTTTTTCTTTCCCTTTCTGACTTTTTTTCCCTCTAAAAATTCCATTTCGTAGCTCTGATTTTTTCTTTTCTTTTCGAAATTGTATCAATATTTTATATCCCCCCCTTTTTTTTTTTTGATGCTTAAGAATTTTCTGTTACCCTGAATTGCCATTCCTCGGGGAGCTTTTTTTTCTGAAGCAATTTCGAACAGTTACGTAATTACTCATTCTACATCCGGCCTTAAAGAAAAAAAAATTCAAGTTATTATGGAAAAACCTTTTTTCGTTGATTTAGCAAAATATTGATGACTTTCATTAAATCTCTTATTTATTACTCTCGAACCGGGGTGATTTCTGTGGGATTTGCATCCCTCTGCGATTTCTTTACTACCCTATTCCCAGAACTTTATCTAAGATGGACTTTTTTTCCCGCTCTTTTGTATTAGAGCTATTCTGTTACAGTACTAAAATGTGCAAATTATTCAGAGGCGACGCTTGTTACTAGTTTTTCTTTTTTAACTCATTAAAAAAGTGTTTCGAGTCGTTACATGCGTGAGAAAAAATTGCCAATGGAAAATGAAATAAAATAAAAAGCTGATGAGAGAGAGAGAGAGAGAAGACAGTTTCCAAATAAGATTGTTTCAGAGTTCGATCTTTGAGGGTTAATGCGATACGCATTAGCCTCATCAGCAGTTCTAGTGGTTCAAGATATTCCTTTATCTTACTTATGGTTCCAATTTTTAATCATATTCTGCGTAGGTATAAAATAAGAAAAATAATAGTTGCTGAAATATTACTATTTTTTCATATACTTTTCAATGTCGCCTTATAATTTATTTTGTCATAGAATTTTAATCTCTAAAACCAATTTTCTGTAAAAAGAATTCATTAATTTTGGTTCCAACCAAGTATAAAAATTGCTGTCTTTATCATTCTTTGCACAGTCATTCTGTAACGATTTCTATAGCTTTTTGGTAATTTAAAAGCTAAAAGCAAATGCTGGATTTTTAATAATCAGACTTCTTTCGAGTTGTGTATGTTTACTTATGTAAAACTCGGTTTTTATACCTGTATTAGCACAAGATACATGAATTTTATTTTACGTGTTTCCTGAAGAATTTTTTTGTGGCCGATTCTAAAAGCCTGTATTCTAAAAAAGGATATTTTCTTTTTTCCTTTAAATCGAAAGAAGAAAAAATACGAGTGGATGAATATATATATATAAATGCAGACAATAGTAAAAAGAAAGGAGAGGGAGAAGTCATGCTATAAATTTTTCACATTCTAAACACCCTAGGCGTACTTTTTTTCTTCGGTCTTCCTAAATTCCTGAATTCATTCGAAGCGAGACGCTTTACACCCCACATGTGTGTAGATGTAGATTTGTAAAGAACAAGTTTTTGTCCGATTTATCATCGGCATTGCTGCATTATGTATGAAAGCCAGAAAAGAAAAGAAAGACCCTTTCTAAGCATCTTTCCCCCTTTTTCTCATTTTGGTATTTCAGTTCTGAGTAAATCTTCCCTCCCGATATGTTCGAAGAGACCTTGTTAGGCTTCACAATTCTTGGGATCCTAAACCCTTCTCCAGAAGAAAAGTTGGATGATATTCTTTCTAATTTTTTGTTCTAGACCTCTTATTTTTGCCTATCTTTTCTGTTTTTAGAAATGGCAATATATTTTCCTTATAAATTTGAGAGAAATTGTATACCCATTTTTTATTAGAAAACACAGCTCAGATTCCTTTTGCAAAATGTTTAATTACCACAAATTTTATTAAAACTCCTAAATGTTAACATCTTGTTCATGAATTGTACCCCTCCTTTAGAAATCACAGTTTGAAATTTCTCTTACAAACCTTATAATTGACAAATTTTGTATTTTTCCTTTGATAACTTTAAGCGCATTTTCATGAGCCTTAAGCGAGTTTATTTATATTAATACGTAAATAAATAGTCACTTAATTTTTTAGAAAAATTTATTTATTTGCAAACACAATGGATCAATGATGTGTACTTTTGAATACATTACAACTCACCTCAATCGGCTTGGTGGCTTAGAGGTAGCGTGTCCGTCTTGTAAGTCCAAGGTTGGAAGTTCGATCCCAGCTGCAGTGGGTAGATTTTCTGGATGCGAAAATCGTAGGCATGCATGTCGTATCATTTTGTGATATGTAAAAGATCCCTTGAGTGGCAATTTGGCTCTCGTACTTTCGGCAGTATTTAGCATCTCATGAATAAATTCAAACTTCAAAAATTTGTTAGCGGGAGCCGCCACCAGATGATGCCTCCAATCTAAGGGCTCTTACCCTTGATAAAGTGCTTGTCTGCAAAAGCTATGCTGTAAATGCAGCCCAGTTTTTTAAAAAAATTATCTGGTGGGTCGTGTTTCTGCTATCGTCACCATTGCAGTATTACATCCAGAATGAAAAGTACACCCGGTGTTTTCGGGCACCAAGTTCACTGTTTGTTGGTGTGGTTCGTTTCAGATACAATTTTTGATTAATTTATTTCCTCGTGATTTCCAAACTCGACTTTATTTGCAGAAATCAAACTTCATAAGTCTTCATCATCCCATCGATAGAATTGTTTTATATTTTTATTAATTAAATAGTTTTGGGGCTCCAGGTCCCCATTGTGGAAGCAGAGGATAACGGAACGTAGCACCATTTTAAAATGATTTCATTTATTAGTTAGCTTTGCATCTCGGAAAAGGTAGAAATTGGGCAATAACCAAAGCTAAATAAACTAATGGTAGTTTTTTCAATTTATTTACTATGCTAATTTTCATACATAGACTCAACTTAAGAAGACAAATGTACCTATCATATTTTTATACAATTTTATTTGAAATTATGAATGAGATTTCTTGTTGAAATTCTCATCAACCTGCAAGTTTATATATCAGCCAACTTGCATTATCCCCATGCAAGAAAATCTTTCCTTAAAAATATATGTAGACCCAAATATAGAAAGCTTTTTCTCTCAATTGGAATTTCTGACTGTCCCTCCTACCGCAAAATCACTCTTTGTGGGTCAAATTCGCCCACCTCTGTTTAAACGCATTAAAAAATACGAAAAACAATGTTTGAAATAGCTAGAGAAGGCAGTAAACTATAGAAATCACAATCGAAGGGATAATTGTAGGGGGAATTAATTTATATGGAAAATTAAACAGTCGTCTCTTAGTGGACCCCGTTTCATTGCCGTGCTCTTGGAAATGTATCTGCGGATAAATTGGCAAAAGAATCTTTTGATGGGATCTGTTAAGATTCTGCTGCTCCAAACATTAATTGGGTCATAAGAAATTTATGTATATCCAAACAAAAGGGGTAAAAACAAGGGAGAACTAAAAAAAACTCATCCTCAAATTCCCGGATTGTCTCAGGTATCGTTGCATTTAGTTACTTTCGAATGAGGACCCTGCATCGACCTGAAATCGTCAACTACCCGGCTTGTCTCCTCTGTTGTGACGACTAAGGGCCTTTTCACGGCCTTGTTCTATTTTGCCCACTATTGGGAGGAAAAGGAATTCTTATTTGGCTTTCTTCTTTTTTTCTTTTGTGGTTCTGTATTAATACTGCTTTGATTTTTGCTTGTGCTATCTAACTTTAGTTTTCTATATCCTTGTGGAAGAATTGTGTTCACTCTCACCTGCTGCATTAGAAATAATAATAATAATCAACAGGAATTAAAAATATTTTACCGTTTTTCTCACATTTTCTGACACGTATAAAATCCTCAAAAACATTTTAAGGCTAAACAGAACCCTAAAAATGACACAAATAGAAAACAAGTGATTTGGCAAAACACTTGGCTCAATTTTCAAATAACTTGTTCAATTAGTTTTAAAGATATCTGAATATTTCTGAACGCTGTTAGTTAAAACCTGTGCGTGCATCAATTTCAAAGGCGTTTTTCTCACTGTCATTTTTATCGATGACAGTGTTTTCTATTCCCTAAGGAGTTTTTTGTTTGTTTGTTCTAGACAGAGAACTAAAAAATTTTGTAGATATATTCATATATAGTCCAGTCACATTAATATGACGACCAGTCAAAAACCAGAAGAACCACATTTCGCAAAGTGGACTGCTGTGAGAAGTGCAGGAAGAGAAGATGTTCACTGGGATGTTGAGCCATGCCGACTCCAGTGGCGTTGTCAGCTGCGCTAGATTACGCTGGTAAAGATCTATGGCGCGAACAACCCGATATAGATGGTACCACACATTCTCGATTGGATTAAAGTCAGTTGAGTTTTCTGGCCAGGTAAGAATGATAAATTCTCCCTGATGCTCTTTGAATCACGTACGTACACTGCCAGCTGTATGACACTTCGCACTGTCCTGCTGGTAGATGCCATTATTCCAAAGAAAAACAATACGCATATAGGGTGGACATGGTCCGCAAGGAAATATGTGAATTTGTATTGATCCATCGTGCCTTCTACAATAATGAGTGAAAACAGAGAATACCAGGTAAACATTTCCGGAACTCCAGCTTGGACTGTTCCAACAATGGTTGCAGGGTGTTTTCTTTCAGAGGTTTCACGCCGTATACGCCAACGTCCATCTGTTCGATGGAGCATAAAATGTGATTCATTGGAAAACTCTACCTGTTGCCACTCAGTGAACGTCCAGTTACGGTACCGCCTCCGTTGCCGATGAACAGGTGCATGAACGAGGCGTCTGTCTCAGAGGCAGCAACATTCGCTGACCAGTAGTTTCGGAGACACTATTGGTAGCTACTTAGTTCATCTGGGTGGTCAGTTGCTGAACGGTGGCACGCCTATTCAGGCAAACGCATCTCCATAGCCATCGTTCACCTCCGTCATGTATGGCCAGTGGGTCACTACATTTGCCACGTCGCTGATTTTGAATAGTCCCATTTTGCCATGCACGGTATACTTTTACCACGGTGGCACGCGAAAGGCTCACAAAGCCGTTTCGGAAATGCTTCCACCCTTGACCCAACAACCAAGGATTGTACCATTTTCGACGTCGGATAAATTGATCCGTTTCTGCATTACGCCAAGGACTGCAAATGCTGTCTTCTCACAACCTTTATACTCGCTCAACTACACTGTGCTGCCTTCTGTGATTGGTTATTTACCGTCAACGTCGAAAGTACGTGATGGTCAATGCGATGTTAATGAAGTCTCATTAAATATATACAATTTGCTGTAAACAAAATAAGTTGCAAAGCTTGTTTAGTTTGATTTTTTTAAATATAAGATACACAGGGAAAAAACACATATCTTAAAAGTACACGACGAGCACTTATGTTTTTTTTAGTTGATATTTCATATAGCGCCTCTAGGTAACAAATTAAAAGAATGGCGCTTTTAAATAATTCTCTGAAATATATATCTATATATTTAGTCTGTGTTTCTATATCAGCAATTAATTTGCAATTAAGATGGCTTTTTGAGGGGAGTATTTTTGATTTCCGGCATTTCCTTGCTAAAAGCAAAACGGGGAAAAAGGTTCTACGACAACAGATGACACAATTACGAATTAAAAGATTTTTTTCTCCATTTAGGAAGAGCTAGAAATCTTCAATAACTCGATTTAAACGCGAATCGGAGCGTTTTTGTTTGTTTTTATTTATCGCCAAAAAATGCGTTTTAAAAGGCATTTTAAAACAGTCTAGAAAAACATATTAAACATAGGGGGTTGTATTCCTATAATGTGGATTGGATATATTTTTTTCGTCATTTTTTCTTTTATATAAACTCATACTTTTTCATATAAAAAAAGAAGCCGTTTATAAAATGTCAGGTAGTTCTGAAAATAAATTGAAATGAAATCGTTCTGAGATGAGAGAGAGAACGGGAAAAAAATGGCGACGCGCCGATTCAGTTCTGTTCGAATTGGAGCTATTTCGCTTTGATATTTTTTTTCCATTATTATTAATGTAATGAAAAAAAGAGGGAAAAGTATTGGCTAAAATATTTATTTTTTTTTATAGAAATCATATGCGACCTTGTTTCAAACATCTTTTTTTGAAAAGAGTAAGATATTAGTTACATTCCTAAGAAAAATAATGATGTTTTTGATCAAACATTTTATATCTGATATATTCTCTTTTTTATAAAATGTCTTTGACTTCACCTTTTTTTCTTCTGTTTCATCATATTTTCGTTACTTTTTTATTTATCGACAGACAAATACAAAAAATTTATTCTTTTTTTATTTAATGAACGAATTTTGTTAAAACCTGGTTGACTGCCGAATTACTTCATTTTTTTTTCTTTATTTAATCCATGTTGCTTATTGTTTATTGGAATTTAGAGAAATACTGTATAATTTCCATTGTTATTCTTTTTTTCGAACACAGAAAAATGGGAAATGATTTCTTTTGTACATAAAATTTTAAAAATCATGCTGATGTAAGAAAATGGTAGACAGAATTTTTTTAATAAATTTGTTCCCATTTTTGGAAAAAAAAAAGCTTATCTGTTAGCTCCTGATTTTTTTATTTTTACAAAGAAAGTTATTTCAAAATGCGAATCAATGCGTGTTGTGTGTAGATTTTGAAAATTAAAACTTATGCATGTTTAGAAAAAAGAAAGAAGTCTTTTTTTTTCCTTCAAAAAAACTAAAGGATTGTTTTTAATTTAACTCAAATTTCATTTCGTTGGTTTTCCCCTACTTCAATTCCACTCTTTTAGAATTATTTTACAGTCGTAGAGTAAAAAAAATAGGATGGATATTATATATAACCTTGTCATTATATAAACTTTTATCATTATTTAACTTTTTAAAAAATACAATATTGTCATTTTTTTTATGGTAACGTTATCTAAGCGTCTTAACCCTTTATGTACCGCATTATGATTTACAGCAGTTTTTTTCATGCAATCTATATAAATATATAAAGGAGAAAAGCGACTCACTGACTGACTGACTCATCACGATATCTCCGGAACTATTAAACCTACAGATTTGAAATTTGGTAGGTAGTTTCCCTTCATGGAGTAGACATCAGCTAAAAACGGATTTTGCAAAGATCGAACCCCAAGGGGCATTACGGGGGTTTAAGGGGCATTATAGATAATTATTTCCATTATTAAACTATTAGATGTACAGTCTTGAAACTTGGTACACAGATTTCTTTCATAAAGTAGAGATTCCCTACAAAATGATTTTTACGAAAATCGACCTCCAAGGGACGTTCAGGACGCTTAAGGGGCGCTATACATAATTATTTCCCTTTTTGAACTCTTAGACGTACAGCCTTGAAATATGGTAAGCGGATTCTTTTCATAGAGTAGATCCGCTACAAAATGGGTTTTATCAAAATCGACTCTCAAGGGGCGTTGTAGAGAATTAAGGGGCGTTATAGGCAATTAATTCCTTTTTTAAACTATTAGACGTAAAATCTTGAAATTGAGTAAGCAGATTCCAATCTCATTGAGTAGAGATCCACTAAAAGATGGGTTTTGTGAAAATTGCTTCCTAAGTGGCGTTGCAGGAAGGTTAAGGGGCGTTATAGATAATTATTTCCATTTTTAAACTCTTAGACGTACAGTCTAGAAATTTGATAAGCGGATTCTTTTCATAGAGTACAGATCTACTACATAATGTGTTTTGTGAAAATTGACCTCCAAGTGGCGTTGTGGAGAATTAAAGCAATTTCGTAAAATCTCGAAATTGAATAAGCAGATTCCATTCACTGAGTAGAGATCCACTATAAGATGGGTTTTGTGAAAATTGCTTCCTAAGTGGCGTTGCAGGGAGCTTAAGGGGCGTTATAGATAATTATTTCCATTTTTAAACTGTTAGACGTACAGTCTTGAAATTTGATAAGATGATTTCTTTAATAGAGTACAGATCCGCTACAAAATGGTTTTTGAGAAAATCGAACCCCAAGTGGCGTTGATAATTAAGTGGCGTTATAGGCAATTATCTCCTTTTTTAAACTATTAGACGTAAAATCTTGAAATTGAGTGAGCAGATTCAATTCATTGAGCAGAGATCCGCTATAAGATGGGTTTTGTGAAAATCGCTTCCTAAGTGGCGTTAAAGGGGGCTTAAGGGGCGTTATATATAATTATTTCCATTTTTAAACTATTAGACGTACAGTCTTAAAATTTGGTAAGCGGATTCCTTTCATGGCGTAGAGATCCGCTAAAGAATAGTTTTGAGGAAAATTGAGCCCCAAGGGTCACTGACGGGTTTTAAGAGGCGTAATAGATAAATATTTCTGCTTTTCAACTAATAGACCCAACTGCTTGAAAATTAGAAGGTATTTTCCGTTCATGGAATAAAGTTCCTCTTGCAAAGAGTGGTTTTACGAAAACGGACCCCCAAAGGAGTGGGGTTGCGAGGAATTAAGCTTCCTGCTTTTGAATTTAACCCATTTACTAGAAATTTGTTGAGCTCGTTTCTTAAGTTGAATAGAGTTCCACTAAGAATGGATTTTACGGAAATCAACTGCAGGGGGGAGCGCGGGGAGTTATTGAGGCGTATTGATAAACAAAATTCCCGTTCTCGAAATGCTAAGACTATAATAATAAAATTTGGTTTGCATGCTTCTTTTGTTGAATTGGAATCCTCTAAGAATGCTCTCAACGAGGTATTGATGATAAAAATTCCGTTTTTGCTCTGTTAGATTTAGACTGGAAATTTAGCACGCATGCTTATTTTATGGAGTAGAGATCCACTGAAAGTTGCTTTGGTGGAAATCCATTTGATTATTAGGTTAAGTGAGCGCAAAAAATCTTTCTACTTTTTTTAAAAATATAAATAGAAATTAGATATTTTAATTTGTGTCCTTTTTATATCAAGAGGCGAGAGTTACAGCTATAAATTTATTTTTCAATACAATCGAATTCTTATAATGCTAGATATCAATAATTCCTATATATCTAAACAGTATACATTTATACAACATCATTAAATACCCAGTGAAGCGGCTGGGTAACGGCTGGTATATATATATATATATATATATATATATATATATATATATATATATATATATATAGTATATATATATATATTTGAAACACTACATTAAAAATTAAGGGATATACATAAACAAAATACTCAACTTTGGGAAATTTAATCCGTTAGATCTAATTAATTAATTAAAGATAACTAACTGTAAAATTGCTTATATACACTGTTCACTTAAAATAAATAGTCAATTCGTTTTCTAAGGTCTTTATTAACATACAAAAAAAAATAAGACTTATCTTTTGACATTAGCTATTTTTTCGGACAAAAAATGACAATCTTCGCAATCCGCTGAAAACACCGTCGGCTGAAAACGCAACTTCTGCTATAAAACTATTCACCTTCCCCACTAAAATACTCATCATAGAACCCGTGCTGCCATATATCTTGGAAGAGTGGATTTAAAAGAATATTCCTGCTAAGTATCGTCAAAATATTCGTAAAAATGGTTATTCTACCTAATTTTAAAGTGAGATAAGTACCACTCATATGTATACTTGCTTATATTACCGTCGGTAGATAAAGGGTTAAGGAACACACCGAGTTTCTGCTCTTAGAGTTGCCCCAAATTGAATTTTTATATTTATTTGAGCATAAATAACACAATAAAAGTAAAAATAGAATCCTTTGATCTTGGTGTGAAAATCTTGCTTATTGAAAATAAAAATAATTTATAATCAACAAAGTAAAGAATGAAATAATAACTCTAAAAATTTAGTTTAATCGAAAAATAACCAGAAAAATGTTTAAAATAATTTTTAGAATTTAATGTTGCGTTTTCGACAAGCGAGTGCGAAATGGGTTAATTGTATTCACCTAAATAAAGCATGTTGTCGTTGAAAAAACAGTAATAAACAATATTCATATAAAATAAGAGAGGGAATGCAAAAAAACAACACTCATTTTCGAAATATTGTGATTAATATACGCAAATTCATTGCAATACAGTTGATTTCCGTCTTGAATTGAACCCAGACGCATGAAACGTAAGGAATATATCGTGAAATAAAGTGGTTTTTATTACTATTCAATAATAGTATATGTTTAGTAGCGCACACATGAATTTTTCAAGGGGGGAGTCCGGGGTCAAAAGTTCACCATTCTTGTATCATGCTCCTTTTGATTTTGTCTATTTTCGTGAACAAAACATAGTAAAAAACTAATTTTTGAATAAATAATTTGCATTAATTAATAAAATTAATCATTAATAACAAGTAATTAAATAAATTTTACGTACTATATACTTAGACATATAATCAATCGGGAAAAAAATCAAGGGTTTTTGGGGGTCCGGACCCCCAGCACCCTCCCACTTGTGTACGCCACTGTGTATGTTCAAATATCGTAAAAGTTCAGTAACCAAATCTGGACTTTTTCCTGAATTCTGGTGCTTTTTGCAGTTTTGTGGTGGTTTAATGTAGTCGTTATGTTTATCGTTTCTTCTGAAAAATGTTTTCAGAAGATATTAGAATAAACGTCGTCTCTAAAAGTTAGGGAGACAATTCCACGAGTTTGACGTTGTACACCATTCAGGATAGGATAGAAAATGTGTCTCTAATGATTATACAATATTGCAGGTGACAGCAACAGACGGCGATCGTGACCGCACACCAGATATCGTATACTTTTTGACGGGCCAGGGGGTGGACGACCAGGACCCTGCCAACAGCAAGTTCGCCATCAACACGACAACGGGCGAGATCTACGTCCTGAAACCCCTGGACCGCGATTTGCCTCACGGGCGCTCACAATGGCGATTCACAGTCTTCGCCGAGGACGAGGGCGGCAACGGTCTTGTGGGCTACGCCGATGTCCTCGTCAATCTCAAAGACATCAACGACAATGCTCCTTTCTTCCCTTATGCCATCTACACGGGCAACGTAACTGAGAATGGTACAGCTGGTAAGTTTTTAGTTTTATGTTGAAATCAACTTCGTGTATTTCACACTGCACGAGGTTGTTATAACATATCGGACATTTATTCATAATCAAGTAATGAAAAAAAATTTATGTTGATTCCTACTTAGATCAACAAAGAAAAATTTTATTTTAGCTACTTTTTATTAAATAGTTTCAATTAATATAAATATGCATATACATAGAACAGAATCACAACATTAAGTGGTCATTCATTTTGATTAATTATCATTAAAGTACCCTATTGTCATCCAAAACAATCGTGTATATAAAATTTCCTTTCAACAGAATGCTTTAACACGTGAGAAGAAAACCTTTTCAAATTTTGTCATAAGTCGCCAAAAGAGTCGCTAAGTCGCCAAAGTGGCTGTATTTGTAATTTTTTAAATAATTAGTTTTAATCAATTAATTTTTATTAATTATAATTAAATTATTGTATTGTCATCAAAATAGTAATGTATATAAAATTTCAGGTCAATTAAGTACTTTAAAATGTATTTTATGAACGATTGAAAATTCCACCAAGATAAATAAATATATAGAGAGAGTGAGCTAATAGTAGGAATTGAAAAAATACGATCGTATTCAGATACACTGCAATCTCCCTAAAAGTTGTCTCCCATGGATTCTACAAGTAAAAATTCTCTGCACTTGTGGAATGTGTATCTTTTCGGGTTACTCGTCACATTTTTGAAATCTGATTCCTTTTGGGTTTCTTTTTTTCTAAAGTTTGAGTACTAGTTTGATGGAGCGAAAAAGAAATCACACCAAGCAGCGCTTGTTGTCGCTGAAATGAAATCCAAGATGGCGGTCTAGCGGTATCAAATCGTCACGAAGTTAATTTTAAAGAATTATTTTGAAATACAATGAAATATATTTCAAAAGAAGAATATAGGAAGAGATTGAGAATAACCCGATGAATCAATAAATAATGAATAACAATATAATATAATAAGTATATATAAAATATATAAATATATATTATATATATATATAATCCAATATAAAAAATTTTTTCAATATATAATCATATACATATACATACACATAAATATAAATTTATACAAATATATACATATACACAAATATATAAACAAATATATATATATATATATATATATATATATATATATATATATATATGTGGGAGTCCGAATAAATCTTCGAATAAAAAAATCAGACTCTTCAGAAGGCGGGATTTTAGATTGCCGAGGTGGTTTGTCTAGGGGTAAGTATTTAAGGGTGAGTGATGAATTATTAATTGAATCTAAGTCATTTAAACACAAATACTTCAAAGTAAAAGAGAATTTATTTAAAGTTAAAGGGAAATATTTACAAAAGGGGATATTTACAAAGAGAAAGAAATGCAGGAATTAGGTTAATTAAAAGTTGAGTAATACCTTTAGAAGACGGGGAAATAAACCTTTCTCATTATTGGACGTTAGGACTGGTGGTGCCGCGATGGGCGCGGAAATGCGGTAAAGACGCGACGTGTTCAACTAGCAGTGGTTAGTTGGCCTCTGCTGAAAAATTATTCAAGCCGGAGCTACGAAAGCTCACTAGATGGCGCTGCTTCGGAATGCAGTAATAAATAAAATTGAGATTTATGGTCCTCTGAAAAGGATATGACTCAACCTTTTAACAAATGTTTCAAAGGGAAAATCCTACATATATATATATATATATATATATATATATATATATATATATATATATATATAACATGTACTAATAATATTATGCAGTATATAATAATTAAATAGTAATTATATATAATATTCATATAGTGTAATATAATAATTATTGTATACAATAATCATCATATCATATAGTTTAATAGTACACTCAGGAACATTGAAAATAGCGGCCCAAGAAGGAAGCTAAGTACAGTCGCGAAACTTTGAAAATAAGTACAGCGTAATGTGATATGCAAATGATCCAAGTTTTGTGCCAATACGCATGCTCATACACGCCGAGGTGGCGCTACAATCAGGAAGAGGTTGCTATATAAGCCAGCGCAAATTCGAAAATTCATAAACGTGACGATTACCCGCCGATTGTAGGAAGACTTTGGTAAGCGAAACATGCCAGGTAAACGTGCTAGAAGACATTTCTCACAGTTAAGCTAGTTTGAGAGAGGCCTGATCATCTGGATGAAAACAGCAGGCTAGTAGACGCGCTGTGTTGCTGGCCAGGTAGATCGTTCGGAGTGTGCCTTTAGAAATTGTTGGGAGCAGTGGACACGAGAAGGTACCCACGAGCGGAAAACCGGGTCTAGAGCGACCAGGAAGACCACGAGGAGAGAGGATCGAAGAATCGTGTGGCAAGCACTTGTGGACCCCACAGTGACTCGTTCAACGATAAGAGCAGACGCAGGCGTAGCAATTGTTCCACAAACAATTTCCAGACACCTTGCAGAAGCAAATCTTAAATCCAAGTGCCCTCTCCGTGCACCCTCTTTAACACCGGAACATCGGCAACTGCATCTACAGTGGTGCCAGGCCTGATTAATGTGGAATGTCACAGATTGGCAAAAGGTTGTGTTTAGTGATGAATCCCGGTTTGTTTTGGGGACAGATGATAACCGTGTACGGGTATGGAGGAGCCCTGGTGAGAGGTACAATTCCCCCACACTGTTCTACGTCACACTGCCCGCACAGCTGGTGTAATGGTCTGGGTGGGGTCATAGCCTATGATAGCCGGTCCACTTTCATTGTGATGCGTGGAACCTTAACGGGCCAACGTTATGTTGATGATATTTTTCGACCCTCTGTAGGACCTTTCCAAAATGGTCTCCCATGGCCAATTTTCCAGCAAGATAATGCTCGTACGCATACAGCAAGAGTTGCTCAAGACTTCCTACGTCATTTTCAGACTCTTTCATGGCCGGCTCGCTCCCCCTATTTGTCCCCTGTAGAGCACGTGTGGGATCAGCTAAAACGGCAGATACCATCGTGTCACTCTGTACATGATTTAGAGTTGGCTGTTCAAGATTTGTGGGCCCATCTGCCTCAGGACAACATAAGGTGTCTAATCAACTTAATGCCGGACCGTGTGGCGGCATGTATTGCAGCTGGAGGTGGTCCAACGCGCTATTGAAGTTGCCCAGTATTTATGTCGTTGCACACTCTGTATTCGTTTAATTGTCTTGTTTTTGAGATCAAGTGAATTTCTCATATGTGTCATTATGTGTATTAAATTTCATTTCAATCCGATGCTTTCTTCTTGGGTCGCTATTTCAATGTTTCTGAGTGTAATTATAAAAAATAGTCATCTCGTATAGTAATATTATAAAAATATACATAAGAATACTCATATAACGTAATAATTATAAATAAATAAAATATTAATAATTATAAATGAATAACAAAATAATAATAATTATATTTATTTATATTATTACATATATTTATTTATTTATATTATTAATAAAATAATTACATAATAGATATTAAAATTAATAGTAAATATTAATTAAAAAGTACAGAAAACTTGGAATATTCGAAAAACTACAAAATATCAAGGTAACCATATTGTAGTGTTATCGCCCATCTCTCTCTTGGCGAACATAAACAAGAACTTGGTGCGTGCCCCGTGATATCAAACTAGTTCCATAGCTTGTTTTGGTTTTCCAGTTTTCAGATTCACCAAATGGTACTTATCGGTAGACTTTATATTTTATGATGAAACTTTGAAGTTGCCATCACTATAGCAAAACGTTAGAAGTTGCCGATAAGTTACCATGCAGATGGAAGCAGGCAAGAATTTCCACCTGAAGTCGTTGGTTAATGTTCCAGTGAGGAATTGGTTCTTGGAATCTAGAATTTTGTTGACAGAAGCCGTATGCTTTGTTAACTAAAAGGCCAATGAATTTACTCTTGCATTGGTGTGTCAAACAGCATGGAAAGGTCTGTAGATTAGTAATATTGCCAATCTTGGAATTATCGACAACTTGGAGAAGCAATCGTCAACCCATGGTCCCTATAATCTATAAACATTCACCAAATTTTGTATAAAATGCAATAAAGTTTTGTCGTTCAAGAGTTGTAGCATTTTTCGAAAAGGAAATCCCGACGGCTCTTCCTTGCCCATTCATCATCGGGCGTCTGAAGGTAAGAGAAAATTAGCCGCCCATCGAGTCTAGTGACGCTGTGCCGTAGGGTTTGAATCCAGGAGAAGGCATGGATGTTTGTAAATGTATAGTGCTTTTGCGGCATTGGGGTACTCTAAATAGCCATCGAGCCGCATGCCCCATAGTGAGGTTGGTGAAAGGGGAAGAGAGGCGGGGCCCCTAATCACCCCCCAGAGTGTTCTCCATCAAAATTGGGGTGGAACTGAGCTAAATCGTACTGTCACCTGAATGGTTCTCAAAGCTAGGGATAACGAGAGGCGTACATCTAGCCCTTTGATTCAGAAAGTAATCTATATAGACACTCATGGGTCTTGCAAGGGGTCCACGTAAGCAGAAAATAATTTAGGGGTCTATGAGGTCTATAATAGTGGATGTTATTAAACTAGATCGGGACTTTAATTTTAAAAGAAAATGTAATCAAGTGGAAACCACACACACACACAAATTTTACCTATTTAACAGGTTTATGCACTGAATTTAATAAGGTTTGCACTTACAATGTGACAACATGAATTTTATTTAAACAACCATTTCATCGTTTCTTTCCACAGTTAAGCTAAAGAAAAACAATACTGGAAGTCCCGAATTTTCTCAATTTGTCACACACAATCTGTTAGGACGTTTTAACCTACGTTTAACATTTAAATGTCTTTTATTCAGATTTTGAAACCAGTTTTGAGAATGCTTTGAATATGGTAATACCACAGTGGGATGAATTCATGTAATCACACTGAAAAAAAAAATGTCACCTTACAATAGGAACTGATCTTAATATGCACTAATGAAGATTTTATAGTTTGTAAACAGATATCTGCAATGTTGGCTTTAAAGAGGCAAGCCTGTTATTTGTCCCGAATTATGGAACATAATCAAGAAATTTTTAATTTCTTTTCCTAGTGAGAAGGAGTTACAGCGCGGTTGCCAGTCTCCAAAACCAAAAAACAAAGGGGGGAGCTAAAAAAAATTAAACTCTACAAACAGAGGAGATTAAGGTTAAGTCTGACAAGATTAATACCAAATGTTGAAAATTTGATATTGTAGCGCTAGATTCATCCCTCCCATTAAAATCATTTATTTGTAGTTTGGTTATTTTACTTAACAGTTATTTTGTATATTAATTCTTTAACTTAATACGTTTAAAGTAGTAGTAGTAATACTAGTTCTAAAAAAAGACATTTAAACTGATATATTTACAAAAATTCATTATTAGGGAAGCAGGGGTCTACCCTAAACCTAAAAACATGGCAAGGGGTCTATGAGACAAAAAAGTTTGGGAACCTCTGATCTAGCCCAAAGCCGCGACGAATTTCATGAACCTCGATCTGATATTGCCAGACAGGAGGCATTAGCAACAACAACCATAACAGAGAAAATTAATGCATGTAACATCGAGATAACCTCTGTAAGTGTAACACAACTGCCTTTCATAGCTTCTTACTCACGAAAATCTTTTGAATACATTTCCGATACTTAATCCGTATATAGTACGGACACGAAATCATGGCCGGAGTGTTACAGGTTCGAGTCCTGGTACCATTGAAATTCCACCGTGTAGAGGAGGCCGATGCATCTTAAATCTGTCGAAGATCAGTGTCTTCCTGTTGGTGTGGTAGTTGAGAAGAGGATGGTGCTAGCTCAGGTGTCGTCTTCGGCACTTGACCGGAGGGCTGCGGTAGCCCAGTGGTTAAGGTATCCAACCACATGGCAGGCATGTCATGAGTTCGATCCCAGTACCACTAAAGACCCGCCGTGTAGGGCAGCGATGCACGTTAAATCTGTCGAGAGCTGAAACGTCCTCCCGTTGGTGTGGTGTGGTAGTTAGAAGAGGGGGGTGCCAGCTCAGGTGTCGTCCACGTCACTTGACCATGGTTCAAAATTACGTGGTCCGTCGCCAAAAGCCCTCGTGTAGCTGAACAGTGCGACGTTAATATTAACTAACTAACTAACTCGGCACTTGACCGAGGTTCAAAATGGGGAGGTCTGTCACCAAATGTCTTATGACGTTTGAGATAAATAACAGTAGCGTGATATTGATGAGTTTAAACATTTAGTTTATTTACGTCACAGCTATTATTTACAGATTATACATTGAAGCTTTTTAATTTATTAAAAAATTATTAGAATTCAAATGATGTGGTTTATGAGAGGGGAGTTCTTTTAGGCGTCTGCTCAATTCGAAGGTTTCAAATCATCTCTGCTTTTGTCTGCTCCAGCGGTCAGACTCTTAGCATCCAGTTACATCCTGCTAGTGGCGGGAAAAGGGTCCCTCGTGGGTCAAGGTTGCGGGGGTGGTCCCAGGTGGGACCACGCAATAACTATCAAAATGCAGCCGCAAAATGCACGTTTGATGATTATTTCCACAAAGAAGCCGATTCACAGTTGGAGATCGGGAATCGTTGGAGCCTTCGTGATATTTTACAGTTACTCGTTAATATAACGCACACTCGATGCAGTTATACGTATACATAATGTTGATGAAGTATTTCAACCTGAAGTTAAAAGTAATAATACAAGATAAACAATAATTTCTACTCATGATATTTTGCGAGAGGAAGAAGAATTGCTTAATTTACTTATAGAGGAAAAAAGGGCAGAGAAAGAAATTTAATTGAAGTAAAAAAAATCATTTAAATTGATTTTTGTTTCTAGATCTTTAGCAGATAAAAATGTGCATGTATTTTAAATTCCCACTCATTAAAAAAAATTAATTTTTTTTACAATCTTATTATTGCAGTTTTTGCATTTCCTTTTTTCCCCTTACGCATCGATGTTTATTTTAAATTATCCCCTTTCGTAAAGCAAACATTTCTTTTTCTGCTTTCTTTTTTTTTCCAGTCAATATTTGTGTACTAAAAATATTTTGTGTATTATTTTTGGTGTTATTTTCCAAAGGACTTTTTTTTCACATTTTCTGCGACTTTTCATGTAAATATTTAAAAATTGAATGGATTGTCCATTTTTTAAGAAAATACTTAAGGGAAGAAAGTGGTTTCCCCCCTCATTTTTCTTCGCAATTTAAGAAGATACGCACCTAAAAAAAGAGGGAAAATATTTGCTCAGAAACGTTTTGTAATTAATGTGTGTGTTTGGCGATTTTGCTTAATTAAGTGCAGTGAAGGGAAAAAAATCGAATTGTTTTTATCAAGTTCTAGAACTCTTTTTTTATGTATTGCTTGGAAAAGAGAGGAGGGAATGGAGAGCATCGATTCTTTTTTTTTTATCTTGAAGCTGTTAAGTTTTTACAATTTCTCTCTTTCTTTCTTTTTTTTCTTGTTAAAGGTGAAGTTGCCCTTGATTCGCTTAGGAAGAATACATTTTTCCCTTCTTTTGACTTTTAAAACGAAAGGTGAAGTTTTCCTCGAATATTTCGTACTTGTTTTCCTATTAAGTTTATTTTAGAAATCAAAATGTCGGATTTTTTTTTTTTAGTATTGAAATAATTCATTGAGTGCGTGAATGAGGGAGGCTTATTAATTTGTCACAATGTAAATAAAGACGAGACCTCGTAATTTTCAGCTTTGGTCAAGTGACGAGGATGGCACCTAAACAGGCACTTCCTCTTCAAACTAAAATAATTCATTTAAAAGGTTTTTAAACCACAAACTTTTGTGTTTAAAACGATACTTAATGCTCAATTTTGATTTATGTATTTCTCTTGAGAAAATTATCCCTTGTTGTTGCTGCTAATGCCACATGTCTGACGCAGTCAGATCCAGGCCCACGAAATTCATCATGTCAAGGGGCTAGATGTACGCCAGTCGTCGGCCATGGCCTTGAGCACCCTACAGGTGACAGTACGATTTAGCTCGGTTCCACCCCAACTTTGAGGGAGGACCCCCTCTCTTCCCCAACCTCACGAGAGGACTTGCGCCTCGACGGCCCTTGTCGCGTAGACACTCTACATTTACAAACACCCATGCCTTCTCAGGGATTCGAACCCAGACCCTACGGCACACAGCAGTCAGCTTAGCTAACCACTGTACTGGATGGACGACGAAGTGTCCCTTAGAAAGTCTAAGGCAGTGTTCCCCAACCTTTTTATCGCCATTGGATTGGTCAACGCGTACTGGTCACGGCCCGCTGAGAGGGAGGACGTTGATTGTTTGTATTTTAGATGTTTTGATTTAATAATTTTAATTTAATTGTATTTATTCGTGACCAGAATAAAATAGCGCTACACCAAAAAGGGAATATAAAGTAATTTTCATAAAAAGTAGCCCAAACCCAAGAAAATAGAAATAATTGAATGTGTTTCTTGTATGTTTGATCCACGAACCAGTACTGATCCGCGGTGGTTGGAGACCACTGGTCTAAGGGACTAAAAGGAGAGTGAGAAAAATATAATATAAATCATTCATCTTTCCAATTTTCCAAATTATTTATATTTTCTCATTTCTTTTATTAGCATTTAATTTCGAGCACTTATCGGTTATAGAGACCATGAATACGAGCATGTAGAAAAGATACCAAATGATGCTTTTACTGGGGGCTTGTCGACATTTACCATTCTCTTCCATTCATTGACTCCTGCATCTAAACTGACTAACTTAGAAGCTACAACAATCGCTGTCATCGTGTGATCGACATTTCGAGTTGATTGTACTGCAAGTGTTTTGTTATAGAATTCTGCTGGATACCAAGCCACTAAGGTATCATAGGCAACATGCAGACGCAGCGTTGTCGGGGCAACGACCCAATTGCCTCCAGCAGTTCCGCTTTTTGCCATGAAGCCTGTAATCCTGCATCAGTTTATAGCAGCCTTGCAAAAATCATGGGATTTACACACGAAGAACAAACTGCACTCCACGAAACCAGTCATTACAGCATGACCAGTTCAGGTGTGATCCTCATCACTTGATCTTTTGTCACCAAAACCCCTCAGGTAACTGAACAGTGAGACGTCACTCACTCACTCAAACTGACTCGCCTTCACATTGGTCAGATTCGTTTTACGCACAGTCGTTTGTTCTTGGGTGAGGATTTGGCTGAATATCCTTCATGCGAGGTATTATTCTATGTTCTTCATGTTTTAATAAGTTGTCCAGATTATAACCATCAATGCATCACTTTCTTCCGTTCATTTGCTTCAACCTTATCTGAGTTAGGGGATCAGATTAGTGACCTTATCTGCCCCCACACCCAAATCTCTTTGCTCTTATCCTTAAAATTGGATTTTGTATTTAATTTGAGTTGGGGAGTATAATTTTGAAACAATGTTTTAATAAAATAAATTTTATATAAATATATATATGGAATTGTACATATGTATTTTTAGCTTTTTAATATTTTCGCGGATATTTGGCGCAGTTTAGCCAAAATTAGCTCATGCACTGGTAAACCCCACTCTCACTATACCACAGGTTCTGATATTAATAGTTAAAGACTATTATAATTCAAATTTTTATCCTCTTGTGTTTTTAATCAATTTGTCTTATGAGATGATATCGCCAATACCCATATTGGCGATTATGTTCGCAAAAGCAGTTGCCAAACCATGGTCCCTATAACCCATAAACATATAATTTAGTTGTATTTGCCAAAACGAGCATAGAAACAGAGCATTTTCCAATGATATTCTTCCCAATGTATTTCATTAGCTGTACCTTTTTGATTTTCACTGGGCTCAAATCATGGCGGTCACGTAACAAATACCATCGTATATTTTCCGCCGTAGTTTAAGCTGGCATAAGCCTCGTACTTGTAAAATCCATTTACTGTTCAAAATTTAATAATTAGGTGATGATGTGCTTAATTTTAATATTCTACCCAAAAACTTTCAAGTGAATAAATAAAATAAAATCTTTTTTTTAATAAAGTAGATACAATTGAATCATGACCATTGTGTTATTTATGAGTATTAATATTGTTAGAAATAAATATTTTTTAATGAAAGGGTTTCTAAAAAAGTGTAAGAGATGCTTATCAATCGATTGCCTGGAAACACGTGTTTGTATGTATCATGTGACCCTAAGGGCGTTATACAAATTTTCTCTATGAAACTATGCATATTTTCTATCTTAAATGAAATGTTTAATTCTAGTACACGTCTCAAAATTTGCTAGCCATTCGAATCATTTTTTTTCAAGTATATGATAAGATTAAATTTTTCATTTCATAAAACTTTTCATTTATTCAAGGTTAGAAGAAGGTAAAAAATACAAGCAAAAATTTGTTTTGCTTAGAATGACTTCAAAACTTTCAGTAATATTTCAGGAAAATTTCTTTGGAAATATTTGGCAATATATCCGAGACCTTATTTAGAAAACAGAATAACCAAGAAAAATATCAAAACTTAATTTTATATATATCAAACAAAATTTTAAACAATGTAAAAACCACACATCCACCACCACCATCATAAAAGTTGAACAAAACAAAAATAAAAAATTACTTTGAAATGCAGAAGTTTCTTGAATTAAAAAAAGCAACGTATATGTTCCTTCAAGACGTAGAAGTTCGATCACATCAGACACAGGAAGAACCCTCTTCCATTTGGAACGCAATCCATTTAAGCCACCATCCCTCATACTTCTCACTCAGAAATGCCATCCATTTGTGTAAGATATGCAAATGGGGTCTTTGTGAATATTTCTTTATGAAGATAATGAAAAAAAGAAGAGATGTAAAAAAAAAAAGAAATCCAAACACAAGGTTGGGCACGTGGGTTCGAATTTAATGTCATTTTCTTGGGAAGTTCCATTCTAATAAGTTTAGAACGAGCAGGGGCTGACGCTTAAATCCAATTTCGTGCCGATTTTGATTTCCTGAATTAATCTAATCCTGAGCGAGAGAGAGATGGCTTCTGAAAACAGTTTCTGTTCAAAGTGAAATAAAAGGGTCATTTTTCCCCCCTCGTCATGTAATAAAAGTGAATTTGTAGCGCGATGCAAATAAAATTTGATCACGAAATGAGATTCTCTGGCAAAATGAGCAAACCCCATTTGCCCTTGCGGAGTCACGTCGAATGATTTCTCGTCGATTGGTTTAGAAATAGCGTCACTCCACTCACTCCCCCGCTTTTAAAAAGAAAAGACTGAACGTGTTGTAAAAATGAAATGCAAATTAGGTTGTTATTTTCAACACTACTCCGTAATTAAAGTGTTCTCTTTCATTTATATCTTGAAGAAGCTAGTACATCTTTCGACTGGTGCATTCCTTATTTTGAAAAGGTTCCTTATTTTTATTTACCCTTTATCAATACACAACGAGGTAGGAATAAAAACGTTAAGCGAGATGTATGGATATTGTACTGATACCTTAAATTCAGAGCTTTGATCGCTTCTTTGCCGAAAGGATACCATGGCCGGAAGGATGGTTTGTAGGTCAATACAGAATTCTCTTTCAATAGCAGTAATAGCATTGTCGAAGAATTTTGTCGCCATATTGTCAAATTCAGTAGGGAAAAAATAGATATACCTAGAAAATTTCAGAAAAGTCTACGATGATAAATTAACGAGAAAATTGTAGGTAATTTGTTCTAATCAATGTTAGGCCGATGCAGGGAAGCATTATTGGAGTCTAACATTCGATAGCGACTGTGCGTTTCACTTGCTTTATGTGAACTTGTGATCGCGGATTTGAATTGCAGTGTCAGTATTTATTTGATTTTTGAATATAGGGTGTTGTAGATTTATAATTGTATGTTATCTTATTCCTTTTAGAAATTATCTATTGTAATTACTAGAGAGTTTTGGAATATATTACGATTTATTCCGAAAGAACTGGCCTGTTAATTGCTTGGACCTTTCTTGCATGTGAGAGAGGTCCTTCACGTACGGTACACACAATTTTTTGCTTAGTACATACAATCATTTCTAATTACATTGTTCACAGTCCTTGTATAATTTAGTGCTTTAAATGTTTAGTTACATAAAAATATTTCCTCTGTTACCTATTTTTACTCCAGAGATTAATTCAAGAGTTTGGTTCCAATACTGTAGAATACTATATTCACTTCTGTAAGTTTTTATGGAAAATAAATTTTTAAAAAATTAAATATTAGCATAAATGGTTTGTGGGTCCGTTACTTAAAAATAAACTTTACATTATTAATTTTCAACTATATGCACATGCACTTTTTAAATCAAACTACTAATTTACATTCTGAATTGCAATTGAATGTAAACAATATGCAGAAGGTTTTTTTTTTTTGAACATTTAAACGATAAAACTGCTCCACTTCCCCATAGGCTTAGCTTCCCATGTTTTCGTGCGCATATGCTTTAAAGCCGCTGCATTTATAATATTAAGTTTCCCAGGTACAAATTCACACTTTAAATGATATGATACTCTTTTAAAATATTCGCAAGTCATTGGAGGTCTACATCTTCAGCAAGTGTTTTAGAAAACAATGTATTGTCTTATCTTGCTTATTTGTGAATAATTCAAAACACTTTTTCTGTGTAAAATGTATTCCATAATTACGTATTTTCGGAATGTTTTTAAAAATTGAGAGAGAATATGATATATATATATAGACACATGTATGTCCCATATTTATATAAAAATTTGACTTTTTTTTTTCTAGAGATTTGTTTGAAGCTGGGAATTGTTTGAAATGTTTTTAAAGACACTCACTTATTTTTGTACTTTTTTCTCCACAGGTATGACTGTAATGACGATGACGGCCACCGACTACGACGACCCCAACGAAGGCACCAATGCCCGCCTGAAGTATTCCATAGAACAGAATCAAGTGAACGAAAACGGAGAACTGATCTTCACTATAGATGAAGAAACGGGGGTGATCTCCACCGCCGTATGCTGCCTGGACCGCGAGACCAACCCTGAGTACACCATCAAGGTGGTGGCCATGGACGGAGGGGGGCTCAAAGGTACAAACGTTTTCAAAGGTAGATAACACTAAGATCAGGTCGCGTCATGCGTTTAACACAAATGAAAAAAAAAATGCCTCACTCCCGCCAGGCCTTCGTGCAAACACCCGAGTGTATTCTTTACCGAATTTATTCCTTATCCACGGGATGTTATTGTAGCCATCCCATGCTGTTTTCTTTTCCCCGTGAGCTCGCAGACTTAGACAATTGAGCCAAAAAGGAATTTGCATTGAAAAAAGACATTGTGACGTTTGGATAAATGGATGGGTAGTGTGAGAGTTAAGAAAATTAAATAATTTATTTATTACGTCCACAGTTATTAATTACAGTATATCCAGTTGGTTATAAGTTATTCAAACTATCAACTACCGTAAATTCCGCATACAACGCGCACTTTAAATATAAAAAAAATATTATATGTATATATATTATATAAAAAATATTATGTATCGAAATTGGGTGCGTGTTATACGCCGGGTACAAAAACGATAGCTTTACATATAACGAAAGGGATGAGAATAAAAAAAAAATTACTATTCTATATATATCGATATACTGTTTATTTAAAAGAAATATTTACAATAGTGAGAAATCAATTAACTGCTCTAAAACACTATCGAATTAAATTTTCCACTTTTATGCGTAAATTCACCCAATGATACGATCACTGAAACGATTTCCAGATATGTTAACAATTTTTTATTTAATTATTAGTCAGAAGGAAATCATTTTGGATTAAATTTAATTAGTCAACTCTATTGACTGTTGGAGGCCTCTTCTCTCTCTCAGTAACCTAATTTGTGACAAAAAAAAAAAAAAATTAGTCGGGTGATGTAACCCATATATATTCCAAAGAAGTTATATGTCTTTTTTCTCACTATTGTTATCAAGCTGTTATTAATAATATTAATTTATTTGAAGTAAAATTGAGTCACAAAATGTACTGAATGGAACGTTTTGTCTTTTGAAGTTGCGGAAGTCACAGGGAAGTTAAATGGAAAGTAGCCTCAAAATCATTACGTGGTGTGGAAGTCGCTCTGACTCCACTTCAATTTCAAAATAAAAGTGCATTAAAAAATAGAAAAGATAAAGAGAAAAAAAGGAGAGATTGGAACCACATATTTTAATATTTTTTAACGATAAATAAACAATAATTTCTAAAATAGTTTTCAGTTGTTGAAGAAGAAAGTTTCGAACAGTTGCAGTTGCAAGAATGTCTTAAATATGCTCAAGTCTGCTACATAAATGTTGCAAAATTGTAATGTTCTTTTCACCAACCGAATATGATATGATTTTTGAAGTCAAACGTTAGAAGTATTTGTTGCATATGGATTTAGACTTATTGTTCAATCTTAAGTAAATTCAAGCGTGATGAAAATTTCAATATATGTTTTGATTAAAATATGGAGGATACTTATATTTGTAATGCTTTTTGTTTAATAGAATCCTAATGAAATAGAAATATTGCTCATCTTTAAATCACAAGTCTATATGCAGCTACTTAGTCAGGATCTTTTCCCTCATATCCCAACCTTTTTTACCCTTCTGGATTACTAAGGACGTCACAACTTCCACTTACTACTGTACTAACATCTACTAACACTTCGTAAGAATTTCACGTAAGCCACTCCCACATCTGCACTTGAAATTTGTTTAAATAGTAATGGCTATTTACAGATATCACGGTTCCTCTTCACAAAAGGCATGATTTTCAAACAGAGGAGCGTCATAAAGAAACGCCACAGGTTAGTTTAACGTAAGAAATGCGCGAGAATCTTCTACCACATCCTCAAATGTTAATCTCAACCTCTGTGAATTTTCTTCAGAATCTAGAAACCAAACCGTTGTGTCCATTGAATCAATTAAGTCCCAGTTACATTTGGAAATCCTAAACGAGCACTCGGGTGTAATTTTGGCTTCTTCAAAAATGTCAAGGGGGTAAAAACACATGCACGTTTACCTTATTTGAAATGAACTCTCAAGCAAATTTTATACATATATTCTTACTAAAGTGCAGTTAAATGCTTCTTTTCTTGTAGAATTCGGATGTAAGACTCTGAAATTTCTTCTTAAAACTAATTTTTATTGTATGTGAAGCATTTTTTTATATCCCTTCCCCTTAGTAGTTTTGAGTCCGTTTCCTCGAAATAAATTTTCAAGGTCACCTGAGCCTTCTGCTCTTTCATTGAAGGTATATTATTTTTTCACATTTTGTATTGATATTTAACAGCGATGCTGAATCATGTTTTTATATCTAACTTAAAAAAAATGCTTATAAAAACACAATTAGGTAAAAAAAAAGTACGTTTCAAGTGTCTTGTGCGTTGGGCACTACTAAAAAGAAAGAAAGAAAAAGTGAAAAAAACAGTGACCTTTTGCAAACGATGCCTTTTTTGAGGAAACAGACTATAGTAATCAGTTTGTTGTATGTTGAGGCATTTTTTGCGTGAAATGAGCAGGTGGAATTTTTTTCGGCAGTTGTGTGAATGTATTTTTTCAAAGTTTCTTTTCTTTGGATGTGTATGGCAGGTAAGCGTAAATGCCCATGCATGCTGAAGTAATTAGTTAGAAATCTTAGAATAGTTATAATACTTTGAACACACAGTCACTCTGTAGACTTATTTTGTAGCAATTACTTGACACAATTTTTTTCCTTTTCCTTCCGTAAAGTATTTCTCTTTCCCCAAAATGTTACTTTAATTTCTATGGTTTAAAAAAATCTTTGAGTCTGATTTAATGTATATAATCGTAATTAATAAATCTATGAAATTTTAATGCATTATAAAAACACAATAAATGTATAAAATAAAAATAAATGTATGAACAAATAAATGTATTAAATATTTATTTATTTTTTGCAAAAGTAGTGAATTGTTAAGAAGTCTTATACAAAAACAGGGAAATATAATGCACTTTCAAAAATTATTTATGAGAAATGTACTTTATCTAAGTGTGAGAACCCTTTATAATGACACGAAAAAGAGAAATAAATTTAAATTTATTTAAGAAAAACTCTTAATCATGTCAAACATCTCCATGTAATGAGTTTAAAACTCTCATTTTTTTAAAAAATTTCAAACAATGTGTGTGCTTGTATATTTGCATAATTACTAATATTTTCCTTTGAAATTAAGCACTAATCATTGACCTAAATGCACTAAAAATATGAATCTCAAAGTCAAGAACAATGATACATGCTTTATTTTAGAACTGGATTTTAGTAATAGTTTAAGATTCTTCGAAAATTTTTATTATTTCATAGAAACTCAATTTTCTACTCATGAGTTTATTGCAAATTCAGAATACTTTTAAGTAAATGAAATAATTTTAAATCTTTCATTTTGATCTTTTCTTTTCTATTGTGATGTTATTCCATGGGATTCAGACATTTAAAAATCCCATTTTTCCTTGTTTTCTTTCCGGCCCCTCCATTATAGGAAGGTCCGATGAAATTGAAAACTAGGTTCTTTTTTTTTTTTTTTTTTTTGCTTCTTCATTTAAAGCTGGACAACTGCACGAGTTAATGTTTCCAAAACATCATCAAACATATATTCATGACTTTTGAGCAGGAAAAACACATAGTATTACTTCACTTTTTTATCTTATAAGAACTAGGAATCCTTTTGTAACACATGGAGACCTATTTTATTAAGTGAATAATAATATCTGCTTCTATGTGAAAGAAATATCTAAAGGGTGCATTTTGGGGTACTTGTTTATCGCAGGTACGGGCACAGCGACCATCAAGATCAAAGACATCAACGACATGCCGCCACAGTTCACCAAAATGGAGTGGCAAGTGGAAGTGGATGAGACGGAGGGGGACAACATTCCGGAAACCCCCATCTTGGTGGTGTCGGTGAACGACGGCGACTTGCTCGAGACCAACCGCTTCAGCTACAAAGTCATCGACAACGCCTTCGGGGCCGACAAATTCACCATGGTTACCAACTCGGACGGAACGGGATCCCTAAAGATCGCCAAGGTGAGTGGCCAAGGTTTTCTATGAGGAACAATGACTTCACGCAGAAGGCATTCTTCTCTCGTGCGTTAAACGGTTATTGCAAGATGATAATTTAAGACAACTAATTCTGCAGATCAGTCTAGTTTAGTGGTTCCCAAACTTTTTTAACCCATAGACCCCTTTTTATAGTCAAAACTTACCAACGAACCCTTTCTTAGCCGAAACAACCACGGGCCCCCTAAGGGTTCCCAAGGACCACCATGTGAAAAATGCTACATAAATGCATAGCATGAAAATTACAATTTAAAAAAAAACATTTTGCAGAAGAATTACTTATTAAAGTCCCAACTTTTGTTTAAAATAAAATAAAACAAATTAATGACTTCGATGAACTTGATGAGATATTAAGAGTGTATTTATGTCCGTCTCAATGTTTGTGAGTAGCTACCGCAAATCCCCACAAACACTAGTTGTTTTTATTTGATGAGGTTATTTTTGAGATGCTGCTACCAGTGTTGCCAAAAATGCTAATAAAACCTAACTATGTCTTGGACTCTTCACGGGCTTCTGCTGTGGCTGAGTTTAGATTATTGACTGGGCATGGCTGTCTTTGTGCTCATTTGCCGTTTTAATCTGACAGAATTCAGCATGGAAAGGTGCTAGTTAGTACAATTTGGCTCCAATCCCTCCCAATTTCCAAAGAATACTCCCTAGGGGTGTGTCAAGGGCCCCTTACTTCTCTTCCCCTTGCATCAACATCACAAGATAACTCTATGCTCGACGAATATTTAGAGTGCCCGCATGCCACAATACATTTAGAAAAATGCATGCCTTCTCCGGGATTCGAACCCAAGCCCTATGACATAGCAGTCAACGTCACTAACCACTATACCGTATGAGCACTGTGGTCCAGGTTTTCTTAAAGGAACAAACAGCGCTTTTAACGGCTGTTTTGTTGGAATGTGAGGGGCACCACACAGAAACGTAACACCACACACTTTTCTTTCTTCACATCAAACTTTTGGCAGTAACAGAATTCGAAAAATTCTTACCTTTAGGCCTCAAATATGAGAAGAGAAAAGCACGAATAAACTCATGTTGCATTGTAAATCAAAAACGTGGGAACAATTAATTGATCTTGATTACTTGTTACATTGATCGGAGTTCGAGGATTTTTTGCAATCAGTCGCAAAGAGCGAGACAGTTCTTTCAGGAGCTATGGAAATTTGTTGTCGAAAAACAATCCTTGAAATACAGGATACATTACTCAAATTTACTTAATAAGTCTCAGAAGGCCTTCATACCTTCTATGGCACACTTACACGGCTATCAGTGTCTAAAATACAAGTATGTTTAAAGATTATTCGCAAGCATTCGTTCGTCCTGTTCAATAACCAAAGTAATACCTAATCGCTGGTCGAAAAGCAATACTAACTCATTTTCGGTGAGCGACTCCCTATTTATAATCTACACAGATTTTTCTCGAAAAAACCGTTTACGTCATAGAACATGAAATTAGTAGATTTGTCCTGTATTTTTTAGAATAATTCATGTAATCGTCAACTCGCTAAAACCATTGCCGCCAAAAATGACGCCAACTTGGCTCTATCGCCAAGATTTCGCTATTGTATTACCATTATATTATGAACGGCATTGCTTGCGGATATTGCAATTTTAGCATAAAATAAAAAGAGAGAAATAATAGCGTATTACACATCCAAATATAAATTATTTACACAATTATTACGCAAGATTCGTGACAATATGAATAAAAGAAAATATCTGATTGGGTTCTTGCATTTCAGCCTCTGGACTTCGAGGACCTTCAGCAGAGATTCGGCTTCAATATCACCATCCAAGTGAGCGACCACGGGGGCGAGAGTTCCGAGCCCTACCACGTCGATTACGCCAAGGTGAAAGTTCGTCTGCGCGACATCAATGATAATAAGCCAGAGTTCGAGAAGCCCAACATAGAGGTCATCGTCAAAGAAGATGCCGATATCGGCACCAGTCTCGCCACTTTCAGAGCCACTGACGCTGACCAGGGAGGCAAGTCCAGGGTCAGGTGAGTTTTACCTTTTTTTCCCCTTCCAACGCCCCGACACCGTTGAATAACTTGTTTTTAAACTTAAGAAACGGTGGTTGGTAAAACACTTCCTTCCTTCTTCTGAACTACAAGAGACTTTCGAAGCTTTAAGATAATTTGAATAGTTTTTCCCTAACTTGGGGGCGAACTTCCTTCATCAGGAAAGTTCGGGATTCATGACCTTCAATGATCCGCACTTCTACCGCCCGTGGAGTTCCCTGTCTTCGAAAAATACGCATGATGCATCCCGCGTTGCTCTCTCTATTTTCAACTCTTCTCGTTATTTCATTCAATCCCAATTTTCGTTATTTTTGTTTTTACAAATATTTGTTTATATCATAGGTAAACACGTGTTATATGAACAAGCGTTCGAGTCTTGATGCCACTAAAGAACCATCGTGTAGCAGGGCTGAGGAACATTAAATCTTTCAAGATGCACTATCCCCACATTGCGTAGTGTGGAAGTGTTGTTGTTGCGGCTAATGCCACCTGTCTGACGTAGTCATAATGAGGCCCACGAAATTCATCGTGGCAAGGGGATAGAAGTACGCCTGTCGTTGGCCTTGGCCTTGAGCACCGTACAGGTGGCAGTACGAATTAGCTGGACGAAATTCTCCAAAGGGACGATAGATGGTGGCACCACCTATCTCCGCCTCCACAATTTAGGCATGGAACTGAACGGGAGGGAAATATTTTCCAGTTTGGAGAGTGACGCCAGGCCATAGGTTAATTGACCATGGTTCAAAATGTTGATGTTTGTCTCCAGTAACCCACGTTGCTTCTTATTGCAATAGTAATAAAATATCAATAAATTATGCTCCATTCGCTAGTTAATGAGTGACCAACTGGGATGCAGAACAATTAGCAGATTAGGAACTAAGGTTTTCTTTTTTCAGCTTCTGAAGCGCTTGAATGTGGATAAATGAGAAAGAATAATGAATGATACATCAAATAAGAGAGATTCCAAATATGCCATTCTTTATCACACTTATTCTTTATGGGACTAATGGGCTTTCGATGAATATTTATTTGATATTATTTTAGTTTTCCCTTTCCCCCTTAAAACGCACGAAAATGAGGGGAAAACTTTGAATATCGATTTCTGTTTTGGTGATGTTACGGCAGCCAAAAGACTGGTCATGGGAAACACAATTGTGCTAATCAACTCTATTTTTTGTCTTTCTTGGGGATTGTTTTCTTTTATTTCGTTTCTTAAAAACCAATGTATAATAGATATTTTTTTCATTTTATTAATACATAGAATAGCAATAAGAATTTTATTAGTCTCATAAATAATTATACTTTTGTTTGTACTAAAAAGAATCCCTATTTTAACAAAATGACCTGCATCTTGACTCTCGTGCTATCTATGTATACTATTATCTTAAACCATCATCTGAAATTTATTTTAAAAGAAAAGGAAATCGCATTGAAAATTGTATTTAACGTATAATGCAATATGAAAGAGAATTTTGGATATTGATTTTGAATTCCGGTTGCGCATTAATATTCTTTCCTATAAGAGATGGAATCTTCTTGTATATTCATATATACATTTATTATGTTAAAATTCAGATTTTCAGTGATAGTCATGATAAAAGAAAGTATTGAGTGCAAATCTATGCAAATGAAAATTATACAATTCAAATTTATCACGCGTTATTTATGCTTATTTGTTCAATCGTGGTGTTCTGAATAAAAATTTACACACTCCTAGTAAAAGCTGTTGTTGAGCGCCTCAATTATATTTTACTTACATCTTACCAGCTATACATCGAAACAATTAGATATTGAAAGTCAAATTTTCTTGCAACTGCATCGATTGGCATGTAATCTTTTACGTGTGTGTTTTGAATGTCCAATTTTCTCTTGTGTTGTCATGTATTGGCTCCTACTTAGCACTTGCTTGCATTTCATTCACATAATTTGGACCACAAATTATATGTTCGGTGTAAATAATGATACGCCCCCAATATATTCAAATGATGAAATAATACAAAAATAAACTCTGTCTATTCTATTAATGTGTTATTTTTTCTGGAAAACTGCCGCCAGAGAAAGCCAAAATAATGTTAATTATATGTAAGTACCGACGCGTGTTTTCTGACTTGGAAATTCTCAACATTTAGTCTACATGAAAATGGCAAAGTTAACTATATTTCAACTTTTTTTTTCCTTCTGTCTATTTATTGCAGCAGGTCACGACCAAACTTCAGGACGAAAAACCAAAAATTACGCGGTCCTGTCACCAAGACAGACACATTTTCCCCAAAACGCCTCGCCAAAAGTTTAATTTTCCAATTTGTATGCGGTGCGAAGTAACCTTCAACCCAGAAAAAAAATGGCCGCCGTTGAATAAGAACGAGATGGAATTGTGTAAAAAAATTCTTTATTTTTATGCCTGTGGAGAAAGAATAAATGCCAATTCCTCCCCATCCAACTGCGAAATGGAACATTTTGTTTGGAGGGATATTAGGTTGGTTAAATAATTTGAAGCCGCCATTTTGAGAGCACCCAACAGTTTGAGGAAGATATTTATGCGAATGTTCGGAATTTTGAAGTTGTGCCAGAAATCTCTTCGTCGAAACTATCCCATTCCCCTTTTAAAATATTCAAAATGCTTACGTTTGTAGAGAGTTGGCGTTTGGGAAATTTTTCACTCGTCTGTGTGTATACATCAATGCAAATGTTAGTTCACTTGCAGATTTTTCGGATGTCTTTAGAACAGCTGCAACAAATGAGTTGTTGGGCTTCAGTTTTATTGTTTCGAAAACTACTTTGGAACGTTTTTGTATTCTTGGCTGAATTTCGGCCAAATAGAATGCCGCGTTTCATCTTCGGTTAAACTTCTTGAAAACTGAAACTCCATTTTCGGAAGTAATTTAAAACGCAATGTGCAAGAACTGTTTAGTTTATGAATTGGCTCAAATCACTTAAAGTTCGCTCAAAGGAAAGGAACATCTGAAATGAATGTAGAAGTGTTTAAATTTGAAAGACACTAGAAGGAATGAAAGGAAAACAATTTTTTTCACCACGAAAATTTTATTTAATTATAAATTTCTCTTGAAAAAGACTAGTTTTTGATTTTACTATTTTCTTGATGTTGAATGTAAATTTATTTAAAATAAGGACGTGTGTGTGTGTGTTTCACCCTTATAATTCAAAAGATGTTTTTAAATTCTATATTTTAGGGAATCTGGAATTCATTCTCCCTCTTTTCATTAAATTTCTTTAATTCTATGTATAGAACAGCTCTTTTCCCTAGAACTAAACTATGAATAGTACAATACTTTTTTTTAAAAAAAAATAAACTATATTAAAGAGATACTTACAATCAGCTAGTGATCGCTTAACTGTTTTTTGCATAATTTATCTTTTTCTACAAACTTATGTTTAAGCATATTTTTTAAAAGCATTTTATTCTAAGCATTTCATTGAAAAATTTCCACTCGAATTAAACTTTCTTTTTTTCCCACTTTTTTAAAGCAGTTTTTTAATAGCAAATATTAAATTCTGAGATTCCTATTGCATATTTATTTTTAAAAATTCCGCTTTAGAATTATCATTTCTTTTCTTGCACAAAGACCGAATTTTTTTCCAGTTTGTGATATATTTTTAATGGGCCATTTTTAACTATCTGGATATTTTTCACGGAACAGCAAAGGTATTACTTTTAAACAATATCCATTCCTTACATATATAGCATCTTACATAATACAAACTTGAAACAAAATTGTTAGTAAAATGTAAGTAAAAAAGCATTAATTAACTGAGAAATCAATACCTTTTCCCCTTTGTGTTTCTCAAACGAAAAAACTAAGGTTTGCTAATTAGCTTGCATTGAAGGTTCTGCATTTCGGAGTTATTTACTCGAACCTTGTATATTGTAGCTTCATTCGGGATCCTTTTCATGAGCTAGTTATTTCACAAGCAAGAAAATCATTCTTATTGGTAGGATTTGACTGAATTTACATATTTGTTAGTTTTCTTTTGACTCTACCAGCGAGAATTTTAGAAAACAGTTGCTTATTTGAAAATATAAATTGATTCTATTTAATTAAATATAGAGATAATTTTTTACTATAAAAGGTGTATATAAATATATATATATAAATATTAAACTAATTATACAATTATTAAATAGATGGCGCCACATGTTTGATAATTCAATGGTATTATTTAAATATTTCTAGGATTCATTTATATTTTACACTGATATTTATATCAATATATATTTATGATTTTTTAAAAGTGCATATTTATATAAACTTTATATTATTCTATCATAATTTAACTTTATGCGGAACTGTTTTCCCTCTCTTGTATTAGGCGGGAAACATAACCAGTTGATACACACCCGAAGTAGTGTTACCATCAACGTTTTGCATCGAATTTAAATCTATAATGTGAATACCCCAGTAGGCTATAATTTTATAATTATATTTTATTAGTTCAGTGATTTTATTATAATGTTTAAATTCCTCCAAACGTTATTCTTTCCTTTCCTCTTGGTACGTAGTATGACAAACTACAGGTGAAGGTTGGCTAGCCCTAAAACTTGTTTAAACCTGCAATCTTGGTTCCTAAGGCCAGGAGTTTGTTATTGTACTACTGTGCCTATTTCTTCCTATTTAGTATAGTTATCTTAGGTTCTAACTGTCTGTGTATTTTTATGTTTTGGATTATATATATATATATATATATATATATATATATATATATATATATATATATGTTTGTTGTGAATTATAGAGAGGGGCCAGGTTGTACTGAGTAAGTGGTGCGTAGCTGTCACCACTCTCAGTTTCCGAGGAGTTTGATGTTTTAAATGTGTTCTAATGTTTTTAAAAATAAAATACTTGCTACTTTTTGAATTCTTTGTATAGATAACTTTTTGTTCTTAATAATTTTCGTGCTCTTTGTGTGTCCTTTTTATGTGTTCTGTTTTGAGTGTTTTTCTTCATTCTTAACGTATTGTTTTGCCTGATTGTGTATAACTCTTGAATTGTGTGTAGTAATATTTTTATGTATTCTCTAACTGTACTTTTATCTGGATTTTCTTTGAACTAATTAATTAAGTAGCTAACTTTTGTTAGTTGTATGACTTAGTGTATGTATGAATATTTTAGACATTCTTCTTATTAAAAAGTATAATTTCTACTGAGACATGAAGAAAGTATAACACATTTCTATAATCATATCTCTCCTTCAAAATAGGTTAACTGAATTAAAAAGTTTAACCTAAAGTCCATAAAACGTTTCTAAGACTTAAGTATTTTAAAATGTTTTCAAGCATTTCTCGCCTCATTTCCCTCAAATACCATTTAAAAGATTTTACGAATAGAATCTCATTGAAAAAGTGACGGATCAATTCAAAAAGTTAAAAAAAATCGAATGGAAAGTACTTTTTGCATCCGTTCTTATAGTCTTAATGTTTTCAGAGACTTCTCTATATCCCCGTTCTTCCTTTACCAAACGATTTAAATTGTGAAAAAGAAAAATAAGAAGGGGACAGTCATCCCCCTTTTTTCTATTTTTAAGAATCTTATTGCTACCAAGAAAAAAAATCGTTCACGCCCACCACGAAAAAACAAACTTACAAAAGAAAACATATATTTCCTCAAACACATTATTTTGGCTTTTAGTTAAAATCGTTTAATTTACCACCTCATCCCTTCATCTATACTCGCCTTTTTCTTTTCTTCTTATTGTAAAAAATACCCTAGCAACTCTCTCTCTCTTTTGTGATTTTTAATGGTGGTATTTTTTCCCTTTACTTTTAACGACAATTTTTTTTAAAATTCTTTTTTAACGACTTTTTTTCCCACTGCCCATAATTTGTTGTTCTCATTCACACGTATTCATCGATTTGCAGTTACACCATCGACCGCTCGTCGGACAAAAAACGACAATTCCGGATCGACCAGAACGGGGTGGTGCGGATCCAAAGAACACTGGACAGAGAAGAAACACCCCGGCACCAAGTGAAGATACTTGCAATTGACGATGGTAAGGACAGTGGGGTTAACAACCCTCCCATTTTATTTTCGCCCCTCTTATCCACAACAAAAGAATTCCAAAATTTAAATATGAAGGTTCTTGTTAAAAAGAAGAGCTTCATGACGCTCATGTTTGTTTTGTTCGGTATATCATGGATGATTTAACACAAGTTAATGGTTTGGCTGACGCCAGAAAAAAGAAAAGAATTCTCTATCCTAATTTAATATTGCCATTAAAAAACGCTGCAAGAAAAAGTTACCACTTTTTACTTTACTTTTCGAGACGAATAAGAATAAATTCAAGAATAAGAATAAAAACTCTTTATTCCCCTCCCCCCTTTTCATTTTGAAACTTTTTTGATGTGCTATGACTTCAACAGGTCAAAGGATTTATACAGAAAAATGGGGAATTTTGCGTTCAAGTATATCTTTCTGTTTTAGCTTACTTGTTTTATTTAAACAAAATTATTTAATGTATTAATCATAGTTTTCTATCAACTCGGGTCGATGGCTTACAGATAGCTTGCCCACCTCCTAAGCCCAAGGCTTGCGAGTTCGGTACCTACTGTTTACATTTCTGCGTACGAAAATAGAAGACACGCATGTCACATGATAATATGACATGCAAAATCCCTTGAGTATCAGTTTGGCTTTGATACTCTCTGAAAAATTAAAATTACGGCAATATATAGTATCCCATGAGAGCCTAAACCGAATAAATTCAAGGGTCAAAAATTTGGTAGAGGGAACCGCCACTAGATAATGCCACCAATGAAATGGCTCTTACACTTGGAAACTTGCCGTGTCTGCAAATGCAGCCAAATACGGGGGGAAATATATCAAATTGTTTCTTTTTATTTTAAATAGGTAGTAACCGCGGTAGTTGGATGAATGGTTATGAAAACGAAACCCGGCTTTTTTTTTTTTTTTTTTTTTTTGTAGAGTCTTGTTGCCACACTATAAAGATTGAATTTATGAAAGTTCAAAGTCGTCACGTTAGTTTTACATGGAAGTTTGGAGTACCATCTCAGGTGCCGTCACTTGGCCTTAGTTCAAATCAACGGCAGTCCTCATATGGATTATAAGGGATTATATGTTAATGAAATAATTAGTAGATGGATTCAAATGGCTTTTCTTATGCTTCCAGTTTCACTTAAAAGGGACTATATTTTAAAATTATGTTACGAATCTTTATCAAATATTAATAGATTCACCGCGTAACATCATTTTGAGAATTTACTATATTAGAATATTCTAAATATTTGGATACATTCACACACGCAAAAAAATATTTTGTAGCGCATTTATACATTTAATTTTTTCTTTCCTTCTTACTTCTAATGACGAACTTCGGAAATCAATCGGTCAAATTCTCTATTTTATGCGTAAATATGAATTTTTTTAAAAAAAACAACAGCATTATTTTAAGTTATTCAATGATTAATTTTTATTCAAATTATTGATAATGAATTTTGCTCCCCAACTGATGTAGTACAGTCTAAAAAAAACCGATTGCATAAAAGAAAGATTAAACAAATTCGCATTATTAATTTTCACTTTGGTTATCTTAATCTCCATTCTTTTGTTTCCTGCGTAGAATGAAACCAAATTCAAGTAATATCTGATTTTATTGTGATTAATTTCAGAAATAACTGTTCATGTATGCTGGTTGTAGAACAAGTGTCTCAAACTCAAAAGCTAACTCGGGCCAAGCAAACAAAGTTTAACTTTAGGCATGCCGCAAAAAACTTAATATTCATAGAAACGTAGTTTTATTTCGAATAATACATTATAACAAACATATACTGAAGAACAAAAAAAAATAGTGTTTATATCCTGATATACTGGACATCTCTTTTCTGCTGCAATCTTTTCAATTTCTGGAGAATTTAAAAAAAAAATTATTATGTATTATTGTGTGGAAATATATTCGACGGGCCGCAAAAATGTTAGTTGTGGACCGCGAGTTTGATACTCCTGTTGTTGTGTAGAATGTATGGGCCTTGAAACACAGCTGTTAAAAACTATCTATTAATTTTTTTTAAAAAAAGTGGTTTGAAACAATTAGAAGAACATACGCGTATGATACAAAAACACATTACAAATATTTGTACAGAATTTTGTGCGGACCAGTTAGAAAAATAAATGTTTTTCAATCTCTTTGTGTTCAGTTAAAGAACATATTATGACACGTGATGTTAAAGAAGTCAATTTTTTACCAATTAGTTCTTAGGATTGAGTGTGCAAAAATAAAAATCAAGAATTCCAAATTTTGTACGACACTATGAAATCTACCAATTAATGAATGATAAAATTTATTTCAGGGAGTTAAACATTTTTCTCTTTTTCAGGGGCGCCCCCTCGGACGGCAACCGCCACCTTGACGGTGGTGGTGAGCGACATCAACGACAATGCGCCCCGATTTTTGCGTGACTATCGCCCCGTCATCATGGAGCACTCTCCGCCCCAAAAGGTGGAAGAGATCTTGGCCACGGACGACGACGACCGCAGCAAGGGGAATGGTCCGCCCTTCACCTTCCGCATGGACCCCAACGCCCCGGACATCATCAAGCAGTTCTTCGACGTGCAGCATGACCCCAGTACGTTACCTCATCTCAATTATTATTGTTTGTTTGTTTTTCATTTTGACTCAGTGACCCACATGGAAGTTACAGGTCTTGAAAGTTTCAAGCCTTTAATTCCAATTTAAAGATCGATGGTTGATAGTCTTCAGTGAAAAGCTTTTGTTTGACAACTTCCATTTTCATATTCAAAGAATTCATGCTTTAATTGCCATGAATTTGAACCATAGTTCCTTTATTTAATGAATCAAAATTTTTGAATCAATGTATATTGACTAATGCATAAAATTGATACACTCGAATTACTTTTCCCCTATTCTGTTCCCCATCTTTTAAGTTTGAACACTTAATTTTATCTGTTACTTTAAAGGTTAAATAACATAATGTATATATTTATTCAATTAATGAAAGAGAAGAAGGTGAGTGGTAGTGTATCGTGATTCTATGCCACAGGTCTGGGGTTCAAATCCCGGGCTAGGCAAGGTCAAGTCAGCCTTTCATCACTTCAGTGGGTCGATAAATGAGTACCAAGGCTGTTTGGGAACTGAACACAGGGGTTTTCGCATCAGACTGACCACTTAACTGAAGCATCTGCACATACACCCCAGTGCCTAAGGTTACGTAAACTGAGATAAGCACGTAGGCCTTTGCCCTCATGGGCTGTTGTGTCATTGAATTCAGTCTGTAGACCAGTGTTTCTCAAACGGGGGGGGGCGAGCATATCGAAAATAAAAGGTTTAAAAAATAATTAGTTTACTGGAATGAATTAAAGCAAAATACTTTCAGACATAATAAAAAATGCACTTTTACTCTGATATAAGTTATAGGCGATATTAAGTCATAAAAAAAACTTCTTCAATACTTAATTAGCTATCTTTGATCCTATAACCAAATAAAAAATATTTTATTTAATTTGCTGTAATCCAATGATCAGAGAGTTTTTATTACGTTTTCTTTTTTAAAACTAACATTATACTCTTTCAGAGAAAAAACAGATCCCAGATCCAGAATCGAAAAAATTTAGGAACATAAAAAATTCATCACTGTCATTATTTTTGAAATACTGCACATTATAGCTGTAATTTGTTTGTCCTTCTAAGTTATTGGTGCAGTTAGTTATGACCCCTCTCTTATGTGTGTATTTCTCATTTAAGGAAGTTGTAAGTAATGTATTTCTCTGTTGCGCTTTTTTCCATACAAAACAGTTTTATGATATTTGGAAAACCACGGAGAGAACACACACACACACACACTTTGATGGATTACTTGGCCAAGACTTAGACCAAGATGAGTATTTTCAAACATATAAAGTATAACAATTGTTTTTAGCAGTAACATACATATTATCCTAATGAATACACTTTTTACCCGGAAGTGGTCGTGCGGGACACACTGATCACGGAATTGTTAATTCTGGCAAAACTGTTTATTTGTTACCAAAGAAAAATTGAAAAGTCCTTGAATGTAGGTAAGTAAACTTTCTCTTAATTAAATTATTCACTGGAATTACGATTTGTATCGTGTACAATAAAATAATTATAAAAAAAAGGATTGGGGTGACTCAATAACCCCGCTCGACCGTATCGAGTGCGCGCCTGCTCCCAGGTTAAAACATGTTGAAGTCTTTTTGCTTTAAATATTAAAAATAATACAATTGTTCTTCATCGGAATTTAATATTATTGTTCATTATTTAACATCAATTATAAATGCTAATTCTGTGAGGCTTAAAATTAAAATTTACTTAAAACTAATTATAATTTCAGCAATATCATTTAAAAAAAAACATTTTACATTTTCGTAAACATTGTCGCTCACTTGGCTTTACTCTCCTTACAATACAGCTATTATATCAAGAATGTTTTATTTTCTTATAAATGAACTCCTGCATATAAGGAATGCATGATTAGAAATTGACCCTCTGAGTTATTTTTCTATATTTAGCAGATATCCATATTTTGTCTTCTAAGCAGTCACCGCATTTTGTAATATGTTCAACTTAAAAATTAGAGAAAGGAAAAATAACATAATAATTATCCTATTACTTAATTAATTTATTTTTTTGCTTAAAAGTAGTATTCAAAATTTAATACTTATGATATTAATTTGTATGGTTTATAATTAAGATCTCGTATTGTAGCTTTAGCGTCAAAGTGCATTATTATTGCATTTAGTGCATTATTAATGTATAAGGGGTGCGATAAAAATTGTGATTGAAAAGGGGGGTGCCAGTATTGAAAGTTTGAGAAGCACTGCTGTCGACCATTGAATTTGATACAAATTAGTTCTGATTTACTGTTTTCAAAATCATCAGAGCGTTACGCCTTCTTCCCTCTTACTCATTCTCTGTTCTCGTTCCTGCAGCGGGAGCGAACGGGGACGGCATGGCCATCGTGACGTCGAAGGAGCGCTTCGATCGAGAGCAGCAGAAAGAATACCTGGTGCCCATCGTGATCAAGGACAGTGGCACCCCCTCCATGACGGGCACGTCCACTCTAACGGTCATCATCGGAGATGTCAACGACAACCGTATGCATCCAGGGACCAAAAGCATTTTTGTCTACAACTTCAAAGGTGAGTCTTTCATTTTTTTTTTTTGTCTTTTATTTCGTTGCTAATTCTGGGATTGAATAAACAGTTCAATGAATATTCATTTACTGAGGGGAGGGACAGCTCTCATTTTAGAATTGAGGGCCAGGCGTCTAAGAAAAAGGGCTTCGCTGATAATTCACATTGAAGTGGCTGGATAAAATGGATGATAGGTAATCCTTCAAATTATGATATTAATTAACAACTCATTTTTCAGTTAGGGAATCAAACTTCAAAGAAGTTAGCTTGAGAATGCAGATTCGAAAATAGCCATTTGGGACTGGATTACTTCTCTCAAACTAATAATAATTTCTCTGCTCTTTGTCTAGCTCCATAGGATGATGGGACCGATAATTAAGGCTTATAAATCCGCGGTCTTTCTAGAATATCTCGTAAATTATCTCAAGGAATTGGGTGAAACGTTGGTTTTATGTTGTGAGAAATCGAAATATACATAAGAAAGTTTTCATATGTTATAATTACTTTTTTATTAAATACGCATAACCTGACGAACCTGTCTTGAGAAGGAAAAAGATCTCTGATGTCTTAGTGGAATGCATGGAAGGTTGTTTTTTCTAATAATATACATGTAAGTTTCGCTGAGTTGTGCCTGTCCGAAACTGCAAAATTTGCTGAGATTCAATTTTAAAAATACTGTGCAGGGGTGTTGCAAAAACCAAAATAAATTCTAGACGGAATGTTTTGCAATATATCTAAGAATGAATCACATGACTTAAACTGGATTAAGTTTAATGAATTCGTACGAGAGTCTAAAATTTCATTCTGCATATCTATTTTCCATACATGATACTGTTGCACAAACATGTACTGCCATTTATGAAAGTTCCAACGCCATTAAGAGGTAACAAAGCAATCACGCACATTAGAGCCTGGAAACACGCTAAAAATTTTCAAATGATCTCTGTCAATTGCTGTATAGTTATGTTGAAGCGCATCTATCTTAACTTGATGTAAAGAACTGATTATAAATCATGATATCTCGTCCAAAAAGCAAAGCGACATTATCAGAAGCTACGGATTTTGAACGGGACTATGTGATCTGCCCCCATGAAGGTGCAGTTTGTGTCACGAAAGCACCATTTGCAAGAAGCCAAAATAGGGATGCGTTAGTGGAAAGGATATACCATAGAGAATTGGACAAGCTGAAATTCCATCGGTGGGCTAGACAGTATGACTTTGTCTCGGCACGCTTCAAGGATGGATCGTATAGCGTCTTCTCATGCCTTTGCACAACATTGGAGCACGTCTACACATACCTCTGACTCTAAACTGACGGCACCTCCTGCTACAATGGGCTCACCAACACAATCAATGATGTGTCCATTGTCTTCTTGGATGTGTCCCACTGCAATTTGTACAATTATCGACGTTCACTCGTTAGACACTACAGATGTGAACGCCATTCTCCTGAATTGTCTTATCATTCTGAATAAATGCTTGACATCCTGGTTTAGGGTGGTTTTGAATAACATGGGTGACCCTAACTTCAAAATTTGGAAACCTTGCACAAAGGGTACTACATGAGGTAAGATATCAATCCTACAGCCGCAATCTAAGCTTTATTTCTTCAAAATAATGTCCATCTACATGGTGTTTAAGCCATTTTCAATGCTCGGTAGGTTCCGATTCTTCTATGGTTTGTTCGTCCCTAGATATGTCTCGGATTGTATCAGTTGGCTACTCGTTCGTCAGGCAAAGTTATGCCTAGCTTTGATGTCTGAGGCTATTCCTCTACATTACTTTCAGAATTTGTATGATTCGTTTCCACGACATATACAGACAAAACTGAAAATAAACTAATAAACATCACTGCAAAAAATGTGGATTTTAGGCATTATCTTTGTTTTAGTGCAGTAAATTTGATTAATTTTAAATTTCTATAAGTAATAAGTGGAATACATTTCAATTATTTCTGGTAATTCTTGCAGAGTGTTACAATATCGATGAACACGGCAGTGTAAATAATTGTAATTTTTTTCTTGTTTTTTTTTAATGACAACTACACACTATAAATTCAAAACTAAGTAACCAAATTTAGAAATGTTGCTCTTAAAATTGTAACTCAGTTATTTTTGTGTTTGACATGTTTTTAGTTTTAAATATATATTTATTCGAGCATACCGTTTACAGAATAAGACATGAAACGTCTTATTGTAAAAAAAATGGAGAAAAAAAAGATAAAAATATATTTTTTAGTAATTTTTTCCCCTTTTTTGTAGTTTGTAAGAATTTTTTTAAGTTGAAACTCTCGAGGTTTCTCAAATTGAAAATTGTTCGATCAATGTGTCCACTGGCTTAATTATTTTATCTCCAAGTAAATAACCTCAATAATTGTAGATTCTCGATATTTTTTTCTGATTAATTATTTTTGCGTTTTGATGCGGTTTTGCAAAATTCCCACTTTAATGAGGCGAAATACTTGGGATAAATGAATCATGAAAGTGATTTATTAAAATCTCTCTTTTTCCTCTGAAGGATGAAGAGAGAGAAAAAAAAGCACCTGACGAATTTTGAATAATTTTCCCATTATTTTTCCTGACTTATCGGTGGGCAAACTTTCAATTTTGTAAATGAGGGGAGAAGGGTATTATAGAAACTTAGGCAGTAAAAGAAAGCCCAAGAGTTTTCGAAATTCATCGTTGGAAGCACTGGGAGAGGAAAAAAGTAACCAAAATTAGATTTTTTGGAATTAATTTCGGGTTTTTTTCCTCTGCTTTCCATGCATATCAACTACAAACTGGTTCACAGTGCCTTCATTTCTTTATTTTGCTTTGAACATTTTTGTCTTAATTAACAATTTTATTAAAATATGCAATAGTTCTTTCTAGGTATTGAATTCCATCTTTTTTAGTAAGTGAATAGAGATTCTTCTATGTCTTTTTTTATCATCACTAAATGATATGGAACGATTCATTTGTTTTGAGGTGTTTTCTTCATTCTACACGAAACTCTCTCTCTTAAATTAAGTCAGCTCAATAATTATTTTTATTCATTCGGACTCCTCCAGCTTTCTGCTTTCTGACTGGTACATCATCCCCAGCCAATAAATACGCCGTGGCCGCGGTAGCCTAGTGGTTACGGTCACGAACTCGTGGTCGGAGTGTTTTGGGTTCTAGTTCTGATGCCCCTTGCAAAAGAGGACGATGCACGTTAAATCCGTCAAGGCTTAATATCCTCCCTTTAGTATGGTGTGGCTGCTAGGAGGGAGGGGTTAACAGCTATCGGTTAAGTGACGCGGTGCCATCCTCGTCACTTGACCGAGGTTCAAAACGACGAGGTCCATCACCAATAATCTTCGCGTTGCCCCTTGAATTTCTATGTTAGTAAAACTATCTCTCTCACATCCAATATGGAGGTCGCGGTAGCCTAGTGGTCTAGGTAACGGAATCGTGGCAGGCATATCATGAGTTCGAGCCTAGTACCGCTAAAGACTCACCGAGTAGGGCCCCGATGCACGTTAAACATGTCGAGGCCCAAACGTCCTCCCGTTAGGGTGGGTGGAAGTTTGGAGGGGTGCCTGCTCAGGTGTAATCCTCGTCACTTGGACATGATTCAAAATGACGTCCGTTGCCAAAAGTCCTCGAGTAGCTGAATAGTGCGACGTTAATATTCACCCAGCCAATATGACTCGCCAAATTGTTTCATGATCACATGTCATCCGAGGTGGCACTCTACGTCAGAGGGAAAACCTGGAACCCCTAAGAAAATAAGTGAAAATGATGAATAAATTTGTTAACACATAACATTCTATTTCCTTTTGACTTTTAAATTTAACTAATAAACTTGGTATCATGATTGTTTTCGTTTTTATACAAGGTTAAAATGTATTTGAGTTTTTTTATGGGTACGAAATGCTTTTATGTGCGTACAGTTGTATTATTTAAAAAACTGTATAATGAATTAAAAAGTAAGTGTATAATTAAAAAGTTGTATAATTATTCTGAATTAAAGGTAATTTTCCTCCCTTTTTAAAGGGAGGAAAATTACCTTTAAGGCCATATCATTATTTCCATATCATTATTTTGAGGGCCATATCATTAATTCCAAAATGATTTGCGGGCCACATCAATAGAATTTCAATGATCCGCGGGCTCAACGACTGTCAAAAAAATAATATAGACAAGAAATTTAAATAAGAAAAGCAGGTTTGTTAGTTTTACAAGACTACAACTGATTCTAAGAGAAGAGATGGTGTTACAGATTTATGTGTGTGTATATATAGTGGTTTCGAAAACGTTAAAAGAATGTCGAATTAAAATACTTTGCGTGTTAATGATAAAGGTCTACTTTTTCTTCTGAAAAACTTCTGAGACTTTATACATAGTGAGATTTTTTTATATTTAAAATTATTTAAGATATACAATGAAATTTTTGAAAAATTCGTCATTGTAAGAAATTTTTTTTACCTCAAATTGATCTCAAGAACATCAATAAAATGTTTTAAATATCAAGAACAACAGAGAAAATGGGGTTTTTACAACAAAAAGCAGACAAGACAATTTATCCTGAAAGTGCCTCATATTCAAATGAAAGGCCACTAAAATGCATTTAGTGGGTCACATGTTGAACACCTCCTACATTAGGCTACTTTTCAGAACGGGGCATTTTTAACACGTTTTTATTAGTTTCACTTGTATATAACAGAATCTTGGAACTCGACTTTTACCCATTTTAAAAGGTCAGATTAATTCGAAATTTTGTACACTTGGACAATACAATAATTTAATAATTTTGATGCATTGTCCTGATCAGGATCATCAGGATTAGCGAATTCTCATTTCCAGATTTGGAGACTAAAAGATTAAGTTACAACCCTAAAGTGAAAACGCTCATGGTTAATAGACATACAGTAAACAAAAGTGTTCTGTATGTGAAAAAGGGAATGATGCGTCAACAATTTCTTACCATAATATATATATATAAACAATTTCCCAGTTTTTCTGAAATTGGAAATAAATAAGTGATAGTTTCAAAAACTTTAAAAATAAAAAACGCTTTTATTGCAGATCGAACTAAAAAAGGAAAAATAAATAAGAGTTAATAAAAAAACTAAAAAAAAACACGCTTTTATAGTGAATCGAACTAAAAAGTAAAAATTAATTCTTAATCTAAGAATAAAATGATTAAAGAGTAAATTAATGTAATTGTGGTAAATGCGAGGGTACTTTAAACGACACTTTCTATACTCACTCTGCATTGCGGAATAGAACTAGTAAGAAATTATAACATTTGATATCAAGTACCCCACGCTTTTACCACAATGACATTTTATTCTTAGATTAAGAATTACTTTTTATTTTTTAGTTCGATTAATCATAAAAGCGTGTGTTTATATATATATATATATATATATATAGGGTGTTTTTTAGAGGTATAGAACTTTAAATTACAATAAAACAACGATGTATTATTCGATTGACATGAATTTTTTTTATTCGAAAGATAATCTTGTGGCATTACATTTTAAATATGATCAAGCAAGGCGTAGATTCGTCGAATGGGGCCAAAACGAGATTGCCGTTGTTCCTGATTTTCATAAACGAATTTTGTTTAGCGATGAAGCGCACTTCTGGTTGAATGGCTACGTCAACAAACAAAACTGCCGCATTTGGAATGAAGCTAATCCACAAGTGTATGTCGAAACACCGTTACATTTAGAAAAACTGACTGTTTGGTGCGCTTTATGGGCTGGTGGAATCCTTCTTCAAAAACGATGAATGCCACAACGTTACAGTCAATGGTGATCGGTATAGAGCCATGATTACTAACTTTTTCATTCCTGAATTGAACAATCATAATGTCCAGGAGCTGTGGTTCCAACAAGACGGCGCAACATGTCACACAGCTCGTGCCACAATCGATTTATTGAAGGACACGTTTGGTGACCGCCTAAATTTCACGTTTTGGACCTGTGAATTGGTCTCCAAGATCTTGTGATTTAACACCGCTAGACTATTTTCTGTGGGGCTATGTAAAGCCATTGGTCTATGCGGATAAGCCACAAACGCTTGACCATTTGGAAGACAACATTCGCCGTGTTATTGCCGATATACGGCCACAAATGTTGGAAAAAGTCATCGAAAATTGGACGTCCAGATCGGACTACATCCGAGCCAGCCGTGGCAGTCATATGACAGAAATCATATTTAAAATGTAATGCCACAAGATTATCTTTCGAATAAAAAAAATTCATATCAATCGAATAATACATCGTTGTTTTATTGCAATTTAAAGTTCTATACCTCTAAAAAAACACCCTGTAGTTTTTTAAAATTTATTTATTAAGAGACGTGCCCGCCGCGTTCTAGGAGGTTTACCTATACTCTTAACATTCATTTTAATGTTTTCTACAAATAAAATATAATCTTACAAAATTAATTTTCAGGAGAGTCTCCACCCACTCCTATCGGCCGGGTGCACGTGGAGGACCTGGACGACTGGGACTTGCCGGACAAATCGTTCTACTGGGAGAACAACATCGCGCATCCCAACTTCGAGGTGGACAAGGACACTGGCCTGATCGTCATGAAGAATGTGACCAGCGGGGGCACTTACTTCCTGAGATTCGTGGTCCACGACCGAGTCCACACGCAGGAGGTCTCGGCCAACGTTTCCGTCACCGTCAAAGAGATCCCCGAAGAAGCCATTTTCAATTCCGGATCCATTCGGATCTCTGGTGAGACTTCCTTCCCCTCTCTCGGTAGACGTCATGCGAGTAGACTGCAGTTAACTTTTTTAACTGGTGGTTTAAAAAATATTTTTCTCATTCTTGCATTACTTTTATGATAACATTCAACAAAAGTTTCCTCTATCTTGAGTATAAGGATATATGAACGCGCGCGTGGACCTAAAACATATTCTAATAAAACAATCATAAAAAGTATTTAAAGTAAATTCATTATAATTTGCATAATATTATGGTTTTGTTTTGTCAGATAAATACTTCAACAGTGAAACCACTGTAAATCTAGAGACTTGGACACCGCCTTTTGCTTCGACAGAATTAGATGAATATTTTAATTTTTTAGAATCTATTGGTTCATATTAAAAATTCTTCAAATTTTTGGACATGCTCTATTATTTTACATCTCGCTATTGTTGTGAGCAAGACTATTCTCCGTAACTGGATATAAAATTTTTCGTTGAGTTTTGCATTTTCTACATGTTTAAAAGAACTGTTCTCTTGTTTCTGGCATTTGACATTCCAAACATAGTGGAGAATTTACTTATTTAAAAAGAAAATATATGTAGTTTTTTGGCTCGCATCTTATTAATTAAAACCTCTGAATTCCTATTGTTTACTGCCTGTCTATTTCTTTCTTTTTTCAAGATGGGAAATACAATTGAAGATATATTAATGTCTTCTGCTCTTTGTCCATACTTCATTCTTATTTTTATGTCGTTTTTTGAAATATGTGTGTATTTCCTCCACTGAAATCCGAGGAATAAAGCTCCAAAGCTCTGCACAGGCTTCGGCTAGTTTATCAACTTTTTCATTAATCTACATTCCCTAATGTGCTGGTACCCAAATATATTAGAGTGGAAAAAAAGAAATCCAATATTTTTTCGGTACATGGCTGTTGTGTCGATATCTCGTGAAGTATGGATCAAACAATTTCAAGTTTATGCTCGTTGTGAAGGTGACATTTTACACTAAAAAAATTAATGTGCTCTTTTTTGTTTGGTTTATTATTGAGTTGTGAGTTACGGGGTGTTAAAAATGGAAATCAACAAAGAGAAAATTCGGTACATTTTACATTTTTTCTTTAATAAAGGCAAGCCAGGCGGCTGAAATTGCGAATTGTGTTTATGGTGTCGATACTGTAACAGCTAATTACGTGCAATTTTGATTCCGTCGTTTCCGTTCAGGAATTTTTAATGTTTAATTTGTCCGTCGCACAGGCCGGCCCGTCGTCGAAAATGTCGATAAAATCACAAAAATAATACAAGTTAACCGGCATGTTAGTAGTCGTAGAATCGTCCAGGAGCTAAAGATTGACCATAAAACTGTTTTAAGCCATTTGTTCACAGTTGGATTCAAAAAGAATCTCGATACTTGGATACCACACCAATTAATACCAAAAAAACATGACTCATCGTTAAAATCGAACCATTTCTTAAACGGATGGTGACTGGGGATGAGAAATGGTCCCATACGACAATATTGTGCAAAAAAAGATCGTTGTCAAAGGGTGGTGAAGTAGCTCAAACGGTAGCCAAACCAGGACTAACATCCAGGAAGGTTCTACTGTGTATTTGGTGGAACTGGAGAGAAATAATTTATAATGAGTTTCTTCTGTAGGGCCAAACACTAAATTCAACCTTCTATTGTCAACAACTGGACCGTTTAAAGCTAGCAACTGACCATAAAAGGCCAGAATTGTTCAACAGAAGAGATGTTGTGTTCCTTCAGGACAACGCCACGCCACACACGTCTGTAGTGACTCACCAGACTCTGGGAGCTTGGTTGGGAAGTTTTAATGCATCCACCATATAGTCCGGACCTGGCACCAAACAATTACCACCTTTTTCTCGCATTGCAAAACTTCCTGAGTGATAAGAGATTGGGATCAAGAGAAGATTGTGAAAATCGCTTCCTAGAGCTTTTCGCCAATAAAGGCTAAGACTTCTATGAATGAGGCAATATGAAGCTATCTTTAGAATGGCAACAAATCATACAACAAAACGGTGCATATTTGAACCAAATCGGACAATCCGAAACATGTTAAATAAAGTCTTGAATTTCATGCAAAAATAATGGATTTCTTTTTCCTCAACCTAATATTTCATCAAAAGAAATATGGACTTAGCAGCCTAGCGGTTATGGTCGCAAACTCGTGGCTGACGCTCTCAAATCATGAGTTCGAAGCCTAGTAAACGTGTGGAGGAGCTGATACATGTTAAATATGTCGAGGCACAGTTCTCTCTGGCATGGTGTGAAAGTTTGGAGAGGGGGTGTCAGCTCTGGTGTCATCCTAATCTCTTTACAATAGTTGAAAAGGACAAGGTCCATCACCAGTAACCATCGTGTTCCTTCAGAGTGCCATGTAAATTCAAATCAAATCAAATAAAAAAAGAAATATTCTTTTTAGAGAAGGTTCAAACATCAACCAAGGAGCTCCTTTCTAAACATGATGAGGCTGTCAGAGCCCATGAAGTTGGATTACTTGATCGAGCTCTTTTATTTTCAGACGGGGATGTATAGAGTTTCATGCTTTTACCCGTGGTTCCTGCTAATAGGGGAAATACATGTTATCTTGTTTCCAAAGTACGAAGACACAAAACAACAACATTGACAAAAAAAGGGGAACGTGTAGTCTTGAGGTCTCGATTACTAAGGTCTTGAGGTCAAAGATTACTAATTTGTGATGTTAATAAATTAATTAATCAACATAGTTAATTAATTTATTGAAAACATTCGCTTACATTTTTCTAACGTGAAAGAAAATCACATGATTCTTGAATTATAGTTTACTCAAAAGGGTCTTAGTTGTGGGAGGGAGGATTAAAAATGGGTCTAAAAAGTGTTTCAAATATCTGACAGCGAAAAAATTTCTACTCGAAATTTTTAAAGACTTTTGCGAGTAATTTTTATTTCTCCTGAGGCTCTATAAGTGATATTATTTTGGAAAAACATTTAGTATATTATTTACAATTCCAAAAAAAATTAAAAATTGGCGTGTGTTAAAATTTACTAACCACATTTAGAGATATCTCATATAATTAATCTATTAAATCCAAAATTCAGTGCATTTTTCTCCAATACTTAAAAAGATATTCAGTTTAGAAATCAGCGTAAAACATCTCAGTATTTTAAGGAATCGTTTGCTAACTAATTATTATTAATTATTGATTTCTACTTACCATACACTATTAAAAAATGGATAAAATATTTTGAATCGTGCAGGAATAATCCAGTGGATGCTCCCTCCCCTTCAACAATTATCTTTAAAGAGGGCTTAATCTTGTGTAACTTATGATCAAATTAAAATTAAACCATTACTGTGATGCCTCCATGGTTGTTATTATTTTAGGATAAAATAATCAAGACCGTGACAGGTACAGGAACAAATAATATTTAATAATGGCTACGTTCCACAACACAAGGGGACACAAAACATACATAACCCACAAGGAGAAAGGCAAATCCCTACCACGTGTGTAAGAACGTTATCTTAGTTGAACTCGTTCTTGGGTAGAAGAAGGGATTTCCCTCCCAAAAGAACAAGTAGTGCTACCTGACTGTCGCTAATAGTAAAGGGAAGGTAGCTTTTGAATATAAAGGCCATATCACACGTACACGTTTCAAGCAATTTTTCTCAGTTGCCATAGCAATGGCTTAAGAACAACTTTTTACTAGTAAGCTCAAAAAGTTGTTCCAAATAAAAGTTGCTTGAAATTCTAGCCAATTAAGTTCTACGGCGCCCCACGTCATAAACAAGATGGCCGCTTCGATTTCGTCTAACACATCAGATATGCCGTATAATATTTAAATGGCGTATAATATTTTAACGGTGTATAATATTTTAAATAGGTTGGTGCTCCATTTCTGTTTACACCCATCAACAAAAGCGCTAACGAAATAAAAGAAATAATTTTGGATGTTCGATTTCCGAAGCAGAAAAATCGGCGAGTAATTTTTCAATGTGAAGATAGAGCACGGCTGACGTTTTGTTTACGGCAACCCTTCCCCCTCAGATTAGGCCAAAAATTGGACGAAAAAGTTGCATGGAAAATGTACGTGTGATACGGCCTTTATGTTACATTATTTATTTAGACCATTTTCAGTTTAATCTGTAAAATAACTGGATTTCGTGATTGAGAAATACCTTTAAAAATTATTAATTAATTGTTTTAATTAATTATTCTATTAAAACAATTTAGACTTCTTTGAGACAGTATGAGTGTTCCCTTCGATGAAAATTACGATATTCTTTAAAAGTGTCCCCCTTTTTACTAAGTTCGTACTTAAATACTGTACGCATATAAAAAGCATTTATCCATAACGAGACTTTGATTAAATTAAGTATTGATGTTTGTGCAGGCATCAGCGCCGAGGATTTCGTGAGGGTGTGGAACTGGACCGAGAACCGCCAGGTGAAGAGCAAGTACCACAAGTTCCGGGACATGATCGCCAGTCTGACGACTACGCGCAAAGACAACGTGGACATCTTCAGCGTCATCCTGAAGCAAGAACGTCCTCCCATCACCGACGTCCGATTCGCAGCTCACCGATCGCCCTACTTCAAAGCCAGCATGCTCAACGGAATCGTTGCTCTCAACAGGGAACTGGTAAGATAATTTTTTTCATCCCCGTTTCACTACTCGTGTACGACGCTATTTTAAACTACTTCAAAAGAAGAGATGCTGAAAATATTAGGTTGTGGTCCCTCTCTCCACTATTCACGTGACCCATGTCTGTGGGAAGGAACGAAGAACTACTAAATTCATTCATATTAAAATCGGTTTATTAAGATCTTAGTTTAAACACATTGCAACACAATATTAATCTAAAAGGAGGAGGATCCAGAATGAGAAGACGCACAACACGTATTACCAATAAATAACGCAATTCACCACTGAAACTATCTTTATAGATTAAAGCCTATCTCAATAGTAAACCTCTTGTACTTAAAGCTTAATTAATCAAGCTTACCGCTATATCCTAGGTAAACAGCTGGTTTAATCTGACTGGTTCTTGATTAGGCTATGCTCCGTTGGTCTCGAACCCACTTTTGATTCGTCTGCACCGGCACGGGGCTAGGCTAATTCAACAGAATTAAAATTCTTCTTCTAGATTTTATCACATATCACTTTGCGACTAGTTCTCTACTCAGCGACTTGACCGTCCTCACCTATAGACTTCACCTAGCGACCACGCGAATACTAAACTTCCAATATATATATATATATGATTCCCAATCTACATAAACACGTTTTCCTCTTGAGTTGGCCGTAAAGAACTGCCACCCTGGCCCCAAAGAAATCCCAAGAGGACGGTTAATTGAAATCGCGATAAAAGCCCCGTCACAAGGTAAAAATTTAAAGAGATATCAATCTGACGTGTTTCCCACCGATTTTAATAAATATCTTTGGAAAGTAATTGAGGAGTAGAGAAAAACTCCTCAATTACTCCGTTTTCAAATTATCCTGAAAATTCTCAGCCTTCAGAGCGGAAGAACTCCTTTTGTGCCCACGCTTTTGAATGACTGCTTTATTTCTACATCAATTCCTTCTACAGCAAAAATTTCCAATGTAGACCCCAGGGTTCTATGAGGACTGGCAAGGGGTCCACGCCAGCGAAAGAAATCATTTGGGGGTCCACGAGGTGTTAGAAAGGGTCTGTAGGTAGTGGCTCTCATTAAATCAGACTTTAATTTTTTTTAAAAAAATTGATTTAGTGGAATCCAGATTCCACCAATTTAACTGATTTATTCACTAAATTTAGTGAGGTTAATTTGTGGTGACTAGGCGACAGTATAAATTTTATTAAGACAAAGACCATTTCAGAATTTATTTCTAGGATTAAATTAAAGAAGTATAATATTGAACGTCGCAAATTTTCTCAACGGACAATATGCTAGGACATTTTAACCTACGTTCTATATTTAAATGCTATTTACTCAGATTTTGAAACTTGATTTGAGATGACTTTTTTATATAATAATATCTCAGAAGACAATGAGAATTCATATAGTCACATTGAAAAAAAATGTCATCTTACTATGGAAAACTTACATCTTACAATAGACTCTAACGATCTTAAAATAAAGTTTAGAAATAGATGTCAGCAATTTTGGCTTTAAAAGATATCCCTGTTATTTGTCGCGAATTACGGAATATCGTGAGAAAGTTTTAAATTCCTTTTCCTAGAGAGGGGAACTTTCAGCGAGTTTGCCAATCTCAAAAACAAAAAAAGAAGAGGGGGGACTGGACACTTACTAACAAAGGAGATTTAGGGTTAAACCTGACTAGATTGATATTAAATTTTGAAAATTTGTTATAGTGATCCTCCAAATTCATCCCTCTCATTAAAAACATTTGTTTGTTGTTCAGTTATTTTATGTAACACTTATGTGTATTAAATTAATTTATTTTTAATTTTATTCACATTAACATGTGTTTCTTAAGTTTTAAACGCTTTACTTCTCTACAGTTAAAAATTAATTATTTTAAAACAAGTAGTAGTACACACACCAGCTGTCAAAAAGACATTTAAGTTGATATGTTTGCAAAACCCGAAACCGAAAAACATGACAAGGGGTCTATGACACAAAAAAGTTTGGGAACCTCTGTTTTACAGCAACGATTGATTTCCTTAAATCGGTCAACAAATAATCAGGCAGAAGTTTTGCAATAGCTCTTTTGTCGAAATTGCAACATGGGGATTTTTGACAAGACCCCAGAACTCGGTACGACTACCCAAGTCGCAGGAATGCCTACCATCTCATTTGAGCCAAAACACCATAGATCCGACTATCATTCCATATGGTCGAATACTTGAGAATTTTCCCAACTAGAGTATACCCATGTCACCGTAGAAACAGGCGAGGATTTACTTTCTGACATTACTGACAGTTTGAGTATTATTTTGTATAACTAACCCCTTTATTAACATTTTTGTCGTAAATTCTATCGCACCGTAATTAAATACACAAATTCCGTGGAATAAATTTATTGATATTTGAAAACGTCTCATTCCCGACAAAGTTGTTCAACTGAGAGTCTTGCTGTGAACACTAATATCTTTCCAATGGTACCCCAATCGGCGCGGTTCATTTTAAACCGAAATCATACGAAGATTAGATTCATATCAATCAAATGCCACATGAAAACATGAAACAAATTTTTGTTATGTTTTTATTTTTATGGCAACACTAATTACTTGTAATATTTATATACCACCAATTTTAAAGTAATTGAATAAAATGTTCAGCTAAAAAGTCTCTTGCAATCATTGAGAATTATGATTGAGATTAATTACAATTTTTCATACCTCTTTCGATTAAACAAAATTGGGAACTTTTGCGTCATCTTATTCATTGTTCACAAATTCAAGTCTTATTTCTTGGGATTCTAGATCGAGCAGGAGGTTGGCATCAACATAACAATGGTCGGCATCGACGAGTGTCTGTTCGAGAACCTCAACTGTGAGACGAGCTGCACGAACGTGCTGATGGTCGACCGACAACCCATCGTGGTCAACGCCAACCGCACCTCCTTTGTAGGCGTGAACACGTGGGTGCAACCCAAGTGCGTGTGTGGCGCACGGGACTTTTCCGAGATCGAGACGTGCAGAAAGAGGCCACAACCCTGCTACAACGGGGGACGCTGTTTTGAGTCCTACGGCGGTGTGAGGTAAGTGGAAGGTGTCAGTAACCACTCGCAGTGGTTTAAGAGGTAACGAGTAACGTACTCTCTTAAATTCGTAACAAAAAGAAATTCATCCTTTTTCTTCTCGTTACGTCGAGATGAGGCAGCCTGTTGAAAGACGGGCTTGGTTGTCAGGGAGTGTGACGTCTTTTTTTCTTCGCTCTCCTTCGAAAGCGAAACAGAAACTAAATCAGCTAGGTGAATAGTTTCCCACTCACCCCTCCACCTGCTTTGCTGCGCAGCCCTCATTGTGGACTGCTACATATTTTTACGTAACTTCAACAAATTATTCTTTTTTCAACTAATTCTGATGAGTGAATAATAGAGCTTTCTCTAAGGTTCCTCGTAAATATATAACCGTTACCGGAATGAGTGCTGGTTGGGGACTTTTAAAATAAGTTGGCCAACTATCGAGACTTTTTATCGTAAGTCGTCATGAATTAGTAATACATCAAAGCCAGGCACATTTTAATAAGAACTGTATCATTTTAGCATTTAAAAAAATATAATTTTTAACTTTAATAAAGGAAAATTATACCATAAATATTTTTATTTCTTGGCATCATATGAAAAGAGTTAAAAATCAAATCATGTTAAAATGTGGCCGGAGTAGACGTATAGTCATTGGTTCAAGTTACGCAGCATCTGCAATGTAGAGAGATACCGAAGCTCACAAAGTCACACACACACATCATGCTAGTGGGATGTGGAAATCTGGAGAATGGAACATTGGTTGGATTATGTTCATAAAGCAACATTTTTTTTTCTTATTGTTTTACTCTAGTCGGACATTTAATTGAAAAATAAACAAGTCCGAAACAGATCCAAAAGTCCAGATCAAAATGAATTAGTTGAATTATGGAAGGACTGTGGGTAAAGTGTGACATAAATCAAAAGTTGCGAGGTGATTATCTGTGTCCCGGTTAGTTGAGAAACAGATAGTATTGAATGGTGACGGGTTCGAGTCTCGCATTTTCAGTGCTGTGAGATAAGCCTGATGCTGAGACGAATCTGTCAATCTTCAAGATCTGGAAAACTATGGAGAGTTTCTCTGATGTTTGTCAAAAAAATTTCGAATTCGCGTGAGTAGCTTTCGTGCTTCTTCTAGTGTAGCGTTCATAACAATCAATATATATGTATATAGACCAATTATACCGTAGATTATCTAGTTGAAAAATAGGTTTTTTTTAGGAAGAACTGAAAATAGTTTGATGCCCAACGTAAATATTGTGAGTCGAATTCTGTTTTGGTGAAAGGTCTCCTGTTGTTCTTCGGTGTCAGAGCAGCGATGAGTTGAGAAGGAAAAAATTATCTTGTGGTATATATTGAAACAAAGAGTAAAAAATTTTAAAAATTTTTATTCAAGACAATAGTATTTGCTAATACATTGATGCAATCACAATAAACATGTATCATTTATAAATTTATAAAATTGTAACAAAAACGTGCAGTCCAAAGACAAAATACAAAACCTAATCCAAAGAGACTGAAAAATATAAAAAGGGTGCTGTATATATTCACACGCATACTACTCGTATTTTGCAAAAAATAAATCTTGGAATGACGAATTTACTTAAGAAATTCAATACGATTTCGTTTAGACCAAATGTATGAGAGCATGAACTAAACAAAGAGCATATTTTCAAGAAGTAAAATATTTCAATTTTCAAGAAATCTGCAACGTTATAATTCATACCCACATTTGCTCAAAAAATGTAGCATAAATAAATGTCTCATAAATGTTTTAAAATTTCAAAATATTTATATTTTCCTTTTAACATGTAAAGAGATTGCTCACTTAGTATTACGGTGAAACACATTATTTATATCATAAAAAAGGGTCAACTCAGATAAAAGTGAGGAATGTTGTGCTCGGTATAGGATAACAAAGGATACAGTATAAATGTTGCAGTTTTTTATATGGAGTAATATTCGTGTCCAATTCTTTGACATTAAGCTAAAAGCAATAAATGCATTTGCATTCAACAACGCAAAACATTATAGTAGTGAACTTACTAATCCAGTGAACTTACTTTCTACGGCTGGCATAATCCATTTGCAATTGTGTGTTGCAGCTGCAAGTGCCCCGAAGGTTTCGAGGGCCCTCAGTGTCAGATGACGACTCGCAGCTTCGACGGCCGTGGGTGGGCGTGGTTCCCTCCCCTGCAGCAGTGCGAGCGATCCCACCTCAGCCTGGAGTTCATGACGCGCAAACCAGACGGACTACTCTTGTACAACGGACCCATCGCCAACCCGGACGTTGGGGAGATAGCCGTGCAGGACTTTATCTCCCTGGAGCTACAGTCCGGCAGACCTCGCCTCCTCGTCGATTTCGGCAGCGGGACCGCGGAGGTAGTGGTCGTCGTCGATGAGTCTCTCAGCGACGGAGAATGGCACCAGATTGACGTCTTCTGGGACAGAGAGGTAATTTTCTTTGTTTGTTTCTACAGCAATATTTTAATGTGCTGCACATTTTGTTGGAATCGTTGGCATTGTTATTGAGCGAAATGTCAAAAACTGTGTACTATCATTCGACATCCAGGTGACGAAAAACAGGATATTTAATCTTGTGAATCTTCTTTTCCACATGTTGGTAGAAGGAAAAAGATTCCATCAAATTGTACATTGGTGACAATTTCTTAGATTTGTCTACAGAAGTTTTTTGGAAAAATTGAATGATTTTTTTTTTTTGCCATGCATGAAAAAATAGCTTATTTTTAATATGTATCATTTTTCCATGGTTACAGACGGTTCGTCTCGTGATCGACAACTGCCAGAAGGCGAAGATCGAAGACTCCGATCCTCCCAAGATTAATCGCTCGCGCTGCGAGACAAAGAAGGACATCGTTGCCTTCAGCGAGTTCCTGAACGTGAACACCCCTCTCCAGCTGGGAGGGGTGCACCACCAGTACCTCACGGACTACCGGTGGGAGCACCAGCACACCAGGGAGGGATTCGAGGGGTGCATCAAGAACGTCATCCACAACAGCGAGGTGAGTAGCTTTCTGTCTCCTCCTTCCCAACGTTACTGAACTGAGGAGACCCGTCGCGTGTGAAATCGATCGAGAATCGAAGCTTGTTATAATTCTTGTGAAATTTGTTGCGATATAGAATCAGTAAATGTATATATCCAAGGCGTGTAACAAGTTTGAAGTCAGAGAGATTTGAAAAAACCAACGTGTAGTGTTTTAACTATACTTATTACGTTAAACTCAATTTTTTTTATACAAATTCATACATACATATTATGTATCTTATTTTATTCAAGGCATTGCAATATTCTGAATTATCCAACACTTGTCTTAGGTACATACCAAGAGGTGGAAAAGAAAATTTCATAGCATTTAGTCTAAAAAAGAACACCAACATTAGTCCACCCCCTTTCAAAATTAAAAAAATGTAATTTTCCCCCGTTTTTTCTTTCCCTGCTTGAAGCCGTTCATTATAAATGCAAAGGGATAAAATAATTCAGAATTATGCCCGGGAAGGTGTTTCTTAGTAAATCGTAAAGAATTCTGAAACATTATGATTAATACACAGTATGTTTTATTCATAGGAGACAAATTACACGCATAAATCCATCGTAATACCAGCTTCGTACAAGGCAAAAGAAGCTCTTAATCACTGTCAAGTGTTTGATTACAGGATTGCTTCCCTCCGTCGTTTCCGAATAGGCTGAGAAAAACCTTCAAAGAGCTTCTGAATTTTTTTCGTCAAATAATCACCTTAGAATCTTGTAGATATTTCTAAAGAAAACTATTTTTGTCAACAAGGCTAGCTAAACAGTGACACTATATAACGGTACACACAAAAAGAAGATTCTTTCCTGACTTCCAGAGGATCTTTACGGCCGCAATACTTTTTCGATGGATAACTAAACAAAAACCTCACTTTCCGTAACAATATATCACATCTAAAATTTGTGAAAGAACGCTTAAGAAATTTTATATCATTTTTTAAAGCATTGTATATCTTTATATATAAAAATTTTCTGCGCGTGTGTAACTAAACTCCTCCTAAGCGGCAGGACCAATTTTGATGAAATTTTTTGTGTGGGTTCAAGTGGATTTGAGAATGGTTTAGAATCACAATTCGGTCCGATATCGCAATTAGTTAAAAAGATATTAATTAAAAACATTCAACTCAATATTCGCCTGCATTGTTGTAACAACGTTATTGTTATAAAAATGACGAAGTTGGCATCGAAAATCGATTTTCAGCCAAACTGTCCAAACCGGGTCTTTATTGTTACAAAAATGCAGAGAAATCAAGTTTTTTAGAGTTTTTAATTAATATCTTTTCAAATAATCTTTATATATGTAATTCTTCAGTGCATGTGTATGTGACTGACTCCTCCTAAATGGCTGAACCTATTTTGATGAAACTTTTTGTGTGGGTTCAAGTAGATTCGAGAATGATTTAGATTCACAATTTGGTCCAATATCGCAATCAGTTAAAAATATATTAATTAAAAGCCTTAAAACTCATAATTGTTTTATCCCTGTGTGTGTGTGTGTTGTTTATTCTGCTAATGTGCGGCAAGAAAAAAAAAGAAATAAGAGGGGAGAATTTTCCAATATTTTCGCCGTTATTAAAATAGCAATCTAATTTTTCTATCAAAATCAGACAAAAAATAATTACAGTATCGGAAAAATTATTCATTTCGCCACGATACGGCATATATCTTCATATGTATAATTCTTCTGTGCGTGTGTATGTGACTGAACTCCTCTTAAGCGGCTGGGCCGATTTGGATGATATTTTTATGTGGGTTCGAGAATGATTTAGATTCACAATATTCGGTCCGATATCGCAATTAGTTAAAAATAAGCCAAAATTATCTAAGGGCGTGCGAGTTTTCATAAAAAAAGTCGTGGACAATATTCTTGAGGCCACTATTTTGAGCGGCAAACTTCAAGGTGATGTTCCACTTCTACCACAGATTCCAATGATTCTTCCAGACACACCTACACATTCAAATGTTTGCAATTTCCAATTCGCTTGGTATTTGTTATGGCCATTAATAAGTCACAAGGTGAAACAATGACAATTTGTGGCTTAGGTTTATAAAACCCTTGCTTTTTTCGCATGGCTAATTATATGTTGCATGCAGGAGGTTTGGAAAACCATCGCATTTGTTTGTTTATACCCCTCACGGATTAACCGAAAACATTGTACATTCAATGGCATTACAATAAATTTGTTTTTTGTGCATTAAAAAAATATACCTGTTATGAAAATAGCTCGAGTTTTATCTTTTTTACTAATCAAAACCAGTTTTATTCAGAATAGGTTCTATATCCAGCTTAGTTCATAGAAAATACATACTCAAATGCAATCGATAGGTCGAATTGTGGTAACTGTACATGTGATGATGTCAGATATTGTAATAACTTTTTGTAAAAAATTTCATCAAAATGCTCCAGATTGTTACAACTTATTCAAAAAAGTTTGTAATTTTCGGATTTAAGATGTGTGTACAGGACGACGTCTGTCGGGGGACATCTAGTTATATATAAATTACTTCCTTATCCATATTTGTTTTGAGATGATACGCAAAAGGGAACCATAAGAACGCGAATCCACACACTGGTTGAATAAAAACAAATATCCAATGCAACTCTGTTTTTATTCTGTTTCAATACCACTAAAGAAAAGCGAATGATTTATAAATATAAAAACTAAACGGATTCCTTTGATGAATTATCATAGTTTAGAGGTAGGATTTTTTTTGTTTGGCTCTTTTTAAATTGATTCACTTAATACTAATAATTACGTTGCATTTCGTTAATATTAAGTATATTTGCATATTTCATTAAATAGGCTAAATGTATTCTCCGGATTGTACATTACCTCCCCTCCCTCCCACAGTCGAATATGAAGAAAACCAAACCCTTTAAGGTAATTGCTTTTCCCAATATTTCATCATTTGTTCCCCTCTCAGACGCGATTAACCAAACTGTTTCATAACTTTCCCGATACCTGCTTAAATTATGGCCACAGAGTAAAAACCAAAAGCGATTCCGGGTGCTTTTAATCCTCCGGCTAATTTCAATCACACTGCAATTTTCTTTCCATGGAAACAATTCTTTCTGTGCGGAGGCAAAATAATTATAATATTAGGCGCGACTGTGTGAAGAGTAAGTAATAATAAACACCGAAAACGCCATTCACCCACCCTCTTTCCGTTCCAGAACTTTATTTAATAATTTCCGCAGCCATGGTCGCGAGAAAAGAAAAGCAAAAATTAATCACGTGTTTACTCGCAAACAAGAAAATCATCCCACCGCGAACGCTTTTCCCATTATGTATTCTTAATTCTTTATGAATTATAGTTTCATGGGGACGAGACTATCTTATTTAAATGCAAATGAAGCCTGTTCGCCATGTTGGTACTGTCATTTTTTTTCTGTTTTCCTGCTCGTGCAGTTCATTATTAATGCAAAAGGGGTAAGTAATTCTGATTTATGCCCGGGACGGATTGCAAAAAGTAATTGGTAGCGAATGTTGAATCATGATTTCTTGTCTTGGAAGCAGCTTGCAATCTGCGGATATTTTGTGGAAGGAAACCTCCCGAGATTTCTTAAATGTTTTAAGTGTTGAATGGAAAGTGAAGAGGTATAGCTTAGGTAATTAAACTCGCGTTCAGAAATTGCCGCTCATTAAAATAAGAAAGGAGTTTATTTAAATCCCTTATCAATTAAGATCCTATTTTCTGAAATAGATTTCTATTTTGGAACGTTCCAATTTCATTCTTCTATATGTAATAATAGAGTTTTCATTCAATAATAGAAGGATGTTTAAAATCTTTCTCTCTCTCTCTCTCTCTCTCTCTCTTTTGTTTTGAACACGGAGAGATGAATATCTATAATTGACAAAATATTATGCTCTATATTTTAAGCTACTCTATTAGCTTTATAAAAATAGCATTTTTTATTTTCCGCTTATTTGTATAACATGTGCTATTTTTTTAACCCCTTCCTTCTCTTTCCGTCAAAATCCCCCTCTATTTCTCGTGCCTGTGATATTTCCGGGTTGGAGTGTTCAAAAGTAACACGCTATAAGGATAAAAAACTATGTGCTATTGTTTATTTTTTTCTCACGGCTTCTTACATCTTTCCCTCGTGTTTATTTCTCACCAGATGGCAGTACCAGATTATTAGTAACGTGTTTAGAGATTCTTATTATTTTAAACTAGATGTTAGCACAATTAAATATATATATTAGCAATATGTTTTTATAACCTTAGCTCAGTTACTTAGTTCCGCTCTTCTTGAATACATGTGGGTTGTGTTCAGTGATAAAATATATGTATTTTTTAAAATTGTGTACACATTATGGAGTTAGTTTGGAAGTGAATCGGATTATATTTTGAGTATAAAGAGATCTGAGAGTGATTCTGAAATAACTCATTGTTTTGAAAGTTCCGTTAGTGAACCTGAGAGCAGTAATGAAGGATCTGTAGTACTGTGTGTGCTATCTGTGATATTGTACTTTTTGTCTCATGCTTTAAAATTTATCTCACAAGAAAAAAGTACTAATGTGTTTTAACATTGCATACGTATAACAAAACTGTCTTTTAATGTTTAAAATATGCGTTTTGTAATTTTATCTCTTTGCTGGAAAACCAATCTGGTAATGCTGGAAAACCAACATTCAGTCATAATAACCCTAAATTTTGGCTTTTCTTAAAAAATTCATTTTTTGTATTTCAAGCTAAAAATTTACCCAAAATTTAAAAATAAATACTTCTATTGAACATACACTTAGTTTTATATAATTTTCTTGAATAAAAAAAGGCACTTTTTTCTTCCAAATCATGCGACCTTTCAGGGGTTTTAAATAGCGGCTACCATTTCCAGTGTGCAACTTTAAAACGTGTTCTATACAAAATTCATTCCCCCCCCCCAGAAAATATTGAACGGGGAGAGGGGATTGATAAAACAGTTTTGAAAATAATTAAACTAAACTGAAATTTTCTATGCGGCTCTCTTATGTAGTATTATATTTGTTTCGACCTACTTCTTTGAAAACGACTGTATCATTACAAAATTTATCACCACTTACATAAGTACAACACGCATTTTTTAGCAATTTCCTGCAATAATAAAATAAAAGTGCTCTTAAGGTTTTGTAAACGTTAAAATATGTCTTATATTTTATATCAATTTAAAAATGAATAGTGTTGTAGCATATATATATATATATATATATATATATATATATATATATATATATATAGATCTTAAAAAATAGAAAATTCTTTCGTAAGCTTTCTGTTCATAGTGTTCTTCGTTTATGTAAAGTTTTATATATATATATATATATAATTGTTCACTATTTCTTTCACCCCCCCTCCCTCTCATTTTTGTATTAAAAAGACATTTTTCTTTACACTTTCAACTTTTTCTCCTATAATTTACCAAATATTATGATAAAAAAATCGTAAATAATACTCATTTCTTAATTTTTTTTAATAAAATGTATCTCACATAGTCGCATACCTTAAAATTGTTCTCTCTGAAACAGGTGTGTTTTTCTTTAAATTAATAGTGGTTATATAATTACCTTTTGTGTTTTACTATCCTTTAAAACATTTCAACAAAAAAAATTCTGTAGGCTATCTATTTAGGCCTAAACGAATACGCAGGTATTTTTCTGCGAAAATTGCAAGCTTTTGTGGGTGTTGCACGAGTTGAATTTGTGGTGTGGTATTCGATGATTGCGCATGCGCTTTACGCATAAAATATTAAAAATAATATAGAATAAATATTTTAAAGTATAGCCGCACAAAATAACACAGAAATTTTTTTCCAGCTATTTTTTGAGTATAAGAAAAATTATATGCAAAATTTGTTTCAAAAAATAAATAAATAATTGCAAAAAAAATTATGATTGCATTAATTCTTCTGTTATAAAAAAAGATGGTTAAAAGTACATTGTAAATGTATTTTTATCCATTTATACTGGAATTTAATGGTTTGAGCCGCTAATGAATAGGGGTTCTATATGAGGTAGATCCTATTCCATACTTCAAATTATTAAAATTTATTTCAGTTATAACAATTTGATTATTGCAACTCAATTACAAAAATATTAAATAAAAATATCCTTCAAAATAAATTTTCAATTTATTTATTTTTGAATTAAGCGGAATTTCTTACAGAAAGATCTTTTTAATTTTAATTCGGTTTGCATAGAATCAAATTCTTAATTTGCAGTGCTTAAAATTCTAATTGCTAGAAATCTTTTTTAATGCTCTGATCTGATATTTGTTCCTGCACTCATGTTTTTTTATGAAATCATTATCATTTGTTTTAATTAAGGTATCCGACTACGTTCGGAAACGTGATTTTAAAAAGCACATAAATGGATAATTTTCATGGTATTTAGTGTCACTTAGATAGGAATACATGTATAAAATTGTTTTAAGAACACATTTTGACAAAAAAAATTTATTTAAATACAATATTTTAGCAAAAAATAACTAGAATATATAATCTTTTTTCAAAATGTTCTCCTCTTATAAAAAATACTTCTAAAATACTAATAGTTCACTTGTATAAAGTAGACTTTTCCAGAGAGTCTGAACTAGGATTTTTGAAAAATTCACATTATTTTCAGAGTTACCACCCATTGAAATAATGATCGGCGTTTCTTTCTTAAAATTGCTTCCCTCTATTGTCGTAAAATATGGATAAACACACTTCCAAGTTATATATTTCAAAAATTCTAATTGAGCTTCTGTAGAGAGGTCTGAGTTATATACAGGCACAATATTATTATAATATTTTATATAATATAATTGTACAATAGTTTTCACAAAAGGAGAATATTTTGAAAATGGGTCATTCTATGTTCATTTTTTGTCAAAATATTGTACTTAAATAATTTTTTATTGTAACATTATTCTTAAAACAGTTTATATACATTTTCTAATCTAAGTGACAGTAAATATCATAAATATTAACCATTTATACGCTTTTGAAAAATCACGGTTCCGAACGTAGTCGGATACCTTAATGTTTAATACAGTATCAAATATATATAATTTTCTTATTAAACTTGTATATTTTCTCTAACATTTTGTGATAAACTCGAAAATCTTCGCAACTGGAGAACTGGAAGTTGAAAATCTAGTTTGATTATAATCAAAAGAATTACGAGAGATTTTAAAAATAATTATCGGGAATCGCAGGAATATGCCTCATGGTCCCTTCCCTAAAGCTGAAATGAAAAACATTTTTAAGTTACAGACGAACTTATTTTTATATATGTCGAAATTTACGCCTTTTAAATTTGTCCAAAAAGTCTGAAAGGAAGGATTATTTCTATAGAACAAAAGATAAATTCAAATTAAGTTTAAATATATGATTTGAAACTCTCCAAGAAGTGAGTATGGGCTTTTATTCAATCACTTACTAAATGAAATGAATTTTTTGAAAGATTTTCTAAGAAAATGATAATTTCTTTTGTATATTTTTGCTCTGATTGAAAACTGAACTCGGAGTGAAATTATAATCCGAAATCTGACCAATCCAATGTTCGTTTCCTTGTTTCCATATTCTGAAAGCGAACACCCCCTCTTTGTGTCTGAAATGACACTACAGAATGTTTAATAAATGCTCCCATCTGTTCGTTCCCTTCTTTATTTTAAGTCTAATGTATTAATTTTGTTCTGGTGGCAACACACTGTTCGATGGAGGTAATCGAATAATTAATCTCTATGTTTCCGAGAGAGAAGAATCTTTTTGTTTTCGAAGAACGAGAACATGTGTTCTTTTCTATTCGAACACAGGGAAGTAATTACTATTCAACAATGTCATTAGAAATACGGTAGACGATAATTAAGGGCATATTCTAGCGGTAATTACTTAATGATACTTTGGCAACGGGCTCTCGGCCAAACGATAGTTGTCAGTGCCAAATGATGTGTGAGAGAATGAGTTGGAACGTTTTATCTTTTGTTGTGCCTGATGAGCGAAGAATCTAATATTTGCGGCGAAATAATTAGTGGGATAATATTTAGTAGCGATAATTTCATTAAATACTACAAACAAGGTTTTCGTGGTTTTCTTTCGCCATCTAAGATTTAATTCTCGAGTTTAATAAAGGACGAAGAGGTGTTTAGAAATGACGTAATATGCTGTGATAACGAAATTGGTTGCTGCCGTTTATATTTAATATCATTAAGGGGAAATATATTTCAAAGTGTGTGTCAAAATAGTCCCCCCGCTTTTTTTTTTTCTTTTTCGTTGTCGTAATTGGTTTCATTTGTCGGAGCGAGATCTCCACTCTAGAGTATGTTTGGCAAGCCTTCTAGGCAGTTTTCTACGTTCCTCGTTATTTTGCTACTTTTATGTAGCTGTAACCGAAACGATTTCCCAGAATCTGATACGAAAAGTGTGCATGTTACATGAACTAATATTAAAACTCTGTTTAGGGGAGGCTATAGCAGCTTAATTTGTGTACCGTAGCAGTGCGGTTTCCACACACATTCTTAACTTCAAATATTATATAACAGGTACATAATATTTAATGCATGTATAAATTAAATATGTATCAAGTATCATTATAATTGCTCTGTTTTCTAAATTTTGTTGGCTATTCTTAAAATAAAATGGATTAGGTATTTTAATTTCTTTTATGTTGGATGTCTTTATTCAATTGAAAAAGAACTTTTTGAAACGTATATCCTTTAAACTATGTAGTTATTGCAAAGGCTCTTTCAGTGCCATTTGGTTCTTTACACTACTTGGACGAGACTAAAACAATACTTTAATCATTTTTTTTTGTTTCCAAACCAACACATTGCAAGTGAAGCTAGTGATATTGCTCTCGAATTCAGAAGAAATATTCTTTAACTTTGAAAACTTGGTGGCACATGCACTGCATCACAATTTTTCCCCTTCATTTATTTCGGGTGAAGTACAGCGATTGAGGAACAGTTCGTCCCCCCTTCTTTCCCAAAAGAATTTTCCAGAATTTTTTTATGTGTAACATCTTTCCTCTCGGTTGCTGGATATTTGTTGGAAGTGATTTCGTGAAAAGGGACGGATGTGTGTAACAGGATGTGATGTAAGCGCGCGCTACTTGATTTGACCAATGAGATTGCGCAGCTGTGTCTTTTCGCTACCCTCGCATGGGGGTCCAACTCTAGTAGCCATCAAGCACTCGAGCGCTTGACTCTAAATCCATTAATCACGATATTGGGGGACATTCCTGGAAGAATGGTATAATGACTGGAAAAATTGCTATAAACGCATTCAAAACTGAGGCGGTCTTCTTCTCTAACATTAAAAAGCTCACTAAAATCTATGTAAATGATCTACTAATACCCTTGTCTCAAAATAAAAGTACCTAGGCGTTATACTAGATAATCACCTCACTTTCAAACAACATATAACATATATAAGAAATAAATTTAAATAATCGGTCTGTAAAATCTACCCTTTAATCGCAAGAAACTCTGCTTTGAGCAGAGAAAATAAACTGCTTATCTACAAACTCATCCTCCGACCCATTCTGACGTATGCCGTTCCCATCTGGGTCCATGCAGCTACATCCTGTAACGTTTGAAAAAATAACGGTAGTGTATTCTTGGTTAATTAAAATATGGAATTTATTTACGTCACAACTATTGAAAATTATTTACAGAATGATAGATTACAGTTATTAAAGTTAATTATAGATTGTTAGAGTCCAATATTTTGTGAGAGGAGGATTCGTTGGTTACCGCTCCCGTGCAAGTTCAAAGCATCTCTCTCCTCATCTTCCGGTCGGGTCGCTAGATTCCTCGGGGGGTCAAACAGGGGTTGCGCTGCATCGGAAGCTGCACGTGTGGGCGTCGAATCTACAAAGAAACCGACACCAGATGTTGTTGTTTTCGAGACGTGACGTTACAGCTCTCGCCCTCTCTTATGGAACTTTTCCGTTGAGAAAAGTTTAATGGGATGACGATGAGTCAACTGACAGATTACCAACACATCCCTTCATCAAGCACCACTATATTTCCGAGCTGCAATTTTAATTACTAAAGAAAACGCTGAACTAAATTTTGGAATTACTTATTTCTAGTGAGTGAGTGTTCTTGCTAGGGAACTTACACAAATCCATATTACGAAATAGCAATGTAATCAATGAAAGAAAACATACTATACATTAAATAAAAATACAAACACTCCTATCACAATGCCTAGTATCAATTATACTAACAACGTGTTATATCAAATGCTAGTGTAAGACCTGGCACATAAAATATTCTTCGCCACAATACTTAAATAAAATTATACTAACGACATGGGTTGATATGATATGCGAAGTGTACAACCTTACACACAAAATATTTTTCACCATATGCCTCTTGCGTAAACTAAATACTCATGTATATTTTAAAACCCTATACACAAAATTAAGCATATTAATACATTTGCTTTTCATGGCTTTATCTTTTTACACGCATCTTCATTCGATATGATATACAGTACTAGTAAATAAACAAAATTATCACAATTATTAACCCTTAACTAAAAAAAACATTATAAGCAACAATTATTATTCACGAGTAAGAGAGCATTGTTAACAATTCCTAAATATCAATCAGCGATCTGCTGAGACTATCTGCATTTTTGTGACTTTTACCCGACCGATGTACAATTCTAAAATTATATGGTTGCAAAGCCAAAGCCCATCGCATCAATCTAGGGTTAGAACTAACATTTCTATTCAACCACACCAACGGGTTGTGATCGGTCATAACTAAAAATGAATTTCCATCTAAGTAATAATGTAACCTTTTAATTGCGAAAACAATACTAGCACATTCCTTCTCCGTCGTACAATAACGCTTCTCTACCTCTGAAAATTTCTTACTCAGGTAAAGGATTGGATGCTCCTCACCTTGTTCAGTTAATTGGGTTAAAACTGGTCCCATACCTGCGTTTGAAGCGTCAGTTTGAACAATGAATTCTCGTTCAAAATTTGGCGCGTACAAGACGGGCTTATCAATTAGTTTCCCTTTTAGTTCTCGAAATGCGTTTTCACACTCGGTCGTCCACTTAATTTCTCCCTTCTTTGCTCTTCCCTTCAACGCATCCGTCAACGGAGCAGCAATTACCGAGAACAGATTTATATATTTTTGGTAATAACCCGCTATACCTAAGAAAGCACGTATTTGGGTTTTCGTGCGAGGGGTAGGGAACTCTAGAACAGCCTGAACTTTGATCTCGGAAGGAGTGCGAAAACCCTGACCCACAATGTGACCCAAAAATTTGACATTTTGTTGCGCAAACTTACACTTTGAAGGTTTTATCGTTAACTTAGCTCTCTTTATTCTCTGCAGAACCGTTTCCATATGTTTAATATGCGACTCCCAAGTATCTGAGAAAACTGCGATATCGTCTAGATACGGGACAACGAAATCCTCTAGTCCGTTAAGTAATTCAGCCATGAGTTTACTAAACAAATATGGAGCATTCTTTAATCCGAAACTCATCCTTAGGGGTCGGTATGTACCAAAGCTAGTACAGAAGGCTGCGTATCGCTGTGCTGTTTTACTCAAAGGTATTTGCCAATATCCCTTAGATAAGTCAAAGACGGTAATAAATTTAGCCGCCGATACTTTTTCTACGCGTTCTTCGATATTCGGAAGAGGAAAATATTCCGTTCTAATGATCCCGTTTAATTTCCTGTAATCTATACATGGACGAGGTTCTTTCCCAGCTACCTCAACTAAAATCATAGGGGACATGTAATCCGATTCTCCTACCTCAATGATTCCTAATTTTAACATTCGGTTAATTTCGTTTTTTAAGATTTCATTTTGTCGGTGCGACATTCGATAGGGCTTCGTCCTAACTGGTTGATCGCTAACTAACTGGATTTCGTGTTCAACCAGATTAGTTAAACCGGGATTGTTTGAAAAACATTTAGAGTATTTATTTAATAATTCGCGCAGTCGATCCATTTGTTTGTCGTGAAGGTGTTTGTTCAACTCGCTAGCCTGGATTACGTCTTCGAAATCATAAATGAGAGAATTGTTTTCTAAGTATGGGATTTCTAACTCCTGGTCTGCGAGAGAGTTTTTGTTTCATCATTAATAATTACGTTAACGTGTTCTGGCCTTTTGTAATATGGTTTTAGCATATTTATATGATAGATTTGAGATGTTTCGCGTCTGCCGGGGATTTCGACTAAATAGTTCGTTTCCGAAATTTTATTTAAAATTGTCCCAGGACCTATACACTGCACTGCTAATTTATTTGCTCTCGATGTAGCTAACACTAGGACTAAATCTCCATCCTTAAATTCACGTTTTACTGCGTTTTTGTCATACCAAGTTTTCCGCTTAACTTGCATTTCCTCCATTTTATTTATAGCTACTTCTTGACATCTTTTTAATCTATTTATTAACTTAAACATATATTCAGTGACGAGATCACCCTCTTCTTCCGGTTCCATCCAATGTTCCATTACTAACGTCTCTGGGGTTCGCAAATTTTTCCCATACACCAACTCTGACGGTGTATACCCCGTACTTTCGTGAGATACAGTTCGTAACGCTAAAAGAATTGACGGAAGATGTTTGTCCCATTCGAGCCTGCATCTAAACATAAGACTCGTAAGAGTCGTTTCAACGTTCGATGAAATCGCTCAACAGGGTTACTCTGTGGATGATACACAGAACTATGCCTGACAAGTATTCCGAATCTTTCAAAAAACTCGGTAGTCAGAGCACTAGTAAAAGAAGTACCCTGGTCACATTGTATTTCACGGGGAAACCCCATCCGACTAAAGATGTTTAACAGCGCATCTGTGACACTAACGGAACTAATATCAGACACCGGAATAGCTTCAGGGAATTTTGATGACATGCAAATGGCCGTGATAAGATATCGATTCCCTTTAGATGTGATCGGGAGAGGCCCACATGCATCAATATTTAGCTTAGTAAAAACCTCCTGAATAACAGGGACCAATTTTAGTGGAGCTTTCTTTTTATCATTGGGCTTCCCAGCCCTCTGACACTGATCGCAAGTTTTTACAAACTGTTCCATATCTCTATAGCAATTCGGCCAGTAAAAATATCGGTTTAATTTGTCTTTGGATTTCGTAATTCCCAGGTGTGCAGATGTTCCCTCATGACACAATGATTTAATAGGGTCGCGCAACCCTTCCGGCACTACTATTAACTTCACCACGTTACCTAACTTATCTTCACGATTTTTGACCAATAATTCCTTCTCTAGCGAATAAACCTGATTGGTAACCTGCACTTGACTGGCTGCCTGTTCGTATAAGGGTTTAATCTCCTCGCTATTTTTTTGAGCATTGATTAAATTTTCTCGCGTAACCCTTAGCAGCGCTAATTCCGGAACATATTCCTGGAGTGCAGGTATTAAAATTTCGTCCTCTGCATCCGAAGAAACAATTATAACCTCATCTTCCCCTTTTTTAGCATCACCACTATCTATTCCCCTTTCTTCTCTAGCCGCTTTGACTTGAGACCTTGTTTGGACAGCATTCAATATTTCGACTGGCAGGAAATTATAGCCTAAATTTCCTTTTATTAGCTCGGCCGTTTTATTTCCAAGCAAATATCGACCGTGTTGATTTAAGTGATTTCCACAAACCGCTGCCTTAGTCTGCACCGTTCCAAAATTTCCGGAAATTTCCACGACCGCCAAAGGTAAACAAACTAATTCTGGGCTTAACGGTTGTTTTACCCAAACATTTTCACCAGAGAAAGAAGAAGGATTTATGTATTTTGCACATACTAAATCTATTGTCGCTCCCGTATCTCTAAGAATGTCTATCTCGTGACCATTCACAGAGCCCTTTGTTGTATATGAATTAAGAAAATCCGGGTTTTCATTTCCTTCAATATTATTGAGAGTTTCCGTCGTTTTGTTTTTTATTAATTTAGGGCAACCGGCTTTTATATGTCCAGGCATATTGCAATGATAACATCTTTGTATCACGCGTTTTTCAAAAGTTCTCTCTCTAGTACTCTCCGGAACAGAAGCTCCTAATCTGGGGGAAGTTTTCCCAAATCTATTTTCTTTTTCCTTGATCCCTGAGTATGTCAAAATTTTATCATTTCTGCCCCACCTATCCATGGGTTTCGAATTTACCTTTCGGACGTCCTCATAATTATCAAAGAGTTCTGCTATTTGAGTAGCTGATTTAAGGTTTGCCCAATTATCTAAAAAATGATCTTTCATACTAGCATTGGCGCGTTTTTTTAATTGATCTACCACCATTAGATCTTTAAGATCTTGAAAGGTATTTATTTCTAAGCCAATCAGCCACTCATCTAGATAATTCGTAATTTCAAAAGTGAAATCCTTCCAGGTGCTATCGGATTTTTCTGGTGTTGGACAAATTTTTGCCGAAAGACCTCCGGACTTAACTTGAATCTTTTAAGTAATAATTTCTTTACATAATCGTAATTTTCGGCTTGTTCCTCCGGTTCGCGAGCAATAAATTGCACGATCTCTAGGGGGTAACAAACCCAATAATTGCCCCACCCACTCTTTCTTTTCTATTGACGCCCTTTTAGCCTGGCGTTCAAAGATCACTAGATATAAACTAATATCTGACTGCTTAGGATCGAAATCTGGGATCAATTTTTTTAAGTTTAAATTAGAGGTTACAGAACATGCATTTGTAGAATCGTTTGATTCATCGTTTACCCTAAATCCGGATTCTATTTTAAACCTTTCTAAATCAAATTTCAGCTGTAATTCTTTCTCTTTTAATGCCTGCTCCTTTACTAACTCCTCCAATCTCATTTTTCAGCCCTTTCTAACTCCTCTAATCTCATTTTTTCAGCCCTTTCTAACTCTTCCAATCTCATTTTTCAGCCCTTTCTAACTCTTCCAATCTCATTTTTTCAGCCCTTTCTAACTCATCCATTCTTTTTCCGTTTGCAATGATAGTCTCGTACAGATTTTTAACAAATTCCTCTTCATAACCTTCACTGTTAGTGATTGCAATTTTTATGCTAGGGACAGTCATATTTAAAGTGGCATTTATTCCTAATTCCTCAGCAAGTTGCAACATGTCTTGCTTTTTCCCTTTACCTAGGAAAGCCATTTTTAAACAATATCAAATAAATGTCACGCTAAATTTTGCACTATTGTTACTATTCTCTATTAATACAATAACACTGGTCCCATGCATACACAGAAATACACAAAGAAAAACTTAACATTAAAAATAATCAAAATCATTCAAGAGACTTAAAACACAATAAATCTTAAGCTAAAATTGCACACAATGCTTGAAATACAATTACAATTCTCTAGAAACAAAATAACACTGTTCCCATGCAAGAAAAAAACACTAAGTATTTCAAAATTTCTAAAGAACACTTTAACCAAAATTCCTAATACAATATGCAGTTTGCAACTCAAAAATATAACAGTACTCACCCATTTGAAGTACTCAGCTTGCTGTCAGAAGCAAATTATGTGCACTAGTGGTACGGCTTCCGAAAATCGCTTTTCCTTCGGACACTCTCGCCGTTAACACTGTAGATCAGTTTGATCTTCTATGAGCAGGACGCTCCCTTTCTCCGAAGCTGAATTTAATTGCAGCACGGCTTCCGAAAATCGCTTTCCTTCGGACACTCTCGCCGTTAACGCTATAGATCAGTTTGATCTTTGAGCAGGACGCTCTTTTTCTCCGAAGCTGAATTGAATCGCAGCACGGCTTCCGAAAATCGCTTTCCTTCGGACACTCTCGCCGTTAACACTATAGATCAGTTTGATCTTTGAGCAGGACGCTCTTTTTCTCCGAAGCTGAATTGAATCGCAGAACGGCTTCCGAAAATCGCTTTCCCTTCGGACACTAGCCGTTAACACTATAGATCAGTTTGATCTTCTATGAGCAGGACGCTCTCTTTCTCCGAAGCTGAATTGAATCGCAGCACGGCTCTTCCGAAGATCTCTTTTTCTCCCTGCGTTGCGGTCCGTCCGTAAAAATCCAAAATTTTCCTCCTCTCACGGGTCCTGAATGCTAACTTTTTATCCCAAAGCGCTGCCACCAAAACTCTAAGCTGTAACGTTTGAAAAAATAACGGTAGTGTATTCTTGGTTAATTAAAATATGGAATTTATTTACGTCACAACTATTGAAAATTATTTACAGAATGATAAATTACAGTTATTAAAGTTAATTATAGATTGTTAGAGTCCAATATTTTGTGAGAGGAGGATTCGTTGGTTACCGCTCCCGTGCAAGTTCAAAGCATCTCTCTCCTCATCTTCCGGTCGGGTCGCTAGATTCCTCGGGGGGTCAAAGAGGGGTTGCGCTGCATCGGAAGCTGCACGTGTGGGCGTCGAATCTACAAAGAAACCGACACCAGATGTTGTTGTTTTCGAGACGTGACGTTACAATCCCATATTACTCCAATGGAAGCTTCTCAAAGCATCGTCCAATCGGAAAGGCTCGAGGGTTTCTGGGGAACACTGACCTCCGGACCGCAAGTAAAATGCTGTCAGTTTATTTAAAGGATTGCAATAAACTTCTTTCGCAATATTGATAATTCTAGGAATCTCTCGATCTTGGATATTGAAAATTACATCCCTGATCCTAATTTCAACAGACCCAGACATATTCTCTCAGACCCCCTCTTCATGTAATTGTTTTTCTTCTTTCAAATTTCATTTCCTCCATCTTAAATGCTTATTTCACCTCTTTCCACGAGTACCCCGTGGTTTAGTGGTCAGAGACATTCGCTCTCAATGTTTTGTATCAGGTTCGATTTCAAGATTCTTCCTTTTTTCAATTTTACTCTTTAATTTTCCTTGGAAAATTATTCCGACAGATCTCTTTTTTATTTAAATGTTCCTCTACTATTTTTATCCATGATAGTATTTTAATAGCTTTCATAAAAGCTGTTTCCTGTTTCTATTTTCAACTATTTTTCGTGATCCTAGCTGCATTCCCATGGGTCGATTTCGCCCCGCCCACCCAAGATCGAAATTCTAACTTCATTTTCGGTGCTTTCTGCCGACTTAGAAGCTTTTTTTCTCAATTTTAATGCATTTTAATATTTTAAATTTTTATTTTCCCAAAATCTCCAGTATTTTTATTTTTTATTTAAAGCATTTAATCTTAACAAAGGGCAAAAGTCAATCATTTACAGTCACTCAAACACCTACTCATATGAGGTTGTAGCTCGAAAGAGCTGGGTACTCAAGTCATCCACCCAACGATATATTGGGGGACTTAAGTGCGGCATAATGCTTATTTGAAAATCGACAGTGATTTTTCGGTGGTCGCATACATTTTTTGAATCAAACGGTTAAAAAAAAGATTTTCTGCATTTTGTACTTTCACCCTATAACGAAGGTGGTTCAGCTCTTTTAAAAAAATTATCACTCGCTTCCCCTTATTTTGAGTGGTGATTTTAACTTTAACTTCAGTTTGCCAAAAGCTGAGCTGCTCATAGCTTTTATGAATGATGAACTCAAGCTCGAAATGAACACAAATTAGAATGTTTCGACTGCTAACAGTGGTATTGTTATTGACGCTGTTTTTCAACGGTTTTTAAATACTTTGAAATCACAAGTATATGTGTCATATTTTAGTTATCATAAGTCTATTGTCTCCGCTCTTCCCCAAATTGAACAAGAATAATTATTTTTGATAAAATATTGCATTTTTTTACTCCTTTTGTTAATTAAATACAATTTTCATTAAAGATATATTTATTCGGTAGAAAATTATTTTCAATTCATATTTTTTTCAGGAAAAAAGTTAATTTTGCGTATTTACCACGATAACATGTCAGATGTTACACATCATATGCGACTACTGTAAGGCTCGTTTTTTTATGACAGCAGTTGTACTGCAGCGACGTAAATGAGAAAATAATTTATGGTACTACATATGTGCCACAATAACAATGCAAATGTGCCGTAATATGTAACAATATTCTTTTAAAAGATTTATAATACATTTTTTTTTAATTTCCAGTACTAACGTTCACCCTGACATCGGTATCGATAACTTGAAATATTTCGTTATTGAAAGATCCCCAATCTAAATCGCAGCAATTGTGACTGCTATATTCATAAGAAATCCCAAGCGCAAAAATAAACTGATCTCGATGTATTAATTTTCCTGATTGATCAAATAAATTTATTTATCGGAAAAAGACTCTCACGTAACTAGTTGTAATAATACAAATTACTCCTCTACAAGAACTAATAGGGAGGCAGTCTAACAGAACATCCACGAATGCTAATTTTTAACTAAATAAAGCGCTTCTAAAGAGAGAAGCACTATATATGAAAATAATCTCACAAATCCTTGGCCATTGTTCGCCATTACTTCAGTTCACTTCATATGTACTCCTTTTTAGAATACACATTTCTTGTGCAGTTCCTGGGGCAGCGTTTCTCAAACTGTGCGGCGCGAGTATATTGAGAAATCGAACACAATGAATTATTTTTTTTAAAAAAATTATTAATTTACTGAAAGTAGACAAACAAAATACATATTGACATAATAAAACACAAAATACATATTTGCACTCATATAATACACTTATAAAAGTATCAGTAGTGCACAATGTATTTTATAATTAATTTAACAATACAAAGTTAAGAACAATTGAATAACTACCACTGACCCCATGTGCTTGTCAAATATATAAAATTTTTCACAAAAAATAATACTCATCTTGGCAGTTTTTGCGGATTATAATGAAACCCTTAACTGCCGATTAAAAGTTACGTGATTCGCTCCCGAATTTCCACTGTTTTTCCCGTAGGGGCACGCATTTGATGCACTGGGGGATGAAAAGGAATACATAAGTAAAAACTTCTCCTAAATAAATAAGTCCTTCGTAAACACTGTCACTATTGCATACCAAAGCCTTCGGAATAGTTTGAAGGATAGCAGTGCAGAGAGAAGTTCGTACTTTGGAAAGACGTATATGTACGCCAGCGGCAATTAACGCTTTGGCAAGTGAGATGTTACATACGCTAGTGGCACTTAAGAGGTTAAAACCGTATTGTAACTTTAGCGTCAAGTATAATATTATTGAATTCAATACATTGTCATTATATGGAGGGGGACGCAATGAAAATATATATATATATATATATATATATATATATATATATATATTATGATTGAATAGTGGGTCGCAATGGTTCAAGTTTGAGAAGCACTGTTCTGCAGGCTTACCTCGCGAAGCAGCTCTTTATTTTTACTATATTAAGTATTATCCAGAAGATTCTAGATCATGGGCTACCTCTGAGTTCTGAGAAATATTTAGAGTTGAGAAATTTATTTTTCATCTCCCTGCCACCTAATATCGCTAATTCCCATCCTCTATCAGATTCTGTTTTATAAAACGTGTGTTACGTATTTTTCTAGAATTAATGGCATGTTTTGTTACAGATGTACGATTTGGGTAGTCCAGGCAGTAGTGCAGCCAGCAGTCCCGGATGCAAGCCTGCCGAGGATGCCTGCCAGAGCAACAGCGTCACGAGGCACTGTGAGCATGGCGCATGCGTCGGTACCTACAACTCGGCCAAGTGCATCTGCTATCCAGGGTATTTTGGCACTCGGTGCGACAAAGGTGAGAACATTTGATTTTTGTCTTCATAATTCTGGTCCCGAATTGGGAATGTACATATGCCTCAACAACTGGCATCCATTAGCCTTTCTTGAAAATTCACACTCTTACAAATTAAATGATCGTGTAATATTGCAGTGTATTATTCTGCAAATAAAAAGTACAGCAAAAGGATATTATTGTATTTCTAAATTATCATTAGCAAAAAATTCTTTGCTATTTTCGTGAGATCATTAAGTCGACCATGGCTTGGAGTCTAACTCAGGGCTGGTAGTGTTTCAATCCAGCCGTATTTACGAATCCTAATTCCACTAAAAATTCGGTATGTAGAGAGCTCTGATGCTATTTTAAATGTATAGAGCTTGAATCTAGAGATTTGGGTACCAACTGGAGGGGTCGACCTCGTCATCTGGCCATAGTTCAAAACTTACGAGGGTTGTTGGTTTGGTGAGTGAAAATATTGTAAACGGCAGAAATAGACCGGAAGCTAAAGTTGGATGCACCCTTAATTTGAGAAACGTGCAAGACCCCCCTACACTTCATTTCTCTGTTTCGATTTTACACCTTAGAAGAACACTAACTGTACAACAGGAAGCCATCTAATTAATCTTCAGACCATTTAGACTTGATTGGAAGCTGGAATCTTGGCAGACTAATTAATCTCCAGAAAGAAAGTGAACCGTCCCATTCACAAGCCAACAAAAGCGTTATTAGTTTGTCAACATCTGAGATAGCACCTCTTTATTTTCAACAATTTGAGCTCCTTCAGTTTTAATGTGCATCAGACCCTTTACAAAAAAAAAAAGGTTTTTGCGAATTCTGGGGTTAGTCAAGAATTGAAACATGATCATAAGCACCTGAGGATTGAATTTTGATATGAGAAGTATTTGTGGCTCCTAATCCAGAGCCAGCTTGTTTACAGCCTCTGCATCTGATTAGTGTGAGGGTTCACTGCGAAATCACAGGATTGGAAATTAAAGAAACAAAATTTAACTAAAATGAAATTGATAAAAAGAATAAAAAATTTAATATTGGCGTTATAAAAATTACTTCCATTTACTGTAAAAACTGTTTTTAACTAAAAACAGTTCTTTGGTTTTTTAAATGTTTTTAGTTAAAAAACATTTAAGAAATCAAATTTTTATGCGTTTTTTAACTTTTGTTTTATCTTTGTACATGACATATATAAACGAAATTATTTTATGAGATTCAGATATTTTGTCTGTAAATGTGTTGCTTTCATCGTCTTGGATGTTGTTTTTCAGAAACGATCTCGAAGATGTTCCAGCAAAACAGCTACATCAAATACGCCTTATCATTTGAACCGGACCCTTACCGAACGGATATCCAGCTGCAGTTCCGGACGAGGCAGAAACATGGAGAGCTTTTCAGAGCCACCAGTAAGCATGGACGAGAATACTGCATTCTGGAGGTGAGAACCCAATCTTTTTATATCCTACGTTACAAGCTATGTATTGGAATTGCATAAACCATATATTCTTTATTAGGGCACTTAAGTTCAACTTAGATCACAGTCTGTGAAGACGCTTTCACAGAGGTGAAACAGAGCTGATTTGTGGTTTCTCAATTGGGAATGGGGATTTCTTCAAATGGTGCTTTTGGATAATTCCTCAAGTATATTTAGCTTGTTTATGTTCATTGCTATTAATACAAGACTTAAAGAGGCACTCTCAATTTCTGGTTCGAACAGCATCTGGATATTATCTGACAGCCGTAGTGTCATTCAACATCTTTCTAACAGGCATAAGGTGGGTGATAATACAGGTGTGGCTATATTATAAAGACACTAAAACATCTTCTCGCCAGATCCATCAACAATGGGTTCCTGCAACGTTCTTCGCACGTTAGCATCGCGGGCAATGAGATTTCTGACCCCCTAGCAAAAGATGGCGCAGCTCAACACACTATGAACTCGGCCTATCTCACCTATTCAGAACTGCACTCCACCTACATCAACAACAAGCAATCGACTGTTCCTCCTGCTCATCACTGGTATGAGGCTAAACGACCTGGTGGTTCTCTTTTCCTTCAATGCAGCAGGCAGTAACAAAGTATTCTGACTCGTTTCCGGAGTGGCCACCTCCGAAATTTGACTTTTAGGGATGGAAACAAAGTTTTTTCAACCTGTGTAAGGTGTTCTGCCAGCCAGGCGTCTCCAGAATACATTCTTGACTGTCTGGGGCTTTCAAAACAAGATCTGTATGAAGGCCATCTAATGGTGTTGGACATTATGAGAGTGAATGAGATCATAGACTTGGTCTAGCTTGGCTAGACATGGAGATGAAGACATTCTTGTTTATGTGGTGGCAATATATTGAAACTACTAATGGACCAGATGGTTGAAACACCAAATTTCGTGCCATAAACTTACTGTTCACCAGGTGAATAACTGAGTCGCGCAAAAACGGTGGTAATTGGACAGATGGTTCTTAAACTGTGGTCTGTGGTTTTTAATCAGAAGACACTTTGGGGAGTCAATCTTGATTGGGTGCAAATAAATAAATTTAAATTGCATATTTTATTATTCATAAAATATTTCTTTATTTCATACGTATTGTATTCTACATTATTTTAATATTTTAAAAATGTTATGCTTACAGTAAGTTTTTTTTTCTATATATAAATACACCGTCTGTGTTGGTTCTCTCAGATTAAGGGAGATATTGTGTATGTAATTCAATGTTAAGTTTAAAATATATTCGAAATTGATGACTATCACTTTTTTATTCCCACGGGCAAAGTCAACATTTAACCTATTGTAATATGTCCGTTGTATGCCTCTGAATAGTTCTATTACGACCATTCACTCCAAACTAGCGCCGATAGTCTAAAATATGAGTTTTTCCAACCCAATAGCTAGGGCTGCGGTAGCCCAGTGGTTAAGGTATCGGACCATGGCAGGCATGTCCTGAGTTCGAGCCCAGTACCACTAAAGACCCGCCGTGTAGGGCAGCGATGCACGTTAAATCTGTCGAGAGCTGAAACGTCCTCCCGTTGGTGTGGTGTGGTAGTTAGGAGAGGGGGTGCCAGCTCAGGTGTCGTCCACGTCACTTGACCATGGTTCAAAATTACGAGGTCCGTCGCCAAAAGCCCTCGTGTAGCTGAACAGTGCGACGTTAATATTCAATCAACCCAATAGCTCACTTCTAGTGCGGGAATCGAAATCTTTTAACCTATTTCTTTTCATTCTCAGATCCGAGACAAGAAACTGCGCTTGCGTTTCAATCTGAACCACCTTCGTTCATCGGACGAGCACGAACTCTGGCTGCCCAATGTCCAAGTAAGCGACGGCCAGTGGCACACGGTGCGCGTGCTGCGCCACGGCTCAACAGCTAGCATGGCTCTAGACGGTGGCGGGGGTCGCCGTTACAACGAGTTGCTCGAATACGAGGGCCAACACCAGCTGATGATGATAGAAAAGCAGAACGTCATCGCTGGAGGGGACGTTCAATACGTGGGGCCTGGGGTCACCGTCGTCGATAATGACTTCCAGGAAGGTGAGAAAATCACATTTTTTATAAAAAAAATACTACTTCTCGAGGTTATTCATTTTATTTTTCCTCAATAGACTGATGGGTTTTTATGAATTTTGTAAATGTGACTTTTCGTAACACCAAATTTTCCAATACGCAGAGTTTTTCTCTATATTATAAATAAATAAACTGAAAGATAGATTTATAGCTTACTATTTCATAGCTTGGGATTACATTTATTTCGTATCTACATCGATCGATCAGATAATTAAAGCTTCTAGTTTTCTTTGTGTTGAATATTTTTATGATTATTAACCTTTAAGTCTTTGAGTTTTCACCATTTCGATCTTTTACCAGCGATGGGGTTTTTTAGATTTCTTCAAGGCGCATTTTTATTTAAACGCGTTTTGGAATCGTTCCGAAACATGACTTTATTATAAATATTTGACCCTCCAGTCAAATAAACAACAACATAAATAAGATTTTTAAAGCCTGAAATTGACGTTATTTCACACCTAAAAATGTACTAATTCTCGTGAAAGATTGCATTCGAATCTTTATGATTCAGTATAGTGCTGCCATCTATTAGTAAAAGAAACAACTACCTTAGACACGATACACGTGTTCTTAAACATTCAAAATACAGATGAACCGCTGCTATGCGTTCTTAATGGCCTGCGGTTTAAGAATCGAAGAGAGCTAATATACACTCAGGAACATTGAAAATAGCGACCCAAGAAGAAAGCATCGGATTGAAAGGAAATTTAATACACATATGACACAGATGAGAGATTCACTTGATCTCAAAAACAAGACAAACGAATACAGGGTGTGCAACGACACAAATACTGGGCAATTTCAATAGCGCATTGGACCACCTCCACTTGCAATACATGCCGCCACACGGTTTGGCATCGAGTTGATTAGACACCTTATGTTGTTCTGATGCAGATGAGCCCACAAATCTTAAACAGCCAACTCTAAATCATGTACAGAGTGACACGATGGCATCTGCCGTTTTAGCTGATCCCACACGTGCTCTACAGGGAACAAATCGGGTAAGAGAGCCGGCCATGGAAGAGTCTGAAAATGACACAGGAAGTCTTGAGCAACTGTTGCTGTATGCGGACGAGCATTATCTTGCTAAAAAATTGCCCCTGGGAGACCATTTAGGAAAGGTCCTACATGGGGTCGAAGAATATCATCAACGTAACGTTGGCCCGTTAAGGTTCCCCGCATCACAATTAAAGTGGACCGGCTATCATAGGCTATGGTCCCCCAGACCATCACACCAGCTGTGCGGACAATGTGACGTAGAGCAGTGTAGGGGGAATTGTACCACTCACCAGGGCGCCTCCACACCCGTACACGGTTATCATCTTTCCCCAGAACAAACCGGGATTCATCACTAAACACAACCTTTTGCCAATCTGTGACATTCCACATTGATTTGGCTTGGCACCACTGTAGACGCAGTTGCCGGTGTTAAAGGGAGTGCACGGAAAGGGCGCTTGGATTTAAGATTTGCTTCTGCAAGGTGTCTGGAAATTGTTTGTGGAACAATTGCTACGCCTACGTCTGTTCGTATCGTTGAACGAGTCACTGTGGGGTCCACAAGTGCTTGCCGCACGATCCTTCGATCCTCTCTCCTCGTGGTCTTCCTGGTCACACCAGACACGGTTTTCCGCGCATGGGTACCTTCTCGTGTCCACTGCTCCCAACAATTTATAACGACACACTCCGAACGATGCACTTGGCCAGCAACACGGCATGTCGACCAGACTGCAGTTTTCATCTCGATGATCAGGCTTCTCTCAAACTCGTTTAACTGTGAGAAATGTGTTTAGCACGTTTACCTGGCACACACACACATGTTTCGCTTACCAAAATCTTCCTACAATTGGCGGGTAATCTTCACGTTTATGAATCTTCGAATTTGCGCTGGCTTATATAGCACCCTCTTCCTGATTGTAGCGCTACCTAGCGTGTATGAGCATGCGTTTTGGCACAAAACTTGGATCATTTGCATAACACATCACGCTGTACTTATTTGCAAAGTTTCGCGATTGTACTTAGCTTCCTTATTGGGTCGCTATTTTCAATGTTCCTGAGTGTATATTTGATTTTTAAAGATCTTATTAAGGAAAACGGGTTGTACTATGAATGCAATCACCGATCCCAGTGACGAAGTTCGGATGACGTGAGTGGCTCTTTGTTCCAGGTTGCATGAATGACATCCGCCTGGATCAGCGCTATCTGCCCATGGAGAATGGATCCGAAAATGCCGCCGTCCTGGAGTGGAGGAACCTCATCAACAAGTGCCCCTCAATAATCCCTGCCAGGGGATCATCTGCCCCAAACCCTTCATCTGCCTTGATCTCTGGATGTTGCACGAGTGCCGGTAAGTATTGCGTTCATACCTTTCGGTGAAATTATTGAGGAAATAAATTTCGATTTTGGAACATATAATGAGTTCAAATCTCATTGGTGATTTTTTCTGATTTTTGCGATTTTTGGTCTAGATAGGGTAAACTTTCTGTTTATAGCTTGGAATGATTGCGCAGTTAGATTATATGCTAATCATTCTGTGTTTTATGTATTGGATCGCAATGTTTGCTAAAGTGTTTTTTTTTAAATCTTCCTTCCTTTATTTATTTTCTAAATTTTGAATTTAGTTTTTAATAATGTTTTCAGTGTCTATTGTTGAAATCATTCAAGGAATTCTGATGTAAAAATTACGACGATTGAAAGTTTTCTAGATGTTAGGCAAACTTTAAGCAAAAAAAGGATTTCTGTTCGATGCTTACGTGTTTTTGCAATCGCTTTTAAAAACACTCATGTCCATAAATTAAGGATAATTCAGAATCACACAGAAATTGAACTCTAAAATAAAAATTTCACCTGTAGAATTATCACACACATCTTGAAGAAGAATATGCAAATTACAGGAAACCACCAGATGGCGTGGATAGTACGTCACAATGACGAGAGTGTAAGAGAGGGGTATATAAGGAATGGTGGCAAAGAAGAAAAATTGTTCACAAGCGCTTTAAAAGCCTTTCAGTGCCATAACTGCATAGTTATGGAACAAAGGAAGCATTTGGATGATTTTTACGTGGTAGAATTATTGGACGACTGGAATGTGGACGTACCCAGCTGAAAGTATCCGAGGAACTTGGAATCGCCCAGAGAGTCATCTTCAGGCTTTGACAACTATTTCAAGATGATGGTAATGTGAGTAAATGTTACAGCACAGGTCGCCCCAAAGTTACAACGCCTAATGAGGACCGGTATCTGGCAGCTACTGCCAAAAGAAACAGACGGAGAACAGCATCAGTCCTGTTTCGTCAGCTTTCTTCAGCTACCGGTACGACAGTTTCAAGACAGACCGTGTACAGACGCTTAGGACACATTGGTCTGTATGCTCGCAGGCCTGTCAGATGTGTTCCACTTACCGCAACTCACTATCGCCTGCGATTAACCTGGAGTAGAGAGCATGCATTGTGGACACCACAACAGTGGTCTTGTGTGATGTTTTCTGACGAGTCCAGGTTTAGTTTTCAGTCTGATTCTCGCCGGACTTTAATATGGAGAGCGCCAGGTACCCGTTACCACTAAGAGAACACCATTGAACGACACCGTTACGGTGGTGCAGGATGGCTCGTTTGGGGAGGAATTATTTTTGGTTCCAGAACTGATCTGCATGTTCAGAGTGTAAGGATGACAGGCCACATCTATCGCGATGTCATTCTGGAACAACATGTACGTTTGTTTTGAGTGTTGTTTGTTTGAGTTTGCTGGAGTAGAGAGCATGCATTGTGGACACCACAATAGTGGTCTTGTGTGATGTTTTCTGACGAGTCCAGGTTTAGTTTTCAGTCTGATTCTCGCCGGACTTTAATATGGAGAGCGCCAGGTACCCGTTACCACTAAGAGAACACCATTGAACGACACCGTTACGGTGGTGCAGGATGGCTCGTTTGGGGAGGAATTATTTTTGGTTCCAGAACTGACCTGCATGTTCAGAGTGTAAGGATGACAGGCCACATCTATCGCGATGTCATTCTGGAACAACATGTACGTTTGTTTTGAGGTGCCATGTGTGTTGAATTTCTGAATATGGATGACAACGCCCGTCCTCACCGTGCAAACATTGTAGACGAAAGCCTTCAATCGGAGGATATCACCCGTATGGATTGGCCAGCATACTCACCGGACTTGAATCCAATAGAGCATGTGTGGGATATGCTTGGCCGACAAATTGCAGCCCGCCAACCCCCTCCCACCTGTCTACCGGAACTTCGGAGGGCATTGCTTGATGAGTGGTGTAATATTCCCCAAGATCAGATTGATAATTTGATACTCAGCATGCCTAGGCGTTGTAAGGCCTGTATTGCATCGTCCGTGAGAAATACTCCGTATTAACCATGTTATACTGTTTTTGTAAATAGGTTCTTTTTTTGAAGTTTGCTCCACGGAGTAACAATCGCAATTTTTATTAATTATGTCAAACATATATCATCTTTTTTGCTCTTTACCTTTTGTTTAATAAATAGACTTTAAAAATAAGTCAAATTTGTTTTGCTTCTGTCTCTTTCTTTGCCTGAACTTCATTATCCTTAATTTATGGACATGAGTGTATATTGTATTGAATTTGTGGGAATAGAGATATACACAGAGAGAGATAGGAGATAGGAAACATTAGCGTCTTGGTTTCAAAAATAGAGTTAAATGAATATTTATACTTATATCATTCATTAAATGCTTTTAATTTCTTACTAAACTGAAATTATTTTATAAAGTACTCCCTGTGTGACAAAGAGAAAATAATTCTAGAAATCTTCGAGTAAGGGAAGTTTTCCCTGATAGTTCTGTTGTACTCTGTTGATTGTGTATGAGTTGTATGAATGAGATTCAGAAAATATATATATATTTCCCAAGTTTTTCAAAAGTCACAGTCATTTTCAATAACTCTTGCAAATTTTTGTAATTATTGCTAACATAAATGTTTTGGCGTTCTTATTTTTCTAGAAACCTCTTCATGAACTGAGGTTATATGAGGCTCTTTTAACACGATTTTATAAGTTTCACTTATATGTAATGAAGTCTTTGAACTCGATTTTTACTCACTTTAAAAGGTCAGATTAATTCGAAATTTGGCACACTTGTCAAGGACCGATGACAACATAATAATTTCATAATTTTGTTTCATTGTTCTAATCAAGATCCTCAAAAATAAGGATTTTAAGGATTTCGAGATTTGACGACTAATTGCTTAAACTATTTTCAGATTTAGCGACTAATTCCATATGCCATTTCTAGATTTGGCGACTAATTCCAAATTTAGTGACTAAAAGATTAAGGTGCAATTCTAAAACCACAAATTGGCTTGTGGTTAATACAAATAAAACAAAAAAAGTGTTCTTTATGTGAAAAAGGGTAGGGTGGGTGCGTAGTTTTTCTGAAAATGGAAATTAAAAAAAGACTTGTGTATGTGTGAATAATAATAGTTTATGTTCTAACTACTAAATATTTTTTTATTTTTATAAAGCAACACATTTAGAAGTGATGATACGAATTAACATTATAGCAATACGTTTAAAAAGTGATAAATTTTAATTTTTAGTTCGATTCACTATAAAAGTGTGTTTTTTTGGTTTTTTTTAAACTAATTTATTTCAGAGAAAAATAATGAAAGATTATCGAAAATTATAAAAAAAAAAAACATGAAACATTCATTCGAATGTCTGACTGCTTATTAGGTTTTTATAGGATCTTTTGGTGAACAATTATGGTAGGCAGATCAAAATTTATTGATGCAATATATTTATTTCAATGACCACTTCCCCATTTTATTCTAAACGAGATGTGAAATTAGCCTTATTTTTTTTTTGTTACTACTTTCCGTTTCCTCTCGGATGTTCTCTGGGAATCTGCCAAAAGGACTTTTATTCGACCTCTCTTATGAATAAGAACAAGGAGGGTAGTAAAACGTAGAACAAAAACTTTTACTCCTTACTTTGACCGTTTTTAGTGGCATCCAAGTACAACAGTGTCATTGATTTTGTTACACGTACCCTCACAAAGGGGTTGTTTAGTTCATTGAACTTCAATAAGGCTGAATAAAGTGGACAGCAATTACATTTTATGACTGTTTGCGTTTTGAAATTCCATTCAAAAGTAAAATCTAATAAACTGGTAGTTTTTAAGATATTGTTTAAAAATGCATACGTGGACATTTGTTTTGCAATATTTTCTCCCCTTGTAGAATTCCATTTTATTGAGAAAAGTACAACAATAATAACACTCTTACAAACTATTGCCTATGAATTTTCTGAAATAAATGTTATAAATTTAATTTAGTAAATTGAGCAATTATAACAATTGTTACGAAAACTATTCATTGTACAATGACTAAAATTTTTTCAATAGTTTGGGCCTGCTCAACTTTCTCCAAATTAAGAAAAGGGGGGGGGAAACGAAACGCTTTTTTACATTTTCAAGATTATAGTTAACATAAATTACATTAATTTTAAGGAAATTATTCTGACTGAAACCTTTTATTGCGACTAGTCTAGCAACTACTTTTATAAAAATATAATTGCTCTGAGATTTTTTATTTGGAATAAAGAGAAATAAAACTTTGCTTTATGAGACTAAAAATTTCTTATTTATCAAAGGCTATACAAATTTATAATTAGATATTCAATGCACACACATAAATAGTTGATTATCGAAATAATAGAAACACACCTGTGAATAAAATTGATATTTTTGAATGCGCTTCATAAGCAATAAAATATAACAATTAGGACCATTTTTTTTATAAATGGAAATGTATATATCTTAGTAGTAGTGGCAACGTTTTTGAAGTTCTGTAAGTCTTGTATTTTTTTTCTTTCAAAAGCGTAAATTGTTGGACCTTGTAGATTTTCACAGAGGCCAAATTATAGGAACCCATCTACCTGGAGCAATCTGTATTACACGTCAAAGGCGGTCCTACACTGATAAAAGATTCCTTATAAATCTGAAGTGTTCCGCCTGTATATTGTAAATTGGTTTCAATACAACGAAGTTTAAAGGTTATGGACGTTTTACTTTTAAGTAAAATGAAAAATTCCTTTAATTTGGGGGCATTTATGGTATTCAATGTCAAGTGAAATTGAAAGAAGCCAAAAGGGAATGAGATTGCATGTTTAAAAAAATCAAGAATTTACATGTGATAAATATTTCTTCCTTTGATTACTATAACTGAGATAGAAAGTGATCGAGTAGAAGATCGTGAAATAGAAAGAGGAACATTTCAAAGATACAGATTTCTATGTAATATTTGGAATGTTTACATATATTTAGTACTCATACTCATCTTTTTGTGTGGGGGGCTTTTTATTTTATTGTTAAATCTGCTTCCTTAGTTTGTAATCTCATTAATTGGCATTTTAAAAAAAACTTTAAAACTGTTTTTTATATTAATTGAGTTATTTTTCAATATAATATATCACGTTTATTTTTTTATATTTGTATTTATATTTGAATTGACATTATTTTGATAATGTTTTTGATTTTTCAAGTACAACCTGACCCCGTTAACACGCTGTAGTAGTACTCCATAATCACAAAACTCATTGAACCGTGAGTTACAACACTCATATCAATTAAACAATATAAATACCAACATTTTGATAGGAGTTTCTGTGCGATTTTATTTGTTACGAAAATTAACTTTGATCTTAATTTTGACACTCAAACTATTTAAAGAAAATTGAATTTATTGGTTTAATGGGGACTGGATTTATTACTTATTTTTTATTTTTTTATTTATTTATTTATTTATTTTTGGCATTCTCTTCCTCTTCTTAATATCTTTGATGTCAATGATAAAATGGCTGAATACGTATAGCTAATCTCCTTGATCACAATATACGGAAAAAGAATATATTACAAAATAATATACAAATGGAAACATTTCACTTTCCAAGAAATAATCTTATGTATATATAATTTAAATAATCATACTAAATTGCCATAAGTTTAATAAAGTTGAACTATAAATAAAATATAATAAAACAGTATGGGTCAAAAAATAAAATATCCACAGTAATTTAATAGGAAACTCTTAGACTCAGGAACTAAAATTGTTGGATTAAACATAATTTCAAGCCAACCAACTTTTTCCTATATTTATCTATACAGCTGTGCTTAAAACAGAAAATAGTGTAAGAATAAGTTTCTAAAAATACCATGTGATTAAACATTAATCTACATACCAAAGCTAAGAAAGCAAAAACCTAAATAAATATATTAATTTTGGTGCTCTTCCGTTCGGCCGGCGCAAACCAAAAAGTCACCAAAAATGATACAACCGACGCCAAAGAAGTATTCCCGCTTTTACCAGCACATTTTCAAAACAAGTCTGATCTTGAACACATCACGCACAGCTCAGCACATCCCAATCAAACAAATCACATCCTACACAAAGCAGTGTGTCATTTAAGGATAAACTGTTAAAATATATTTAAAACGAATTATAATTCTGGCTAAAACACTCACACATAAAAAAAACCATAGAATTTAAAAAATAATGACTTGTAGCGCTATCTTGTGAATCTACGTAGGAATGAGGAGTAAAAACTAATATAAAATAAAAATTTCAAAGTAAGTGAGTAGAAATGTGTGGAGAAAGAAAATTAAAAAAAGAGATAGCCATGATCAATAATAGTTTTAACTATAAAAATATGCCTGAATGACTTCCAATCCAAATATAAACATTGATGCTTTTTTTGATCTCATGATGTTTTTCGAACACAAAATGTATCTCCTAAAATGATGATTGCTATTGAGGGAGCCATGGTAAAAGCGCGCTGTTGAATTGCGTGTTAACGGGTTCCGATTGTGCAGAGTAATTTTGATTTATTTTGTATTATGTTTAGAATGCAATGTTTATGTGATTCAACGTATTTGCTCAGAGACTAACATAGTTTGAAACAAGTAGTGAAAAATGTGCTTACAACTTTTGCAACATGAGCGAATTAATTTTAATTTTATGATTACATATGCCAAATGAAAGAATGAGAATAGAGTGTCTGAACACTTCAATATAGAGTTGCGTTTCCAAATAAAAAATGAGTTTCTTTCGTCGGAATAATTATTCAGAAGTAGCAAACTCAATGTAAATATTCAGTTATTCAAGTGCTATATAGTTATTCGAAAAAGAGTTATGAAATAATTGTTTTAATAAATCAGAGAATTTCATTCATCAAAGATCCATTTAATATAAAACAAACAAAAAAGAAGAAAAAAACTATTAATGATATTCTGATCGATGGAGATTTCTAATATGTGTTTTTAAATTGTTAATAATGCTTTGCGTTCAGAGTATGACCTTCCAATCAACTTGCACAATATTTTGTGTCAGGATTACACTTTAAACCAAGAAGTAATGCTTTATTTAAAACTATCTATCATTAAACATCAAATTATACAAAGTATTTTTTTATCCATGCTGTTTATTAAATTCAACGGCCTATTGTTCTTGAAGTTATCTGTCAATCAGTATTCAATAAAGTGTTATGCATTCTGAAAAAGGAACAATTTCCTTGTTCCACACATTCTGTAACTTAATTCCTCCTCACGGAGGATTTGTCATTCTGCATTTGCCATGTGTAACCACCAGCTTGAACCCTTCCCTCCCCCTGACTAACTTCCCTACTAACCCCTCAAGGTGCCCCGAAGGCTTCACGATCACGGAGGACGGCAAGAACTGCACAGACGCCAACGAATGCTTGAGTGACCCCTGCCTCAACGGAGGCTCGTGCGTTAACCTGCCCAATGGTGAGGGCTACTACTGCATCTGCCCCGACGGCTTCGGGGGCTTGTTCTGTGGGGCGCGCCACGAGGAGAAGGTGATGCGCCTCAGCATGGCCGCCCTCGCAGCCATTCTCATCTGTCTGCTCAATATTCTCAGTAAGTGTGCTTCCCTTCCCTTACTAACTCTCTCGCGCGTTTGGATGGCGTCGTGGTGACACTGATCAGGAGGTTGATTTTTCAGTTCCTAACCAATAGGGTAAGCTTCCTCCAGCCCAGTGCACAATCCCCTTGGGGTCAAATTTTCGTAATAGTCTCTTTTGTAGCGGTTCTCTACTCCTTGAAAGGAATATGCCAGCCAAATTTCAAATTTGCATTTGGCCTCAGTGGTCGAGTGGTAGCGTCTCGCGCTTCCACACCCCAGGTCCGAGGTTCAAACCCCGGGAGGGGCAAGGTCGACTCAGCCTTTCATCCCTTCAGTGGGTCGATAAATGAGTACCAAGCTTGCTTGGGGACTTAACACTGGGGCTTAGCGTCAGACAGACAACCTGACTGGAACATCTGCTCATGCACCTCAGAGCCCAAGGTGTCGTATACTGAGTTGGGCACAGTAGGTCTTGGCCCTTATGGGCTGTTGCGCCACTGAGTTAAGTTTCCTCCAGCAGTTAGCTGACTTGAATAGTGGGACACTCTTGTGTGTGGTTTCCAAGGAATTCTTCATAAATAACTCGAATGCTACCTTTATGAAGGGAGGGAATCTTTGAAAGTAATTAAGAGACTCAGGTTTCACAACAGATATATCGAAATACAAAAATAGTTACAATGATAACTTTTACTGTCAAAAACTTGCCGAAAACTCACTGATCACCAAAACAATTAATATGATGTATTCTTACATTAAATATGATTAAGGTTCGTGGGCGCAGCTACCGCCGTATCAATGATACAGTGCCTCCAAGCTGTAGGGGCTGTGTAGCTACAGTCCCACTCTCTTATATATAAAAGGGCCCCGAAGGATACAGAGCTCACTTGGAACTAGCTACTCCAGAGTCAAAACTACAGATACATGAGTATTAAGTTCTAAATCACGTGATACAAAATGTCAACTACATCAAGAAATGTTGTCATTTTTGTTTTACGCAAAAATATGTACAGTCTGATGGATAGACCCACACTAACTCAAATTCCAACGATCTTTAACTGCATGTGTTCTATAATACTTACCAATCCCTCGTAACACCACGATGCCATCTTTTTTATCTTAATGTTGTGATGATTGTATTCCAGCTGCCCTCGAGGTCTTCGCCGACATCCCCATGACCGGAAGCAATGCATCGACGAAGATGAGTGCCAGGAAGAGGCGGAGCTATGCTCGGAAGGGGGCACATGCCACAACCTCCCCGGAGGACGAGGTTACTTCTGCGTGTGCCCCCCAGACCGTGACCTTTGTTTCAACTGCAGCTGCGACTCACTGGTCACGGTTACAGTGCGACCAGAGGAATCTTCCACACTCGTCATGGGATATGACGCTTTGGCGATCATTCTGGCTTCTGTGGCGACGCTGCTGAGTAAGGATTATGGCGTCATATCGCGTCCTTTGCAGAAAAAGAAACATAAGTCCAGAAAAAAAAAATTTGCATGAAATATATTTGTTATAGTCTCGGATTCTAACAAAAAGGGAAATAAAAGTCTTCTAATTATATGGATCTTATTTAATATCAGCAAAATGTACTTTTTAAGGGGACATGTTACGATTTATACAAACATTTTTAATTTAATGATTTTCGTAATTTTTTTGTTTTACTCCTATGTATATTCAATGTGTAAAACAGATTTTGTGCTCGAAATTTCATAAAAAGCTAACCATTTAATTTTGTAAGGAAAAAACTTGAAATTTATGAAGTGATTTTAAAATGCTACTCTCTCTCTCTCTCACACACACACACACACTCCTCCTGCAAAATTTCACATATATATATATATATATATATATATATATATATATATATATATATATATATATTGATTTGAAATTTGATTTACGAGTACGTCAAACTATGTATAACAAAAGTTGGTATGTGTTTTGCGATAACATGATTGGTATTCGTACTATACTTATTTCATGAATGCTTATTGAAAATTCCTTAAAAAATGTGCAACTTCTAAATTCAATTATTTTTTAAAAAATAAGCATTTCTTTGATTGAAAAATGTATACCAACTTTTATTTGATGTACTATTAGCAACAAGTGAAAAAAATTTCCAAGTATTAGGCACAATAGAAAAAAAAAGCGTTATCTCATTTTAAATGAAGACAAACTAGTTATTTTATCTTTCCGAGGTAAGTCAGTTTAAAGTTTTGATTTACCATTGGAATTGGAATGTGAATAAAAACAAACGTAAAAGTTATCACAACTCTGCATTTTTTTAAACTTAGAGCTTTCAAATTTTGTGAGTTCGTAGAAAAGTGCATAAAAAATAATTTAAGATAAAAAAATTACATTTGATTTTTTTACCGATTTTTGTCAATTGAATCGTACTGTGTCCCCTTGTTGCTAATACAGAAAATTTTAACGATCTAAGATAGCTCGACTAACCAATAAGAACATGAAATATTAAAGTTCCCGTATTAATATGCATTTATGTTATAGTATTACATAAAAACAAAATGTGAGCCTTTTTTTCTATAACCGAATTTTTTTTAATTCCATTATCTTTTTAAATAAAATAAATCACATTCTATAGTTTTTCAACATTTTTTTAAAACATCTTCGTAAATATTTCCAATTTTTTAAATGAAAAATTGTTTTTCTTTTTGGCTTGAGTGACTTTTTCTCAAATATGCAGTGTGCAACTTAACACTAATTGGTGTCATATCAGAAATTATATGACAACAGACCTGTTTGTATATACGTCCTGGACATGTAATGCGCTACTATATATGGCACTGATACGCCGACCAAAGTGTAAACTGCCTTCTCGCCGTTTTATAGGCCGATAATGGATTCTATAAAAATACTTTAATATCAAAAGGATTTTTTTTTTTTTTTGGATATTTTCAATTAGTACAGTTGTGTGTCTACATTTTTTTCGAAAATAATACATCCATTTATATGACACAATTCAAATCTGTATAATTTTCCAGTGAATGAAACCTAACTTTATGAATAACTTCAAAAGTATGAATTTTTAAGACAAGTATCACGGAACGAAAAGTTCTCTCTACAAAGAATCGCGTACCAAAGAAATTATATTTGGGAAAAGAGCAGCTATACCCTTGTTGGAGGATGTCTTTGGTGGAAAGAATACATCATCTACCTTGAGATGGTTTCAGATAAAATTAAATGTTAGAATATATTATAGAGTTCTTTACTATGAATTGTCATTTTTTGATCATGGATAGTATTGTTCACATATACATCAACGCTAAAGATTTGTATGAGACCTATAAGGTTTTTTTTTATATATAACTGCTAGTTTTCAGTGTTTAACAAAGTGGCGACAAAGTATGTGATAGCGCTTTGTAAGAAAAAATTGCATAACTGGAAAAGTGTCCCATTTTATAACTTTATTCCAGGTAGCTTATGTTGGTAAGATTAAAGATTTTATTCCCAAAATTTCCAACCGAACCGGACGTGACTCTAGATGTCTTATTGATTACAAAACACAATAAACTTATCTCAATGTATTCATTTCATTGACTGATCAAATAATTTAATTTCCGGTGGGAAAACTTTCTCGCATGACTAAATTATAATAACCGAAGAGCATTTATTTGCCACGAGTAACAAGGATTTCGAGTTGCTGTTTCTAATGCCACCTGATTGAAAGAGTCAGATCGAGGCAAACGAAATTCATCATGGCAAAGGGTTAGTTTTTTTATGTTTGTTGTTAGCCGCAGCATTAAGCAACATACAAACAATAACTACATAACTATTTGGCTCGGTTCCACCCCAATTTTGAGGGAGAGGACTTGCGGCTCGGCGAATATTTAGAGGGCCCCACACCGCACAGACACTATCCATTTACAAACATTCAGGCCTTCTCCGGTATTCGAACCCAGACCCTAGGGTACAGAAGTCAGTGCCACAAACTACTGTACTGGATGGACTATGGGATGTAGAGAATATAAATAAAAGAGCATCCACACCAATGGAGGCAGTCCTTATAACTGTGTATAATTTAATAAATCGGTACACTTAACTGTTGTATCCTAACGAATTGTTGACTAAGTGGCACATACTCTATTCACTAGTCCTACAACTTCAGTCCAATATATACATGTAATCTCATGAACATGAGATTACGTGTACACACGCACGTATACATTTTTTCAGTAAGAAGGTTACAGTTAAGAGTAATGTTTTTCTGATATTCAAAGTATTTTATCCTAAGCATGACAACAAGATATGAAACACATCTTGATATTTTTCTATATATATATATATATATATATATATATATATATATATATATATATATATATATACATCTTTTGAACTACATTTATTCAATACTTTCTCGAAAAACTAAAAAAAACGCAGTCTTTGACTAGAGAATAATGAGGATTGCGAACAGAAAGAAGCCACCGATGGTCATTCTATTTGAGAAAATTCAAAAAAGTTTACGTAATCCTCAAATTCAATTACAATCGGTGGAAATTTCCCCATTTCGAGCCGACGCTACTCATTATTTAAGTCCCCTTTCAGAAAGGACTGAAGTCAGAAATTCCATTTGGTATCGGTGGAATTCAATGAGCTTCAAAATCTTATGAAAAGGTGCGTGCAAACATCAGCGTTCGATTCGTGCAATACAGCATAATGGAATCGAGGGGGACGGGTGGCTCCACCCCTATCTTTCACATGACATGGAATGTTTCGAACAGATACCATCACACACACATCCCCTTTCGATTGTTTAAAGACAAGATTTATGGGTATCTGCGAGAAACAGAAACTTGTTCGAAAATTCGAGGACACTGAGTGCAGTTGTTGTGAGTGCGGATTCTGCATTTAGAAACTGTCTTGAGCATGCTCGCCAGGAAAGCATGTTTCGGATTCGAATGAAAGGATTCCGGGAGATTTCGTCGATTTATTGAATAAGAATGGTTGTGTTCAGAGCTGCATATAGAAGGCTTGCAGAAGTATGAATTACTAAATAGTAGAGTTAAATCCTTCCATTTCGACCACTCCAACGAATTAGGACTCTCAATGAAGCCACTAAAAAAATTGATCTTTAAAATCATCAGTCTGAAAATTCTCTGAACAATTACACGATTAATGCATTGCATTCATTTCTTCCTTTGTGAATCGACTATTATTTGCGGTTGAGAATCTGTTAATATACAATCTATAGCGATATAAATTGAAAGTTATATTCTGCTTCAAATATTTATTTCTAAGGATTAAAATTAAAAAAACAATTCCCAGCTATGAATATATGCAATGAATCCTGTAGAACGTGTAATAAATCTGAATGGTTGCAAGGTAAAGGCTCCAAACACACACATCCGCATGAAAAGGAAACCCATTCTCTGAGTTGGAGAATATGTTTGCCTTTCAACTTTAGTACGTCCCCACGCTGCTTTGATTGAAGCACATTGTCAACAATGCTTTTGAATTTGAAGGGAAAGCGGCTTACCGAGAACAGAGAAGTGCAGGAATTTTATGAGTTTATTTCGTTATTTGGTTTCACAGTATGGACGAAACAGTGCATTTGTTACTCTGAATGAGTTTGCTATTAGACTAGATACAAATGGTTCTTTTCACTTACAATTTTTGTTTGTTGTGTTGCACAAATTCTGTGACGCCATAACTAAATAAATACACAAATCTGGTGACGTAAATCTCTAAAATAATTATTTTGTAAACAGCTAATTTCCAAAGGGGTTATTACATTGGAATACTCTGCATGCCTGTGTTTTTCTGTCGATACCACATTTGTCAAAATCGTTGGAACACATTTATTTTACTTTCTTAGTGAAATAAAGAAAAAATTTAAAACAGGCAAATGTTCAAAAAACAATCCTAGTAAATGAATACATTTTGTTGTCGGTTGTGTTTAACATGTGACTAATATTCATAAGCAAAAGATGTTCTGATACAACCAGGGGCGCACACAAGAGTGTCCAGACCCCCCAAGCCCTTGATTTTTTCCCCGATATAAATCTAAGTAAATAGTACGTAAAAATTAATTAAGTATTTGTTATTAATCAGATTAATTTTATTAATTAATGCTAATTATTTATTCAATAATTATTTTTTTACTGTTTTTTGTTCCCGAAAATCGACAAAATCAAAAGGAGCATGATACAAGAATGGTGAACTTTCGACACCAGACTCCCCCTCCCTTGAAAACTTCCTGTGTGCGCTTTTGGATACAACCATTGTGCACTAACAAGTAGTGCCTTTGGACTTCAATACACATCTCCCAGCAATTTAGCCACAGTCGAAAAAGAACAGGTGCACCTCATTTGAGGTTGCACATCTCTTGTCACATTCATCGTATCATTAATTCTGGTATCTTATAAAGTGGTTTGGGTGGGAGTTTTTTTCTAGTGAATGAAAATTGATAAATTTTACATACAATTTAATTCATGAGTGAAAAAATGTAGGCACACACGTCCTAACACATCGGTGATTTTCCGCCAATTGCCAGAGGAAAAATTTATGCATGCTCGTCGGGATAGCCCATATAAGTACAACTCAATTCACTTCGTAACGTCAGTGGCACACGTATTGAAAGTTACGGTCATATATCTTTTGAACACATTTCTTACTGTGAATTTCTTCGCAGTAGAATCCTAAGTGTACAAAGAGATCATAAATCCTATGTCAGTGGTGGGCAATTGTTTTGGATCGAGGGTCACATTATGGAAGAGCAGGATAATGGAGGGTTGTCGCACCATTTTAAAATTATTACATTCATTAGTTTTCATTTCAGGAAAGCTAGAAATTGTACCTTTAAAATCAATACATATAGCTTAATAAAATAGTGGCAGTTTTATACAGTTTATTTATTACGTAGTTTCAAATCATGTGGAAGCTGCAAACTCATTTAATTTTAGAATCAGTTTAACTAAACAAATGTACCCTATCACACTTTTCTACATTTTTTTTAAAATTAGGAATCAAATTACTTGTAGAAATTCACATCACATAGCCTGCAAGTTTCTATCAGCCAAATTGCATCTGTATCTACCTATGTTGATCTTCATACAAGAAAAACCTTTCTCACAAATGTTTGGTTCATTAGTTTCGGCAAGAGTGTCAATATAAGGAAACACTTCCAAAAGTTAAGCGTGGAGAGGAAAATGCTAATTTCCGGAAGGCAATCAGAATTGAAGAGGATGCAATTCGCTGCAGACATAGATGGAAGTATGCAAATATGTTAGGTAACAGCCAATCGTGCTTTCATGTCAAAAAATATGCAAAAAGGGCAGTCTTATAAGAAGCCAGCTTTATGAAGGGTTACAGAAGTTGATTGTAAGTGCTGATAGAAGGCGTTTAAAACTTTCGTACTATTTGTTTTCAAGACATACGTGTTTCAATGACTTCCAGAAAACGAATGGAACATTATGAGCGCTGGCATGCTGTGGGGTGCATTGAAGAAGGGCAGTCGATCACAGGCGTTGCTCTTTTCTTCGGCGTTCATCATTCTGTAATTTCACGTTTATGGAAACAACTCCAAACCACACAGACAGTTGTCCGAAGGCCCGTAGCTGGTCGACCAAGGGTTACAACCCCCGCGGAAGATCAATATATTGCTATTGCAGCCAAGCGGAATCGCACAGCGACCTCCACACGTGTGACATCTATGATTACAGCGTCGATTGGTAAGGCTGTATCTGCAGCTACTGTACGCCAAAGATTACATATGAATGGACTGTATGCCCTGGTACCTCGAGTTTGTGTTCCTCTATACGTCCAATCAAGAGGGGCACGATTAAAGTCGTGTCTGGAACATGGCAATCGGACGGTGTCTGACTGGAGCAATGCCATGTTTACTGATGAGTCAAGATTTGCTCTGGAGCCAGATGACATGCGTATAAACATATGGCGTAAACAAGGAACACGCAACAGCCCTAAAACATCACCTAATATAACGCATTCCGAGGCGGCAGCATTATGGTGTGGGCAGGGATTTCATTAGGATACCGCACTGTCCTGCACATCTTTAAACGGGATTCTGTGTCGGCTGTCCGGTATCGAGACGAAGTCCTAGAACCCATTGTGAGATTGTACGATGCAGCAGTTGGCCCTACTTTTGTTTTAAAATGCACGTCTCCATAGAGCTGACATCGTCGATGACTACCTGGAGAGTGAAGGAATTGCGCGTATGGCATGGCCAGCATATTCGCTCGACCTTAATCCCATTCAAAATCTTTGGGGGGCTCTCTGCTGTGCTGTATCTTTACGTTTCCCACCTGCAGCCACTCTTATTGAACTGAAAACTGCTCTACAAGAAGAATGACGATTGCTTAATTCTGCGGTGGTTGACCACCTAATTGAAAGCATGGTCAGAAGGTGTAAACTTTGCATACAGATGAGGTGGGATCACATACCCTATTAATGTCCTTTTTTCATTTTATGCTGTTTATTTTCACTTTATACATAATTCTGTTTGTCTCCAGCATGACATTATCTGATAACTTACAAAAATTTAATATTGTTTTCATTTCTGTATATAATAATTGATTTTGCTTTATGTATAAATATATATGCTACTTTACTGCCAAATTTTGTGTCAATAAAAGCAGTATTTGTTGATTTTTTTGCATTTTACATCTTCGTGCTTAACTTTTGGAAGTAAGTGTATTTGAGTGTTGAGTGATAGCCGAAGCTGTATTTAGCATCTAGTCTGAATGGTAGAGGCATTGTGACAGAACGACAGCGAGTATTGATCAGCTTTTTAATTTCTTGAGTGCCGATGTTAAGATCTTTTTTCAGTACGCCGTACATGAATGTCTGCAGGAATGAGATTGCAGATGGTTTGAACTGAAAGGGCAGCCATTATGATTCTACCCATGATGGCTGCCATACTTTTTCAAAAATTGATACTTGAGTCAAATAAGATATCGTTTCTTCCCGGAAGCAGGCTCTCGTATAAAAATGGTATGAAGAAAACTGTCTTGGTGCTGTTTTGATTGGAATAAGCAGTAGGCGAGATGAAACTATTTTTGCTGTGCTTCGTAGTGTTCACACTCCTGCCCAAGGCTTGTATTAGTTGCCATGAGAGTCAGCTTCTCTCAAAGTTTTGATGCAGTTCTTCCTTGTTTTAAAAAAACACAGGATCTATATATTATATATTGATCTATATACTTTTGTCGATCAAGAGGGATAAGAAACAGCAACAACTTTTCGGTTGTCAAGGCAGGCCACAAGAAAATCCCTTGCAGGTCGAATGTGACCCATAGGTCGCTATTTGCCCACCCCTGCCCTATGTAAAACCATCGTTTTCATCTGGGGTAAGACTGCGAAGGTGGTCAGTGCATTACATTTCAGACCATACACTTATCTATAGACCACCATCGCCTCAAAAATTGCAAGATTGTCGAAACTCTTGTAAAAAGTTTGTTGCTGATTGATGAGATCCCGTGACATCAGGCTAACCAATAATTGATCTACTTTAGCAAACTTTCGAAAAAGTTGGGAAACCCGGTTCGGTTATTTTTTCGATGAGCTCAATTTGTTTTCTCCAATGAAAAAAAAAGTTAAAGCTTCAAAGCTTAATTAACATTTTTGCTTAGAGTTGGAACATGAAAATTTTTTACTTTGGCACTGAGGCTTTTCGCTTTGATGGGAATGATTCTTAAGCCTTATTCCCATGAAAAAAAACTTTTTATCCCTTGACAAGAATAAGAGGATGGTGCTGTTTATTTCTAATATGCATGTTTTTTTTTTCTGTGTGCTTGCAGTCTTGGTGCTGGTGATCGTGGCGTACACGCGGAACCGTCGCCCTAACCAGAAGTACGGTCACGGCGACGTGGACGACGACGTGCGGGAGAACATCATCAGTTACGACGACGAAGGGGGCGGCGAAGACGATATGAACGCCTATGACATCACGCCCCTTCGCATCCCCATTGACTCTACGGGAACGCCCATCGGCGCAAAGCCGGGCCCTGAAAAACCGCCCATCAAGGAGGCTAGACAGAGACAGAGTACGTATATTAATCTCAATCTTTTCCACGTATGTGTTCCCCATTTGTGCAGCAGATAATTCATTGATAGAGAAATTGATAGATTACCAAAATAATCAAAGAAATTAAGAAAGAAAATTAAATAATTAAAACTATTCATGTTGACTAATGCAAGTAATTTTTAAGTATTTTATGCTAATTCGTGGTAAAATAGGTGAACTTTTCTTTTCAATGAAAACATAACATTTTCAGGGAAATTAAAAGTAGAGAAGCGCACCATTTTAAAGATTCCTTTTTTCTAATGTAATCGCAAAGCTATATTACAACACGCACATCATGTGAATAAGCACGAAATTTCCTGATGCCTCATTATTACATCTCAACGCATTCTTTTTTCTTTCTTCCTGCAGTTCCCCCTGGCGGCCACCCGGACGGTGTGGGTGATTTCATTCGTGACCACCTAGACAAGGCGGACAACGATCCCAACGCTCCCCCTTTCGACGATCTGCGTAACTACGCTTACGAGGGCTGTGGCTCCACCGCGGGCTCCCTCAGTTCGCTGGCCTCCGGTGCAGAGGACAACGAGCAGGACTTCGACTACCTCAACGGATGGGGGCCGCGCTTCCAGAAGCTCGCCGACATGTACGGCCCTGGCGACAGCGAAGAAGACTAGCCCTTCTGCGCCCCGCCACAAGAAGATTCTAGTCACTCGCTCTTTGTAGAGAGAGGACACAAAAACAAAGGGAAAAATTCAATCTATTCTTCTCACATTTTCTCCACACATGAAAACAAAAAAAGTGCACACACACTCGACGACTGTTTGGATTTAATTATTGTCGTAGTTCGCCTATTGAGTAATATACCATAGTTATTTGATTTAAAAGGAACCGAAAGCCTACTTTAGAACTGTCTGGCTGAAACATTTGCATCTTCTATTGGTTCAGCCCAGTCTGCAAAAGCACCACCTTCGATAATGTGTTCGGGTTAAGCAAACTGTCTGCAGCTTTTGCCACGGCTCACCTGAGCTCGAGCAGTCTGGCAATGTCTTTCTCTTGTTCAGCGATGAATAGTATAGAGCTGTGTGAAGACCAATCCATGGCTCTCTGCATGCCAATTTAGACAGAAACAATTTGTGAAATTGGGCCACATCACTGACTTGCGTAGAGATGATCTCAATACCTTCGAGGATGTATTCAAAAGTCGCCATGGTAATGCATCTAAGGTATTTCTTCTCTCGACCCTTTTCGGTCGATTCGAAACAAAGTATCGCGCGTAGCGAAGGAAGATGACCGACTATCAAATTCTGTGTCTTAAAATTTAAGAGAGAAATACATTTAAAAAGGGTAGATTTAAAATGGACTGCATCCCGCAATGCATTAAAGAAAGAAAAACGTTGTATAGAAGCGAAGCATGTTCTGTTTCTTTTTTTATTTCGTGTGTGTGCATGTTTAGAAGTCGTAGATGGCAACAAGTTTATTTTTTTTTTTAAAAAAAAGAGAGAGAATACCCAATTACACTGAAACAAGAAGAATGCCAGAAACATTTCGTCTGTCTTGCAATCTGTGTGTTCTGAACGTGGCTCAAGCAAAGCTTCTGTGTTTCGTTTTCCATCTGCACATCGTTCGGAACACACGGAAAAACAACAACAAAATACTGATCTCGAAAGGTCACTGTTTCCTATTTATTTCCTCTGTTTTGCTCTTTTTCTTTGTTGTCGTTTTTCTACTCCAAACTCACGACGAAAGACACTTTCTCGATTTAAAAAAAAAGTGCTCTTGAACTCTGCGTAAGTAGAAGGTTTCGCAAATCCAAAGACGTGATTTGGGAGAATCATTCTCCATAGAAAAAAATGTCTTTGGTTTAGTCCGTGCTCTTTTCTCCGAGACCAAAAAAAAAAAGAAAAAAGAATTAAAGCAATCGCAATCCTGGAGAAACACGCCAGTTATAAGCTGTATACTTATACATATATATATATACATATAGTATCTAGGTACAAATTTCGTATCTAGATACCAGTTCTTGTCAAGGTATTATTAATCGCTGCGGCAAACATCCCCCCCTGGACGGCGGTGGACTCCAGCCCGTTCTCACCTGAAAACATCGTGTCGCGAGTGTTGGGAAAGATGTATCTAGATACTAGAGAGTAGACACTAGTCCAAATCTTAATCGAGTACACGAGTGGTTAAACAAAAAGAACGTGTCCAAATGTTGAAATGGGGGTGTGTGACTGGACACGTAAAAGAAAAAATCAACGCGTGCAGATATTGCTGAAGCTCAATTTGCTGTCGATGCAGATATAATCCCCGATACCAATACGGAGATGAGATATAGTATCTAGATATCCATCTGCTTTCCCATCACTGTCGGAGATGATTTCCTTTTGTTGTGTGGATATTTACCATTTAGTAGTATTTGTCCAAGAATGGGACTCAGCAATGCCAGTAAAAATGCTAATATTGTGTATAAATATGTATATTATGTACTGTCGATATTTCAATGTATTCCCTCTGGTTTTCACTTCGGTCTCACACACATTTCGTTCTAACAAAAAATTCCTAATTTGATGAGAGATATACAAAATTATACACATTGTTCTGATTTCCCCAATAATATTGAGTAGATACCGCGTATAATTTCTTTTAAAAAAAGAAAAATGAGAGATAACATTAAGAGCTCAAATGTTTAAGTACGAAAAAAAAAATTTTTATCCTGCCCTTTTAAACAAAATGCCGACAGCTCAGATAATCCTATTAAGGTCAATATTTACGAAACAGGCTTTATATCAAATCCGAATGGCAGAAATTTTGAATATTAAAGGACTTATCGGAATGGGTTTTTCGTCTTCTCTTAAACGAAGTATAATGAATCCTGAAAAATTTAAAACTCGAAAAAGAAATCACACCAATTCTTTTTAAAGAGTTGATGTCATCTAATCGAATTTAAAATTTTAAACGGAATACATAAACAAGAAGCTATATTTGAATTTTCTTATACAGTTTTCAAACTACTGGCTGTATGAATTCGTATTCGTAGACATTGATTAAAAGGAAGAGAAGAACTGGGCTGTCAGGTATTCTGTGTTCCATTTTTTATTACGCAGTATACACGACTGATCTGCAGTCCAATTTTGTAACTCTGATTGAAGCCCCTCCCCTCTTCCCCCTTTCTCCGCATGTACTTATACTTAGTACTGATATATACTGGCACGTTTGTACCTTTCAGTTCAATTCTCTTTATATGAGATTAGTCAAAGTGCATTTGTATGTGGTTTCTAGTTATTTATGTACGTTCCCATGTTCAACTGAGCAGTTAAAAAAAACTTTTTACAAGCAGCTGTGTATGTTATACATGGGTTAATTTTTTTAAAAACTTAGATGAAAAAAAAACTGTAGTAGAATGAACGGAGGAGAAGAGATGATAATAAGGCTTTATTATTGGCTCATGGAATGAAAAATTCGAAGGTTCGTTTCCGCGTGGAAGCGCACCCCCAGTTTTTCTTTTACGTAGCTGACCAGAATAACTTGCACATAAGTTTTATTAGGTATGATTGCACGAACTTCTTTTTCCCTTGCTGAAAAAAAATGAACTACAGCATTCGACGAAAAGTAGCGGGTGGACGACGCTACCCTATCTTGAAACGTCATTGGAGGAAAATTACTGCTACAAAAAGTCATTAGGTGAATTATCATGTCAAATCTCCCCGAGAAAAAGGATTAATTTTTTAAGAGGTTTCGTTGAATGGCTTGAAACTTCCTATTCTCAATTTTAGAAGTTAAATTAAATTTCTCTAATGATTCCCTTTTATTGAAACAATTAATTATTCAGAACCTATTTTTACGCAGATTCTATTCGTTAAGATCGCCAAGAATTGAAAAAACTCGACAAATAAAATGGAAACCTTTTTATTAAATTTGATTGGATGAACTGGAAATCAATTAAAATATACATTCATAGTGAAAACATTTAAAAAGGCTCTTAATAATAAAAGAATCATGGACCAATTATTTTAGTTCTCGAAGGCCGATCGAAAATTATTTTTGTCAATTTTGGAATCGAATTTTTTTATCCCCCTAATTTACTTATTATAGCCGACTGGGTGGCGTAGTTGGTTTGTCACTGGCCCTTTGCACCCAAGGTTGCGGGTTCGATCCCGGCCCAAGTCAGTGGATTCTCATGATGCAGAAAATCAACAGGGATGCGGCATGTATAAAAAATCCCTTGGAGAGCCCGTTTGGCTTGAGTGCCCTCAGCAAAATTAAATTCCCAAGTACAATTTCGCATCTTCAGAGCTCAGGTGCCTCTCTCTGGGGAGGCGTCAAAATTACTTGCGGCATCACCTATAGAGGGTGCCTAAATTCCAATTCCTGGGAAATTAATTAGGTCTACAAAGGTAAAAAATACAAACACGCAGCCCCATTAGAGAAAAAAAAAGAATAAAAAACAAATAATAATGCTAACTGTAATCTGTAAGGTACAATTATAAGATCAGATTCGTTCACCAAATAAATAGGTCATTTTTTTCTTGGGGAGATCCGACTTATTAGAAATATCTTATGCTTCATTCACGTTAAATAAGAACTTTCGAAATTTGTAACAATTTGATATAATGTAAATTAATACCCATTTCGTAATAATTTCAAATCTGACCAGACGACTCGCCAAAATTTTGGGTAGATTCTAGTTGTGTGTACATAAGAGATTCCTTTAAAAAAAAAGTTACACTTAATTTCGAAGACAAAATAATCGAGATTAATAATCAGACAAAATTAGAGAAGAAAGTCATTTCGAATAATTATACCAATAATTTTAAGTAAAAAAAACAACTTTCGACTAAATATAATACGTCCAGCTGTAAATGAAGACATATACTCGCCAATTTCTATCGCAGAGGTTTCAAATTATTGATTTATTAACTACTAAAAAGAATATTAAATTTAAAAAAATTTAAAAAATCAAAAAACTTTTCAACAGTTTGTAAATTTATCATGTTCTAAAATATTGCATAAAATAATGAATAATTATCTAGATACTTATAAAATATTGAGATATAACATAAAATTTAATTATTCAGTTTTTAACTTTAAAAAGTACTTATAGATTTTTTTCCCCTTTTATGTGCCGGTTTGGGCGATGCAATCATTATACTATCAAAATAAATGAAAAATTTATTTCATGATGGGTCAGTTCATCTACAAATATACAAATAGTTCCTAATATTACAACTTATTAAAAAAACACATTTTACGCCCATGATATGCAAATATATCTTATAGTCAAATAGAAATAAAAATATTTTCAACTATTTTTCAATTATTTTTAGTTTGATAAAATTTTCTAGATTTATTTCAAATGCCATGCATTATTGTATTAAGAGGAGAGAAAAATAATCAAAATTATAAAACCAATCTTAACGATAAAGAAAATCTAATAGAATCTTTTCAGGTTCTAGTAAAAAAAAACATTTGAATTACGAAGTGATAAATAAATTATGAAAAGGTTTAATAAAAACATTTAAAACAAATGAAATATAGAAAAACATAATTTTTCCAACCTAGTGTATAGCAATCAATAATCATACGAATTAAATTAGATTTATTTTGTTTTATCAGAAAATGGACAAGAGAACCTTTTCATCAATATAATGACATTCAATTTAGTTACAACATCATTGAAATATCTTTAGTCTCTTATAGAAAGGGTAAAATAAACTTATTGAAATATTGAGAAAAAGAGAAAAAAAATCCTGCAGTTATAAAGAGTTACTGATTCCACACACATACACCTAATCAAAAAATGCGCAAAACTGCCAACTTACTTGTACTTTATATTATGTGTGAATCATTTCAAATAAATATAAAATTTCCTATGCATTTCTCAGGTTTAAAATTTGCAGTGGAAAGCTGATCGTTTCAGAAACTATTTATCTCTGCAATATTTCTTTGTAGAGTGAACACTTTTTTGTATGGAGATTATATTACTTAAGTTTCTCTTTTGTTTTTCTTGTCATCATTTTGAACATTCCATTTTGTATTTTCATCGGCCAAGTGAATGAAGTGTAAGTGATTAGAATATTGTATTTCTTCATCGTACGTTAATTTTGTGCCAATGTTTTTTCACTTTTGTGTTCGTTCGATTATTCATAAGATATTGAGACAATTAAATAAAAAAAGAACATTCTGGTCGTCTTATAACTGCCATGTCTTTCTTTTATTTTGTCCTTCATACATAAGCACAAACATTATTAATTCATTAAATTCGAGGTTCATAAAAAAAAAGACAATTTACTCAGAAAAATGTTAAATATAGCGAAAAATATAACATCTCAAATCCAGTGGCTCAGCAGCCCATAAGGACCAAGGACCACTGTGCACTTGACCATTGAGTGCTGAGGTGCATTTTCAGATGTCCCGATTAGGTAGTCAGTCTGAAGCGAACCTTAGTGTTTTAGTCCCCAAGCAACTTGGTACTCATTTATCGACCCACTGAAGAGATGAAAGGCTGAGGCCCAGCCCAAGGATAAAACCCTCGAGCCTGTGGTGTGAACGCGCGATACGCTACCACTCGGAACAAATATAAATATTTGTTAAAACTTTTAATTAAAAACTATGAAATTTTATAATTAATAATTATATGTAATATTTTTCTGGTCTAAATGTTTTTAAAAAATTAATCTTCTAAGATATTTTTAAAAAAATGATTAGTATTTTAGAACATATAAAAATATGATATAGTGCTTATACACAGATATATATTTAAAAAACCCATTGAGAATTTACAGAAATATTTTGCAATAGTTTATATAGATAAAGTTTCCGGCAATTATATGCTACCATAATACAAATATTATTACAGTCAATTGATATATGATCATATATAAAACACTAATACTAAGAAAATTCAGCATCCAATTGATTATCAATAGATTACTATCATTCTGTAAAAAGTTAGGTATTGTTGGAAATATGAATGATTAAGTTTTAACAATCAAATTTCACAAGTCCTGAAAAATTCCATAAGGTCACATGCAGATTAAATACATACGTAGTAGGGTTCATAAGTTCCCGTATTGAGTCTGTAACTTAAAAAATATTACCAATTAAATTGCTGAAACACACATCCTCCTTAGTCATAAGACTCTTGAGCAACAACACACATAGCTTGCAAAGGTCATCAAAACATTTCTGGAATCCATTTTTAGCCATGTCCTTTAATTCAGCCTGCGATGCAATTTTAGCTTCATCTGCAGATTGGTCTTCGTTTAACATGCGGAGAATGCGTGTTAAGATTCTTAGTCGGTGACTGATGATATCCCAACTGAATCTGCTATTGTTTTAGAAGCCTGTACTTATGTACCTTTTCCATGTTTTCAGCGGTGCGGGAAGTCTGCGGACGTTCAGAGCGTTTGTCGGCTTCGACACTTTCCCTGCCTTCTCTGAAACGTCGATGACACTCAAAAGCTTGCGTTCGCGATAATTTATCTCAGCCTTACACACACTTGAAAATTTAGTCAGTCTCCGTAGCTTTTACGTGTACGAACGCCGCCTTTTATATTCATTCTTTGATCAACAAACGAATCGCCGACTACTAAATGGATCCGCCTAAAAATACGACGCCGTGGCTAGTAACCAACCACGTTTTTCTTAGAAAAGGGGAAGAACGCAGCAACACAGAAATGTCGCTGTACTGCAAACATTTTCCACTTGATAGGATTAGTCTGGGAACTTTTGAACCATACTTCGTACATATGCAAATCAGGATGCATGATGCAATAGATAAGGTGGAAGATACTTGCTATCATAAAAAGAAGTCATAACGTAATTAAAAGTGCTGAACAAGATGTTTTTTTAGCATATGGTTTTGATTTTGATTCTATTCACATAGAGGATATGTTAAGGATACTTTCTGTTACATATATGAGAAATATGGATTAGATCATTCTATATTGGTTTTTTTGAAGGTTTAATAGACTTATTAAATATGTTTGACAAAGATTATTTTTGATAATAAACATATTCAAGGCATTCTTTACTGTGGTCCTGGCAGTAATAATTCGGCACATTTTTGTATTTAAGGATTATGAGTCGTGTTGGGTTCTTCGTCAAATGTGTACGAGAGCCTGAACTAAACGAGAAGCACATTTTCAGACAGAAAAATGCCTCAGTTTTCATGAAAATTTGCAGCATTATAATTCATACAATTTGTTTATAATACATTGGCTTTTTGAATTTCAAAATACTTAATATATAAATAGCCATTTTTTCATATTAACATATTAAGAAGTAGCTCATTTAGCATTATGGTATAGAAGAAAAGAATGCAAAACACAATTTATACTAGAAAGAAGGAATCAGTTTGGATAAAAATGAAAAGAATGATAAAATGAGTGGTACTCTGTAGGATATAATATTTATGTTGGAGTACTTTTATATCCGGAAAAATGTTCCGAGTTAGGGTCCTATTCTTCAACAACCTTATCATACTTTTTATTCTTATATGTAGATGATAATTATTATTCATCGTAGTAAGGTAATTAAACCAAACATAGATTTTTGTCCAAGTTACCTAAAATTATTACAAACAAATTTTAATTCGAACAAGGCTGGATTTTCGGATTTGGATTTATATTTATTGTTAGAGTATAGCGTGCAGTAATATTTACGATAAAAGAGATTCTTTTAGTTTTAGTTTTATAAAAATTATCAATTGGAATAATTATTTACACATATCAATATTTCGAAATTCAAAATTACATTTTTTATGAGAAGTAATAATTTGACTACACTTATAATATTTATAACAAACTAAGGAAATTTATCTTTAATTGCATGGAAAAAGTGATATTATCCTATCATTTTTTTTTTTTTTTTGAAAATTTATACGCAAACCATACAAATATTTTAAAAATCTTCTTAAGCACATAAAAAAATCTCAGATTTCTACAGATATTTTAAACACATAAACAGTATAGATTTATAGATCATACTGGCATTGTAACTGGCATTAAAACTTTTCAAACCCACTACACAACAATAGGTTCACAGTCACAGCTCTTTTTAATGGTTTATCTATGAAGATCATGCATATTTGAAATACAGATGCACACTTTAGAGCCTAACGCACACTAATGTATACACATTTTCATTATAATGTTTTTCATGACCAATCAAATGATATACAACCAAGTGACTTGTTGGGATTTACATCTAATAAGAGGTATTTGAGTTTTGTAATATGAAAATATCTTAATGATTTAGATTTTTTCAATATACGTGGACGTTTATAAATATCTTACATACTGATCTTGATGCTGTGTACCATTATTCTGTTTTAAATTCTTATGAAGAAAATCTATTGGGTGGGTATTGATGATTTGTGGTATTTATAAGATTTGATGCAAAATCGGCTTTTTAATGAATTTGAGTATAGATATTTTTCAAATTTTTAGCAGTGTGTTTTGAATTTTTTAAGATCATAGTGCTTTTGGATATTTCCACTTCAAAAATGGGTACAATTTTTTTTATTTTCGGTAGTTAAATTGCTATGCATAGGCTAATTTAGTATTTTAATATTTTTTTCCTAATATTTTTCAAAACACAGGAGCAAATATTTTCATTTTTAAAATTTTAACTTTTAAATTTTTTAGATATTTTTATGAGTTTTCATATTACTATTCTAACCTACCAAGTTGCAATAGGGGAAAGACTGGTACCATCGAACTTGTTTAAAATCACTTTTTGGTCTTAAATCCGAGGCTGCATTCGGTTTATTTATAAACTTTTAATCTCATTTTAAAAACTTTACCTTTATTTTTATGATCACCGTTGAAATTTTGAATTGTGATTCTTTATTTTGAGATTCGATTCTTCTCATATTTTTTGTTTTAAAGAATTGTCTCATGTGCAGATATTTAAATATATTTTAGATACCCTATTTACTCGAATCTAAGGCGCACTCTTTTTCCAATGTTAATGATCCTCAAAATCGAGAATCGAAAGGAAAAAAGTTGTTGGATGAGCGATTACGGGTTCATAAATAAGTTCTAAAATAAGTAGCTATTCACTTCTTATTAGTTCTCACTTTAAATTTATTTTAATTTCGTATCATTGGATATCGATGAACCATTTTACACTATTTTTAATTTCTCTCAAAATCGTGAGAATTTGGGGTGCGGCTTACATTCGAATAAATACGGTATATATTTATTTTCGAGTCCGAACTATACAATCTGTGTTTATACTAAGACACACTTAGTGATTACATAGCATTCAAAAATCATAATAATGATATAAATTAAATTGCCACTAAAAGGTTTTACTAAAATCTTTATAATTCTTTACGATCACTTCATTCGTATATGTTCGTATTTATATGTATTCGTATTTCAACTTCCTTTAACGAAATAAGAAGTCAATCCATTCATGTCAGGTCCAAATCCAAAGTGCAATACAGAAAGACCCAGAACTTCGCGACAGGAGGAACTGACTGATAACCACGTAAGTCAGGATACGATTTCGTAAATAAATTATTTTTGCTTAGGACCGGAGACAAAAGAAAGTAACAATTTTTAAAAAATGTTTAATAAAAAACTTATATAACACACATGCAAAATCGCACAAACTGAAGTTACTTTGATGTAAAGGGTGTTTTTTTAGAGGTATAGAACTTTAAATTGCAATAAAACAACGATGTATTATTCGATTGACATGATTTTTTTTATTCGAAAGATAATCTTGTGGCATTACATTTTAAATAGGATTTCTGGCATAGGACTGCCACGGCTGGCTTGGATGTAGTCCAATTTTCGATGACTTTTTCCAACATTTGTGGCCGTATATCGGCAATAACACGGCGAATGTTGTCTTCCAACTGGTCAAGCGTTTGTGGCTTATCCGCATAGACCAATGACTTTACATAGCCCCACAGAAAATAGTCTAGAGGCGTTAAATCACAAGATCTTGGAGGCCAATTTACAGGTCCAAAACGTGAAATTAGGCGGTCACCAAACGTGTCTTTCAATAAATCGATTGTGGCACGAGCTGTGTGACGTGTTGCGCCGTCTTGTTGGAACCACAGCTCCTGGACATCATGATTGTTCAATTCAGGAATGAAAAAGTTAGTAATCATGGATCTATACCGATCACCATTGACTGTAACGTTGTGGCCTTCATCGTTTTTGAAGAAGGATTCCACCAGCCCATAAAGCGCCCCAAACAGTCAGTTTTTCTGGATGTAACGGTGTTTCGACATACACTTGTGGATTAGCTTCACTCCAAATGCGGCAGTTTTGTTTGTTGACGTAGCCATTCAACCAGAAGTGCGCTTCATCGCTAAACAAAATTCGCTTATGAAAATCGGGAACAACGGCAATCTCGTTTTGGGCCCATTCGACGAATCTACGCCTTGCTTGATCATATTTAAAATGTAATGCCACAAGATTATCTTTCGAATAAAAAAAAAAATTCATGTCAATCGAATAATACATCGTTATTTTATTGCAATTTAAAGTTCTATACTTGTAAAAAACACCCTTTAGAAGGTTTCTAACAACATCTAACAAAGTAGTCTGCTTTCTGAAGATTTTTTTTCCCCTGCAGAATTTCCTCGTAGCCTGATAATGATTTTTTTATTCATTGTTTTGTTGAAAAAATACTCTCAACGTTGGAGTCTATATTTTCTGAAATTGGTAACCCTTTTTCTTTTTAATCTGAAACCTGTCAAATTTCCAACCGTCATTCGATCAGAAAATCGAATTGTGTCCAGGAACTCAAGACTTTTCAATGTCTTACTCATGCATTTCCATGAGCTCATCAACTCCTGATTATGAGAACCCAGTAGCTCTTTTACGTCATCCCTATTCAGTTTTGAAGAAAGCGGGGAAAGATCTACAAATTCATATTATGTATTTTTTTAACACTGATACTCGATCGAAATGAAAAAAAAAAATGTTAGGTTTTTTAAAAAACATCTTTTATTAAATAGAATAAAAAGGAAAAGACAATGTTACACTATTTGTAACAAATGTCTTCGATTATGTTCAACCTCTCACTTTCACTGGCTGAGTTGTTACTGGAGCATCCAGTAGCAAAGCTTTGAAGTGTATCAGCATATCCAAGACTTGGTGTTTTTGTCTGAGTGTGATTATCGCGCCTGTATTCCAAGTACCAATGTACAGATGCAACATGTGCACAGCAGCCAACAGCTTTAGCACCAACTTTGCACTGTCAATACGATTCAATGTTTGGATTATGACCTGTACCAGGTCTTATCCACATGTTATATACTTTTGAATTTGTGTGTGGTGATCTCAACTGGAGTCGAACAATCGAGGAACCTTCTTGATTTACGTACAGAGAGTTTCAGCCCCGATTGATTAAAGGGTTCGTGAGTGTATAATCGGCTTTGCTTAAGCTGATATATCCCAAGAATTAAATATCGTAGCTCCTTCCACGTTAATCGTGGAAAATCTGGAAGATCAGAGTCACTTAACAAGGTCCATATTGCCATTTTTCTTGCCCACCCATTTTCTTCAAGTGTTCTTTGTAAATAATTAAGCTTCTTCATAAAATCTAGCATTCGCTAGGTAATTGCATTGTCGTCCTCAATATTGTAAAGTCTTGTTGGGTGGAAAACTGTAAGAATTGAACAGATGATTTTAAAATAATCTCCAGTATATGGTATTTGGAATTGTATTGTTTAAAACTCTCCAGTTCTTGAGCTTGCCGTTTACTGTTTCAACTACCCAACGCATAGATGCCACCAAACGTGTCTCGTTAGCATCTTCTATAGACAACTGTGCTTGTTTGTCCAGGAATTCAGGCATTTTAGGTACTAGGTCTATTTCTTCTGAGTTTGACCGATTCACGGACAAGCTATTTTGTTTCGTATCACATCAACGCGCTCAATGAATTTCTAAATGAGTTATTATTGTAGTATTTGAGAGACGAAAAAGTATAGTGGTGCTTTAAGCGCTTAAAATAACAAAACTCATCGAATTCGCCAAATTTGATGACTTTTTTATGTGACTTGCTTTCTTTTTTCTTACTATTTATTATATTTACTATCCAATAAATACTTTGAATTTTCATGAATAGGATGGGTGAAAAAAGCCAATCTTTACCCACCTCCTTTATTTGCCTCTCAAGATTGACAACTTCTTCGATCAAATACCAATTCCACAAATTTTACAATTATTTCTCCTCAATACAAAAGACGAATCGACGAGATTTGAAAACCACGTAACTTCGGATTCGCGTAAGTTGGAGTAGCGGAATTTGAGGTAGCACTGTACTTCATCGAAACCAAAAACTAAACCATTTAAGTTAAGACATGGCAAGAGCTTAAAACACGCAAAAATTACAGAATTAAAAGCCGTAAGAATTGAAAACGCTGCAGAGGGAAAGCAATCTTTCCATCTGGGCATGAGTCTCCTGGTCATCCTTGTCCAGCAGGCAAAATCATCTCTATGAATACGATGGAAAGTAATCGGTGTGGTCTGTTTGAAGAAGCTTTATTTACTGTTTACAACTCAGTTACAAAAATACATCTCGCGCGCCCTCTTACGGTGAAAAATGAGAAGGCTCACCCTGAAATATTATTTCAATATAAATGTGAACAATAAAAAGTTACATAAATGTAATTTTAAGAAAACATTCACAACAATGTTTATATGAGCAATATGCATTGCAATAGCAATATGCATATTTAAATGAGCTACAAATAATAAAATACTAATTTAAATCGGTAGAAGACTTAATTCTGTTATATTTCTTTTAAATATGCCATCTGATGTTTTGACATTGACAACCCTGACTACATTGTCTAGACCAGGATACAATGGAACAATTCTACCCATTTTCCATTTAGTAAGGGTTAAATTGTCATCTTTTATAAGTCACTTGAAAATTTGTAGTTGGCAGAAGTCATTTTGGCCTTTGTTGCAATCGAGTTAAATACTCCTTATGCCAACGTTTCCAAAACTGTTAAACTAATTTTTGAATTTGTTGCCATCTACTTAGATAGGAATTATTAGAGTCAATATAATTAGGTTCAGGAATACTTGTCAATGTTCTTTCAATAATGAAATGACCAGGACTTAAGTCTGATAGGTCATTTGGGTCATTAGATATGGACGTTAATGGTATGGAATTAAGATAAGCCTCTATTTGAGTTAGAAACGTTTCAAATTCTTCATATGTTAATTTTGTTTCTCCAACAACGCGTTTTAAGTGATACTTAGTTGACTTTATTCCTTCTTCCCAAAGACCACCCATGTGTGGTGCACCTGGAACATTTTGATGCCATTTAATACCATTATCAGTTAAAACTTTACTAACACTTTGATTATAATTGTCTGATTTTGCAAGCTTTTCAAATTCCATGAGTTTGCGTTTTGCGCCAACAAAGTTGGAACCGCAATCACTGTATATGTCGCTGCATTTTCCTCTGTGGGAAATAAACCTCTTCAGAGCTGCAATAAATGCATATGCTGCAAGATCAGTTACCAGTTCTAGATGAATAGCTCTAGTAATGAAACAAATAAACAGAGCTATGTATGCTTTAAAGGATTTGGAACCTCTACCTTTAATGATTTTAATTTGAAAAGGACCACAGCGCATAAAGGCATGAGCAGGAGAAATGCGAGAAGATGGCAAATCTCTCATCATTTGATTAGTGATGGAAGCTCTTACTTTGCAACATTTTAATACATTTTCTGATTAAGTGTCTGATGACATCTCTATAGCACATATTATCCAATATTGTTCTTGAATACAAGGTTGCACAAGTCAAGAGAATTTCATGATAATGTCTAATAATGTGAGCTGTTAGAATATGCCTTTTTGGCAGTAAGATGGGATGTTTGTGGCCATATATGCGAGATTTGTATGTCGCAAACGACCACCCACCCTGAGAATATTTGAACAATCTCAACCCTATTGAAGTGAATAAAGTTGAAGGTGATACACCACGAGTTGTAAGAACTGCAGGATTTGCACTTCCACTGATATGATGCCATTGGGTAGCAGAAGACAGCGTCTAGATGTTAGCTACGAAGGTCTTGCATCGGCTGGCAAGGGATCCAACCCGAGCAAGTATGGTAGTGGAATCCGTATAAAATTGGGTTTGTGACATTCAGAGCTTTACAAGTAAAGTCCAGTTTAACTAACAGAAGAGCACCACACAATTCTAGTCGAAGGAGTGAGACAGGTTGTGACGGGCTCACGCGTCTTTTTTTGACATGTCCTTTGGGTTCTTTGGAACCAGAATTAATGGCAACTCTTTTCCAAGAAGTGAAGCGTGAAAGAAAGGTTCAAATTAGGAAACTTTTAAGTATCAGAAGTTAGAGTAAGCGGGATGGCAATTTGAGGAATGTAAACATAATCCGTGGTTCAAGCGTAAAGAAGTTTTGGAAACCGTTACGTGACTACGAATAGAAATTATACGTGATACGTCAAGGTGCATACCATTGCACTCGAGTAATTACAAGGCTTCCTCTAGGATTGTTGTGATCGTTACTCAAACTACGGCAAGGTAGGATTGACTATTTAATATTAGGATCAGTGATAGTATTGGAATTGAGTTTAGGCGAGTCAGTAATTGATAGTGGCCCGGGTTAGGTTAATTCGGTATTATACACTCAGGAACATTGAAAATAGCGACCCAAGAAGAAAGCATCGGATTGAAATGAAATTTAATGCACATAATGACATAGATGAGAGATTCACTTGATCTCAAAAACAAGACAATTAAACGAATACAGGGTGTGCAACGACACAAATACTGGGCAACTTCAATAGCGCGTTGGACCACCTCCAGCTGCAATACATGCCGCCACACGGTTTGGCATCGAGTTGATTAGACACCTTATGTTGTTCTGATGCAGATGAGCCCACAAATCTTAAACAGCCAACTCTAAATCATGTACAGAGTGACACGATGGCATCTGCCGTTTTAGCTGATCCCACACGTGCTCTACAGGGAACAAATCGGGTAAGAGAGCCGGCCATGGAAGAGTCTGAAAATGACGTAGGAAGTCTTGAGCAACTCTTGCTGTATGCGGATGAACATTATCTTGCTGGAAAATTGCACCTGGGAGACCATTTAGGAAAGGTCCTACATGGGGTAATTATCAACGTAACGCTGGCCCATTAAGGTTCCACGCATCACAATTAAAGTGGACCGTCTATCATAGGCTATGAAACCCCCCAGACCATTACACCAGCTGTGCGGGCAGTGTGACGTAGAACAGTGTAGGGGGGATTGTACCACTCACCAGGGCTCCTCCACACCCGTACACGGTTATCATCTGTCTCCAAAACAAACCGGGATTCATCACTAAACACAACATTTTGCCAATCTGTGACATTCCACATTAATCTGGCCTGGCACCACTGTAGACGCAGTTGCCGATGTTCCGGTGTTAAAGGGAGAGCACGGAAAGGGCGCTTGGATTTAAGATTTGCTTCTGTAAGGTGTCTGGAAATTGTTTGTGGGACAATTGCTACGCCTACGTCTGCTCGTATCGTTGAACGAGTCACTGTGGGGTCCACAAGTGCTTGCCACACGATCCTTCGATCCTCTCTCCTCATGGCCTTCCTGGTCGCTCCAGTCCCGGTTTTCCGCGCGTGGGTACCTTCTCGTGTCCACTGCTCCCAACAATTTCTAACGGCACACTCCGAACGATCCACCTGGCCAGCAAAACGGCGCGTCGACCAGCCTGAAGTTTTCATCCCGATTATTAGGCCTCTCTCAAACTCCCTTAACTGTGAGAAATGTCTTCTAGCACGTTTACTTGGCATGTTTCGCTTACCAAAGTCTTCCTACAATCGGCGAGTAATCTGCACGTTTATGAATCTTCGAATTTGCACTGGCTTATATAGCACCCTCTTCCTGATTGTAGCGTTACCTCGGCGTGTATGAGCATGCGTATTGGCACAAAACTTGGACCATTTGCATACCACATTACGCTGTACTTATTTGCAAAGTACCGCGGTTGTATTTAACTTCCTTCTTGGTTCGCTATTTTTAATGTTCCTGAGTGTATATATATTGTGTATTTTGCCACCGTAGATTCTCTCACACATATATTATTATCTAATTTGTTAAAGGATTAAGTTAAATATCTTAATAAAGCCATATTAAGATAATGTATGCTTCTAGTTCTTCCGTTAATCCTACACCTCTAGCTCACGCTGATACTCAAAGAGATGTTCACCCTACGGGGAGGGATATCACAAGGTTTCAGTGGGGCAACTCTTGTCTTGGCTATTACTAGTTGAACGTTGATTTTTTCTGTATCTGAAACAGAGCTACATAAGCCTTTTCAGAAGCATCACTGAAGCCAAATAGATGGAACTGGTTGTCTGAATCGACGAACAAGAATCGGGGAATTTTGATGTCTTTGACTAATTGCACATCCTTAGCAAGTTGTTCCCATTCAAGTGTAATGTCTGAAGGAACTCTTTCGTCCCCCTGCAACTGTTGCTTCCACAGTCTTTGTCCGATTGTTTTATACTGGGTTGTGAAGGGTGACAGCCATCCAAGGGGATCGAAAGTCTTAGCAATTGTAGAAAGTAATGTTCTTTTGGTTAAGGGGCCTTCAAAAGATAAAGGAGTGATTTTGAAGTAAAATACATCTGAAGCTGGATGTCACGGAACACCTAAGGTTTTCACTGTATCATGTTGTTGTTGTTCTCGTGTCCATGAATAAATACAGTAGATATCACTAAATTCCGTCGAAAGTCTTGATCACTGCCTCTGCCATTCTGGGAGCATCAGGGCTGTACAGGAGTTCCCGCAAAGAGTCCCTCAGAGGGACCATTCCCATTTTTAGTAACTTTGTTGCGACGGTTGGGCATTCCAAGATCTGATTGGGCTTGAGTTGAAGATCTGGGCAGTGTTTGCATTGAACATATGATCTTGTCTTGTCTGGGTGAATCTTCATGCCCTTAAGGTGTTCAGTTCTCAATCTGGCAATTGTGGATGTTATAATTCGGGGACAGTCAAATTCCGTAACTAGGGGTTTTTAAAAGTATGATTCATAATTCTATGTTTGGCTACTGCGTTAGCATCATCAAGTGTGATGGTGGTGCACTTATGTTCGATGTCTCTAACTTCTTTGGCGAGGCTATATATATATATATATATATATATATATATATATATATATATATATATATATATATATATATGCACATTCATTACCCTCAATGTTGACATGTGCGGGTATCCATTGTAGGATACAGGATTTTCTTTTGTTGTGCAGCTGTTCTAGAAGGGTAATAATATCACAGGAGATGTTAGTCTCTCCGTTTCTTATGGCTTCTATAGCTGATTTAGAATCTGAGAAGATTACTAATCCTTCTGTATCATAATTGTCTATATTCAAAGAAGCATTAGATAAACACATATCTGAATCGATTGAATTTAAGAGTTCGTTGCCATTAGAAGCCCATTTTTTCAATAGAAGTCCGGCACTGGACAATATTTGAGTCAATTGGTTTTGTAGTTCCAAGGCTTCAGAGAGTGAATTGGCTCCGGACATCAAATCATCAACGTAGAAGTCATTGAGAGCTTATTAGAAGCAAGAGGAAAATTATTTGCTTCATTTAATGCCGACTTCAGTAAGCATTTTATTGCAAGGTACGGCGCTGATACAGTTCCATAAGCTATTCTTGTCAACCTAAAGTCTTGAATTGGCTCAAAAGGTGAATTACGCCAAACGATTCTCTGAAAATCCGAATCTTGTAGTGTTATTTGTCTATACATTTTTTCTATGTCTGCAGTAATGGCTATTTTGTGCGTCCTGAAGCGAAGGAGTAATGTTGTTAAGTCAGTCTGTAGCTGCGGACCAGCCATTAATTTATCGTTGAGAGAAATTCCACTTGAGGATTTTGTAGATCGGTCAAACACCACGCGAAATTTATCTCCATTTTTATTGGGTACTGGATGATGCTGGAGATAAAAACTGGAACTAGCTGGAACGTTAATCAATCTCGTTTTCAGGGATTAACTCCATGTGACCAAATTTCAAGTAGTCATTCATGAATTTTTGATATTGATCGGAAAGTGATTTGTTTTTACTAAATCGACGTTTAATTTGCTGTAGACGATGTATGGCAATGTCTCTAGATGAACCAAGTTCATCACTAGAGTCTCCGAATAGAAAATTGACTGTGAATCTGCCTGTTGAGTCACGAGTATGAGTTCTTTTGAAATGATTCTCGCAAGCAATTTCTTCATTCGTGAAAGGTTTTGTTTCACAGTTCCTCTAATTGCCACAATTTATCGAACTGAAACTCTACTGCATTGTAACTTGCATGATTTGAAACAATTCTTTGGCAAGAAAGTTTTGTTTTTCCAAGAACAACCCAGCCGAAAATGGATTCCCTTGCAGTTAAAGATTTTCCCCGAACATTTAAATGTCTATTGAGCATGATTTCTCCAAATACGTCAGCACCTAACAAAATGTCTATTGGGCCTGGCTGGAGACAGTTGACATCCGCTAATTTTAAATGCTTAAATCTATTCAAAGCAGATGCATCGATTTGAAATTGAGGAAGGTCACAGGTGCTTTGGGGTAAAATTAATGTATCTACAGTAATACTTGTGTTTCTGGAAAACAATGATGTTATTTCTAACTGAACTAAGCCTGCAACCCTTCCCACCTTTCACGAACTTAAGCCGTCTACATTTATGTTTACGCTATTGCGTATAAAAAAGATATAATAAATTTACACAACTCTCTCTAACAAATTAGCCTTGACCGGCTAAATCGATGGATATTCAGCATTTTTGTAAAGCGCCATTAATGTCTTTAACATTAACAATTGCAGTAGGCAATAAAACAGCCTGAGAGGCAGGTACTGTTGCGATATTGCTACTTATCGTGGAATCCTCCGTGTTTGTATCGAAAACCGTGTTGTCAATTAAAATTTTGTTGTTAGTTGAAATTTTGTTATTTGGATTTTTTGAACATAATAATGAGTTATGTAATTTAGAACAGAATTTACAAACACCTGCACAACATTTGGAAACGTGGTGCGTTTTATTTTCCTGAAGACAGTTAAAACACAATTTGTGTTTTTTAACAACATCCCATTTTTCTTTAATCGGAAGTTCTAAAAAACTATCGCACTTGAATAATCCAAAATGTGTATCGCTATTGCAATGTACGCAAACATTCGAGACTATTTGTGAAGAGCAGGGAAATTTTTTATTTGTGTTGGTCATTTTACTTCCCCCGCTTCGAAGAGAACAGATGTTTTTTTTCTTTCTGGCACTTGACTAAAGACGGTCGCCCAGCTTAAAACGAACGATTTAAACTCGGAGAAAGAGGGATTTGTTTTGTTTGTTTGTTCGAGAGTCCAAACGCGTAATGTTTCGGAGTTGATTGTCCCCCTTAGCAAGAAAATTATGAGGGTATCCCAATATTCTACGGGCTGCTTTAAGGTTTTCAGAGTGTCAATGCACGGAATTAGCTTTCGCAATCCTGAAGCTGATTCTTGTTTTAAAACAAGCAGCGAAACTAATTTATTAATGCGACGCCGGTTTAACTTAAATTGATTTAATTTATTCTTATTATCCATTTTATAATACCCAGGTTGACTGTCACGTCGCATCATAGCTTAAGTTAAAATTAAACACTAAATCCTCAAAAAAAACAACAATAAAACAGTACACTAAATTAAAAGGCCGTTCTTTTAATTAACACTTAATTTATTTAACAATAAGATTGAAATTACGTTATATACTAAAGAGATACATGATTACTTAACTGAATGATATCGGTCAGAGAGGAGTCATGACGGTGATGCCCGGAGAGTCCCCAACTGCGGTGACTAAAGAAAAGGACGTGTCAGACCAAGTAGGTGTGTGAGAAAAGCCCCGAGAGAGTCAAAAAAAGTGCCACAATTCGGGGTGCATCCGCTTTTATTCCAAAGCGGCTTGCTCCCGTATTCTGGAGCGGATTCTTTACATTCACTCAATCATTATCTCTGATTGGTCTAGAGTCAGCGGAAGGATATCCTCTCACGGTCAATGACATCCCCCAAGCGCGGGAAATTCCAAAAACACCCCATATCATGATGTATTTATGGGTGCAATGCCTTCTTCCAGGCGTGGGAACACGTCACCCTTTGCGGTGGGGTAAAGAGACGCACCCACCAAAATTCCTTTCGTTGTAAACAACAACAGGGCAGATATACAAATTACAGTTGCAATCCCTAGGGACCGGCGACCTCCCATCACTCCTCCCCTCTTTCAGATTAACAAAACTAGAATGAATGGAAAACAAAAATCTCAGTAAGTAAATATAAATATAAAATTGGCCTAGCGTCGGCACATCCAATAAAAAGAAAATTCAAAAATGTCAATATCAAAGTCAAAAATTCACAGACTCCCGGTTCACAAACAGCTGTCCACGTCTTGATGGTAGAGAAAAAAAATTGTCTGGAGCGTCGTAATCTCACTGTGAAAGTAGTTCGTATTCCGGTGCTGTTTGAATCCTGTAGGGGTTCTGTCCATACTCTTCTATGGTGTCCGCAGCTCAATCATCGCTTCCATAATTCTAAAGAAATCTACTAACCTGCAAAAAAAAAAAAACAAACTTTGTCTCCCAGGGAAACCATATTAGTAATGAAACAACAATTATGAAAAAAAAATTAAACTTGGCCCTTTGTGACCGCCGTCGAAGACTTCAAGCACTAACCTCCAACTCCTCTCACCGCTCATAAAATAAAAATAAGAATGTAAAAAAATACAATCAATTTCTGAAGTTCCTACCCAATTCCGTGAGGGAAAACCAAATTAACCATCAACAAGTACAATGACGTTAATGTAAGAAGAGGAGAAAAAAAATTTCACTGAATGGATCACCCAAACAATTCACAAAAACATCAGACACAGACTGACAAATAGAATTAATTAAACAATCACAAAGAATCGTGTGCCACTAAATAATAAAAAATATTAAGACAAATAACACGTAAAAATCCAAAATTTGCGTATCTAACAACTGCGCAACTCACAATAACAACACTTAGGAGTATTGAACAAAATACATTGATAAGAAATAAACGCTAGTGAAAACATTTACATACAATTCAAGCGTGGCACCCAGAAACAGACACCTCATAATCGTTTAACATCGAAATCTTGACACGACTAATGTGAAGTGAATGTCCCAGACCACCAAAAAAATACTAGCAGAACTCTTCGCATACTCAAAGCATAAGAAATTGCAATGGTTCACTAAGAGCATTGATAACAATATTTAATGAAAATAATTAATTTAAAGTAAAAAAAAAATTAGAGATTGAAACAATGGGTGTGCATAGGTGGAGAAAAAAAAATTTATAACCTCGGAGAATGCTTAATAGCCTAAGAAATTAAAAAAATTCACTACAAGCATTGGTTACAAATGAAAGTTTAAAAAAAAAATTAAACGTAATTAATTAGATTTGCAAATTTAATTCTCTAAATTAACGAATCGTATAAATGATAAAAAAAAAATTCTATAACCTGCGAAAATGCTGAGTAGCCTATGGAATTTTTTAAAAAAAATTTCACTACGAGCATTGGTTACAAATGAAATTAAGAAAAAAAAATACTGTAATTAAATTTAGAATTGCAAACTATGAGTGCGCATGTGATCAGTATGCATCCCCAATGTGTACAAAAGCAAAACAAAACATAACATAACATCCCATTTCCTGCGATATGACGATCGCCGGCAACCGCCAACACAAGAAACAGAGTGCAGAATTAAGACTAAAAAAAAAAATTAGCAAATCCGATTGTAAAAAAAAAAATAACTATATCGATTAATACTGTTTAAAATAAATTTGAGAGGAAAAAAAAATTTCTTCCACATTCAATACATTCGAATTTCCATTTGAGAAATGAATTCCAGAAATCACAAGTGCAGTTGAAAATTTCAGAAAAAAAAAATTAAAAACATAAAATTGATATGCAACCCAAGTCATATGAGGCGACACATACAGAGTAAAGTAATTTAACTAAAAGAAAATTATTGCAAGTGTTACACAAAATTAAACATAAATTCCAAAATAAAAAAAAATATCGCTTAACTAATCAACATAACTTTTTAACAATCTTCGTAATACAATGTATCAAGTCCAGATAATATAAAAAAAACTCAAAATGTTTCACTATACGCGCAACAAATATACAAACACGAAAAAAAAGAAAAACAAGATCCTCTATTTACAATAATACCGCTAACTCAATTCATCGAAAATCCTCTAATCAATAACTCAAATACAATTCTATAACAAAAACCTAAAATTCTCAGTAACCTTAAAATGATTCCTCGATAATCCAAAATTGCCTTTACCTCAGATCGTTCACATCTTATGCCTCAACAACACTAACTAAACTTATCTGCACCTTCCAAATAATCGATTGCTCCACAATACCATTAACTAAAACCATCTATGCTCATCAACTTATTTACACAAGATCTCATATACTCAATAACACTAACTAAACTTATCTGCAACTTAAAAAATAATCAATTGACTTCTCCACAATACCATTAACTAAAACCATCTATGCTCATCAACTTATTTACACAAGATCTCATATACTCAATAACACTAACTAAACTTATCTGCAACTTAAAAAATAATCAATTGACTTCTCCACAATACCATTAACTAAAACCATCTTTGCTCATCAACTTATTTACACAAAATCTCACATAATCCTCAACTCGAACTTTCCTAAATGCATCTCAAAACATTCTTAAATATACCACACAATCATTAATTCAACTTATCTATGTTCATCAACTTATTTACTCGGAACTGTACCAAATCATTAACTCAAATTATCCCATCTACATCAAAACAACTTTCTCAATTATACCGTATAATTATATCAACTCAATTTCCCTTGCCCAAAATCCTTAAATCAAAACATCCTTCAGTACATCAAACAGTTTTATCAAATAAACCATGACTTTCTTTTCAATTCAATTATCCATTTCCATAAAAAAACAACTATCGAATAAACGTACACTTTGAACACAAACTTAACTATCTCCATGAAAAAAAAAAAAAAAAAAAAACTTTCCCAACCATTCAACAAATTCATCAGTGCAAACTTTATCTATCTCCTTCAAATAACTTTCTCAAATATTCTACGAAATCCCTAACTCAAACTTATCCAACCCCTTAAACAAGTAGTGAAACAACAAAAAAAAATTCACACCCAATCCTCTTCCAACAGTTTCAAATTCTCATAGCAACAACGCCAGCATCCTACGTAAAAACAGGAAACCAAGGGGGGGAAAAGAAACGAACACCCATTGGAAAAAATTTTGCTGAGTCTCTTATATCTGTCGCGACAGCAGGGGGGGGATTTCCCCTAAGGCGCCAAGAATCCGACATCCACAAATTCCACCCCTGAATTATGCTGCCCGCGGGGAGGAGAGTCCCTGCGACAAGGAGTAACCAAGAAACAGAAATTCCAATCAACAAACAGTGTCCCGCCCTAGACCGGATGGCGTGCGGGGGGGGATTACGGACGAAAAAGGGTGCGGACAAAAGCTCTCCCCACGTTTTCGAAACGAATGGACGAAACATTTTCAACACCATTAGCTGACCAACAACAAAAAAAAAAGGCTTATTACCAAATAACAAGCAGAACTGCGTATTAAAATCCAGAACAAAAAAATTGAATCAACATCAACACTCGGCTAAATAATCTACCCACGCGATAACATAAATCAACACATGTAAGCCTAGCATCAACGACAAAAAAAAATTACCATTTTGATAGACCAAACGTTAAAATTCCTAGTAAGTTTAGCACACAAGCGAGACACAATTATTGACTGCAAATTCATTTAACAACCACAATTAATCTAAACCAACAGAAATACTATCTCGACAAACAAAACCTTCAATTCCTAGTAAAGTTTAGCACACAAGCGAGACACAATTATTGACTGCACATTAATTTAACAACCACAATTAATCTAAACCCCTGAATAAACAACAACAAAAAAAAAAAATTCCAAATCTATAGCAAAACAAACAACGCAGAAATTAGATGAGCATTGAAACACCCAACGGAAACACAAGAAAATTTTAAGTCAAAGTTAGCAATCATCTCACATAAAAAAAACAACATGCGCGAGAAAAAAAAATTATTAAAGTTTCAACCTAATTTCTTATAGAAAATATTCAAACAACCATCTCTATCCATATCTTAACAAGCATAAATTCCAATGTTATCATCATTTAGTAATACACAACCACTTAAAATTAATACACCAACAAAATTTAGCAATAAATTAATTCTAACAAAATGCCGTTACCAAAAAAAATTAATCTTCTATGCAAAATCAAAATTTAACCAGAAAGTACACAGTTATACACAATCAAATCAGCATAAACTAAGTTATTCAATAAAAGAACCTTTTGTAAGAAAAAAAATTAAATTTACTAGATAATAATCACAACACAAATTATGTAATAGATGAGAAAAAAAATTTCAAATATATATGTATCGCAACAACATTCAAATTTCATGACAGGAGTCCAGAGACCCCAAAATTTGACCTTTGCTGCAAACATAAATTAAAGCTTAAAATTTTTTTAAAATTAAAATTGACGTACGTATATGATTATCATTGAATAACACTTGCATTACACAAATTTATTTAAGATATTGCACAAAACACACAGCATAAAAATATTTTATCTAGAGTTAAAATTGATATTAACCACAAACAACACTATGTCATTTAAGCATAAAATCAAGACATAAAACAAACTGCATAAAAAAAAATTTAACTGGAATTCATTAAATAACAGGAAATCATTAAATAAATGAGTACAAAATTTGATATAACAAAAAAAAAAAACATAAAACATAACATGAAACAAGGTGCAACTATGAGACAGGTACCATTCAATGCGTGCTCTCGAAATTGACGAAGCGTAAAATTGTAAAAAAAATTAAGTCTCCCTCAAATATTTTAGCGCGGAAATGTATTAACGAGCCGAATTACCTGCACGAGCCCTTAAATTATACCGTGGACCTGGAACAATACCCTTAACCTCCGTCTCGTCTGGTTGTAAATCACCCAAATTTTTCAAATGCAAATATGAAAATCTCTTAATAAATGGAATCATCCGATTGACATGCGTGTTAAATCTTTTCTCAATTGTTCTACATGTTGCACCCTATAATTGACATTAGAAAAACGCTCTATCACTCTGTAAGGACCTTCGAACTTAGGTCTGAGTTTTGGAGATAAATTAGATTTAATGTTAGGCGTCTTTATAAAACACAAGGACCCGATTTTGTAATCGTAATGATGTTGTTTTGTCGCTCTCGTACTCAATTCAACATGTGATGCCTCCTGATCCTTTAGATTATTTAAAACTTTATTGAAAGTATGCTCCAAAGACGGTAAAAGTTTCTCGACATATTCATACTTATTTTGTGGTGTATCAGAATTCTTTTCGTAAGTGTAAGATAATCGAATATCTCTGCCATGCTCTAGGAAAAAGGGAGATGTGTATGTAGCTTCATGGATCGCTGAATTTAATGCTAACATGGTGTGCGGGAGTTGCTCATCCCAATCGTTTGTGTTTTGTGAAATTGATGCAAGGATATTGGCTAGCGATTGATTGGGTTTCTCTACCCTACCGTTGACGTGAGCGGAATAACTTGATATGTGCCTTTTTGAATACCCATGACTCTGCAAAATTCAACAAATTCGGAACTCTTAAAATATGTAGCGTTATCTACGACTAATTTATGTGGGCAACCCCTGTGTACAATGTAATTATCAAAGAAAGCTTTTGAAATCGTACTGGACCTAATATCCGGAAGTGGAACGATGTGAATATATTTTGTGAATGCATCTATCATAGATAAAACATAGCTATATATATATATATATATATTACCTTTAAGCGTGGTTTTTAAGGGACCGAAAATATCCATATGACACGTTTCTCCTGGTTCAGTACTTTGTTCAACAAGTTGATGGGGTGCAGGTGGGATTTTAAAGGCGTTTTTTCGAGATAAGCATATGGTACAAGAACGAACAAAATTTTTAGTGTCTTTGTACATGTTATGCCAAAAGAAGTTTTCGCTGAGTCGATGGTATGTTTTAAAAAATTTGAGATGTCCTCCATATTCTGAATGAACGGATTCGAGAATTTTAGCTTTTAGACAATGTGGAATGCAAACTTGCTTTCTAGTGGTGTTAGACCTGGGTGATCTCGAGGGGCGCTTGGAAAAATGACATAACAAACCTTCCTCATTAATAAAATAGTTGCTGATTTGTGGGCTAACGTCATTTTGATTAATTTTTTGTATGATAGTGCTTAAAACAGAATCTTCGCGTTGCATATTAATAAGATCTTTAGAGTCCGGTAAAGCTATTGTGATGTTGTTAATATAACGAGAAAGATGATCTGCGACTGAATTTAAGGATCTCCTGATGTAGTGTATGTCGTAATTAAATTCTTCCAGAGCCAACGCAAAATTTTGGAAGAGGGATTTTTATTAGAAAGAAATCCTGCGAGAGGCTTATGATCGGTAAAAACCTTAAATTTTCTGCCTAACAAGAAAGGTCTAAAAAAATTTAATGCTGTATATATCGCGAAAAATTCTAAAACCGTTGCGTTATATTTAGATTGTGATGGATTTAATTTCTTAGAAAAAAAAATATAAAGGTTTGACTTCAGAGTTAGGATATTTTTGTTCTAAAACTGCCCCTATGCCGCGAGAAGAAGCGTCCGTTGTTATTTGTAACTCCGCGTTTTGATCAGGTAGAGCCAAGACCGGTGGATTCAATATGGCTTTCTTAATATCATCAAATGCCTCCTGCGTTTCAGAGGTCCACTCAAATGGAGTGTCTTTTCTCAATAGATTCGTTAAGGGAAGTGCACGTTTCGCGAAATTCTTGATATATCTCCTATAAAAATTACAGCATCCTAAGAACGATTTAATTTGTTTTTGATCCTTTGGAACTGGAAACTCATTAATTGATACGGACTTATCCTTATCTATAAGAATGCCTTCCGGCGTTATTACAAACCCTAAAAATTTACAACTTTTTGTTAAAAACTGACATTTACTCGGATTAAATTTTAAGTGGATTCTTTCAAAGCGTTCAAAAACCTTACCCAGTAGTTCAAAATGTTCATCTATAGTTTTAGTGAATAAAATAATGTCGTCTATATAAACCAAAGCTCCGTTGTGTAATAAATCTAGGACCTCCTGTGCAATTGATTGAAAAGCTTTAGGCGATTTTTAAACCGAAACATAATCTGTTAAATTGATATTTATCACCGTCGGGAGTAGAGAATGCCGTCTTATGCCTGTCCGCAAAGTGTAGTGGAATTTGATTAAATGCTGACTTCATGTCTAATGCCGAAAAATAGTTTGAACCCGAAATTTCATGTAAAATGTCGTCCAATGTTGGTATAACGAAGTCTTGAGTCAAAGTTATTTCGTTGAGTTTCCGAAAATCTAAAACAAGGCGCCATTTTTCTTTCTGTTTTACAAACAAGGCCGGAGTATTATACTGATAATTAGATTTTGAAATAATTCCCGCCTTTTCTAAATCTGCTATTTGACGTCGAAATTCGTTTCTTAAATTAAATGGAATCTTATAAATTGGACATTTAATGGGATAATCATGTTGTAAACTGATTCTGTGATGCTCCGTAGCGGCTGCGGATAATTCTACCGTAGAGCGAGCGAAAGCACTTTTGTGCGAAATTAAAAGTTGAAATAATCTGCTTCTGATTTTACTGTCCAAACCTGAAAGGTTGAAATCTTTCTCCGTGAGTGGGGGTAAAATATCTTGAGAAACGGGAAAATCAGAAGAAAAGTCTTCGTAATTATTGACAGTAATTATTTTCATGTTTTTGTTAAGGGTGATTATGTTATCTGAATCGTTTCTAATTTCTAAGATGGTGTCATTTGTCTGTGGATCAATCTTGATTTGCGAATTAGTTAAATGAATGTTTTTAGTTTGTAGCTTTGCTGAACTCTGAATAGTGGCCAATGACGTCGAATTAGGTGATGTTTCAACATGTATGCGAACATTTGTGACCGAATGGGGACCCACACACGTTTTGTGTTTTAAAAATCCATGTATAAAGTTACTCTGTACCACACGCGCAGGGAGTGAATAATGAATAAGCGGAATTGAAAAATTATTAATTAATAAACGGTTTTTTCCTATATCTAAAACTGCGTCCCATAATTTCAAAAAATCGTATCCCAAAATAGCGCAATAACTATCGTTAATCTCTTGTTTCGTTATAAAAAAATATGTCGAAATTGAAATTCCCCCAATGACAATTGTATTTCATAGCAACCGATAATTTCTACCGTGTCTCCGCTTACGGCTTTAATCTGAATTGAAACATTAAATTCCCTAAAGTTATCATTTTTTATTTTAGTGAAAAAGGAATTAGACATTAAAGATACGGATGCACCTGTGTCAATTAAAATTCTAAACTTGTGATGTTTAACGTTAGCCTTTATTATTGGTAGATCAAATATACTGTCTCGAGATTGAATAGGAGAAAACCGCTTCTCTACCAAATGAAAAAATCTACATACGGCTTTCTCCACGGGAGTTTAAAGTCTCATTCCTGTGATAACGTTGAAAACCCCTATTCCCAGAATTTGTGTGTGACCCTCTCACCGAATGCCTGGGGGCTGCGTAATTGTCGCGGAGAGCAGATTCTCTGAAATGTACATGTCTCCCTTCTGACCCGGGGTGATTTGAAAAATACTCGCTAGCGGCGTTTCTCCGGGGGGGCTGGTAACGGGCAGCGCGTTCGTCCCTCTGTTTCTTTCTACATTCCGCCTGTCTATGTCCTTGAATTCCACAATAAAAGCACTTGAAAACGTTCTCCCTTCTGTTAAAATAGTTCCCACTTGATTTACGAGCTGTAACTGCACTGGCCTCTTGTAGACGGCCGACCCTTAAATTTATTTCTTCTAATCTATCCGCTAATGCTGAAAGAACTGGATTTTCCGTTTGTGCGGACGACAAACCGGATCTCTCTTCGCTAGCTATTTGGTTCAATTTCATATTTTGCTCTTCTATCAATGCCGCATTGATTGATTCGTCTAAATTCAAAGGATCGCGAGAAAGAACAAAGCGGCGGATGTCATTTCTTAAACCACTTATGAACCGAGATTGTAACAATTGGTCATTCGCATTTCTCACCGCGGTATTTTGAGCCGAATTTCCTGACTGGAAAATCTGTGTTCCCAGTTTATTGATGCGTGCTGCGAATTCCTGTACGCTCTCAGAAGGACCCTGGATACATGATGAAAATAACTGGAGACGCGTTGATAAAGGTACAGCTTTCTCGAATCTTCCAATAAGAATTCTTGCGATATCGTTATATTCTGTCAATTGACTGTGGGTTGGGTCGGATAAAAAAATTCCTCAGCTATTCCCGCTAATTTTAATTTCAGAATTGTTACTTTCTCATCGTTTGACCACTTGCCTAAATTCGCAACATCGTTTATTTTTTCTAAGAACCTACGTATTCCTAACGATTCACCTCCGTCGTACATTGGGATTAGATCAATTAGATTAAATTTCTCGGACGCCGTTTGCGTCATTAGGGGGTCTGATTGTCGTGTACGTGGCATGTTTTTTTTTTTAATTAATAGTTAAGACAAGATTTCTAGCGAGTTTAATTCACAACGGAAACCGTTAAATTAAAAAAAAAAAATTCAAGCACTCGTGCAAGGCAAAAGAAATTCATGAACTCTTAAATTTAAATAAAACTTTTAACTAATCGGCTCTCGCGTAAATACATGCATAGAGAAAAAAAAATTCACATCAATATTAAAAGAGAAAAAAAAATTAAAGAGCACCAGTACCTGCGTCATCTCTGCACCTTGGACTCTTGACTCTCTTCCTCACACCAAAACTGCAAGAAAAAAAATTCACAGTATCAAATTACATAAAACATAGTGGCACACGAGATGAAAATTTGTCGTGATGATCCATTAAGAAACGTTTACAATATCAAGGATGTAAAAAAAAAAAATTCAAATAATGGTACAAAGAAAAAAAATTTAACATCTTGGTCACGACACCAGATAATGCAACGCCGGTTTAACTTAAATTGATTTAATTTATTCTTATTATCCATTTTATAATACCCAGGTTGACTGTCACGTCGCATCATAGCTTAAGTTAAAATTAAACACTAAATCCTCAAAAAAAAACAATAAAACAGTACACTAAATTAAAAGGCCGTTCTTTTAATTAACACTTAATTTATTTAACAATAAGATTGAAATTACGTTATATACTAAAGAGATACATGATTACTTAACTGAATAATATCGGTGAGAGAGGAGTCATGACGGTGATGCCCGGAGAGTCCCCAACTGCGGTGACTAAAGAAAAGGACGTGTCAGACCAAGTAGGTGTGTGAGAAAAGCCCCGAGAGAGTCAAAAAAGGTGCCACAATTCGGGGTGCATCCGCTTTTATTCCAAGGCGGCTTGCTCCCGTATTCTGGAGCGGATTCTTTACATTCACTCAATCATTATCTCTGATTGGTCTAGAGTCAGCGGAAGGATATCCTCTCACGGTCAATGACATCCCCCAAGCGCGGGAAATTCTCAAAAAACACCCCTTATCATGATGTATTTATGGGTGCAATGCCTTCTTCCAGGCGTGGGAAACGCGTCACCCTTTCGGTGGGGTAAAGAGACGCACCCAAGAAATTCCTTTCGTTGTAAACAACAACAGGGCAGATATACAAATTACAGTTGCAATCCCTAGGGACCGGCGACCTCCCGTCATTATTTAATGCTGCATTTATAATTTCTGCTTCATTCTCATAGCGCTCAGTTCCATACCTTTTTATAATTATCGTTTGTTATTTGAATGGATTATAATAAAGTGCTGCTTCACCCTTTACAAAGAGTTCAAGATACTGCAGTTTTTGACTATCACTTAAAGCAGTGTTCCGCAACCCCTGTTCCGCGGACTGGTCTGTGGATCAAATACTACCGGTCCACACAAGAAAGATTAAATTATTTCTCTTTTATTTACTGTTGTATGTTTTTCTTAGGTTTGGGCTACTTTTTATGAAAATCACTTAATATTCCTTGTTAAAACACTTTATATTCGTTTTTTGGTGTAGCTATATTTTATTCAGAAGTCACGATTAAATACAATTAAATTAAAATAATTAAATCAAAACAGTCTAAAATATAAACAATCAATATCCTCCCCCTCAGCGGGCCGTGGTAAAATTAACAAATGTTGACCGGTCCGCGGCGATAAAAAGGTTGCGGAGCACTGACTTAAAGTACTATTCCCAACACTCGCTAGAAATAAATCGCGAAACGAGATGCAGTCCATATAATTTGAAGTGAAAACTGGTAATTCTATGAGAGAAAGTTTTAAATTGTTTGCATTAGTGTTAACAATATTTTGGCGTGCATTAGTATTATTATCATTCTTAATAAGTTTTTTCCTTTCCTCTTTTAAAATAAAATAATTTGGAAAAGTTATCATGCATTTCCATTTCATAATCGTTAAAATCTTCATCTGCACAAGTGCTTAAAAAAGATTATCGTTTAAATTATTTATTTCAATATCTATTGAATTAACATCTATTTCATAAACTTGAATAATGGATACAGAATTTCCTTGACTTTGTAAATGATCTATTTTTGAAACTAAACAAGTTAGCTTACCTTTTAAGATTTTCTTTTGTTTAAGAATGGCGTCCATGTTGGATTTGTTTGTGACCTTCCCGATACCGATGCTTGCAATGATTATTGAGTGAATTGTGTTTTTGTGCTGGAGTACTTCGACAAATGTCGCAGACCACTTCACCCATTAAACGTTTTGACCTGAATGCTCTAGTAGCTCCATGGACCCCAATGAATGCGATGGAAAGGTCTGGTCTGTTTGAAGATGCTTTATTTACTGTTTACAACTCAGTTAGATCCGGCGGCTCTCGCGCGCCCTCTTACGGAGAAAAATAAGGCGTTATAACAAGTTCCGGACAGGTAAATTGTCCACCTGCCCGGATCTTGATATTTATAGCGTCTCTTTTACTAAGAGTGGATACGCTGGTTATTTGAGGCTGTGACTACTCATTCATATATTATTAATACGAAAGTGGAATATCAAAATTTTTTATTTTTTATTGTGGAGTTCGGAGAGTATGCAAAAGATTAAAGTTCAAGTAAAACATTGAATTTTTACATTGAATAAAATACATCATACATTTTTTTAACTTATCCGACATTCCACAGTGTAAAATGTTGGCTGAAGAAAACTTAAAAGGGAATTATTTTTAAAAAAACATGTTATTTTTATGTAGTTAAGAATGTGAAGAGCGTATCGTTGCGTAGCGTATTGATTCGTGGGTTTTATGCTAAAAGTCACAAAGAATAATACTCATTAACATAACATTTGTTGTCATAAACAATCCTTAAAGTACAGGATAAATCAGCAAAATTCGCACAACACAAGTATCGATGTCTAAAAATATAAGCACGTAATGATAAGAATTACCTACAACGGCTAAAGTAGTACTGACTCCGTTTCAACAAGCGAGTGCTATGCATAGTCTTCGAAGCTTTTCCAGGCATTTCTAGAATATTCCGCTTACGTCATAGATCATAAAATTATAGACTTCTTAGTAATTTCGCGAAGGATCCATAGATCGCTAAAAATGTTTGCCAACATATTCGCCACCAAATTTAGTCTCCAAAAATGGTGCCAACCTGAACTGAACTGTCACTTAAACGCCGTTATATACAGGGTTTTTTCTCATAAATAAATGCAACAGAAAGTAATATTACACTGCTGGACAATTGCTAAGGACGGATAACACTATCATCCATAGCAACCACAAAATGAAAGGAAGCAAAATGTGGAATAAGTGCGGGATATTAGTAAGAAGTATGAGTATGCAAATTTTTTTTCCACGTCTGTTCATCACGTGATAGCGTTCATAAGAGCTTGAAAGGTTTTGACGCGTGTGGACAGTTGTTGTTTCAAGTCAAAGTTTTACAGGAAAGATTTAATAGACGAACTTAAAATTTTTGGCATGTCTTCCCGACATCACATAAATGATTTTATGCGTAGCCGAATTATTGAAAAGGTCGAAGAAGGGCGAAAAATAACAGATGTTGCCAGGGAGTTCGACATTGCTCACAGCGTTGTTTCACGGCTGTGGAAACCATTTAAAACTACTGGAATGTGTAGTAGACGGCACGGGGGAGGTCGTGTTAGAAGTACGACGCCCGCAGAAGACAGATATATCGTCCTATCAGCAAAAAGGAACAGGCGCACCACAGCTCAGCAGGTGGCAAATCAGTTTCTTGCTGCCTCAGGAAAGCAGATCTCCCGAAAAACTGTTGCCAGACGTTTGAGGGGAGGAGGACTATACGCACGCAGACCTGTTGTGTGTATCCCATTGACCAGACAGCACCGTACTGCCCGTTTGCAATGGTGTCGTGAGCATCACAATTGGACTGAACAGGACTGGGCATGCGTACTATTCTCAGATGAGAGTAGGTTCAGTCTGTCATCGGATTGTAGACGCCAACTGATCTGGCGTGAGAGTGGTACTGCTTATCGTCCAGAAAATATCCAGGAAAAGGACCGATATCCGACATGCAGTATCATGGTGTGGGCCGGCATCATAATCAATGGCCGCACGCGCCTACATGTGGTTGCGAATGGAACTATGACGGGCCAACGATACATTGAGGAAGTTCTACTTCCTCATGTTCGTCTTTTCCGTGGTGCTGTCGGTGATAAATTTGTTTTTATGGACGACAACGCAACATGTCATCGAACACTCGCTGTTCAGGATTGTCTAGACAGCGAGGGTATTCAACGTCTCGTATGGCCAGCGCGTTCTCCAGATCTAAACCCCATTGAAAATGTGTGGGATGCTTTGGGGAGGCAATTTGCTGGTCGAAACTATCCTCCGACAAACAAGAACACCCTCATCCGTGCACTCACAGAGGAATGGTATAAATTGCCTCAACAGCTGCTGGATAATGTTGTGCAAAGTATGGTACGACGTGTGGAATGTTGCATCTCACTCCACGGTGGACATATCCCGTACTGATACCTTTCTTTAAGGTGCCTGCTGACTTTTAGATGCATTGTTCCATTTCTCCGTACGCAGATCAAATGAACATTTTTTTTTTCTTTCAGATGTTTCACAGCTTTTGTACTTTCCAGAACAATAAATATTCTTTATTCTAATGTCTGAACAGTGTGGCAACTATATTTTATCCTACTAGGCCTCATGTCTAGTATGCTATGTACTTGCTACTCTAGTATGCTACTTGCTATGTAGCATAACAATGCTACATAGCAATTTGTGATCCGTCCTTAGCAATTGTCCAGCAGTGTATTTTATTAAACAAGTAGATCTAAATTATTTGTACTATTTTAAGATAAAATTAATAATTAATTACACAAAATTCATAGCAGTATTATTAAAATATTCACAAAATATATATACCTTTCATTTGAGCAACTTAGGATTGACCGCAAAGAAACTAGATGTGCAACTAAAAAGTAATTTAAAATACATATCCTTTTCTTTCTTTTTATCGCTCTGTTCCCCAAACAAAGTGATAAACAAGAGATGTTTGGACGTAATTCTAGATTCAAAACAGATAACAATTAGAAACTTGAATAAAAAACAGTTCTATATTCAGGAAAGAAAGAAAAAATTCAAATAAAATGTTGTTGTTGTTTTTTTGTCATTGCCGTTTTTCGTTCGTGAAAACTATTCTAACGACGGCTGTTTGAAGCTCACGAAAATAAGGGAGAAACGTAATTTTCTTTCTCCTTTCAAAAATTATTCACTTCAAATTCGGAAACTCATTTCTTAGGGCCCACTTTAATTTCAATTGTGTACAGAATATTTTTGGTCATGAAATAGAATTAGATTTAGTTGCAGAGATTTTGAGTTTTATTGCTGAATTTTCAAAATAAATTCTATCGTATCTATCCTTATGCATACAGCACCCATATTTGTTTATAAGAAATAATTTGGCTTTTTTGGGTAATGAGTTTAATTTTGCCTCAGTTTATAGTTTCAGCTAAAATAAAACATTGGTCAACAACAACAATTTTCAGAAAGATTAATTTTGAAAGTATTCCAAAAATAACATGATCTTCCATACATAACATTAAAAATTCTACACCAAGATATTGAAGAGGTTTGTCAGAGAGACAGCAACTAATTATTACTGAGACTTATTTTGAAATTATACTTGTAACACAGAAAGAGAACGATATCTGTTCAATACTTAATCCGCGGTGGTCTTAAGCTGAGCAGTACGTTTAGATAAGAAGTCAATGAGAGTACGGTGGCTCTCTGTTCCCTGTCTACCATTTGACACAGTTCGCCTTCTGAACACTGCAGCAGAGCTTTCGAGCTCTCCCTCAGATAGGTTCAATCAGAAAAGCATTTGTACATTTTGTAGAGCAAGTCGGAAGTTTCCTACACTTTTTAATCAGATGCTCGTACAGGGCATTTAGGGCATTCCCCTCCCAATGTCGCACATCATCATCCACGTGATAGTGACCCAAATCACGATGCTGTCACAGCATTTCACGGATGCACTGGATTGTCGGCACCCCACATGACTACTACCCTCACACGAAATTCAGCCTGAAAAGGCGACCCTGCGTCATTCCGTTGTCTGCATCGTCATTGCAAGCAAAGTCGTCTGCGCTGTGGGTCGTCTTAAGTAATGGTTTGCTAGAGCAGCGGTGCCGTTCTTTCGCGGTCGTAACATCACGATGGATGACGTCACAGAAAAGACGGCTGTCTGTTAACGTTGATCGAGTGGTTTCCTAGGATAGCGGTCTGCTGTACTTACGTCCGTAGCTGTAAACAATCTTAAAATGAATGATTTAGATGTTGCGTTGTTATTGTATTTGGAAGATGAGCAATCATCAGAAGAAGAAAATCGTTCTGAAGAAAGCGAATTATTTAAGAATAGATCTTCTGAAGCAGCTTTTCAAATTTTAGTGTGTCGCCATCTCCACTGCAATGACGAAAAGTTCAGACAATACTTTCGCTTGAGCCAGTATTGTTTGATTATGTGCTAAATAACATACGGGATGAATTAACATCCAAACCGTACAACAGGCACAAAAAGCCTATATCCCCAGAAGAAAAGCTATGCATTCTTGTGAGGTAAGTTCAATTAATCAAGATGTAATATTTTCTGTGTTGTATTGATAGATATATATATATATATTTAATGTCATTTTAAATCACAGTTTTATAGTTTGTAGCAAGTTTTCAATAAAGAAATGTTTTTAATCAGCACATATTTAAATACTAAATAAGGAAAGATAAGTGAAAATTAAAGAATTTTTATAATCTATTATAAGTCTAGTTATAGTATTAAGTTAAATATATTTAAAGAAATAGAGATAAAATAAAAAACTAATTTGTACTTAATGTACATACATTTAAAACTCAATTTAAATTATTTTATTAATTTTGGAAAAATAAATGACAAAAATGTTATTTTTATTTAGTATAATGTCACATAACTTTGATTTTATTTATTTCAGACACTTGGGCCACGGGTGAGTCATTTCGTTCACTTGCCTTCCAGTATCGAGTGAGTCATTCATGGATAAGTGTGATCCTACGAGAAGTAGTTGAGGCCATTATAAAAAGAATGTTTCACGTAGTATTGCCAACACCAACAATGGGTCAATTTCAAAAAGTTGCACAGCAATATTCTACAAAATGGAATTTTCCCAATTGTATTGGAGCAATTGATGGGAAACATATAAGAATCAAAGCTCCAAAAACAGTGCATCACTGTTCTACAACTACAATTATTACCATTCAATGGTGATGTTGGCAGTTGTTGATGCCGACTGTAAATTCACAGCTGTTGATGTCGGTTCCTATGGTAGAGAAGGAGATGCAGGCATTTATCTGAAGAGTGAAATAGGGCGGAGAATAAAAAATAATACATTCAACGTACCAAAAGCCCTACCTGGAACAGACACTGTTATACCTCATGTCATTGTTGGGGATGAAGCCTTTGCGCTACATCAAAATTTGATGAAGCCATACCCAAGGCAACAGTCACTGCATGATGCTTCAAAAGCAATTTATAATTATCGGTTGTCTCGAGCTAGACGGACAACCGAAAATGCTTTTGGAATATTATGCAGTTATTTCAGGCTTTTTTTTCGTCCAATTTCAACTGCTCCAGAAACAACAGAAAAAATTATAATATGTGCCTGCATACTGCACAACATTTTGCGTGAGGCAAAAGTGCTTGCTCCAGGCCAAACCCATACTGACAGTACACTCCCATTACCGGTTGAAAATTTCCTCCCCTTAACTGAACATAATGTCCGTGGTACAACAAATCTTACACAAATCAGGGAAATGTTTATTTCAATGGCCCTGGAGCAGTTGAATGGCAGAAAATTATGCTAAGCAACATTAATTGTGTTTTCCTTACATATTTTTTAAAAATTGAACATATTTTTTTGTATATATTGAACATACTTTTTTCATATTGAACATGTTTTTTTTATATTGTACCCTATATATTGAACATATTTTTTTATATTTTATACACATTTTTTATACAGTAGAACCTGTTTTTGTGCAGTCCTTTTCTATGCGGTATACGAATTTCAACACCTTTGCCGCCACTGTAATGTGTGTTTTCGATCATTTCACATAAGAGTATGTACACAACAAGATGTATTGTTCATTTTTTATGAACTTTCTCCTGATTGCACGTTCAATTGCTTTCTGGATGATAGATTTGAATTTCAAAAAGAGCTTTAAGCATGCATATCTGGTAATCGTGAAGTTTGCAAAAACTTATCATCATAAGGTGTCGAAAAATAAATCGATTGAAATTGTATCTTCAAGTGACGAAAGCAATTTTTAACTAATTACTGTGTTGTACATACTTTACATATATTATTTTATTATATCAATAAATGAAATCAAAGAATTTTGATTATTTGTTGCATGAGTTCATTGAAATTAAAGAATTACAAAAACCATATATTATTTCTAATTCCAAGGATTAATTTTCATAAAATTCTTTTTCTCAAAAGTAAACATTTGGAAAAGTTTAAAAGAATCTGTAAAATTCCCCAAACTTCTAGTCAAATCCCCCATATAACACATTATACTAATACAAATATTTTTGTATTGAATTGGGTAAACAGTTAACTGACTTCAAATGCTTTTATAATACAAAAAAAGACAATATGCTCCAAAGAAGTGTTGCATATAGTTGTAAAGAAAATACAATCATGACAGGATTTAATAGTTTTATTCATATATTTCTTTTTTTCACAGTTTAAAATTTTACAGATTAAAAAATTAATTTAAAAACTGAACAACAAAAAAAATACAAAGGAAAAAATACAATTTTGATAAGTGATTTATAAGTTAAGTTATAAGTTACTTTTTTCCTTTATTTACATTAAAATAAGAGAATTTAATTTAAACACTGAACAAAAAAAAATGAAAAAAATACAATTTTGATAAATGAATTATAAGTTAAAAGTTATAAGTTACTTCCTTTATTTACATTAAAATAAGAGAATTTAATTAAAACACTGAACAACAACAATAAAAAAAGAAAAATATGAAATTTTGATATTTGCAACTTAGACAAAAATTCTGAAACATTTGCTTTGCTTGAAAGCATCCTTCCTTCTTTCCTTGGGGTTGAGCAGACTGGTGATGCATCAGATTTTTTCATTTTTAATTCAGCATTACTAATCAAATTAGTAATCTGAATTCTCAATTCAGCCTGCTCTTTACGAGGAAATCTTTTATAAATTTTTGCCATGGATCCAAAAAAAAGATCAGCCTCATCTTGTTCATTCTGAGGAGCGACTTTTCGTTCAGCTATCTGTTTCAACAGCTTGAATCGCTCTTCAGAATGTGTGAGTTTTTTCTTTTTTGGGGGCGGCGTACCTTGAAATTTTTCTTCCTCCATTTTCCCAAAATAATCATTGGAGTCAGGGTCAAGGATATCTGGTCCCGAGTCAAAATCTGGCTCAGTGGATGACAATTGTGTCACATCACTCAAGCCCTGTGAACTTCCCACATTGGTGGTTGTGGTTCTTTGGGATACGGCAAAACTGTCCAAAAATGACAGCAATTCAGATCGCTTTTTTGCTGCAATTCCTGAAGAACCGCTGCCAGGTTTTCCTCTGCGCCGAATATAATAGTCTCTCCCGTACCCCCATCTTTTACAGCAATCATAACCTACAAACATTAATTTACTTTTTACAAACTGTTCCATTATAACACATTTCATCACAATATTTCTTTTTTGAATGTTGTGTAACCTTACTGATTGTTATATTTTAATGTCATAAAATAAAATTAGTTTTCGAAAAATTGTTGATATAGCATAAAATTATTGACAAATGAACATGGTGAAAACATAACAAAATGTATTTACAATGCTTAATTCTTCCAAGTTACAGTTTTCATGAGTACAAAAATACACTAAACATAACATAATAACCGATAATAAAATAATTAAAAGTGATTTTTGGGTAACTTACACTTGCCTCGAAAATCTGCATACAGGCAATTAACTGCTGCTGAGATTTTGCAAAAAGATTGCAAGATTTGCGTCGTTCTCAAGTTGTAAATATTTGTATTATTTTATGTAATATTCAAGTGATTGTTGATTCTACTATTTGAATTTCCGACGATAGAGGAATCAATACAAAATAGCTTTGATTCAGAAATACTTCATTTAATTAACGATTATTGCATGAATATGAAAGATGATCGCCTGTACGCAGACTTTCGGAGGCAAGTGTATATCATATGTAAAAGAACATACAAAATTTGTATTTTCACGTACCTGATTTTTCCAGTGTGGTCCCAATACTTTCCCACAAATGTTGTTTTGCTTACGCCTTCCTGTAATCTGGATGTCTTATATTGTATAAGAGTTCGTGATTTCTCACGAAATTTATTAATATTTCATCCTCTTCAGGAATCCAGAAAATGTTGGAGCTCATTTTTTTGCCACCGCTATCCAGAAAAACGTTCGACAAACTGTTGCTGCCGCTATGACGATCGTAACGACCGGCAACTTCACATTCCGCTCCCATCCACCGCTCTCTAGGAAACCACGCCTATCTATTTACACAGGTGACGTTTTAGTGACGTCATCCACCGTAATGTTACGGACGTTAAAGAGCGGCACCGCTGCTCTAGCAAACCATAGCTTTAATGGACGCCGTGCGTGCAGGTCGCTAATAACCAATGGACGGTTAATGATTTCGGATATCAGAACATCAAGGATCTGTACAGGGTACAGAAGGAAGGCATAAGTTGCTTACGAGGTTGCCACCGTTTATTGGTGGATGCTTGGATCCAAGCATGCTGAAGTTCATGTTGAAGTTGCTCTGGCTGCATCGATACGACTTTTTTTTGTCAATATAACCGAAAAATACCGATAAAACAAGTCTAACTATGATGAGAAAAAAACTGCATAGAATAAACTGTTCTGCGATGGTGTGTCCGGTAAAGAGTAAAAGGGGAAGAAATACCAAAACAGAGAGAGAGACTCCAATCACACATTCTAAGACCCAAATCTATTTTGAGCAATGGACATCTAAGATCAGGGCTCCCCAAATAAGTTCCGCCATGCAAGAGATGAAGAAAAATAGACGATATGTTGACAAAACGATCAACACAATTTTCTTTAAATATTTTAAGAGTCTGTATTGCCTATTTTTAAATTGAATTAAAATTCCCGCAGAAAACCAGTGGCGTATCTTACTTATACAAAGGCCCTGGTCCAAAAAAAGGAGGGTCCTATCTTAGCTATTCTTTATCAAGTAGAAAAGTAAAGATATATGAATATTTTAAAAATATACAAAGCTACACAAATTTTATTTACTATCTTCTCTTTCTTGACGTTGTTTGCGCTTAAGCGCAAACCACTGTGTTTTTTTATCCATTAATTTTAGTCTTATGATTTATCCAATACAATTCGTATGCGTCGAGTACTTACTGACGTTAAAAAGAAGCAGAAACGTAATGTTATCCAACAAAACGTCGTTGGGGAATCACTGGCTATTTATTTATTTGGAAGGATCGAACTCACATTCACTAGAGTTCTTAGAGCTGGATCACCGAAATAGACAGGAAATTATACAAAAAATATGCATTAACAAGAAGGTTATCCGGCTGGGTGGCGTAGTTGGTATGTCACAGGCCTTCTATACCTAAGGTTGCGGATTCGACCCCAGCCCAGAGCAGCGATGCACGTTAAATCTGTGGAGAGCTGAAACGTCCTCCCTTTAGCGAGGTGTGGTAGTTAGGAGAGTGGGTGCCAGCTCAGGTGTCATCCACGTCACTTCACGATGGTTCAAAATTACGTGGTTCGTCGCCAAAAGCCCTCGTGTAGCTGAACAGTGCGACGTTAATTGACTCACTTGACCCCGGCCGGAGTCGGTGGATTTTCCTGATGCAGAAAATCGACATCGGCCATGTGGTATGATTATATGGCATGAAAAAGATCCCTTGAGCATCCGTTTGGCTTAGATGCTCTCGGGAAAATTAAATTCCTAATTACAAACTTCGCATCGGCAAACCTCTGGTGCCTCCCTTTGGGAAAAAACTGGACGTCAAAATTAGTTGCGGTAATTGGTATCGCCCAAATGGTGCCACTGTAAAAAGTGATCCCTGGATACTAGGTTTGCAAAGGTAGAACTAACAATATGCAGCCGCATTACAGAAAAAAAGTACAATACAATATAATTATAATTATTTTAAAAAAAGAAAACAACTCTGCAAAAGAGCAGAGGAGGGAGGGGCAAAATTACATCAGTGCATTGCAGATACCAGAAGATTGCGAAATATTGAAACAGAAAACTCTCTAGCTTATTATGAATAATATTGTGCTATCTGTTCAAATTCAAGTTCAATATCAAATAATGTTCAAATTCGTAATTCATTCATTATCGTATTTCAAAAATTAAATTCAATTTCGTTTCGTACAAAAAAATAGAATAATTAAGGCTCTTACCTGTCAGAAGGATGAGACGATGCTAAAAGCACACAACCAGTCGGATGGAGGACAAACGTTTATTTACAAACAAACAAGACAGACAGGAATCCCATATACACTTGAAAACAAGCGACTGCTGCGCCGCTGAACTAGAGTTACAACACCCCCTCTTTCCGAATGACCAGGGGGTTCATTCAAAATCTACTACAATTTCAAAATACACAGAAAAATATTAAATACACATTACAAGTAATTCACATACAAATTCAACAGATACCAATTCAAAACAACTACTTAACTAAGAAATCATTCATTAAGTTCAAGATTATGTAACAATTGTACAGATGCTTTAATAATTGAATTTTGTATTTTTATCTTACAAGAACGTTTTTTACCATCCCTGTCAGGATATACATCAACCACTTTACCTAGTTTCCAAAAATGTCTAGGAAGTTTTTTTTATCATTAATTAGTACAACATCATCAATTTTAAACTCTTCAATTTCGCCTGTAGGTTTAACACAATGAGCAGATTTAAGCATGAAAATATATTCTTTAGACCATTTTGTCTAAAACATATTTAGTAATCTTTCGCAATAATTAAAACTTTTAATTAGATCTTTCCTGTTGAATAAGTTAGAATCAAAATAAGGCCTGGCAGGTGGTAGACTATTCACTCTACGTCCTCAAATCATATGAGATGGAATAAGAGGTTCAGGTTTATTAAATTCAGAAAAAATATACGTAAGAGGGCAAGAGTTGAGCAACCCCCTTCAATTTCAATTAAAAGAGTCTCCAACTCATCGCGAAATAAAGTTGCTCTTCCCACAGTCTTTCTTACAGCAAGCTTTACTGTTCGAATGAGTCTTTCGTAAAAGACACCCCACCAGTTTGATGATAAACTGCCAGTGGATTTTATGGGTAGAGTAGAACGCTTTTTCACTGCAGGATCCTGATAACTTTCCACAAGTTTTCCAGTTCAAGTTCGGATCTTTTAATAATTTTTGCCTTGTCAGTCACAATTTGTAAATAAGAGAATTTCGATTTTCGCAGTCTTCAGTTCATCTTTTTCAAGAAAATGATTAAACTCTAAAATTACTGAAGTTTTGAGTATTAATTTGCTTGCACGTAAACAATTAACTTCTTCGGTGAAAGCATCTCTCTGTACTAATTGAATCCAAAATTTTTCGGCACCATCTATTTCTTCTGTTGTTAATTCGTTGGATCATTTATTGAATGAATTGCGAAAGTTATGCATAAAAGGAAGCACCTAACTAGTAACTCGCAATAATTTCTGCAGGCTACTAAATTTGCTTAAATTAGTTACTGAGGCTGTGTTTAATTCGCATGTGAATCTAAACACTTGTTCTTCGGATTCACATGGGTTGGTTGAAGAAAAGTCACAATTCAAATTTTTCGGCCAGTTGTTTTCCGTCGTGCGAAACCACTAAGGACCATGTATCCAAAATTGACTGTTAACAATTGCTCCACGAGAAACATAATCTGCTGCATTTTCTCTCCCACTGCAATGATACCAATCAGACGGATCAGAATTTGATTGGATTTTTATTACCTTATTCGAAACAAATTGTTTGTAATTTGAAGCCTTTCCCTTAATCCAATGGAGAGCAATAGAAGAAGGGAATTACTCCAAAGGAAAAATTTCGAAGTAGGGAATTTAAATTTTGATGTTTAATATTTCAAAATTCTCGAGGTTAAAACTGCTCCCAAAAGTTCCAATCGCGGGAGGGTTAACTTTTAGAGAGGAGAAACTCGGCTTTTAGCGGTTATAAATCTTGTGTAAATATTGTCATTCGCAGAGACATAATATGCCACTGTTCCAAATGCTCTGGGACTTGCATCACAAAATATGTGTAATTGCAAATCTAAAGGATATAGAAAATGTTTTCTTTCTAATTCCTTTAGAAAACAAACTTGAGAGCACCAAGTCTCCCATTTTTCCTTTAACTCGGGGGGTAATTCCTCATTCCAGCCGAGACCGTATTCCCAAATTTCTTGCATTAAGCATTTTATTATTAACACAAATGGGGAAATAAAACCTATTGAATCAAAGATTTTTGCTGCTGTTTTTAGAACACAGCGGTTCGAATTCTTTAAATTTTTCATTAACTCAAGCAATGGTTTTGCATCTAATTTAAATGTATCATTATTTAAATTCCAAAAAATTCCTAAAACCTTTAAAAAACGCTCACCCGATTCACTTGTACCGTTTTCATTCCATAATTTTCTTAACTTCTTCGAATTAGTTTTGAATTTCCTTAAATTCTTATGAGCATCTTTAAGAATTTCTATCGCGTTTTCTGAGAGATCAAAAGCTTTATTAACGGATTCGAATGAATCGGCGAACTGGTCGTCAACATATAAGGAAGTATTCAGCATTTCAAAAGTTTCTCTATAATCTTCCTTATATTTTCGTGTATGGAATTTAATCGTCGCTGCAAGTACAAAAGGACTCAAGGACACCCCAAACGGTACACAATTCATTCTCATTATTTTGTAAGATTTTGCATCTCCATCATTCGGAAACCAAAAAAATCTTAAATAGTCGCGATCTTCCTCAACTATTCTAATCGATAAAAATGTCCCTTGAATATCAAAACGCGTGGTCATATTCGCGAGATCGCAAAATTACATCTATTATTCGGGTATTCAAAGGTGGTACCGCATAAAGACACTCATTCAAAGATTTACAGTCTCTACCTTTCGAAGATGCATCAAAAACCATTCGAACTTTCGTCGTTTCTTTATCTTTTCTTTACCTTAGTTTCGAAATGTGATGAGCATTCCTCAACAATATTTTCTTTAATTTGATCTTTAACAATATTTATGTATTCATTATAAAGCCAATTATTGTACTTCATTTTTAGATTTAAATTATCGAATCTGCGCTTCGCTATTGTCCAATTATTTTTCAAATCACTTGGTTTATCTTCCCAAAATAATTTTGTCTCATACATTCCGTTATTAAATTTCAAGTTATTCTCAAAACTCGAAATATAGTCGTTATCGTTATCTAACATATTCTTTTCCGTATCACTAAGTTCCAAAATTGGGTAAAATTTTCATTTAATTGGGAACAACATCGTATTTTAAATACCGAAACGTTTTCTTTTTAATGTACTTCCATGGGCTATCCTGGATTATTGTCCCGAAAATTGTATCTATCGCAAACAAAGTTTTGTTAATTTTTCCTTTTTACCCGAATGAATCCGCCAAAAATATTGCGCCCCTATTAACAATGAAATCTCATCTCCATTCGATTCGTTTATGTTAGACATGTGGATATTTTTACAGCTAAGCGATTTCTTTTATTTATTCGCCGACATCCTGAACGGAGTTCTCAGGAGAGCTTCAATAGTGATCTTGCTTACAGGGTCACTAAGGTTACACAGAGAGTGATTTCAACAACTTCCTACTTTTTTTGTGTGAATGGGTGTTCTCGAACCGAATGTGTAAGCCAATAAATTTTCTTCGCGTTTCACGGGGAGTTTCATTTCAGAATTCATTGTATTCCCATTACAGCGTGAAATAATTTTCGGGGAGGAGGTCACATTGCGGAGAGGACCACAAACACCTGCGTTCTGAGAGAAGGACTCTGGGTAAACGGGGGTGTTTGTGGGGATGAAAGAAGTATCGCATATCAGTTCGGAGTGACGACCCTTGCAATTAACGCAAACCCTAGCCTTCATACAAGCCCGAAATATATGGCCTCGCTTGAGACGTAGATAACAAATGCCGTTTTTCTAACGGTCGTATTCTCAATAGCAGGTTATCCTCGAGTTATCCCCGAAACGGAGGTAACTCGCAGATTGGCGAAACATCGTTATTCTCAACTGCGGATTGCGCCAAATCCACGGATTATTCATCCAAAGATAACCCGCGGATTCTACTCGCCGATTTCGGAGGGTAACTCGCGGATTTGTAAACAAATATGGACGACCGCTTCGATTTTTTTCTGTTTGAGGATTTAGAAACATTGGAAAGTATTGAAAGAAGGCCAGTTTTCATTTCTTAACATAGGAACAACGTTAGCAATTCTCAATACACTTTTTTTTTTTCATTATTCAGCTAAAAATTACGTTTGATGTTATGATTTAATGTTATACAAAGAGAATTCAAAACTCGTATTATTTTAAAATTTCGATTTATATTTTGATTGTATACGAGTATATATATCCTTACATATAATTTTTTTTATTTAAAATATTCCAGCAACCCTTTTGGTAGGTTAAAATAGTATGTTAATTATGTATATAATCATTAATTTAAATTACTTCTAATGTCTAATAATGATTCTTAATTCATGATTTCTATAAAATCTTAGAATGAAAAATCCAGTTTTTTTGTGAAGAATAAATTTGTTAATTGAATCTAAAGTTACATTTATCTAAAACAGAACATATATGTTACTGAATCTTTTCCAATTCCATCTAACAAAAGTAATTATACTATTGGTATTAATCTGATTCTATTTGTGACATTTTTTAACTTTTCACTTTACAAAAAAAACCTTATTCAGTTAGTTATTATAGTAACTAATAGTAAGTAAATTAAAATAAAAATATTAAATATAATTTTTAAAAAAATTGAAATTATTCTGAAAACTTGTGAACATATTTTGTACATTTTGAAAATAGGTATAATAAATTTTATTGAAGTTAAAATTCATTATAAAAAATATGACATCTTCATACTTTTAAAAATCAAGCAAACAATAGAATAAATTCCAGCCATAATAATAAATAGTAATAAAATGAAATCTGACTATTTAAATGACAATAAAGTTCATTTTCTTCAAAAACTAGTGACTTTTCCAAAAGAAAGCATGAGAAATAGAGAAGTCGGATGTTTCTTCCATTAGTTTCTGCTGCAATAAATGATAGAATTTAGAAAAATAACATAAATTATATTATTTAGTAAATTTAAAATGCATGCATTAGTATTGTTAATTTAATATTAAATATGCCACTGCCGCTTTTGATACATTAATTTTTCACCACACTACAAATTATTCCACTAAAATAAATCTTATTCCTCCTAGGATTCAACCAAATTTTGTAAGCTATTGCCTACTTTTTTTTAAATAATTTTACTTTTCTGTAAGTCTTTCATTATACATAAATTTTCATACAATAAAGGGGATTATGCACAGTTTATAATTTAATGAGAAATCACATTATACATTTTCAAGTTTGATTCATTGTATACATTAAACAATGATAATTACTTTAACACATAAATCCATGATTTTGCAAGTTAATTCTTTTTAATCATTTTTAATTAGGTGTAATAATTTACATCTTCTCTTATATATGTGCAAAAGATGTGCATCTCATCTTTATTCTTTTTATGAAAAATACACATACATTTTACACAACCTGAGTTATTTCTTTACATAATTCTAATCAAATATTTGTGAGCAGAATAGACAAGGGGGGCCGTGGTCACCAATTCATAGCCATCGAGTTGGGTGCCTCTGAAAACCTGAAATCTGTCATCGTTAAAAGCCCACAGGTTGATGTACTGTGGCAATTTAGAATGAGTTACTAATTCAGGTGAGTTGTCCTCGATATTTGACAGATGTTCAAATGAGGAAGTTCATTGCAAATAGACCTCACATTGCTTTAAGATGCAACATTAATTATAAATTGTATTTGGAAAAGAAATTTTGTTCAATTATTGATTCTTTTACTCAACATTTCATAATGCGATTCATATTAGAGTTCATTTATGTAATAAAACACAAATCACTATCAAAAAAATCTATTCAGAAAAATACGGAAAATTTAAATTAAAAGATAAATAAAGACAAAAAAAAAATCCCTGTACACTTACCCTGAGTTCCCGATGAAACAGCAGTTGCAATCGTTTCTCTACGGCAAGGGTTCACTGAGGGCACCCACAGCGGCCATCGAACGATGGGGTCAGTCACTTTTGGTTCCTCCACCAGTTTAGTTTACAAGTTTAAACATTTTAAAGCTTCGTTTTTTGCGATTTTTTATTTTGCAGCTCTTGTCGACTTCGTTTGGAAAGGCTGCCTGGATTGGAATCAGTAGTCAAGCAATCCCGTGCTTTTTCTTTTTTCTTATTGTAGACTGCGCTGGTTCTTTTGCAATGAATAACATCTTCTATTTTTCAATAAGATTCTACTAGAGAAAATTTACTTTTATTTGACGTACTAGCCATGAGAAGAAAAAAAAATAGCTGTGAATCGAATGTCTTGCGCCGAGATACCTGTAAACAATATACCACGTGATTATCAGTGTCCAATCACAACGAGTTTAACATTTCGCGAACGCGTAACTCTCGGATCCGGTAATCGTCAGTTCGAGAATAAGAAAAGGGAATTACCCAAGAGGGGGTTACCCAATCCGCGAGTTTTCTTTTCAGTAACTCGCGATTGAGAATACCACCGTAAGAGATAATTTCCTTTCCTCGATTGATTTCGGACAAGAATCGGAACTATGGTCATGTTTATTATCATTACCTAAACAAAATACACACTTATTTACATTGAGAACAACATTGAGGTCCTCGGGATATTATAACTATTTTTATTTTTTTTCAAAACATTGAATCTACGTTATATTTATTAAATTTACTGTGTTTATGATTCTGTTTTTCGTTATAATAATTTCTAGTTTCCTTTCGGGGATTGGATTCATAGGAATTAAATTCTTTAGTTAAATGCTCCTTTTTTTCGCGACACATTGAATTTCTATTTTTAAAAATTCTAATAAATCAAAAATCATATTCTCCGTTTGACCATATGATTTTCGGGTAAACTCTAATGATAAATCTCGAGGAATAGATTTTAAAATTATTGGATACAGCAAGGAACTATAAGTGTCCGGGGTTATGCCATTATTCTGTAACCCTCGAATATGGATTTCACATTCTGAATACAGTTTTCGTAAACTCAAAATATATGATTTTCGCACAGGATTTAAATGCAATAATTTGGACTTATGTGAATCGATAATTAAATCTTCTCTGCCAAATTGCTCTTTAATTATGTTTAATGCGATTGTATAGTTATTTGCACTTAAAGTTAAACCTCTAGGTGGTATTCTCAATCGCGAGTTACTGAAAAGAAAACTCGCGGATTGGGTAACCCCCTCTTGGGTAATTCCCTTTTCTTATTCTCGAACTGACGATTACCGGATCCGAGAGTTACGCGTTCGCGAAATGTTAAACTCGTTGTGATTGGACACTGATAATCACGTGGTATATTGTTTACAGGTATCTCGGCGCAAGACATTCGATTCACAGCTATTTTTTTTTTCTTCTCATGGCTAGTACGTCAAATAAAAGTAAATTTTCTCTAGTAGAATCTTATTGAAAAATAGAAGATGTTATTCATTGCAAGATAACCAGCGCAGTCTACAATAAGAAAAAAAAAGAAAAAGCACGGGATTGCTTGACTACTGATTCCAATCCAGGCAGCCTTTCCAAACGAAGTCGACAAGAGCTGCAAAATAAAAAATCGCAAAAACGAAGCTTTAAAATGTTTAAACTTGTAAACTAAACCGGTGGAGAAACCAAAAAGTTACTCGCCCCATCGTTAGATGGCCGCTGTGGATGCCCTCATTGAACGATTGCCGTAGAGAAACGACGATTAGGATTCTGCTGTTTCATCGGGAACTCAGGGTAAGTGTACAGGGATTTATTTTGTCTTTATTTATCTTTTAATTTAAATTTTCCGTATTATTCTGAATAGATTTTTTTGATAGTGATTTGTGTTTTATTACATAAATGAACTCTAATATGAATCGCATTATGAAATGTTGAGTAAAAGAATCAATAATTGAACAAAATTTCTTTTCCAAATACAATTTATAATTAATGTTGCATCTTAAAGCAATGTGAGGTCTATTTGCAATGAACTTCCTCATTTGAACATCTGTCAAATATCGAGGACAACTCACCTGAATTAGTAACTCATTCTAAATTGCCACAGTACATCAACCTGTGGGCTTTTAACGATGACAGATTTCAGGTTTTCAGAGGCACCCAACTCGATGGCTATGAATTGGTGACCACGGCCCCCCTTGTCTATTCTGCTCACAAATATTTGATTAGAATTATGTAAAGAAATAACTCAGGTTGTGTAAAATGTATGTGTATTTTTCATAAAAAGAATAAAGATGAGATGCACATCTTTTGCACATATATAAGAGAAGATGTAAATTATTACACCTAATTAAAAATGATTAAAAAGAATTAACTTGCAAAATCATGGATTTATGTGTTAAAGTAATTATCATTGTTTAATGTATACAATGAATCAAACTTGAAAATGTATAATGTGATTTCTCATTAAATTATAAACTGTGCATAATCCCCTTTATTGTATGAAAATTTATGTATAATGAAAGACTTACAGAAAAGTAAAATTATTTAAAAAAAAGTAGGCAATAGCTTACAAAATTTGGTTGAATCCTAGGAGGAATAAGATTTATTTTAGTGGAATAATTTGTAGTGTGGTGAAAAATTAATGTATCAAAAGCGGCAGTGGCATATTTAATATTAAATTAACAATACTAATGCATGCATTTTAAATTTACTAAATAATATAATTTATGTTATTTTTCTAAATTCTATCATTTATTGCAGCAGAAACTAATGGAAGAAACATCCGACTTCTCTATTTCTCATGCTTTCTTTTGGAAAAGTCACTAGTTTTTGAAGAAAATGAACTTTATTGTCATTTAAATAGTCAGATTTCATTTTATTACTATTTATTATTATGGCTGGAATTTATTCTATTGTTTGCTTGATTTTTAAAAGTATGAAGATGTCATATTTTTTATAATGAATTTTAACTTCAATAAAATTTATTATACCTATTTTCAAAATGTACAAAATATGTTCACAAGTTTTCAGAATAATTTCAATTTTTTTAAAAATTATATTTAATATTTTTATTTTAATTTACTTACTATTAGTTACTATAATAACTAACTGAATAAGGTTTTTTTTGTAAAGTGAAAAGTTAAAAAATGTCACAAATAGAATCAGATTAATACCAATAGTATAATTACTTTTGTTAGATGGAATTGGAAAAGATTCAGTAACATATATGTTCTGTTTTAGATAAATGTAACTTTAGATTCAATTAACAAATTTATTCTTCACAAAAAAACTGGATTTTTCATTCTAAGATTTTATAGAAATCATGAATTAAGAATCATTATTAGACATTAGAAGTAATTTAAATTAATGATTATATACATAATTAACATACTATTTTAACCTACCAAAAGGGTTGCTGGAAAATTTTAAATAAAAAAAATTATATATAAGGATATATATACTCGTATACAATCAAAATATAAATCGAAATTTTAAAATAATACGAGTTTTGAATTCTCTTTGTATAACATTAAATCATAACATCAAACGTAATTTTTAGCTGAATAATGAAAAAAAAAAGTGTATTGAGAATTGCTAACGTTGTTCCTATGTTAAGAAATGAAAACTGGCCTTCTTTCAATACTTTCCAATGTTTCTAAATCCTCAAACAGAAAAAAATCGAAGCGGTCGTCCATATTTGTTTACAAATCCGCGAGTTACCCTCCGAAATCGGCGAGTAGAATCCGCGGGTTATCTTTGGATGAATAATCCGAGGATTTGGCGCAATCCGCAGTTGTGAGAATAACGATGTTTCGCCAATCTGCGAGTTATCTCCGTTTCGGGGATAACTCGAGGATAACCCGCTATTGAGAATACTACCGTAATTGCTATTTCAGCTTCATGAGTTAAGTAACATTTTAAATAATTAAATTTCTCAACGTAACTTAAATTTGCGTTATTGTGAATTGCTGCTTCGAATTGGGCAAAGAAATCGCTAAATTTTAAAAATTTTCCCTCAAATTGTGGGATTTGCAGTTGAGGGAGTTTTAATTGTTGTTCGCTTCTAGAACTTTTATTAGGTGTGTTTCTCGACTCAGTTTCTCTTTTGTTTAATATTTTATTGGCACGCACTTTCTAAGACCTTTTCTAGGTCGTCCATATTAGTAAGAATCGTGATATCTTTGTCAAAATTCTCAAGTTGTTTTTCGTCATCAATTAATTTTGCTAAAAGTTCTATTAAATCGCTTGATGCATTTTTCTTCTCAATTTCAAAATTTTAATTGAGTTCGATTATTCTGTTGCCGATAATCGAAAAATTCGACAGGTGTTCGAATTTTTTTTAGAACTTCGATATCCATTTGTATAAATTAAATTTTCAAATTCAAATACTGTTCGCAAGATTCCAACTACACTCGATTCAGTTCGCAATAATTTATCTTAAGGCTGGTCCCAAGTTTCAGGCACTAAAATAATGTTCAAATTCGTAATTCATTCGTCATCATATTTCAAAAATTCAATTCAATTTCGTTTCGTACAAAAAATAGAGTAATTAAGGCTCTTACCAGTCAGAAGGAAGAGGCGACGCTAAAAACACACGACCAGTCGGATGGAGGACAAACATTTATTTACAAGCAAACAGATGGTTACATTTTATAAGGAACTGGGATACGTCAATCTCTGTGAGTCCTCTATCTTGTTTTAGAATCGGCTTGGTTTATCTCCTTGGCTGGCGATGGTGGGCGTGGAAATCGGTGGCAGGAACCAATGGGATAGCAGGCGCATGACTTCTCATGAGTGGCTTTGATTGGAAGTGAGCTTCGAAAATTGTACTTGGGAAATTTTTTAAAGAGTAGCTATTGATGTTAAAGTTTAACAATTGATGCTAAAATATTCAAGGAAATAAAATGAAAATATAATAAATTTTGTAGGAAGAGAAATTACGGAAAAAGGAGTTTAAAATTTATCTTACATAGCTTCGAAAAGAAGTAAAGCCTTAGCTTTATCATCTTCGGAGTTTTTTAATTTGGGAAGTAATTGTAAAATTTCAGGTGATCTTTTTATGATGTTAGAAATCATGCTGATCAGTTCAATCACTTGAGCTAGGTCTGAATTTTCATTTTCTATGGCTTTCTATTCCGTGGGAAACTTTATTTGAATTTTCATTAGTTTTTTCAGTTAACTTGTGGACTGGGGTGGGGGTGGAAGGGGGTGCGGTTCCGCTAACAATGTTAGCGAAAGAGACACCTTCCCTACGAACGTTGCTTTCTAAAGTTTTATTCGCGGTAAGGGGCGTGCCCTTTTTTGGCTTAGGGAACTTGGGGCATTTGGTGTAGCAGGCCGAATGACCCTATTCTTCGCAATTTATGCAGAAAGGGTTTTCCTGTCGCTCCTTTATCGGGCATTGACGGGTGGGGTGTGGTTTTCCACACTTTAGACATCTTGGCTTGAGGTGGCAGTTTTCTGCCGTGTGAAAGAAATTGTTGCAGTTAAAACATTGAGTAATTCCTCTAATGAGGTAACCTTCAATTCAATTTTCACTTGCATGTAGCCGATAGTTTTGAGATCTAAGATTTTTTGATTATTGGCGTTGCGGGGGAGGGTGACTTGGAAAAATGGGAGAGCGGCCTTAGTTTTCTTAGAAATTAATTGGGAAACATTTTCAATTGTGAATCCCTCTTCTTCTAAGTCGGATTATATCTCGTGAGTTTTGGTAAAAATGGGCAGTCCTTTAATGACTATTTTGATTGGTTTTATTGGCTTTGGATTAAGTGAGAAAAATTCAAAATCTTTGTCTTCTTCAAGAAAATTTGTAAGAGCGTGATACTCTCTTCTATGTCATTAGTGATTAATTTAATAAATTCTCCTGACGATTTGTTAGTGATATCTGGGAATTTTTGATAAATGGATTTAAGTTGGTCTCTGATATTTTTCTTAATTTTAAGATGAATTGGGGGAGGGGGCTTGGGTTTTGAGGGAGCTGTTAAATTATTTTCTTCCGGAGCAACTTGATCCTTATCATTTTTAGATTCAAGATCTGAGAAACTGTTATTTACAGTAAGTGGCTCACTAGGTAAAGGAGAGACAGGTCTAGCTGTTTTCTTGGGGAAGACAAAGTCTTCCACAGAATCCTTTTTATTGATTTTACGTTTTTTTTATTTTTATTTTTAGCATTATTTGCATTTGTGGGTGCTTCAAAATAATTTTTTAAAATGTGATTAGAATCACTACCTTTATGCTTTTCAGTCGGTATTGGGGGAGTACAGTAATTACCATTGCAATTAAAAGTCATACATGTGGGGAGGGAAACAAAAAAACAAGACAGACAGGAATCCTGTATACATTTGAAAACAAGCGACTGCAGCGCCGCTGAACTAGAGTTACAACACTATCAAAAATAGAATGTAATTAGGAAGGAATTGCTTTTCTTGTGTACATTTTTAAGATGTAATAATAAGTATGATAAGATTTTTGACGGAACTTGAAGTTTATTTTAGAGTAACAGTTTGTAGAAAAATGAAAAAAATTCAAAATAACATAAACTTTTCAAGAAGCGAATTTCTCAACACTGAACAAACACCAAAAAGAGTTTGGGGGAATCCCCTTAAAATTCGAAATTACTTTCAACTGAATTACGATGGTCATAGTTATGCTGTAAACTTTTATATTCGTATCTTAAATTTGGGAGAAATTATCGCAAATTCGGCTTCCTTAGTGGTCAAAATCCGAACTCCACCCTGAGCTTAAGAGCCCCGGTGCACGGCAATGCCTAGCTCATTGGTAGCTACGCCACCGCTGAAAACTCATATCAAGATGTTGGAACTCTTACCACCGTATTCTCTGTTAACTAGACCAGCGGTAAAAGGAAGAAATCCAATTTTTCGGCGTAAGTTCGTTTCACTGTTGCAAGTTGGATTTGAAAAATCTGACCGGGCTCAAAACTCGGTTAAATTTAAGAGCGCTTGCGCTGTCACGAGGTCTACTTTGACCATCGGGGTTGTAAACTCATAATTGAATAAGGAAGTTAAAAAAAATAGAAGTGAAATGAAGTTTTAGCCGGATGTTTGCTTTCACTTGACTCCAGTTAGCGGTAAATACGGTGGTTATAATCGTTCAATTTATAAGAATATTGTAACTCGTCAATGAAAAACCATAGGCACAGACTGCCGTATGTTCAAACCGTATATGAGCGTTATCTCAAGCAAAAAGAGATAAAAAAACATTTTATTAAATTGTATTAATTTCGTATTAAATTCCCTTTAAACTGATCCAGCGGTTTTTTCCTAAGTATTGGAAATGTTTTTGAAATCACTTTGTTATTTTTACCTCCACAAATTCGATTTCAGGAAATATATTTTAAATATTTAAAAAAAACTCTGCATGCAGCTCTGAAAATAAAATTGCCAAGTAAGCTCGAAAATCAATGCAATAGAAGAGTAAATAAATAGCTACAGTTTTAATTAGTGTAATTCTTTTTAGATAACCACCCAATTTATTTTGAATAGCTCGTTTTGGAATAATAAAAAGAAATTTGCAATTCTACTAATTGGACAGTTATATTTTTTTTTTTCATCCTTTGCCTTTTGTCCAAATTCCCGCAATTAATTTCGGAACAACGGCGGCCGAAAGGAACCGAAATCGCTTAAGAAATAGCGGGCAATCGCTTAGTTTAATGTTTATTCTTCTTCTCAGAAAGGCAATATCCGAGCTTCGTTTATGATTGTCATAAACATTTACTATCATGTTACGGAAGTATAAAATTGGTGGAGTTTCTTTTGTCCTTGTGTACGCTCGCGCCGCTTCTATTAAGTGGCTGCAGCGGTGCTAAGACTTAGTTTTAAGCATTTCACTTCTCGTGATGACCTTGTTTGATAAAAATTCACTTAATAAAATAACTCGCTATTTAAATAGTAAATTTGCATCGTATTTTGCGAAATTTCTTCTTTTTTTTTAGAGAGAGAGAATTTTCTTTTCAAAAGAAAGTAGAAGAATACGAAAGAATAGTTCACTTTCTGCACATTTTCTTGCAAAATATTTCTATCTTTTTGTTTCCAAGCTGTACTCCTCTATAAAGATGTATTATTTTCATAATGTCTTTTGAAAATCTTTAGTTTTAAGCGTGCCAAAACTTGAATGGGAATGACATAAGCCATAGGTTCCCAGCCTCTTTTGAGCTGGCGACCTATGGTCACCTTGACACAAACTGGATTCCATTGTCACTGATAAGACGGCGAGGAATGTCATACCTCAGTAGAACCTCTTCAATCAAGGTAATGACACATTCTTTAGCTGTGGCATTGGGTAATGCACACAGTTCGACCCACTTGGTGGTACAATCCTCAATGATGGGGATCCATCTTTTACCATCTTTACTCTCAGGTAGGGGCCCGAAGAGATCAATGGCCAAGGTTTCAAAACGTTGGGCTGGTACATGTGTCTGTAATAGCCCGGAAGGCTTCTGATTTGAAGCTTTGTATTTAATGCCGTCAGGACAGTTCTTTACAAGAAACATTCTGTATGGAGGTACAGAGATAGGAGAACTATTTCCCGTGTTAATGTGGTGCTCCAAGATATTTGTTGCTTCTCCCCCTGGTTCGAAGACATTTTGGAAGGATTCCAATAGGTTAAGTTTCTCCTTCTGGGCACACACACACAGAAGTCAAACTTTCACCTTCCCCTTCTCTTAACTGGACATCTTCTCAACTATGGACGGGGTGTCCAATTCTTCACCAAATGGATACTTGTGGGTAGGATTGTCCCAGAAGTACCAACAAGTATTCTTCACATCTAGAACCAAACCAGCAGAACTAAGGAAATCTGTTCCTAGAAGTGTTCTATTTCCCTTTGCCTTTGGGAGAATTATGAATTTGGTCAAGACTGATCTCCCCTCAATTTCTACCATTACTTGGGTTGTGAGGGCCTCACCTATGGTCTGTTGACCATCTGCTAAGGTCATTGCTAATGTGGTTTCCTGGAAAAGGAGTCCCTTATCCTTAAATATCTGGAACATCCTTTCCCCAGCAATTGAATGTGAAGATCCTGTGTCTGCACATACACGTCCCTTTATTCCACAGAAAGTTATGTCGATTAGGGTCAATCGAGGGCTTCTGGTCTGAGCTGTGTAAGCATTGATGTGATTGGTTGCTACGTCTGTTCTTTGCGAGACGTTGAGGTTGCAGGTGGGGCACCTAGATTTTATCACTCCTTGTTTCCCACAGCTATAGCATCTGAGAGGGGATCTCTCATTTGGTACCTGATGGGAATATTCTCTTTTGGGAGGGCATTCAGGTTTCCTGAATGATACCTGTCTTCCATCATTTACGGTTTCACTTGCCTTCACGAGTCTCCTAGGTCCACTGGGTAGGGAACGTCGGATGCTGTCAAAAGCTTCCAGCTTATCTGCTAACATTTCTGGGGAGATAAGTTCTTCCCAGATATCCAGGTAATGTTCCTTACACTCTGGAAAGCATCTCTTTTTCATTTGATCGGCAATCATCAAATTCTTCAATCCATCAAATGAATCAATTTTAAGCTCATTGAGCCAACCTTCAAAATATTCTCGGATTTCAAAATATTAATCCTTCCACGTCCCATTTGGGGTTTTTCTGTGACATGAAAACAGCTCCCGGAATTTTTCTGCGGTTAATTTGAACCATTGCAGAAGCATTCCTCGAATGTGGGAGTAATCCCTGCATTTCTCCTCAGGATCACGGGCAATGAGGGAGGTTACATCACTAGGTAGGGCACCAATGAGATAGGGTACCCACAGATCTTCACCAAGATCTAATAGCTTCATTTGCCGCTCAGATAAGGTGAGGAACAGGTCCATGTTATCAACTTCAGGATTGAATGTTGGTAGCAATTTTTTTAATTCAATTTTTGTTTGGGGTAGGGTTTGCGGACCTACGACTCTTTGAATCTCATTTTGCAGTCGTATTTTCTGCAGCTCAAATTCACGCAGTGTTTGCTCTTTTTGGTTGTTTTTCTCGTCTATCCTATTTGATACGATTTCCTTAAAGATACATTTCACAAATTCAGGGTCTTTGTTAACATTTTTGTCCTTAATTCAATTATTTTTAGCTCTTCCCCATTCGACTCACATTCACCTAACTCAATAGCAAGCTTAATGAGATCAGCTTTTTTCCCTTTTCCCAGAAATGACATGACTGAGGAATTTAAGAGTTGCAAATAAATAAAATAAATATCTAAGGTCCAGGCGTTATTGTCCACCAAAGCTCTTACAAATATGGAATACACTTTAAAATATGGCAAAAATCAATTATTATGCACTTCAAAATACAATTAAAATAGGTAAATAAATTAATAACATATTCAAAAAAAATACCAACAAGGAACATTAATTCAAATAATAAAATAATATAAGGAAAATTTAGGAATCATCAGTTGTAATGATACAAAAATTCAATTCAATGAAAATACTAAACAAAACTAAAATAATCAGGCACATAATGTTACCTAAATTCAATAGGAAATCAGTAAAATATCAAACAAAATAATTATTAATGTGCAATTCACAAAATATTAATCAGGAAACGTTATCTCACAAGAAATAAATTAATATACAGCAAAATTAAGAATTATCATTGCATAAGAATACCAAAAAATCGATGAAATAAAATAATAAAATTATTCCTAGCACTAACACACTGTAGCAGGATTGCTATCACTTGTATATGAAAAATGCACAAAACACTATTGCAAAACTTTTAACAGGAAATAGATGTTCTTTTTTTTTTCTTTTCTTCAGATAATTGAAGTCAGGATGATTCACTTTGTCTCTCAATTTCCAGGGATTTTCTCTTGCTTTAGAAGGATTGCGGCGCAATACCAGTAATTTTTTCCGGGACAGTAAGGTTTACAGAGCCGGTTAAATTTTCATTTTTCTGCGGCGTTTCGTCACAGCGGCGGTTTCTGCTTCTACGGGGTCGTGGTTCTTTGGCCACGGGCGTGGGCGCCAGTTTTAACACGGAAATAAAAAAAAATGTCAGTAATTCTTGCCACATACAACTCAAGACTTTATTTTTCCAACTCAATATTCCATCTCCTTATCTATTGCCATCGAAAGTTCCAGAACTTTCCATAATTAAAATTACAGTTAATTTTTATAAATAAAAGCACGCGCGCGAGCATTAATGTAAAGATTTAATAAAAGCATTAATATAAAGCACGAGAGAAATAAAGAATTACAATTTTTAACACGCTGGGATGAATGGTTAAATCATTACAATAAATAAATAATAAATATTACCATTTGTTACTCATTAAAAAAATGTTTGTAGAAAAATTTATTTATTACTATATTCTCTTTTTGTTATACTGCTAGCTAGGATTTTCAACTTTATTGTTACAATAAGCAAGATTTAGAATTTGTCGTTGAACAAAGAAAAGCAGTAAAGTTTTTTGTAACAGATTATTCTTATTTTTGAACATAAGAATAAAAGCAGGTAAGAAGTGAATTTCATTGTCCAAAATAATCCACTGATATCTGTGTTAAAGAATAAGTAATTATTATTAGTACTTACGTATAATAGCCAAATTGGCACCTCATGAATCGCGCCATTTTTCGCCAAAATCTGACTGATTTTATATAAAATATGTTAGAATCTTTGTTGTTTTGGTATCAAGGTGTGATTCGCATGACACCAATTTTTCTGTGGTGATGCTAATACATAAGTACCCCATTATCTATGCTTCTGTTAACAAAAAGCTTCACAAATCATTTTTTGGCTTAAAAACTTCAGTCACGCTATCATATAATTAAAACTACAATAAGCAAGAACAAGTTATATTATTGTATAAGCTAGATTATTGTAAAGTTTCATTAAAATCAATTCTATTGTTTTTGCATGAAAGAGTAACAAACATCCATACATACAAACTTTTGCGATTATAATATTAGGATAGGGAAAAGAGAAAATGGAACTCAATGCAAAACTAATTGGGATTATAAGATTGTAGATATCGTGATTTAAGTTAGATTTTTAGGTATTAACCTATTAGTGTCACCACAACCAAATTGGCACCACACGAATCATTCCTTGATATCAAAACAACAAATATTTTTATATGAAACAAAAAAGATTTGTAAGATTTTGGTGGGAAATAGCAGAATTCGCATGGGGCCAATTTGAGTGTAGTGACACTAATAGGTAAGAATACAAATGCTAATGCGAATTTTTATTTACGTCTAAGATTTTCTGAGCTGTTTATGGTAATTTCATCAAAATCAGACTATGGATGGGATTGAATGCTCAAAAAAGTAATTCTTTTATGCACTTTAAAATTCAGAGCTAATGCAACTTTTGTCGTGTTGCATTATGATTTAACTTCCTTCACAATCTGTTCTTCATATATATTTTTAAAGATTTTATGCATGTACATTTCTATGACATTTTCTTTGGTTGAAAAAAAAGATTATTGTTTTTCTTCCTTCATCAGCAGATGCTGATCAATGTTGAATATCATGAAAGATATGCATAGTTATGTAGAATCACATTCCAATGGTGAAATGAATAAAAAAGGGACAATATCGAACAATTTGACGTTAAAATAAACAATGCAAAGAAAAATATCAGATTACCATAAAATCGGGCGTATAATGCCCACCTTTACATCTTTATTATCAGAAATAATGAATTCAAGATTGCAACGAAGAACTGTACCAATAAGTGTCTAGATGGTTCCCTGAGAGTTTCTGAGCTCCCTCATTCTTCTGAACGATTTCCCCTTAACTTGGTTAATTACCGTAAAAATATTGAAAACAACTTTCCAGTTGTCTGCTTTACAGATGGCAGCAAAATCAACACTAAGGTTGGCCTTGCATTTGTTATCTTCCAAGATTTTATTGAAATTGAAACTCGCCAATTTAGAATAAGAGATGAGTGTAGTGTGTTTCAAGCTGAATTACTTTGCATAGCTCAAGCAGTCTCTTGGATCTGCAATAAGGAAATCCTCTCATCGAATTTCTTAATTTACAGCGATTCCCTATCATCTTTGTGTGCCTTAAATAACATTTATTCCCAAAATAAACTAATAGTTAAAACGCATATTAATCTCGATTTTCTTCGAAGCAGAGGAGTACAAGTTTTCTTTTCTTTTGTTCGAGGTCATACGGGAATCTATGGCAATGAACGTGCTGACTGGCTTGCAAAAGAAGCGACAAAATTAAGCGATCTGATTCCTATGAGCATTCCAAAATCATATCATAAGAAAGTTTTTAAAGAAAAGATTATTTCCGAGTGGAATAGCTTGTATCAAATTTCAAATAATGCGCATCTCACCAAGGAATTTTTTCCTTCTATTGAGAGCCGTTTAAAGGCTAAGCACTTTCACCCTAATTTTAAACTTACCCAGTTTCTAACTGGGCATGGAAACTTTAAAGCATATTTAAAGCGCTTCAATTTGTCGCCTACTGATCAGTGTTCTTGCTCCAGTGACACAATCCAAAATGCCAAGCATCTGATTCTTGCTTGTACTAATTTCTTTTCGGAAAGACGTACACTCATGAATTGCCTACAAAAGAACAATACAGTGTGGCCTCCTCCTTTATCTGCTTTTGTTGAAGGAAATTCATCTTTTACATTTTTTTGTGCATACATTAATAGCATTTTTTCCTGTATTATTTAGATTGTAAATTTTGTATGTTTGTTAACATTTTCTGTACGTGAATATACATGTGTATATATATTTGTATGTGTATGTATGCTTTATGTTTTTGTATTTTGAACATTTTTTTTTGTTTTCATATTTTCTTATCTTCCTCATTGTATAATTTTATTATTGATTTTCTCCATTTGCATGTGAGCATTCTTGTATTTAATTCTGTATTTGTTGTTTCTGTATCCCCCCTTTTGGTTCCCATTTGTGCCTATATACTTCTACATGTAGTCTCCATTGTCTTGTGTATTGACTTACGTTTGTAAGCCTTGTGTTATATTTGTCGGCACACAAGGAGTCTATCTAGAGTCTAAAAAAAAAAATGCCCACCTTTATTTTTGAACTGCATTTTTTAATGTTTGTTATGCTCGCCATAATACGCACACCCTCTTTTATACGAAGAGACCTTAAATGTACATATGCAATACTCTCATGTTTTGAAGTAATTTATTTGAGGTATTATTCCAAGGAATAGAAAAAAATAGTATACATCTATATAGAATCACAACTCTTTGAGTTCATAAGGAATGTCATTTCTTTTAAATAAACAGTATTTCGATACTTCTAGAAGTCAAAATTTTTTTTCTGTACTCATCTCTTTTTGTTTTTAAAGCTCTTGAAACCATAAATTTCAATTTAATTTTTTATGCTAAAAGTGGGCGTTGTACGCCGGATTTTACAGTATGTAAGATTTTCTGTTATTTTGTTGTTCAAAACTGTTTGTGGCATCATCGCTTAATGTTCCTTCATGTAGTTTTTAGCTAATTGTACATATGCAATGTATACCTTTTTACTTATAAATACATTGCTATAATATTTTCTGTCGTTGAAAATAAAGATTTTTGCTATACTTCCTTCATCAGCTAATTCAATGTTTTCATCCTTGTAGAAAAAATATTGCTTGAAGTATAACAGAGAGAAAAAGACACTTAATTCAAACTAATTGCTATCGACAAATTGGTAATATTGTGAACTATGTTTTTTTGTATGTCACTGTTTATGGCCTTATGATCTCTAAGACCGATAAGATCTCAACTTTGTCTTAAATGGAAAAAAATCAGAATTTTTTTTTAACAAAAAGCTATTTGCTGATCTAGGATACAACTATGATATATTTGCTGACCTTGAAATAATATTTCTCATATTTTTTTCTGGATTCCTCTAAGTTCAATGTTGACCTGATTTTTTTGTCTCAACTTAACTTTGCTTCTGACAATCTTGCAATATATAAATCAATCATTTGTGATGAAAAAAAATTTTAGCTAAAAAATATGCACCTTGAAAAGATTTTCTCATATCTCCTTTTGGATTTCTTTAAAATTCAGTGTTGATGTGATTTTACATCTGATGGTTTAATGTTGTTTCTGATAATCTTATCTTCATGTAGTTTTTTGGGGATCGTATACATATTTTATATATTATCATAATGCCCATATATGATACATATATTTCAGTTATCACTATAGTTATTTATGATTGTATGTACTCATTTGTTTGTGCTCTTTGTAATAGAATTAAATTGCTAATAGAAATACTACGAAAAAGTATTGTTTGAATAATTAACTTTTTAGCAACATGTTTTATTGTTTATATCATTCAGAACTGTTGTTGATTTTAGATTATTTCAATAGGGACCTATTTTACATAGATTTTTTTTATTTTAGCTCATACTAACTTAATTTTTTTAGTATTGAATTACATCTAATACTTTATATTAGGTATATTACAGAGATGTTAGATCGTATTACACCATTCCTCATGTAATACTAATTCAACTTTTTTCCTGTTGATGGCTTCCTAATATTTCTTATATTTATGATATTTTGTTAATGTTTATTATCATTAGTTTTTTCTTTCGGTTTATCTATTTCAGGTTATTTCACCCATAGTTCAATAGCAGTAACTTACTACTGCTATTACTTTTCAGATATAATTTTTACTTCTATTTACATTCATTAATTTCTGTTTACTTTATAGCATGATAATTTTCTCACTTATATTGAAATATTTGTTTTTGTTAAATTATTATTTAATTTGAGACCAAATATAGAAAAAATATTTTATAATTAGTATAATAAACGTAATATATATCTTATATATATTGATTTAATTATTTTACAATCTTTTTAAATATTAAATAAGTCTTTATCAATAAATGATATTTTTCTTTTACAGCCATTTTTTAATATAACGATATGTTACAACTAATTGCTCAATGAACATTTTTAATCAGTTTTTTTATTTCAAAACCTGAAAAGAAAATTATTGTTATGTCACGATTGATTGAGTAAATGAAAATACCAAACCCCTTTTATTATTTTAAGCTCTAAGAAAATAAGTAATGTTAAAATAATGAATATGTTAGTTTTGAATAATATACTTTTTTTTCGTCAGATACATGTTTAAATGATTTACTAAACACAGTGGAATGAAAAACTACAAAATTATAATAAAATACTAAAATATTTTTATCAGACAGTATTCTTTTGTTTTTGAATGATTTTTTAGTGAATGTAAACTAGGAATTTAGGCTTTTCGCCATATATATATATAACATATGTAAGCGTAAAAAATATATATACATACACACACATATATATATACAAGGTGATCAGTATTAAAACATCCCTACTCTGAGCTCTCTATACATCGAACTACTCAGTGTAGAGGCTCCAAAATTGTTGAACATACTATTCAAGACATGGGGAAACGGATTACGTGGAAAAAAATAGTTCCAGAAACACCGATAGATGGCGCTGTACACCAGATAATCTGAAAAAAGGAAAGAATTATCACAAAAAACAAAAACAAAAGGCATGCAATATGTAATTTTCCTTTTTGATTTCTAATGCTGATATGAAAAAAAAAGAAGATAAAAAAAGTGAGAAGAAACTTAAACTGTCATTGTAATTGAAATTTCGCCCTGTAAGCACAAAAATTTGCATAAACCCTTGGTTTGCAGCTATGTTCTTGGCATAAAAAGGGATGAAACTGGGAAAATGTCATTCTTATCATTGATGGCTGTCACGCTGCCAGAACGCGCTTTGCTTGTGAAGCTGTTTTATGAAAGCAAAGGAAATGCTGCAGCTGCACTTCGAGAGTTTCATCGACTTAAAAATTTACGCAAAGGACCATTACTTCCACAAGCTCTAAAGAGAATGATCGCTCGATTCGAGAAAACTGGACATCTTGGTGTTCAGCCGGGTGGAGGACGCAAATCGACCCGTTCAGATGCCGTTGAAGATGTTGCCACCGCTATTGTTGATCAATAAATGGATAACGTCATAGGCCGTAGTAGTTAGTGCCCGTGCAGTATCTCGACACTTGGGTGTTCCCTACAGCACAGTGTGGAATGTACTGAGAAAAGTGGTGCATTTTTTCCCGTACAAAATTCGTCACAATCAGCAGTTGATGGCCAACGACAGGGAGAAGCGACTGACCTTTGCATTGACATTCTTGGCTAGAGTTGAAGTGGATGCATCATGGCCGTGGAAAATTCTATGGAGTGACGAAGCGCATTTCCATCTAAGTGGAACAGTCAATATATCTATAACTGTCGCATTTGGGACACGGAAAACCCTCGCACCTTCCAAGAGATTCCACTTCACTCACCGAAAGTTACAGTCTGGTCTGGACCTTTCTTTTTCGAAGAGACTACTCGCAATGGCCCTGTGACCTGCACCGTGACGGCCAGGAGGTACAAAAACATGCTGGAAAATTTTGTTGCACCCCAATGTCTTGATTCAATTACCTTCATGCAAGATGGAGTGCCTCCACACATTGGACTCTGTGTGCAGCAGTTTCTTCGGCAACATTTTACTAATGATAGAGTGATTAGTCGTGCGTTTCCGACAGCATGGCCACCTCGTTCTCCAGATCTTAATCCCTGTGACTTTTGGCTGTGGGGATATTTAAAAAATCTTGTTTATCGAGGACGTCTGATAACCTTGGCAGATTTGAAGGACAGTATCACTCTGCATGAGAGAAGCATCTCTGTCGACCAATTACGATCAGCAGTTGAACAAACTCTCCACAGACTACAGATTTTACATCTTGAAGAAGGGAACCATATTGAGCAGCATTCCCTGTATCGATAAGAAATGAATGTTTGGTGCGATCGAATAAAATGTGTCACAAATGTGTATTTTGTGTCTTTTTAGTATATTCTGTGTTACACAGCGCCATCTATCGGTGTTTCTGGAACTGATTTTTTTTCGCTAAGTCCTTTTCCCCATGTCTTGAATAGTATGTTCAACAATTTTGGAGCCTCTACACTGAGTAGTTCGATGTATAGAGAGCTCAGAGTAGGGGTGTTTTAATTCTGATCACCTTGTATATATATATATGTGTGTGTGTGTGTGTATGTGTGTGTGTGTGTGTGTATTTTTTACGCTTACATATGTTTAATCAAACATTCAAACGATCAGAAAAAAATTATTTCTATCTGTTATATTTTTTAATTCATCATTTATAAATAATGGGGGGGGGATAGTTCTACACTCAAAAAAGCCACTGTAACGCCGGGCTATAGAGAGATAAAAGAAACGTGTCTGACAATGGAAAGCTGTGGAAGAAATTTCTAAAAAGGGAATTGTAATGACAATAATATATAAATCATGCACACACAACAGGAAGTGCTAACAGCTAGAGGAGAAGGGGAATTTCCATGACAATATGTTATACATTCAAAAATGTTCGTGCAACGCAGGGGGTAACTGAAGAGGAAAGAAGTTAAAAAAATTTCGAAAAAGGGAATTTTAATGACATTATCATAACAATCACTCTCATCGTACGCGCACACAACCGCACAAAAGTGCTGGCGTCATGAAGGAAAGAGGAAATTGAGTTACACACTCAGTAAAAGCCCAGCCTTAAGTGGAGTGGAAAGAGACAAAAAAATCAAAGTAATTTCGAAAAAGAATAATGGAAGTGCTGATTTTGTGAAGGGAATAAAAAATTTATAAAAGAGAAAGCCCGTGCAACGCCGGGCCATGCAGCTAGTTAATTATAAAAGTGCATTTAATGCAAAATTTGAGTTTCATGATTTTTGATAAGTTTTTTTATATTTGATTGTACAAATTATAATCCACTCTCATTTTTTCATCTACATTTAAAAAAGTTTTTTTTTAATTTTTTTAAATGTTGAAAATACAAATTCGCACGAAAAAGATGTAGAAAATTGTAACAATATTTTTAAAACTTTTAGGCTATCATGGGATAATGGCCTCTAACTTTAATCCAAAGGGAATTAATTAAATATTCCAAATGTTTTGAAATTAAATCTCGATTATTATACAGAGAGAAATTAGTTCGTCGTCTTCATACAAAGTTAATTCATATCCATACGTATTATTTTTTATAACTAAATTTGGGACATAATGTTAAGTCAGAGTATAAATGAGAATTTAAAAAAAAAAGTTTTTTAAAGTGGTTGCGAATCACTGCATTCAAATATAAACCTTTCAAATTTCTACACAGTTCAGTTTCTTTAAACTTCGTACCCATTTGAAGAATCACCGAACGAGGAACTCGCACTTCATCCCCAAATACCCTCGATCTGTTTTGGCAAAACTAGTTTCTCCTCCCCGAATAATCTTGGACGGAATTCATTTTTTCGCCCATAGGTAGTAAAAAAAAGGTTCGTCAAAAATAATTTCGACACTTGTTAGTTTCGCCGCTAAATAATCTACACTCATATTCTAACGTAGTACTACATTATATTCATGTCCAGCTCTTATCCAATAAATAAATGCAGGGTTCCTTGAGTCATTTTGATAAAAAGGCTTCGAACACGACAATGATCTGTATCAGAGTTGGTGACGAAAGAAAGCAACTGAAGAAGACGCCATCCATCAATGGAACGAGAACAGAAGGTATCGGCATTGAAATCGAACTATCCATCTCATCCAGAATCGCTTTTTGCCGTTAATCTACTTTTTATTGACTTCAATCGTGATCTCGGGACTCGTCATAAATCACAATCCTTCCCAAACATCCGATTCGCATGTTGGAAACACTTTCGATTCTATTCTTGGTAACGAATTTCGCTTCTGGAAATGGCATTTAAAAATTGAAAAAGTAAACGTTGCACTTAAAGCGCTTCGCCGAGAAATTAAATGGAATCTGATTTAAAATGTGCCAGAAATTGTCGAATATTTTTTTCAAGTTTCAACCAAGACACGAATACTTTTCGTCGGTTTTGAGATCAGCTCTATTAGAATTCTAGTGAGAAATTGATTTCTAAAGAACCGATAGTTAGTAATATCTTTCTATAACCATCTAAATATTTATTTTTATTACACTTATGTTTCAAAATTGTTTACGACGAATTATTGGAAAATAAATTTAAAAAAATAGACGTTGAAATTTGTAATACATGGATATATTTATATGAGAATTGATTCCTCAGTTGTCCACCAGGAAGCAGCACTTTCGCTTCTGATGCCACCTGCAACCACAAATCTCAAAGCAGGATGTAGTTAAAATTAATTTTTTCATTTTTATACTTCATCTTTTTTATAAAAAAGAGCATTACTTTTCCAAATTTCTGAAAAGTTTTTCTTAAGTTTCTCCCATTGGATAGCCAAAAACCAATCAGAAATCTACTGGTCGTACGGTCTTTGGAACTCCCTTCAAGCCGACAAGGTGACGGTACCCGCCGAAGTCATCCACTTAACCCAATTACCAATCAGAACGCTTCCTCTCGTCACTGGTTAGAAGGAACAAGTTTTCTCACTCCTCACTGAAACACTGTCCCGAATAGCTGCTACCCCAATGGTGGGGCAGACAAGACTTCTTCGGCTTCCATTGGCCGAGAGAAACTTCAGCAATTGTTGCTTCTATGATCTACGATTATTCTTTTATAGCTTTAAAAAAAAGCCATTTTTAGTAAATCTTTAACTTTCCTGAAATAAAAATATATTAATAATTTAGATAATAATATATTTAATAAGATATATATTAGTTTTCTTGTAACTTATATTTTAAATTTAGTTTTTGTTCTTAAATATAGATTTCATAATTTTAAATTACTCATGGGAATGTTAATTATTTCATTCTATCTATAAACACTGAAACAGGAGATAAAGGCCCAGCCGCGCCAAGTGCTCTAGTAATTAACCCCAGCTGCAAACCGGAAACTCTCGCCTAGGACAGACGTCTGACTGAGGCTCTCGAGGAGAACCGAACAAAGAACTGCTCATTCTCTGATCACCAGTAGGTGACCAGATACGTGAGTTGTGTTAATACGTGAGTTGTGTTTGTATATCGATACTGGCCTCTCCAGCTCTTGAAAAACGTTACCCATATGTTGATATATTATGAACCTATCAAAGTCATTAAAACAAACAGATGTTCTCTGATTCAAGTGGTATGTTTGAGTAAACCAACCCAGAACACACCACATTTATGTACTTTTAAATATGAGTCGATAACATGTTAAAGATTATACACAAATCGGAAAAAATAAATTTGGTAAACGCCTAGTCCGAAATTCTCCACAAATATTCTCAACAACAACAAAAAAGAAATAGAAATAAAGTGCATATTTTTTCTGTATTTTCTTCCCAGTAGAAAAATCACCAAAGTCCTTTTAAAGACAGATCGTGAAAATAAATGTCGTAAAAAGAAATCCTTATTCTATCTACCCGTGGGTTCATATTCCCAGCACTACTGAAGATCAACACGTATTACCCACGTTAAGTATATCAAGGCTCAAATCCCTAACGTTGATTCATTGTTTTGTTAACCTCGCATTATGAAACAACAAGAGGGCCGATCCCATAATTTTAAGCTACGGCTCATGCTGATTAAATATGTTGAGTCCATCATTTAATCGAGGTTCAAAGCTACGAGATACACATTCACCTGAACCCTGCTCGTGTGACGATCATGACACCCGAGCTGGCACTCCACTCTTTAAACTTTTGAAGAAGAGGATTGAGTTTAGGTAGATCAAAGGTGTATTAGTATCTCTATATGGAGGAATTTAGTAACTCTAAGATTCGATGGTGTTGATGCTTTGGATTAATTTTTCATGCCATGGACTGGGGAAAAGCTATTTTTATTGTTCCACGCCATGACTCGTAAAAAAATGGCCATGACTGAAAAAGAAATCGAGTGAAAAATGGAGAGCTTGCGTTTTGGCCATTACTTATCATTCCATAGTGATCTGGGGAGTTCCCTGTTAACTTATAATTCGCTTTCACGCGTGTGTTATACGTTAGTGTGTAAAACGTAAGAAACCTTTTTCACATTGTGTCGTAATTCCAAGAAAAACACCTGAATGAATAAAAGTTCACACTACAGAGGCCCGATGTCGCTCTTAAGAGCAGTCAGTAGGGTAATAATCTTTTAAAAATCGATTTTGAGTTTTTGATATTTCTAAAATCTCCAAACCAAGACTTTTTCAATGATATAACACACAAGCCCTTATATAAATAAGAAATATTTCAAAATGATTTTTAAAAAAATAATCAGCTGATTTATCCCGCCCATTTTGACAGATAGAAATGTAAACATTGCCTTTTTAAAACTGGAGAAAAGTTGCAAAGCCTCGATTAATTTTTATTTTTTAATACCCAAATTAACTTTAGATAATTGTATAACTGCAACTGTGTTAGATTTGCTAAAAACCTTTGGAGGCAATTTCAGATTTTCATGTGGGTTTTAGTAAATGTTAAACTTAAAATGTAGTCATTTTTTACTGAAATTTAGGTCTTTTCTTTAGTTTAAATTCATTTTTAACTAGTTATTGTTAATTATTACTAAATCTTCGCGTGTTTAAGTAAAGTGTTAAAAGAAAAAAAATTAGGATATATAATTGTGGCCAGGTGAAAAATATTTACGTAACGAATCTTAATTTTATAACTGCATAATGCATAATGAAGATAATATGTGATAAAAAATGAATAGTATAATACTTTTACAAGGTAAAATTTTTTATAAAAATTGTTTTCTAAATGTTTTTTTTAAATTGTGTAAATGTACTCTGTTTCTTAAATGCAATTGTGCATACTGAAGTGACATTTTTGAAATATTCTTAAGCAGATGTCATAACAAAAAATGACAATTTTCAATAAATTCATAATAATCATATTTGCTCGCTCAACTAAAAGTTTGTTTTTGGAAAAAGTAATTAATATATTTAAAAAATTTCACTTCAGTATAAATATAAATGTATAATTAATACATATAGTTAAAATCTTGAGTCTTTATATTTAATAGTTTCTGAGATAAAGGTATGAGATGATACATCAAGTGTGATGTTTGTTGCCTTTGCGAGAAGCTTGTTACATACTTAAAAATACATAAATTTCATGTTTTAAAACATAAAAACCGTTTTATTTTGGCTGTTTTAGAAATCATTTGTCCAATTTAGAGTAATTTTTGAAGTTTAAAACTTAGAAACTGTCTGCAACAACAAAACCTAATGATAACTTTACAAAATCCCAGCGAATTCATACCAAAACCATATTGATACATTTTTACGTTATATTTATGATGCTTTATGTAAAAATTTGATATCTGCAAATCATTAAAGTTACTAACTCTTCAAAAATTTATACAGAATTGAGAAAATTGATGTAATACTAGAAATTATCTCGTTAAAAAGAACTGAAAAATGCTATTCTGGGCAATTTAAGACTTTTTTGTTTACTATTTTATGCAAAATAAATTGCAAAAATGCTAATGTTCAATAAAATGGGACAAATACATGTTGTAATTCATTATTTTTCTGATGAAGTCACACTTTATAGTAAAAATTCAATTTTCTCAAAAATGATGCTTTTAAAGCTGAATGGATTTTTCTCCAAAAATAATGTATGTTTGCACATGAATTTTTCCCCCTCATGTTACTGATATGTAACTATATGTATTCATGTGAGTTTTTTGGGGGGGATTTTCCCAAAATATTTGACTGAAGTCCATATATCGTGACAAAAAAATTTCAATTTTTTAAAAATTCATAGTAGTATTTTTATGTCACATGTTTTTGAGAAAACTAAACAATATATTTTAAACTATTGTCCAATTTAGAGTAATTTTTGAAGTTTAAAACTTAGAAACTGTCTGCAACAACAAAACCTAATGATAACTTTACAAAACCCCAGCGAAAGCTTTCAAAATGTCGTATAATGAGGTATTTTTAAATACCATCTCAAATTCATACAAAAACCATATTGATACATTTTCACATTATATTAATGTTTAAATTTGATATCTGTAAAGAAATGAAAGCTACTATTTCTTCGAAAATTGATACAGAATTGTGTGTGTGTGTGAGAAAATTGATGTAATACTAGAAATTATCTCGTTAAAAAAAACTGAAAAATGCTATTCTGGGCAATTTAAGACTTTTTTGTTACTATTTTATGCAAAATAAATTGCAAAGATGCTAATGTTCAATAAAATGGGACAAATACATATAGTAATTCATTATCTTTGTGATTAAGTGGCACTTTATATTGAAAATTCAATTTTCTCTAAAATGATGATTTTAAAACTGTATTCATGTTTTTCTCAGAATATAATGTATGAATGTAATGAATTTTTCCCCTCATGTTACTTATATGTAACTATATATATATTCATGTGAGTTTTTTGGGGGATTTTCCCAAAATATTTGACTGGAGTCCATATATCGTGACAAAAAATGTCAATTTTTTAAAAAATTTAAGGTGATATTCTTATGTTACATGTTTTTGAGAAAACTAAAGAATATATTTTCAATATTTCACTTAATTGCAAATATTAATGTTTATTTATTGTTCAGACAAGTTTTTAAGCTTTAATATTCAAAAGTTTTTCAATAATAGGTAACTAGCAACTCAGATGTGTAATGCTTTTTGTCGTTGCGAGAAGCTTGTTACATGCATAAAAATACACAAATTTCATATTTAAAAACATAAAAACAGTTTTATTTTTGACTTTTTTAGAAATCTTTTGTACAATTTAGAGAAAATTTTGAATTTTGAAACTTTTAGAAATTGTGTTTGCATGGGAACATACAAATCCATAATTAAATTTTTCTAACGTCATAAAATCACATATTCCCAAATCATGACTTTTACATATTGATACATATTTACATTATATTTATGGTCAAATTTGATATTTATAATGCATTGAAGTTAAAAATTCTTCACAGAGTGTTACATAATTTGTGAAAATTGATGCAAAATGCTAAAAAAAATCTCGTTGAACAAAAACTGAAAATTACTATATATGTATTTTCTGAACATTTTAAGGCTTTTTTGTTTCCTATTTTATGCTTAAAAAATTAAGAAGATACAAATGTTTAATAAAATAGGGCAAATACATGTTGTAATTTATTATTTTTGTGATTAAGTGCCTTTTTACACTTAAAATGCAATTATCTCAAAATGATTGTTTTCAAACTGCGTGTACCTTTTTCAAAGAATCTAAAAAGTTAATATACTTTCAATTTTTATTGCACATAAATAATATGTAACTATATACAATAGAGCTACTTTCTTGGAGATTTTCCCAAAATATTTTGCTCAGAAGCAGCTATCGTAAAAAAAATGACAATTTTCACAAATTTCAAAGCGATACTTTTACGATTAATTTTTTTTGAAAAACGTAAACAATATATTTGAACATTTTACCATTATTTAAATAAAAAATGCCTAATTATTATACAGCCAAAATTTGAAGTTTTTATATTTAACAATTTCTGAGAAACAGGTTCCTAAAATGGCTCAATTGAACATTGTCGGTATAGGGGGTACCGACTATTCTCAAAGGTTGGTTAAAGCACATAGAACCAAACAAATTATTTGTACACATACATAATGGAACAACGCAGAAAAAAAGGCTTTATTGACAGAATGGCGTAAGTGAAAAACATCTTCTGGTTATGAGGAACAGCAAACAAAAGTCCCTTAGCAAGAGATGCGACCTCCTCTAACTGCACTGATTACGTGGCACCCATTGTTGATATTCAATACCAAATTATCCAGCAGTTTTTGAGGCAAGAGATACCACTCTTCAAGAAGTATCAGATGCTTGGTGTTCACCGGATGATACGACCTTGCTTCCTGGCATCTCCCCCAAACATACCATGGAGTTTAAATCAGGAGAGCTCAGTGGCCATTCCATTCTGTAGATAGCTTCCCTTTCTAGAAGCTCTTTAATAGCAGAGGTAGAGATAAATTGTCGTCCACAAATACAAAGTCTGGATCATGACACATCGGAACAGGCGTGCATGTAGAAGGACAATTTCATCGCAATAATGATCTCCGGTAAGTGAGCCCTATCAAAAACATGGAATCCTTTCGTTCATTGAACATAATGCCTTCCCACACAAGTACTTCAGGAAATAATCTCCTTTGCCTGATGTTCGTAGGATGAAACCGTGTCCATTCCATATCAACTGGCGCTGAGAATCGTTGCTCATACTGAAACGACTCATCAGTAAATAGTGACTCCATTGATAAGATTGTTTTTGACACTCACCAATGGAAACGGTGCCGTCAATAGTATGCAGCGTTCAAGATGACAGGCGTGTAGCGGCTGATGTTAGTGCAATATTTTAGAATTTGTAGTGAGTGTACATGACGGTTTCTACAGACTTAGAACCTCTAAGGGAACACAACTATACGCGAGATTAAAATTCACTTTTACACCCCTTGCTTAGAATTGAAAATGTTCCTGACCACAAAATTCCTCTGCGGCAAGGAGCAGTGAAAGAGGCCAAGAATTCGATAAAGAAAAGTGTAAAACAAAGTTCCGAAACATGAAATGCATTAGCATGAAAAAAGTGAAATGTAAATAAAAGTGTCATTCAACGCTAGTAGTAGAAAAGTGGGGGTTCTGGATCACGAGGCGCTGAGGTGCTTGAGGTCCCCGCCTCCCCGAACGAGTTCTCTCCGTCCCCTCCACCCCTTCCCGCGGTTCTCCCCATCCAACCCTTCCGGCGTTTCCCTCTTCGTCCTTCTTCATCCGTGACACTTTATCCCCCCTTTCCCTTCTATTTTCTCTTAGCGGGATATTGCATAAACAATCAAAATAGAAAAACAAAGCATAAATAATTTTAGGCTAATAATTGGCATAATAATTTTTTTTTTTTTCTGTAGACTACAATACTGAAATATTGCTTTTTCATTTATATAGATATGATTAAAATATGGGAAGATAGATTTCATAAATAAACCATATTGAAAAAAGCGCGTTTTTTTCTTTGTGAATCTGATTATAATAGTGATGTCATATGACTAGTGACATCAGTAATTTTTCTACCAATCAGTTGCTTCCAAAGTTACGTCATGAAAATGAACCAATCAGCTTACTGTTGCCACCTTGTAATACTCATTTTTTTTTCTTTCTGTGTATCATTTCTTCTCAAGCTCTGAGTTGGTAGAATACTTTGCTTCTCGATAAAGAATTATCACGTTCCAACCCTACCACAAAATTTCAAGATATTTTCTTTCGTGATTAGTGAATTGAAATTTATTTAGTTAACCATGAAACATGCTACATCTCTCGCCTTCTCCCATCCTCGAGCCAAAAGAGTGTGTTTTGATAAAGACAACGGGAAAGCTTCGTTTAAACCAGATGCTGTTCCTGAGAATCATTTCCATTTAGGGAAGTCACAACTACGCCGTTGTTTCTGATTTTGCAGACGTTGCTCGAATTCACTTGCGCCGATACAAGCTCGATGCCACTGGATCTCTTTTACCTACCAAAGATGGAATCACTGTAACACCTTCCGTATGGTTAGCCCTCGTAAGAGAATTTTCTGCAATCGATCAAGCCTTTGAGGATGGAAAAGTATTTGTTATCAAGGATTGTCTCTTACTTTCCCGAACTGTTATCGAGAATGTCACTCATATCATAATGCAACGTTATTTCCAACGAAAGGACTTTACTCGTAAATTTTTGACTCCAGTTTCCATGCTAAAAGAAACGGAATGGAATGTATTAAAAGATATCCATAAGCAGATCACGTCGAAAACTGTTTCAATCATGTTCGGGCGTGTTTTTCTGAAACTTCTGAGGCAAGAAGTGGCTAAACGCATTCCTTTTCAAAATCTGACTGCGTCGATTGTATCGACGCAGAAATGGTTCTCACTACATCAATGGTCGAACTCTTATGTAACCATATCGAAGAAAATATTTCATCATTGTTCGTATGCTTCGGATGTTTGGAAGGATACGAAAATCAACTAGGTCATGAATGTATGACATATTCAAACGGACAGAGAATTTCCGAATATGGTGATTTAGCCATATTAAACATGGACTGGGATAAACTGGTTGCAGATTTTGTCAATCGAAACATCCAAATGGTAAATTACATGAATGAGATGTTTCTCAATAAGTTGAATATGAATGTGCTGATAGAAAATGCTAAACAAATGTATGTTGCTAGAGATTCTTTATTATTATTGTAAATAAAAAGTATTATTTTTCTTCTTCAAAGTGTATTTCTTATTTTTTTTTTTTTAAGAAAAAAAAAGTGGTAAAGTACACACAGAGAGATAGGCACACAATTCGTATAAATGTATTATTCTCATTAAATTTAAAACCTAAGATTGTAAAAATGATAAAAAATATGCTCAAAATGTATTCATTTCTAAGGGTTTTTTCTTCAAGGCTAACATGAATTTTCATATTGATTCAAAACATTGTTTCGAGTATGCTTTTTGCTTATATGTTTCGCTCGTAAAGATGTTGAATTTAATACTCTGAAAAGTTAAAAAAAAAACCTGATTGAAAATAAAATAATCACCTTTTACAATTAAGAGAGAAATAAAAATAAATGATTATAAAAATAGCATATTGAATAAATCAACAGTTTTAAAATATTGAGTTCGTGTAAAGTTTAATGAATATAATATATTTATTGACATGTGTCAGTGTTCTTTCCAAGTATGCTTAGGTAATGCCATTGAAAAATAAGATAAACCGAAGTTATTGTATTAGCTTATTTAGAAATATATTTCTTTTTCTCGGCACATCTCCCCCCAACCCAAAATATTGCAAACAAATACGGAGAAATAATTTGTAATCGCTGCATTTAAAAAATGTCTACGAAAAAAAAAAAGATGGGAAGTATTCGAAACTTTTTCATCAAAACAAAGCTACAGAAAGGTAATTGATGCATTTATGAGATAGAAAGAAGTTTTACTTGTTGACATTACTAGATTCTAAGGTAAGTAAAAACTCTAAGGATTGAGGAACCAGAAAGCCGAAACCATTGAATGAACTTTTAAAAGATATTTATTTTTATCGGCACATTTAAAGGAAAAATACAAAGAGAGGCCGAAAAAAACATTTATAAATACTGTGTTCCCCGAATACCTTTGAAAATATAAATAAGGTAACTGAAATTTTTAAATCAAATTAAATGTGGAGAGAGGTAATCATTCCTTTTAAAAAGAGATTGTAAAGTAATATACACATCAATGGGCTTTTTAGAAAAGAGTACTGTGGTGGGTCTAACCGTTGAAGTGTGAGAAAGTTGAAACTATCCTATTAAGTCAAAAGATGTTTTCCAATCTAACAAAAAAAAAACACCGGTGGTTAGAAAAAATTCTCACGTAAAAACATTTTGAAAGAATCTTCGAGAGCAAATAAAAAGTAATTGGAACTCTCCCTATGACATAGACTAAGAATTTTATCTCCATAGGGTAGCAATCAACCCATTCATAGGTATGTATGAAAAAAAAAACTCGTGTGTAAGAATTTCAAGATTGTAACAGTTGTAAGTCTAACTATTGAAGAATAAATTGCGAAATTATCCTATTAGCTTGTAAAAAAAACCATTTGTCTGAGTATCTCTTTCAAAAAGCACAAACAGATGTTGCGAAAAGTCCACACAAAACATACCCTTAAAGCAGACTTTGTGTGTGTGCGAATATATCAGTACAAAATAAAAGAAACTTAACAACTGGACAATGGAAGAATTTGGTTTACCTACAGGGAGGTAGTAAAATCGCATTCTTTAAGTTGTGGGGAGAAAAGTGTGGCTGTTGTGAGTAAGTCTGAAGTAATTGGAATTTTACAGCTTTTGAAGGTGGGAAAAATCAGTTTACCTGCAGGGGAGGGGGTTGTAAAACCCCATTCATACGGTTGAGGAGAGATGCCAAATACTTTTAGAGTTAAAAGAAGATAAGCCCGCCCTTTCTTTCGCTATTCGTTACAAAAAATACTTTTTAATTATTTTTCACTGTATTCCTACGCATAACGATTGATTCCGTATATAAGCAGATGAGGCGAATGAACCAATTCACTTCTAGCTCGAAATTTTTTTCTGTGCGCACTTCATGCTTAAACTTTTTACAATGGATATCGAAAAAATATTCGAAGAGACTGATTTTCCTATCAACGACAAGGTTTTGGCTTCTGCGGATTTTGGAGACTTATCCAGTGAGTTAGATGAACCCTTCGATGGCGTTTTAAGAGGAACATTTTCATGCGATAAATGCGATAGTGTTTTCACGCATCGTCGCAGTTTAGAAAGACATCGAATTTCAATTCACACCACTTCAGCCTTATTCCATTGCAAAATATGCAAAAAGAGATTCAATCGAAAAGATAACTTCGTTCGACATTCAAAAATTCATAAATTAACACCGATTATCATTAAAAAGTCTCGAACAGCCAATGGAGAAGAAAAATCCTCTGCGAACACATCCTCGGAAGCCGCACCCGGTCCCTCTACCGCCACGGAAACGACTCTTTCCGATCACGGCAGGACTTCTATTTCAACTGCACCATCGCGAAACGAACTGTTTCGCCCACTTTCTAGAAATGCATGTTTGGATACTTTTGAAGTGTACACATTCTTTCCAGATACTTCAACATCGAAGGACTTAACTGTGAGCCTTCACAGCATTAAGACAGAAATTTTGAAAAAATTAAGGAAACAGCGTCTTCAAAGCAGGGTGTGAAGTGGTATCTCAACAGCTGTGTTCACTTCATCCGAAAAATTACTACAGAGGATTTTGAGACCTGTACATCATATTTTAGATCAAGATGTGCTATTACATTAACCCAGGAAATTTCTGACGTTGAAACAAGCATTGCAAAGGTAACAAGTTAATTCATTTTTTTTCTTTAAAAATAATAAAATAAAAATGTAAAAGAAATTTTAAAAGAATTTTAAGAAAAAGTTATTCAAATAACTATAAAATATATACTGTGGAAATATATTTCAGAATTATTTTACATCGAATGTGATTATAATTTGAATTTATTATTTTTTTTAAAGGTTATCACATCATGTAATGAATTTGAAAATAGAGGATCGGGATGGGAATTCCAAGATGTGTTGAAGAATGAACTTAAGATTGCTATCTACAAGCCCTTAGCAGCAGCTTCTTACATTCCTCTTCCACCAAAGCTGATTAAAAAAGGCAATATTAAACATCAGAAATGAGGACCAACATTGTTTTTTATGGTGTGTGTTAGCTCATCTTCATCCTGCTCAAGCCAATGCAAATAGAGTGAGTACTTATTTAAAATTTCAGAATGAATTATGCACGAAAAACCTTACATTTCCTACTCCATTAAATCAGATTGAATGCTTTGAAGAAAAAAATAAAATATCAATTAATGTGTTCGGTTTCGAGAATGAAATATTCCCCTTGAAAATAACAACAAAGAATTTTGATAAACATGTAAATTTGCTTTTGATCTCAAATCAAGAGAAAAGACATTATTGTCTTATTAAAAATTTAAATCGATTACTTTCAGACTTAACACAACATAAATCAGAAAGTTTTTATTGCAATTATTGTCTTCACAGGTTTGTTAAAAATCAATCTTAGATGCCCATATAGTAGACTGTAGGAAACATAAAGAACAAAAAAATAAAAATGCCCGAAAACAAATGGTTAGAATTTGAAAACTTTAAATTTAATTTACCTGTTCCATATACTATTTACGCCGACTTTGAATCCCTTATTGTGAAAATCAACTCATGCGCGCCTGATCCTGAAAGATCTTCCACTGTACCAATAGCAAATCATATTCCATGTGGTTATGCGTATGTGGTGATTGGACCTGATGGAAGTTTTAAAAAACCACCTGTTGTTTATCGAGGAGAAAATGCCGTTGACCATTTTTTAAAAAACATTATTAAAGAAGAGGAAGATATACTAAATATTTTGAAAAAAAAAAACTGAGCCGATACTTTTTTCTGATGAGAATAAATTACATTTTAAAAATGCCACTTTTTGTCACATATATGAAAAACCTTTATTGGGGGATCATGACCATCTCACCGGTTTATACCAGGGTGCTGCTCATAATATTTTCAATATTAATTATACATTGGCTAAACATATCCCTGTCGTAATTCACAATTTACGAGGGTATGATTCCCATTTGATCATGCAGAGTGTTGGGAAAATAAAAAACAAAAATCTTACTTGTATACCTTCCAATAGTGAAAAATATATATCTTTTTCTCTCGGTTCTCTACGCTTTCTCGACTCGCTGCAATTTTTAAATGCCTCTCTCGAAAAGTTAGTTTCGAATTTAGAAAAAAAATGAATCAACACTAACAAATAAATTTTTCAAGGAAAAAACCGATCTGATGCTTCATAAAGGAATTTACCCCTATGAATATATGGATACTTTCCAAAAATTTAATGAAGGATGCTTGCCCTCTAAAGAAGCCTTTTTTAGCTCACTTACAAATGAAACTGTAAGTGATGATGATTATGCACATTGTCAAAACGTATGGAAAAGTTTTAATCTTAAAACTCTAGGAGAGTATCACGATCTGTACGTGACGAGTGACGTAATTCTACTTGCAGACGTTTTTCAAAATTTTCGACAATTATGTTTAAATTTTTACAAACTAGATCCATGTCATTGTTACACGGCTCCCGGACTCGCTTGGCAAGCATGTCTTTACATGTCGCGAGTCAAACTGGAGCTTTTTACAGATTTAGACATGCATTTATTTGTCGAGAGAGGCATAAGAGGTGGCATTTCAATGATATCCCATAGATTTAGTTCAGCTAACAACAAATATTTAGACTCTTACGATGAAAACAAACCATCTAAATACATCCTTTATTTGGATGCAAATAATTTATATGGATGAGCAATGTCCCAACCCTTACCTACTCACGGTTTTGGGTGGATTACACAGCCAATTGATTTTATGGAAATTCCAGATGAGTCAGACATAGGTTATATTTTAGAAGTAGACATGGATTATCCACAAAACCTACACAATTTACATAATGACTATCCCCTGGCCCCAGAAACATTAAATGTGACAAATGATATGCTGTCTCCATACTGCAAAGAAATAGCGCAAGAACATAATTTAAATACCAATAGCTGTACGAAATTAGTTCCTAATTTAATGAGTAAAAAAGGATATATCGTTCATTATAGAAATTTAAAACAGTATGTTTCTCTAGGTTTAAAAGTAACTAAAATCCACAAAGTACTTAAATTTCACCAAAGACCTTGGCTTAAAAAATATATTGATTTTAATACGGAAAAAGAAAAAACGCGAAAAGCTCATTTGAAAAAATCTCTTTAAACTTTTAAATAATGCCGTATTCGGTAAAACCATGGAAAACCTACGGAAGCGCACAGTAATAGATCTTGTACAGGATCAGAAAAAATCGAAGAAACTCGTTGCTTCTCCAGCATTTCATAATTTTCGTATAATAACAACAGATTTAGTTTCGATAGAGAGAAAAAAGTTTCCCTTTTATTAAATAGACCGATCTACATTGGTTTCTCCATTCTAGACATATCTAAGATTCTTATGTATAATTTTCATTATAAGTATATAAAATCAAAATACGATACCAATGCAAAATTACTTTTTACTGATACTGATTCGTTGTGCTATGAAATTGTAACACAAGACGTGTATGAAGATATGCAGAAAGATCTACATTTCTTCGATACTTCCGATTATCCCCAAACTCATCCCCTATACTGCGAAATAAATAAAAAAGTGCTTGGCAAGATGAAAGATGAGTTATCATCCAGTTTGGCTCTTGAATTCGTTGGGCTCAAACCAAAAATGTATAGTTTAAAAAGTGCTGAAATGGAGAAAAAAAAACGGCGAAAGGAGTCTCAAAAATTATTATCCAACAACAAATTAGACATACAGACTACAAAGAGACTTTGTTATGTCGTCGTCGTGGATTAGCCAAAGCTAAAAAAAATAGCAAGTCACAATCACATTGTGCAAACTGTGGCTTATCAAAAGTCAACTCTGAGCCCTTTTGATAGCAAAAGATACATTCTACAAGATGGAATAAATACTTTAGCATATGGTCACTTTAAAATTTAGTAGCAAACTTATGTTATTTTCACTTAAAAAAAAAATTCACCATGATGAATGAGTAAATATGTTGATGGTAAATACGTTATAGATAAATACATCTCAAAATTTTGAGTTTTTATATTTTGTAAAAATTTGGGTATTTATTTATATATATTTGTATTAGAGTGAAACATTCCCTCACCCTGTCAAAATGTTGCTTTGCTTATGAAAAGATTATGTAAATGGTATATGACCACTTCTTAGTTTTTGTTTTTGAAATAAAACAAAAAATAATTTTAAAAAAATACCGATGTACTATTACATTCCATATGTGTGGAGGACGGATTCTTTATTTACATTGAAATGTTAATGCTATATCATTTACTCTAATCAATTCAGTTTCATTATTGTTGGAAATATTGTTTGTTGTATCTCTGTACATTGTTATTATTTTATTGTAAATAAACAGTTGATATAAAAATGTTTTTGTTCAATCTCAATTATTTGGTATTCATAGTTAAATATTTTTATGCAAGTAAAATTATAAACATATTTACAATATAAATAGTATGAGAAATTTACAAATCCTTGCATTTGCAATGGAGTTTCCAACCATACAACATCCATCATCTATGCTAATAAGTGGTCCTTCCAATTCTGGAAAAACTTACTTTGTCAAAAAGTTGTTGGATTATGAAATGTTTAAGCCAACTCCTTCAAAAATCATTTGGTGTTACGGTGCTTATCAAACTCTGTTTGATGAAATTTCTAATGTCGAGTTCATTGATGGTTTACCCTCAGATCTTAGCCAGATATAAGTAATGCATTAATCATTATTGATGATTTAATGTCCGAATTAGGAGGCGATAAAAAATTATCAAATTTATTTACAAAAGGTAGTCATCATAAGAATATTTCTGTTATATTTATTGTTCAAAATCTTTTTTATAAAGGGGCAGAATTTCGAACTATTTCATTAAATGCATCTTATATGTGTTGCTTTAAAAATGTAAGGGATAAAATGCAAATGGCTTCATTAGCTAAACAAATGTATCCGAGTCAAACCAAGTACTTTCAAGAGAGTTTCAAGGATGCAACTTCAGTCGCATATGGTTATTTGTTTATTGATTTAAGGCCAGAAACAGATGAAAAATTACGTCTTCGCACCGGATTATTTCAGAGGATGAGAATATCTTCTATCAACCCCGATAACTCAAAATTGGTTCATTTCCAAATAGTCAATTTTTCTCGTGGGATGGATTATAATAGTTTTTAAATATAATTGATCGTTAAGAAAAGAAATCAATCTTTTAAATTAAATTAGATACTTTATTATAGTAGATACCTTCTCAAAAATTACTGTAACTGGAAAAAAAAGTTTACATGAGGTAAAATAATTAAGTTTTAAAAGTTATTTAAAGCTTGTTATACAATCATTTTTTTTCATTTAACTTAAAGATGTTAGCGAGTCAACATATTAATCATTTGAAGCAACTGGCTCGAAGCAAAAGCAAAGCTGCTCTTTTACGAAATTGTACAAACTCCCTCATAAAGGCTTTGTGCGAATGTACCATCAACATTCTCAAAGGAAACGTCCCTTTGACAAAACATCGAAAGTCTCGGCTGTCCCCCTACAAAAAAGTGCTAAGAAAATTAGCAAGTAGGAAAGTACCATTATATAAAAAAAGGAAACTTCTTGTACAGAAAGGCGAAGGTTTTCTGAGCTTCCTCATACCTGCAGCAGTTTCTGTTATATCTTCATTACTTCATGGAACACACTAAGAAATTCGTCCTTGTACCTGAAGAAAGACTTCGACAATTCGCTGAAATTCATTTAACCGATTTAGATAAGGAAATGCACAAAATTCTTCAAAAACCTAACTTAAAGAAGAGAAAGCTACTTTATATACTCAAATTCTTCAAAAGTATACAAATTTTCCTCTGCCAACCCAGAACATAACAGAACCAATACATGAAGTTAAATCTGAGGACTTTAATACAAATGAGAAAAAAGAATTTGACCGAATGAATTCCTCTGATGAAATACGAATAAATATCGAAAATGAAATTTTGAATCAGATGCCTCTGAAAAGAAGATACCAAGCTGAGAAAATTATGGAACTTCTTCAACAAAATAGTGCGTCATTATCATGGACTAATGAGAAAGAACTAATGATCAAAAATAAGATACTTCCAAATACCAACATTGTAGACTTGGTAGCGTTTTTGTTAAAAGATAGAAAAACTGAACCGAATGGACTTCGGAATTTTATTGATAGTCTAAAAGAGTTTGATTTTCCATCTCAGTTAATAAAAAACAGATATTTTAAGTACGAGACTATGTATGCAAAACCTGCTACTTGGATTCAATATTAAATATTTTATGTATGCTTGATATTTTAAATAAAGCTTTTTTTTTCATTGAAACATTGTGTGCGTTTTTATTTATGATATGATTAAAGAGGGTTAATAAAGCAAAAAATTTTAATTAGTGTATTTACTGTTGAAAAGCAAAAAAAAAAAAAAAAAAAATAGATATATGAATTGAGAATTAATTTAAAAATGAAGGGGAACAATAAGAGAGGGGTCAAAGAAAATTTAAAGAATAAAGGATAGGAATAGAAAAAAGTGTTAACTTGTTTTTAATTAAATGTTTATAAAAAAAGATAATAGTTTAAAATTGTAATTAGAAATACTTATCGCTTGATAAAGATATATGGAAAACTTTAAATAATAAATAGAATGTATATGTGTGATAAACTATAAAAACAAAAAAATCAATTTTTTTTCTTTAATATTTTTTTTATTTCTTAAAAACCATCTTTACATTATAAATTTTTTTGAAATACAAATACAGTCTAAAATCATTTTTCTTGCGGTTAAGAAAGCGTCCCAAAATGTCACTCATTGAATGTCCTTTACACCTTTTAAGAAGATAGAATATACAATATTGTCCACAAACATTGGATGTGCGGCTTTGTAATGAAGTTTCATTATATATTACGTTTGGAAATAATTTCACATATTGCGAGATATGAGGCTTGTATACCGATGGTGGAAATCCATAAGAGTCAAAAAATTCGATGGTATTTTCATCTTGAATATACATAGCTAACCAATGAGATCCTTCTTCATCATGGGGGTCTGTATTTACCACGAGTGCTGCTTTTTTCTTGACCTTGGGTATTTTGTCAGAAGGATACACACCTAAGAAATCTCTAGGAGCCTCCTTTGATAAAATTTTACTTATCTGAGAGGTGAACATTTAATTCCCAAAGTCAAATAAAACGTTTCGTGTCTTGTTTATTTCAATCAGTGATTCAAATTCGGCGAATACAATAAGTGAGACAGTTTCATTCAGAGCCTTATTAAATTTTAACTCGACTCTCAAATTGCTGTGACGAATGAGATTAAAATGCTCTCCTTCACAAAGATCTGGGGATAAATCAAATAAAAAAGGGAATAGCCTTTAGAAAATTCTGATCTAGACAAATGAAGTCCTTCAGAATTTAAAAATAAGTTATTGTAAGCTTGAATATAATTTCCTTTTTCAAAATCTAGCTCTAGGGGTTGATGGGGAACAGGTTGACCGTCTACGTACACACCGATAAAATTCACATCATAATGTTTGAATTCGAAAGGAGATTTTTTATAATTCCCATTGAAGGCATCATTATCTACACATGCTATGACAATACGCTTAGGCATTTGTCCAGAAAATACATTATCTTGAATGAAAGAATAACTAGATTGTGGGATTGAAAACACCTTGCAGCTAACTCGATCAATTGGGTATTTCGCCGTTGTTCTTTCTAAAGCTTTCGCATGACCTATAACAACCGCCGGATTAACTTGTACTTTTCTTACATAAAGGGAGACATGTTCAAAAATCACGTTGTAATCTCCCTCTCCCATCAAACAAAATGATGGTTTACTTCGGATGAGTTTTAGTTTCACATCCACTAAATTTAATAAAAGTCTGTCTTGGTTAAATAAATCCACATGTAGTCGTCCAACCATATCAACAGTTCCACTTCCTTTAATGAACTTCACGCGGCTTTTGAATCCTTCATTCGGTTCCTTATCATTTTCATCATAAACATTCATCCTGCCAGCAGTGTCTTTATAATAAAGTTCAGATGTCAGCTGAGAAGTTTTGCTGTCGTACCCATGATTTAATAAAGTTTCTATTATAGCTCTATAGGGATATGTATTATTGCTAGAGGAAACTGTTCTTTCGTTTAAGCAAACGTCTACTTGGGAAAACAAACTGTGCAAAAATAAGAGAGTTTACAGGTCCAACTTTATTTTCATTAGTAATTACTTTACCATCGCTTTTAAAGATTTTTGCTCGAACATGTAATTGGGTCTGAGAGAGATCTAGGTAAGCATCACCACTTCCAGGTATGAGGAATTCAATAGGACCTCCATCTGCAACATTAGTAATGGGATGGAATTGTACCCATTGACCTTTTTCTATTACAGTTTGGGTAGGAGGAGCTAAAAATAAATTCAGCTCAGATTTAACACATTCAGGAGACTCCTTTAATAGAAAAGCCATCACTCCTAATGATCGAAAATATCTCGTCCTCTTACTTTCTTCGATTTGGAAGAACTGGTAGCTTTCATTCCTTTCCTCTTTCTTTTATACCTTTGATGCTTCTTACCACGCCCTATCATTTTGTCAGCTTTTTGGATAGCTTTTTTTTATTAACTTTTTCCAGTTTCATTAGTCCTTTGTCTAGCAGACTCTGGAAAACTCTGCCCCTCCAACATATCATTTGCAATTTGTGTGCTTGTTTTCAAAACTTCTTTTCCCACTGATTTAGCACCACTCTTAAGAAAAGGTAAAGCTGTACGGAATAATCGTTTGAACCATCCACCAATACCATATCCTTTCTGAAAAGATTGTCCAGCGTAATATGGGAGTCCATTTCCTGTTTGTGAAATGTAATAGTCTTCAAACTGCTTTGTACAACAATTATAAGGAACAAGCATCTCTTTACTCATTAAATTTCTTTCAAGAAATGAATTTTATATTTACTCACATCTTCTTTTAAATGATTTGTCTCAGCCTAAAATGTAACACAGCTATCACGCGACCTCTCTCAAAAGGAACTAAGTCACCAGAATGTAATCGCAGAATCATTTCAATCGTTTGGAACTGTTGTCGAATAACAGGTACGTAGTGAGGTCTTGTATAGTGAGCATTGACTACTTCTCCGTCTTTTCCTTCTACTTTTATAATTTTCAGGAGTAGAGCTTGAGTGTGACCGACGATCTGAGGTTCAACGAGATCACAGTAGGCATACATGATAGGAAATGATGCTGTAGGATCAGCTATGTATGGACTTTCCACTGATTTTTTATATTCACCAGGTTCAAAACCTAATAATTCAGCTAGGCCTTTGTATAAAACGACTCTAGCCTGATCACCAGCTTTATCTTTACCTTCTTTGTCACAGAATGATAAATAAACTCGATTTTATTTTGATGCAATTCCAAATGCATTCCTTTTAAAATATCTGGCACAGTTTCATAACAACCTGGTGGAACTCGTCTCACAAGTAATTCTCCATTACCTACATCAAATCCAAATATATTATTATCGTTTCTTATGTTATACCATGTGTGTGGATATATTAAATCTACTAAGCCAACTTCCCACTCTCCATTATTCAAAGTAACGGGCAATGGAAGTTGAGTCATGAAATGGGATATTTTGTTTTCTGGAAAAAAAAGCTTGGAACTGTCACTAACTAGTGTAATGTAGAATGACATCTTTCAAACTAAGGAAAGAGTATTATGCGCTCCCATTTATATCATTCTGACATCACTTACCCATATATTAAATTTATCTGCGTATCCCTGAAATTTTACTAAATATTCGCTTTTACCATTCCTTTTCCTTGTTCTAATAACTTTTTCAACAGGATAAAATCCAGAATCGGATACTTTTTGCAGTTCTTGGGGATAAAAGGTGCCCTGAATAATTTCACCAGATAAATCTTTTACTCTGTAAACTATTGGATTTCTAGAAAGGATTTGGTGAATCGTGAAAATTTCTCTCGTCCAATTTTGTGTATAACCTTTTTCAAAATTAAGTTTTTCTCTGCTGGTTAGCATGGTATCACCCACTTTGAATATGGATTTTGATTCTTTCAGAGACTGTCCGTACAAAATTAGCCACACTTGAGTTTGATTTCCTTCGCTTACCGAGCTAGGCTCCATGCGAATGCTCCGATGCCACGTATGATTATAACTGTACACCAGTGTTTCTCAAAGTGTGAGGCGCGCCCCCCTGGGGGGGCGCGATGACCCTACAAGGGGGGCGCGAGCGTATCGAAAATTTAAAGATTTTTTTTAAAAAAAAATAACCGGAAAGAGAAGTAAAACAAAATGCTTTCTTCCATAATAAAAAAATACACACAACAACACTGACATAATTTATGTTTATTATCTGGCTTTTTTCCGTCACCAAATAGCTATCTTTGATCCCAAAACCAAATTAAAGAAAAAAAACATTTTGTTTTATTTGCTGTATTTCCTCAATGAGAGATTTTTTTATTACGTTTTAACATAACATATTACTCGTTAAAAGAAAAAACGAAACCCAGACCCTGAGAAAAATTCTAAGAAGATAAACAATTCACCACTGTAATTATTATTGAAATACTGTACATTAGTTGTAGAAAAAGAAAAGGAAGTCATGATTCACTTTTCAGCCAGGCTGCACAGTACATTTGCTAATCATTTTTGATTGACCTTCAATCTTATGGTATGGTTATTCAATATTAGTTCCCTCCCATCTTTTATGCGTTTGCTTTTCGCTTAGGGAATCTGTAAATAATTGAGTTTTGCGATATTTGGAAAAGAATTGATTGGTTTAACATTTCTGTAGGATAATTGAAAAGTGTCTGATTTGCGTCCTTTATTATGGTCTTGTACTTTTGAATCATTTTAGTTCAGTTTTATTGGATTTTTTCTCAAAACATCAAAGAATTTAATAGTCCTTGAAAGAAGGTAAGTATACTTTCTATAAATTAAAATATTCACTAGAATTCCGATTTGTATCGTGTACAGTAAAAATAATTCTAAACAAATGATTGGGGTGACTGAGTCCCCATGCACTACCATTAATGTTAGTATCGAGTACGCGCCTGCTCCCGGGTTAAAACATTTTGAAGTCTTCTCGCTTTAAAAAATAAAAAAGTAACACAATTATTCTTCATCGGAATTTTATATTTTTTCATAATTTAACATTAATTCTAAATGCTAATTGTGTGAGGTTTAAAATTACAGTTCTTTTAAACAGTTATTTACAATAATAGCATTTATCTAAAAAAAAATCATTTTACATTTTTGTATACAATGTCGTGCACACAGTTTTACTCTCCTTACAGTTCAGCTATTATATCAAGAATAATGTTTTATTTTTTTATAAAAAATGAACTCGTGCGAAGAGTCGGTGTTTTAGCCAGTATACGTTTGATGTATCAGTACTGAAGAAGGTATTTTATAAATAATTTCTTATTACTGAGTTTGGCCGTGGTAGCCGAGTCGTATAGGTATCGGATCGTGGCTTGCCTTGTCACGAGTTCGAGCCCAGTACCACTAAAGACCCGCCGTGTAGGGCAGCGATGCACGTTAAATCTGTTAAGAGTTGAAACGTTTTCTCGTTGGTGTGGTGTGGTAGTTAGGAGAGAGGGGTGCCAGCTCAGGTGTCATCCACGTCACTTGACCATGGTTCAAAATTACGTGGTCCGTCGTCAAAAGCCCTCGTGCAGCTGAACAGTGCGACGTTAATATTCAATCAATCAATCAATCTTATTACTAAATTAAGAACAAGTTTAATAATTATTAGGGACTTCCACGGGCTTGTCTTGTAGAGGAAAGTTTTTCAAAGGAAGGTTTAATATCAAAAATTGACACTTAAAGAGTTATTTTTCTATATTTAGCTGAGATCTATATTTTGTCTTCAAGGCATCCACTGCAGAAAATCCGGTTTGAAAAAGGTAGGATGTTGAAAATGGTAATAGTATACGAAGTGCTTTTGTTTTCAGTACAGATAATTCCTCATCCACCTCTACCCCAAATTCAAAGAGCGATTTATTACAAAATTGCCTTTTAATTTTTCACTGGATGTGAAATCTATGAAGATTTCTTCTTCGGAAGTTGAGAGCCCTTCTGGAGTATCTTGAAATAGATCCCTAATCCACTCGTAACTTGCTACCAAGCTGTCCTCATCCAGAAAATACTTTTTAAAATTCTTTGCCAACATAGCTAAATGATTTTACATGTTTTAAAAACAACTTTCACACGTTGTTCTACAGATTTGTAAGTTTTAACACATATCGAGCTGGGGCTTTTTTTTCCATCATTTTCTTCAAAGGTGGTAAATCCAAAATTTTAGTATTTTTGAGAAGATCGCCTTGATTTAATTTTCGGAACCATGCTCGTTCGTCTGTGTACTTGTTGATTCTTTATTATGGTCGAATGTTTGCTTACAACTTAAAAATGTATGTATGATATTGTTTTAATCTACTGCCGTAAATACTTAATTACCGTGAATTACAATTAACGTGGAAATTAAAAAAATGTACATTCAAGCTAGATTCGGTAGCTATAGGAGTATCGAGTCAACCAAAACTGACTTGAATTGTACGAGGAAAAGCATTTTTACATGTTTTGCGCAGACGTCCGATAGGTTGCCCAGACTCACGCAAATGTACCCTATAATGCCAGATGTGATGGATATGATAGAGAGCGACATTGACTAGTCTATTTTTCTAATGACATTTGTACTTTGAGAAATGAATGCTGAAGGAAATAAATCTTTAAATACATCATTTTTGCGATCTGTTCCAATTTAAAAATTAGAGAAAGAAAAATAACACAATTCTAAGTAATATATATTTTAAGTAATTTTCTTTTTAAGTAATTTTATTATATATATATATATATATATATATATATATATATATTACTTAAAAGTTACATATACACAAAATTTAATATACTTATCGTATTAATTTGTACGGTTTATAATTAAGATCGTATTGTAACTTTAGCGTCTCTCTCTCAAAGTGCATTTTTATTGCAGTAAATACATTATTGTTGTACAGGGGGGCGAGACAAAAATTATGATTGAAAATTGGGTCGCCAGTATTGAAAGTTTGAGAAACACTGCTGTACACTAATTTTCCAAGGACATCAATGTAACACTTTGTGTTCATTTCAGTAAAATACTTCCACATTTTAGTCTTCAAAGTACGATTGAATCGTTCTACAATGGAGGCCTTTGCCTTATTATTTGTTGTAAAAAATCCAACTTTCATTTTCTTTAGATATTTTTGGAACACAACGTTCACAAATTCTTTCCCAGCATCTGTTTGTAATTTTTTTGGAATGCGCTCAGAAAAAATCTTTTTAAAAGCCGATACAATAGATTCGGATTTTTTATTCTTCAATGGCATAGCCCAAGCATACTTCGAAAGAACATCGATACAGGTCAACAAATATTTGTAACCGTCATTAAAAGAACATAAGGATTGCATATCGACTAGATATGCCTGAAATTGCTGATTTATTCGGCCAACGATTACTCGATTCGTATCAATTTTTTTTCTAACTGGTTTATGTAAAGTGTATGATTCCTTTGTTTGTAACCAATTTTTTATATCTTTTCTGGAAACCTTCCCTTTTAGAGAACGATATACAGCATCGATACCACCAAAACTACCTGCGTGTTCGGGAACCCGATAAATGTTTTTCCACTCCATGTTTAATTCAAATACTGGTTTTAATCATTAATACCGTGTTAACTTTTGAAATATTTTTTTAGATATGATTCAATTTGGGAATAATTTTAATATTTATAAACACGAGAGCAAAGACAAGGGAGGGGGGTAAAGTGTCACGGGTGAAGAAGGACGAAGAGGGAAACGCCGGAAGAGTTGGATGGGGAGAACCGCGGGAAGGGGTGGAGGGGACGGAGAACAATGTTTTGAATCAATATGAAAATTCATGTTAGCCTTGAAGAAAAAACCCTTAGAAATGAATACATTTTGAGCATATTTTTTATCATTTTTACAATCTTAGGTTTTAAATTTAATGAGAATAATACATTTGTACGAATTGTGTGCCTATCTCTCTGTGTGTACTTTACCACTTTTTCTTAAAAAAAAAAAAAAAAAAAAAAAAAAGAAATACACTTTGAAGAAGAAAAATAATACTTTTTATTTACAATAATAATAAAGAATCTCTAGCAACATACATTTGTTTAGCATTTTCTATCAGCACATTCATATTCAACTTATTGAGAAACATCTCATTCATGTAATTTACCATTTGGATGTTTCGATTGACAAAATCTGCAACCAGTTTATCCCAGTCCATGTTTAATATGGCTAAATCACCATATTCGGAAATTCTCTGTCCGTTTGAATATGTCATACATTCATGACCTAGTTGATTTTCGTATCCTTCCAAACATCCGAAGCATACGAACAATGATGAAATATTTTCTTCGATATGGTTACATAAGAGTTCGACCATTGATGTAGTGAGAACCATTTCTGCGTCGATACAATCGACGCAGTCAGACTTTGGAAAACGAATGTGTTTAGCCACTTCTTGCCTCAGAAGTTTCAGAAAAACACGCCCGAACATGATTGAAACAGTTTTCGACGTGATCTGCTTATGGATATCTTTTAATACATTCCATTCCGTTTCTTTTAGCATGGAAACTGGAGTCAAAAATTTACGAGTAAAGTCCTTTCGTTGGAAATAACGTTGCATTATGATATGAGTGACATTCTCGATAACAGTTCGGGAAAGTAAGAGACAATCCTTGATAACAAATACTTTTCCATCCTCAAAGGCTTGATCGATTGCAGAAAATTCTCTTAGGAGGGCTAACCATACGGAAGGTGTTACAGTGATTCCATCTTTGGTAGGTAAAAGAGATTCAGTGGCATCGAGCTTGTATCGGCGCAAGTGAATTCGAGCAACGTCTGCAAAATCAGAAACAACGGCGTAGTTGTGACTTCCTAAATGGAAATGATTCTCAGGAACAGCATCTGGTTTAAACGAAGCTTTCCCGTTGTCTTTATCAAAACACACTCTTTTGGCTCGAGGATGGGAGAAGGCGAGAGATGTAGCATGTTTCATGGTTAACTAAATAAATTTCAATTCACTAATCACGAAAGAAAATATCTTGAAATTTTGTGGTAGGGTTGGAACGTGATAATTTTTTATCGAGAAGCAAAGTATTCTACCAACTCAGAGCTTGAGAAGAAATGATACACAGAAAGAAAAAAATGAGTATTACAAGGTGGCAACAGTAAGCTGATTGGTTCATTTTCATGACGTAACTTTGGAAGCAACTGATTGGTAGAAAAATTACTGATGTCACTAGTCATATGACATCACTATTATAATCAGATTCACAAAGAAAAAAAACGCGCTTTTTCAATATGGTTTATTTACGAAATCTATCTTCCCATATTTTAATCATATCTATATAAATGAAAAGCAATATTTCAGTATTGTAGTCTACAGAAAAAAAAAATTATTATGCCAATTATTAGCCTAAAATTATTTATGCTTTGTTTTTCTATTTTGATTGTTTATGCAATATCCCGCTAAGAGAAAATAGAAGGGAAAGGGGGGGATAAAGTGTCACGGATGAAGAAGGACGAAGAGGGAAACGCCGGAAGGGTTGGATGGGGAGAACCGCGGGAAGGGGTGGAGGGGACGGAGAGAACTCGTTCGGGGAGGCGGGGACCTCAAGCACCTCAGCGCCTCGTGATCCAGAACCCCCACTTTTCTTCTACTATCGCTACCACGTTGTTAATTTCAATTTTATATGTTTTTTATGAAAAAATACCTTTTTAATGTTTTATTTTCATTTGTGTATTTTTAGCAAAATTCATTTATAACCCTGTTTCGATTTGCATAAGAAATAAAATTAAATGCAATTTTAAAAAATTCTTTCCTTTCTTGGTGTAAAGAGATAGCTCGTGTTTTAATTTGTTTTTATTCGTAAGAAAGGCATCAATCGATTTGGTTTGACACGACTTTAATTTTTTTGTATACATTTTGAATACAGGTTTTTTTAATGACACTCTTTCACATTTTTGTTTTGGCAAAATAACGTGTTTTTGAGGAATGAGCATTTTTTAAATAATAGCCATATCATAACCCTTTTTTATATACACCTTGGCTAAATAGCATTTGCCATTTTATAGAATGTCTAGAGAAGGTTCATCGTAATTCTCATATTTCATATTTTACATAAAAGTGCCGTTCATTTGATAAAATGTCAAAGTATTCTATAGAATGCCAGAGATTCACACACATATGTATATACATTTGCTCCATTCCATACTTATTTATAATAAAAATGGACAGTTTAAACTTTGGATGTTAGAAATGGATGTTACAATATATAGCGCACTGCTTATCATGTATATTTATAATTTCTATTAACTATATAATATCATCAACCATTTGATAAAGGAAATCTTAAAACGATTAGACTTTTCATGTAAGTTTGAATACAAATTTTATTTTCTCTCTAATAACCCTATTATATATATTATTAACAGTAATTTATTCTCGATCAAAATTTTCCTCCAAAAGTTAAACATACTAAAACAAGGCGAGTCTTTGACAAAACCTATTTATTACTTTCAATTTCAATATTAGTAATCAATTTTACATTTTCATTCCTTTCTTCAGGTAATAAAAATTATTTTTAAAAAAAATGACTCTCTTTCGTTGAAGTCTCTGTTTCAAATGGAATTCTTTTAGTAAGGTACATTTCCTGCATAAGTTTCAGTTTTAAGAAATCTCATTCCATCTCGCTTTTTATTTCACAGACCAAAAAATAAAAACCCTTTTCTCTTTTCCTCTTAGAACTTATGAAAAATAAAATGGCTAGAGTTTATTTATTTGGAACACTAGTGTACTTAATTTGGAAAAGAAACTTAGTAACATTTTATTTTGTTCCTTTTCCTATGTATAGGAAGTTATGAAAAGGCTGTGGTTTCTTTTTCAATTCCTACTATTAGCTCACCCTCTATATATTTATATATTTATTTATCTTCGTGGAATTTTCAATCGTTAATAAAATACATTTTAAAGCGCTCCATTGAGCTGAAGTTTTATATACATGATTATTTTGCATGACAATACAGAAATTTAATTATAATTAATAAAAATTGATTGATTAAAACCAATCATTTAAAAAATTACAAATAGAACCACGTTGGCATCCTTTTTGGAGATTTGTGTCAAAACTTGAAAAGGTTTTTCTCACATTTTAAAGCGCTCATTTGAGCTGAAATTTTCTATACACTATTGTTTTGGGTAAAAATACGATAATTTAATTATAATTAATTAAAATTAATTGACTGAAACTAATTATTTAAAGAATTACAGATACAGCCACATAGGTTTCATTTTTAGCGACTTGGGTCAAAACTTAAAAAGATTTTTTCCTTACGTTTTAAAGCATTCAGTTGAACTGAAATTTTCTATATACGATTTGTTTTGGATGACAACACGATACTTTAATGATAATGAATAAAAATTAATTGCCACTTAATGTTGTGATTCTGTCCTATGTCTATACATATTTACATTAATTGTAACTATTTAATAAAAAGTAGCTAAAATAAAATTTTCTTTGTTGATCTAAGTAGGAAATGACTTAAAAATTTTTTTTTACATTACTTGTTTGTTACTCACTTGGTTTGATGAAAGGATAAAATCTTTTTTTTATTAGCATGAGCATTTTAAAGAAGAGATGGAATATCATGCAAAATTGGCGATTTTCCTTCAAAGAAGAATCCCTATTTTTCCAACACCTCGCGATCATGAATATGAAAATAGGTAGAAATAATGTCACGTCTTTTTTCCAATGTTTACATCGGAAACTTTTTTTCGTGTTAAGTTATGCTATCCTTGAAATGAGTCGTCTAATCGTCCCTGTCACAATCTCGTAGCCGGTATTGTCCAGTTCTCCGTCTAAGTCCACTAATGACTCTCTGTTGCATGTTAAATCAATCTAGTATGGTCTAAGGCAGTGGTCTCCAAACTTTTTTCAACTTCGTGGACCACTAAATGTATAATTTTAGAATTTGTCTGGTGAACTACTAATTTAATATTGACCACTATAACTATATTGTCATATATTTCTACACCTCTATTTACATTTCCAAGTCATAGAAAAAAACTTGAAGGAAAGAAAGAACAAACTGGCAAAGCAATATCAACAAACTGAAGTGTTATGCCGCCAGTTCACCATGTGGTTGCAAACTCTCATTTTAAAATGTCTCCAGATGTACCTGCAAAAGTAGATAATAATTTTCTATACAATATGTTGAATCCATATTCCATAATATTTTGTTACTTGCATTTCTGAGACTAAATCTGTATAAAAATATAAATGGTGTCCCGATTATTTTGAGGGCCATCAAATACTTTTCACGGACCACCGGTTGGCGCCCCCTAGTCTTTATGGTTAAGCATTTAATTGCATTTCCTTTATCTAGTAAAATAATGAATTGAAACGATAGTTTGTAGTTTCTTTGTTGAAACTAATGTGTTGATTTGTTGTTTCAAGTTTCTTTGTTGAAACTAACCTTGGATTTTCTTTGACATTATTGAATGTCTTAAATGAAAGTTCTTTACAGAAAAAAGCAATATATTAATCAGATGATTATATAAATGTGAATTCAAGTAGAGAATTGGAGTAATTGTTGAGAGTGAAAAAGCACTGAAAGTTTTGTCAACACACAATTAATGATCATATTTCAATCAAAGTCCCCTCCTGTGTTTAGTTAGAGAATTCTACCGGTATATTAGTGATCTAGAATATGTACGATCCATTTGGATGCAAGGCTTGTGCATCCTTGGCATTCAGGCCAAATACCTTTCCTTTCGTACATAATGATATAGTCTGTGGTGTATTTAATTGCAACCAATTAAAGATTAATAACTATAACTGTAACTAAGCGAAAGCATTTCGTAAATAAAAATGCTACGCCAATGTATATATAATGTATGTATACATAATGAACCAATGTATATATAATGAATCTATAGATATTAGTGTGTTGTACTGTGCCCTGAATATAGTGATTAAACTAATTTCAAAAGTAAATATGCAGCTGATTATTTTGAAACTCATAAACACAATACAGTAGCATGAGTCACCATAAATTATGTATTTGATTTATTAATGAGATTAACAAACTGATTGTACCGTAATCTTGTGTTAGGGGTATGTTACGGCTAAAGCAGATTCTAATAAAGATTTTTCTAAGAATGGAATCTCTTTGGAGTCACCAGCACCAATTTCGGGGTTACCGTTATCGTGTGTCTGTATCTCGCACTTACAAGAAAAGACTGTAGTTAAATTTCCGAAAATGTTGACGCAAGGAATGGGATATGTATTCAAGCAATGTCACCTGAAGCATGCTTAAGACTTAGGTGATCCATCTTCCCCAGCGTATTTCAAATGCGATGTTAATAAATCAACTGATATGAATTTAATTTGCCCCTGTTTTTACCTTTTTTTAATATATTTTCTAACCTCTTTTTATTTCTAAGAAATTTCTTTTTTCTGTCCAATAATTTGTCGCCCATTGGATACAGAGCTCTTCATACGTTGTTTCAAAACTTTCACTACAACGTTTTTCCAACATAAATTTGCTAAACGAATTTAAGTTTTTGATAATACTGTAGGTTGTGTATATTGGGTTTTTGCTTTTATAAAGATTTAATCCTTTATGAGCTCTCTTTTATTGCAATTTACTTCAGAAAAACTTAAAAAAGAGAATATATTTTTCATCCTTTTTAGTTAAATTAAATTTCAAAGCAACACTTCCTAGTTAATTTCTGAAGTGATAATTTTATTTTCTTTCCCCTCCTCTAAATATGTATCAACGTAAGCCTAAACTTTGAACTGGTATGTATGAAAAAGAGAAAAGAACGAGTAGAAAAACAACCTTACTCCTGTCGGTAATGGATGGGAGCAAATCGTTTAATCATAACCGTGTCGGTTTGGTCATGAACCACAAAACTCAGAACCATCCATCATTCCCGAAACTAAACCTGGATTTCTTTTTTTTTTCTTTTCACGAAATAAAATAAAGTTCTTTTCTTTTATCGTAGGTTCTCTACAACAGAATACATTATTCGAGTATTTTATAAAAAAAAATATCTGACTTCTTTTCCCCTTCACTTCAAGCAATGCTTATGCACAGGGTGTTTGTTTTTCTACCTGACCGACAAACTTATAGGGTCTGTAAGGGGTAAATAGATGACTCAGAACCACTTAGGAACGCAGGGTCGTGCCAATGCCGCAGTTACGAGGTATGGTACGAAGAAGCAAAAAAAAAAAAAAATCAGAAATATCCACGCATTAATGGACCAGAAAACATTTTATTGAATGGTTGTACTACAACAAATGCTGAAAATTATGGCCAAAAGTCGTCTAGTAAACCTGACAGTGACGCTGCATAAAATTCCTTACCTCCTGGAAGATTCCTGGCATGTCACGCATCCTCTCTGGGCGGCTACAGATATTCGAGCGTTTCCTTCAACTGAAGGAACAGGCGTCTCGTACACCAAACTTTTTTATGTGAATCTAGAAGAAGTTCATGCACTTTCGAATAAGTATTGTTTTCCAAAATTTCAGGCCGCGGTAGACTAGTGTTCAAGGTATCGGATCATGGCTGGTTTGACACGAGTTCGAGCCCAGTACCACTAAAGACCTGTCGTGTAGGGAAACGATTCACGTTAAATCTGTCGAGAGCTGAAACGTCCTCCCGTTGGTGTGGTGTGGTAATTAGGAGAGGGGGTGCCATCTCAGGTGTCGTACTCGTCACTTGACCATGGTCCGTCACCAAAAGCCCTCCTGTAGTGACGTTAATATTCACTCACTCACTATCACAAAAAAATATTTTCTGTCTCATTAATGTATTGGTGCTTCTGTTCCTTTTCTCTTTGCAGCATAGCTCACAACAGCAGCATTCCTATGTGAATCCGAGTTGTCTCTGCACCCCTAACGCCTTGCACGTTTGTCGGTTTGGTAGCGAATCAACATGTATACATGGTCGCGGTAGCCGAGTGGTATAGGTATCGGATCGTGGCTTGCCTTGTTCAAGCCTAGTATCAATAAAGACCCACAATGTAGGGCAGCGATGCACGTTAAATGTGTCGAAACGTCCTCCCGTTGGTGTGGTGTGATAGTTAGGAGAGGGGTGCCATCTCAGGTGGCGTACTCGTCACTTGACCATGGTCCGTCACCAAAAGCCCTCCTGTAGTGACGTTAATATTCACTCACTCACTATCACAAAAAAATATTTTCTGTCTCATTAATGTATTGGTGCTTCTGTTCCTTTTCTCTTTGCAGCATGGCTCACAACAGCAGCATTAATATGTGAATCCGAGTTGTCTCTGCACCCCTAACGCCTTGCACGTTTGTCGGTTTGGTAGCGAATCAACATGTATACATGGTCGCGGTAGCCGAGTGGTATAGGTATCGGATCGTGGCTTGCCTTGTTCAAGCCTAGTATCAATAAAGACCCACAATGTAGGGCAGCGATGCTCGTTAAATGTGTCGAAACGTCCTCCCGTTGGTGTGGTGTGGTAGTTAGGAGAGGGGGTGCCATCTCAGGTGTCGTACTCGTCACTTGACCATGGTCCGTCACCAAAAGCCCTCCTGTAGTGACGTTAATATTCACTCACTCACTATCACAAAAAATATTTCTGTCTCATTAATGTATTGGTGCTTCTGTTCCTTTTCTCTTTGCAGCATAGCTCACAACAGCAGCATTCCTATGTGAATCGAGTTGTCTCTGCACCCCCTAACGCCTTGCACGTTTGTCGGTTTGGTAGCGAATCAACATGTATACATGGTCGCGGTAGCCGAGTGGTATAGGTATCGGATCGTGGCTTGCCTTGTTCAAGCCTAGTATCAATAAAGACCCACAATGTAGGGCAGCGATGCACGTTAAATGTGTCGAAACGTCCTCCCGTTGGTGTGGTGTGGTAATTAGGAGAGGGGGTGCCATCTCAGGTGTCGTACTCGTCATGACCATGGTCCGTCACCAAAAGCCCTCCTGTAGTGACGTTAATATTCACTCACTCACTATCACAAAAAAAATATTTCTGTCTCATTAATGTATTGGTGCTTCTGTTCCTTTTCTCTTTGCAGCATAGCTCACAACAGCAGCATTCCTATGTGAATCCGAGTTGTCTCTGCACCCCTAACGCCTTGCACGTTTGTCGGTTTGGTAGCGAATCAACATGTATACATGGTCGCGGTAGCCGAGTGGTATAGGTATCGGATCGTGGCTTGCCTTGTTCAAGCCTAGTATCAATAAAGACCCACAATGTAGGGCAGCGATGCACGTTAAATGTGTCGAAACGTCCTCCCGTTGGTGTGGTGTGGTAGTTAGGAGAGGGGTGCCATCTCAGGTGTCGTACTCGTCACTTGACCATGGTCCGTCACCAAAAAGCCCTCCTGTAGTGACGTTAATATTCACTCACTCACTATCACAAAAAATATTTTCTGTCTCATTAATGTATTGGTGCTTCTGTTCCTTTTCTCTTTGCAGCATGGCTCACAACAGCAGCATTCCTATGTGAATCCGAGTTGTCTCTGCACCCCTAACGCCTTGCACGTTTGTCGGTTTGGTAGCGAATCAACATGTATACATGGTCGCGGTAGCCGAGTGGTATAGGTATCGGATCGTGGCTTGCCTTGTTCAAGCCTAGTATCAATAAAGACCCACAATGTAGGGCAGCGATGCACGTTAAATGTGTCGAAACGTCCTCCCGTTGGTGTGGTGTGGTAGTTAGGAGAGGGGGTGCCATCTCAGGTGTCGTACTCGTCACTTGACCATGGTCCGTCACCAAAAGCCCTCCTGTAGTGACGTTAATATTCACTCACTCACTATCACAAAAAATATTTCTGTCTCATTAATGTATTGGTGCTTCTGTTCCTTTTCTCTTTGCAGCATAGCTCACAACAGCAGCATTCCTATGTGAATCCGAGTTGTCTCTGCACCCCTAACGCCTTGCACGTTTGTCGGTTTGGTAGCGAATCAACATGTATACATGGTCGCGGTAGCCGAGTGGTATAGGTATCGGATCGTGGCTTGCCTTGTTCAAGCCCTAGTATCAATAAAGACCCACAATGTAGGGCAGCGATGCACGTTAAATGTGTCGAAACGTCCTCCGTTGGTGTGGTGTGGTAATTAGGAGAGGGTGCCATCTCAGGTGTCGTACTCGTCACTTGACCATGGTCCGTCACCAAAAGCCCTCCTGTAGTGACGTTAATATTCACTCACTCACTATCACAAAAAAAATATTTCTGTCTCATTAATGTATTGGTGCTTCTGTTCCTTTTCTCTTTGCAGCATAGCTCACAACAGCAGCATTCCTATGTGAATCCGAGTTGTCTCTTCACCCTAACGCCTTGCACGTTTGTCGGTTTGGTAGCGAATCAACATGTATACATGGTCCCGGTAGCCGAGTGGTTTAGGTATCGGATCGTGGCTTGCCTTGTCAAGAGTTCAATAAAGACCCACAATGTAGGGCAGCGATGCACGTTAAATCTGTCGAGAGCTGAAACGTCCCTCCCGTTGGTGTGGTGTGGTAATTAGGAGAGGGGTGCCATCTCAGGTGTCGTACTCGTCACTTGACCATGGTCCGTCACCAAAAGCCCTCCTGTAGTGACGTTAATATTCACTCACTCACTATCAAAAAAATATTTTCTGTCTCATTAATGTATTGGTGCTTCTGTTCCTTTTCTCTTTGCAGCATGGCTCACAACAGCAGCATTCCTATGTGAATCCGAGTTGTCTCTGCACCCCTAACGCCTTGCACGTTTGTCGGTTTGGTAGCGAATCAACATGTATACATGGTCGCGGTAGCCGAGTGGTATAGGTATCGGATCGTGGCTTGCCTTGTTCAAGCCTAGTATCAATAAAGACCCACAATGTAGGGCAGCGATGTACGTTAAATGTGACGAAACGTCCTCCCGTTGGTGTGGTGTGGTAGTTAGGAGAGGGGGTGCCATCTCAGGTGTCGTACTCGTCACTTGACCATGGTCCGTCACCAAAAGCCCTCCTGTAGTGACGTTAATATTCACTCACTCACTATCACAAAAAAATATTTCTGTCTCATTAATGTATTGGTGCTTCTGTTCCTTTTCTCTTTGCAGCATAGCTCACAACAGCAGCATTCCTATGTGAATCCGAGTTGTCTCTGCATCCCTAACGCCTTGCACGTTTGTCGGTTTGGTAGCGAATCAACATGTATACATGGTCGCGGTAGCCGAGTGGTATAGGTATCGGATCGTGGCTTGCCTTGTTCAAGCCTAGTATCAATAAAGACCCACAATGTAGGGCAGCGATGCACGTTAAATGTGTCGAAACGTCCTCCCGTTGGTGTGGTGTGGTAGTTAGGAGAGAGGGTGCCATCTCAGGTGTCGTACTCGTCACTTGACCATGGTCCGTCACCAAAAGCCCTCCTGTAGTGACGTTAATATTCACTCACTCACTATCACAAAAAAATATTTTCTGTCTCATTAATGTATTGGTGCTTCTGTTCCTTTTCTCTTTGCAGCATGGCTCACAACAGCAGCATTCCTATGTGAATCCGAGTTGTCTCTGCACCCCTAACGCCTTGCACGTTTGTCGGTTTGGTAGCGAATCAACATGTATACATGGTCGCGGTAGCCGAGTGGTATAGGTATCGGATCGTGGCTTGCCTTGTTCAAGCCTAGTATCAATAAAGACCCACAATGTAGGGCAGCGATGCACGTTAAATGTGTCGAAACGTCCTCCCGTTGGTGTGGTGTGGTAGTTAGGAGAGGGGGTGCCATCTCAGGTGTCGTACTCGTCTTGACCATGGTCCGTCACCAAAAGCCCTCCTGTAGTGACGTTAATATTCACTCACTCACTATCACAAAAAAAATATTTCTGTCTCATTAATGTATTGGTGCTTCTGTTCCTTTTCTCTTTGCAGCATAGCTCACAACAGCAGCATTCCTATGTGAATCCGAGTTGTCTCTGCACCTAACGCCTTGCACGTTTGTCGGTTTGGTAGCGAATCAACATGTATACATGGTCGCGGTAGCCGAGTGGTATAGGTATCGGATCGTGGCTTGCCTTGTTCAAGCCTAGTATCAATAAAGACCCACAATGTAGGGCAGCGATGCACGTTAAATGTGTCGAAACGTCCTCCCGTTGGTGTGGTGTGGTAATTAGGAGAGGGGGTGCCATCTCAGGTGTCGTACTCGTCACTTGACCATGGTCCGTCACCAAAAGCCCTCCTGTAGTGACGTTAATATTCACTCACTCACTATCACAAAAAAATATTTCTGTCTCATTAATGTATTGGTGCTTCTGTTCCTTTTCTCTTTGCAGCATAGCTCACAACAGCAGCATTCCTATGTGAATCCGAGTTGTCTCTGCACCCCTAACGCCTTGCACGTTTGTCGGTTTGGTAGCGAATCAACATGTATACATGGTCCCGGTAGCCGAGTGGTTTAGGTATCGGATCGTGGCTTGCCTTGTCAAGAGTTCAATAAAGACCCACAATGTAGGGCAGCGATGCACGTTAAATCTGTCGAGCTGAAACGTCCTCCCGTTGGTGTGGTGTGGTAATTAGGAGAGGGGGTGCCATCTCAGGTGTCGTACTCGTCACTTGACCATGGTCCGTCACCAAAAGCCCTCCTGTAGTGACGTTAATATTCACTCACTCACTATCACAAAAAAATATTTTCTGTCTCATTAATGTATTGGTGCTTCTGTTCCTTTTCTCTTTGCAGCATGGCTCACAACAGCAGCATTCCTATGTGAATCCGAGTTGTCTCTGCACCCCTAACGCCTTGCACGTTTGTCGGTTTGGTAGCGAATCAACATGTATACATGGTCGCGGTAGCCGAGTGGTATAGGTATCGGATCGTGGCTTGCCTTGTTCAAGCCTAGTATCAATAAAGACCCACAATGTAGGGCAGCGATGCACGTTAAATGTGTCGAAACGTCCTCCCGTTGGTGTGGTGTGGTAGTTAGGAGAGGGGGTGCCATCTCAGGTGTCGTACTCGTCACTTGACCATGGTCCGTCACCAAAAGCCCTCCTGTAGTGACGTTAATATTCACTCACTCACTATCACAAAAAAATATTTTCTGTCTCATTAATGTATTGGTGCTTCTGTTCCTTTTCTCTTTGCAGCATGGCTCACAACAGCAGCATTCCTATGTGAATCCGAGTTGTCTCTGCACCCCTAACGCCTTGCACGTTTGTCGGTTTGGTAGCGAATCAACATGTATACATGGTCGCGGTAGCCGAGTGGTATAGGTATCGGATCGTGGCTTGCCTTGTTCAAGCCTAGTATCAATAAAGACCCACAATGTAGGGCAGCGATGCACGTTAAATGTGTCGAAACGTCCTCCCGTTGGTGTGGTGTGGTAGTTAGGAGAGGGTGCCATCTCAGGTGTCGTACTCGTCACTTGACCATGGTCCGTCACCAAAAGCCCTCCTGTAGTGACGTTAATATTCACTCACTCACTATCACAAAAAAATATTTCTGTCTCATTAATGTATTGGTGCTTCTGTTCCTTTTCTCTTTGCAGCATAGCTCACAACAGCAGCATTCCATGTGAATCCGAGTTGTCTCTGCACCCCTAACGCCTTGCACGTTTGTCGGTTTGGTAGCGAATCAACATGTATACATGGTCGCGGTAGCCGAGTGGTATAGGTATCGGATCGTGGCTTGCCTTGTTCAAGCCTAGTATCAATAAAGACCCACAATGTAGGGCAGCGATGCACGTTAAATGTGTCGAAACGTCCTCCCGTTGGTGTGGTGTGGTAGTTAGGAGAGGGGTGCCATCTCAGGTGTCGTACTCGTCACTTGACCATGGTCCGTCACCAAAAGCCCTCCTGTAGTGACGTTAATATTCACTCACTCACTATCACAAAAAAATATTTCTGTCTCATTAATGTATTGGTGCTTCTGTTCCTTTTCTCTTTGCAGCATAGCTCACAACAGCAGCATTCCTATGTGAATCCGAGTTGTCTCTGCACCCCTAACGCCTTGCACGTTTGTCGGTTTGGTAGCGAATCAACATGTATACATGGTCGCGGTAGCCGAGTGGTATAGGTATCGGATCGTGGCTTGCCTTGTTCAAGCCTAGTATCAATAAAGACCCACAATGTAGGGCAGCGATGCACGTTAAATGTGTCGAAACGTCCTCCCGTTGGTGTGGTGTGGTAGTTAGGAGAGGGGGTGCCATCTCAGGTGTCGTACTCGTCTTGACCATGGTCCGTCACCAAAAGCCCTCCTGTAGTGACGTTAATATTCACTCACTCACTATCACAAAAAAATATTTTCTGTCTCATTAATGTATTGGTGCTTCTGTTCCTTTTCTCTTTGCAGCATGGCTCACAACAGCAGCATTCCTATGTGAATCCGAGTTGTCTCTGCACCCCTAACGCCTTGCACGTTTGTCGGTTTGGTAGCGAATCAACATGTATACATGGTCGCGGTAGCCGAGTGGTATAGGTATCGGATCGTGGCTTGCCTTGTTCAAGCCTAGTATCAATAAAGACCCACAATGTAGGGCAGCGATGCACGTTAAATGTGTCGAAACGTCCTCCCGTTGGTGTGGTGTGGTAGTTAGGAGAGGGGTGCCATCTCAGGTGTCGTACTCGTCACTTGACCATGGTCCGTCACCAAAAGCCCTCCTGTAGTGACGTTAATATTCACTCACTCACTATCACAAAAAAATATTTTCTGTCTCATTAATGTATTGGTGCTTCTGTTCCTTTTCTCTTTGCAGCATGGCTCACAACAGCAGCATTCCTATGTGAATCGAGTTGTCTCTGCACCCCTAACGCCTTGCACGTTTGTCGGTTTGGTAGCGAATCAACATGTATACATGGTCGCGGTAGCCGAGTGGTATAGGTATCGGATCGTGGCTTGCCTTGTTCAAGCCTAGTATCAATAAAGACCCACAATGTAGGGCAGCGATGCACGTTAAATGTGTCGAAACGTCCTCCCGTTGGTGTGGTGTGGTAGTTAGGAGAGGGGTGCCATCTCAGGTGTCGTACTCGTCACTTGACCATGGTCCGTCACCAAAAGCCCTCCTGTAGTGACGTTAATATTCACTCACTCACTATCACAAAAAAATATTTCTGTCTCATTAATGTATTGGTGCTTCTGTTCCTTTTCTCTTTGCAGCATAGCTCACAACAGCAGCATTCCTATGTGAATCCGAGTTGTCTCTGCACCCCTAACGCCTTGCACGTTTGTCGGTTTGGTAGCGAATCAACATGTATACATGGTCGCGGTAGCCGAGTGGTATAGGTATCGGATCGTGGCTTGCCTTGTTCAAGCCTAGTATCAATAAAGACCCACAATGTAGGGCAGCGATGCACGTTAAATGTGTCGAAACGTCCTCCCGTTGGTGTGGTGTGGTAGTTAGGAGAGGGGTGCCATCTCAGGTGTCGTACTCGTCACTTGACCATGGTCCGTCACCAAAAGCCCTCCTGTAGTGACGTTAATATTCACTCACTCACTATCACAAAAAAATATTTCTGTCTCATTAATGTATTGGTGCTTCTGTTCCTTTTCTCTTTGCAGCATAGCTCACAACAGCAGCATTCCTATGTGAATCCGAGTTGTCTCTGCACCCCTAACGCCTTGCACGTTTGTCGGTTTGGTAGCGAATCAACATGTATACATGGTCGCGGTAGCCGAGTGGTATAGGTATCGGATCGTGGCTTGCCTTGTTCAAGCCTAGTATCAATAAAGACCCACAATGTAGGGCAGCGATGCACGTTAAATGTGTCGAAACGTCCTCCCGTTGGTGTGGTGTGGTAGTTAGGAGAGGGGTGCCATCTCAGGTGTCGTACTCGTCACTTGACCATGGTCCGTCACCAAAAGCCCTCCTGTAGTGACGTTAATATTCACTCACTCACTATCACAAAAATATTTTCTGTCTCATTAATGTATTGGTGCTTCTGTTCCTTTTCTCTTTGCAGCATGGCTCACAACAGCAGCATTCCTATGTGAATCCGAGTTGTCTCTGCACCCCTAACGCCTTGCACGTTTGTCGGTTTGGTAGCGAATCAACATGTATACATGGTCGCGGTAGCCGAGTGGTATAGGTATCGGATCGTGGCTTGCCTTGTTCAAGCCTAGTATCAATAAAGACCCACAATGTAGGGCAGCGATGCACGTTAAATGTGTCGAAACGTCCTCCCGTTGGTGTGGTGTGGTAATTAGGAGAGGGGTGCCATCTCAGGTGTCGTACTCGTCACTTGACCATGGTCCGTCACCAAAAGCCCTCCTGTAGTGACGTTAATATTCACTCACTCACTATCACAAAAAAATATTTCTGTCTCATTAATGTATTGGTGCTTCTGTTCCTTTTCTCTTTGCAGCATAGCTCACAACAGCAGCATTCCTATGTGAATCCGAGTTGTCTCTGCACCCCTAACGCCTTGCACGTTTGTCGGTTTGGTAGCGAATCAACATGTATACATGGTCCCGGTAGCCGAGTGGTTTAGGTATCGGATCGTGGCTTGCCTTGTTCAAGAGTTCAATAAAGACCCACAATGTAGGGCAGCGATGCACGTTAAATCTGTCGAGCTGAAACGTCCTCCCGTTGGTGTGGTGTGGTAATTAGGAGAGGGGTGCCATCTCAGGTGTCGTACTCGTCACTTGACCATGGTCCGTCACCAAAAGCCCTCCTGTAGTGACGTTAATATTCACTCACTCACTATCACAAAAAAATATTTTCTGTCTCATTAATGTATTGGTGCTTCTGTTCCTTTTCTCTTTGCAGCATGGCTCACAACAGCAGCATTCCTATGTGAATCCGAGTTGTCTCTGCACCCCTAACGCCTTGCACGTTTGTCGGTTTGGTAGCGAATCAACATGTATACATGGTCGCGGTAGCCGAGTGGTATAGGTATCGGATCGTGGCTTGCCTTGTTCAAGCCTAGTATCAATAAAGACCCACAATGTAGGGCAGCGATGCACGTTAAATGTGTCGAAACGTCCTCCCGTTGGTGTGGTGTGGTAGTTAGGAGAGGGGTGCCATCTCAGGTGTCGTACTCGTCACTTGACCATGGTCCGTCACCAAAAGCCCTCCTGTAGTGACGTTAATATTCACTCACTCACTATCACAAAAAAATATTTTCTGTCTCATTAATGTATTGGTGCTTCTGTTCCTTTTCTCTTTGCAGCATAGCTCACAACAGCAGCATTCCTATGTGAATCGAGTTGTCTCTGCACCCCTAACGCCTTGCACGTTTGTCGGTTTGGTAGCGAATCAACATGTATACATGGTCGCGGTAGCCGAGTGGTATAGGTATCGGATCGTGGCTTGCCTTGTTCAAGCCTAGTATCAATAAAGACCCACAATGTAGGGCAGCGATGCACGTTAAATGTGTCGAAACGTCCTCCCGTTGGTGTGGTGTGGTAGTTAGGAGAGGGGGTGCCATCTCAGGTGTCGTACTCGTCACTTGACCATGGTCCGTCACCAAAAGCCCTCCTGTAGTGACGTTAATATTCACTCACTCACTATCACAAAAAAATATTTCTGTCTCATTAATGTATTGGTGCTTCTGTTCCTTTTCTCTTTGCAGCATAGCTCACAACAGCAGCATTCCTATGTGAATCCGAGTTGTCTCTGCACCCCTAACGCCTTGCACGTTTGTCGGTTTGGTAGCGAATCAACATGTATACATGGTCGCGGTAGCCGAGTGGTATAGGTATCGGATCGTGGCTTGCCTTGTTCAAGCCCTAGTATCAATAAAGACCCACAATGTAGGGCAGCGATGCACGTTAAATGTGTCGAAACGTCCTCCCGTTGGTGTGGTGTGGTAGTTAGGAGAGGGGTGCCATCTCAGGTGTCGTACTCGTCACTTGACCATGGTCCGTCACCAAAAGCCCTCCTGTAGTGACGTTAATATTCACTCACTCACTATCACAAAAAAATATTTCTGTCTCATTAATGTATTGGTGCTTCTGTTCCTTTTCTCTTTGCAGCATAGCTCACAACAGCAGCATTCCTATGTGAATCCGAGTTGTCTCTGCACCCCTAACGCCTTGCACGTTTGTCGGTTTGGTAGCGAATCAACATGTATACATGGTCGCGGTAGCCGAGTGGTATAGGTATCGGATCGTGGCTTGCCTTGTTCAAGCCTAGTATCAATAAAGACCCACAATGTAGGGCAGCGATGCACGTTAAATGTGTCGAAACGTCCTCCCGTTGGTGTGGTGTGGTAGTTAGGAGAGGGGTGCCATCTCAGGTGTCGTACTCGTCACTTGACCATGGTCCGTCACCAAAAGCCCTCCTGTAGTGACGTTAATATTCACTCACTCACTATCACAAAAAAATATTTCTGTCTCATTAATGTATTGGTGCTTCTGTTCCTTTTCTCTTTGCAGCATAGCTCACAACAGCAGCATTCCTATGTGAATCCGAGTTGTCTCTGCACCCCTAACGCCTTGCACGTTTGTCGGTTTGGTAGCGAATCAACATGTATACATGGTCGCGGTAGCCGAGTGGTATAGGTATCGGATCGTGGCTTGCCTTGTTCAAGCCTAGTATCAATAAAGACCCACAATGTAGGGCAGCGATGCACGTTAAATGTGTCGAAACGTCCTCCCGTTGGTGTGGTGTGGTAGTTAGAGAGGGGGTGCCATCTCAGGTGTCGTACTCGTCACTTGACCATGGTCCGTCACCAAAAGCCCTCCTGTAGTGACGTTAATATTCACTCACTCACTATCACAAAAAAATATTTTCTGTCTCATTAATGTATTGGTGCTTCTGTTCCTTTTCTCTTTGCAGCATGGCTCACAACAGCAGCATTCCTATGTGAATCCGAGTTGTCTCTGCACCCCTAACGCCTTGCACGTTTGTCGGTTTGGTAGCGAATCAACATGTATACATGGTCGCGGTAGCCGAGTGGTATAGGTATCGGATCGTGGCTTGCCTTGTTCAAGCCTAGTATCAATAAAGACCCACAATGTAGGGCAGCGATGCACGTTAAATGTGTCGAAACGTCCTCCCGTTGGTGTGGTGTGGTAGTTAGGAGAGGGGGTGCCATCTCAGGTGTCGTACTCGTCACTTGACCATGGTCCGTCACCAAAAGCCCTCCTGTAGTGACGTTAATATTCACTCACTCACTATCACAAAAAAATATTTCTGTCTCATTAATGTATTGGTGCTTCTGTTCCTTTTCTCTTTGCAGCATAGCTCACAACAGCAGCATTCCTATGTGAATCCGAGTTGTCTCTGCACCCCTAACGCCTTGCACGTTTGTCGGTTTGGTAGCGAATCAACATGTATACATGGTCGCGGTAGCCGAGTGGTATAGGTATCGGATCGTGGCTTGCCTTGTTCAAGCCTAGTATCAATAAAGACCCACAATGTAGGGCAGCGATGCACGTTAAATGTGTCGAAACGTCCTCCCGTTGGTGTGGTGTGGTAATTAGGAGAGGGGTGCCATCTCAGGTGTCGTACTCGTCACTTGACCATGGTCCGTCACCAAAAGCCCTCCTGTAGTGACGTTAATATTCACTCACTCACTATCACAAAAAAATATTTCTGTCTCATTAATGTATTGGTGCTTCTGTTCCTTTTCTCTTTGCAGCATAGCTCACAACAGCAGCATTCCTATGTGAATCCGAGTTGTCTCTGCACCCCTAACGCCTTGCACGTTTGTCGGTTTGGTAGCGAATCAACATGTATACATGGTCCCGGTAGCCGAGTGGTTTAGGTATCGGATCGTGGCTTGCCTTGTCAAGAGTTCAATAAAGACCCACAATGTAGGGCAGCGATGCACGTTAAATCTGTCGAGAGCTGAAACGTCCTCCCGTTGGTGTGGTGTGGTAATTAGGAGAGGGGGTGCCATCTCAGGTGTCGTACTCGTCACTTGACCATGGTCCGTCACCAAAAGCCCTCCTGTAGTGACGTTAATATTCACTCACTCACTATCACAAAAAAATATTTTCTGTCTCATTAATGTATTGGTGCTTCTGTTCCTTTTCTCTTTGCAGCATGGCTCACAACAGCAGCATTCCTATGTGAATCCGAGTTGTCTCTGCACCCCTAACGCCTTGCACGTTTGTCGGTTTGGTAGCGAATCAACATGTATACATGGTCGCGGTAGCCGAGTGGTATAGGTATCGGATCGTGGCTTGCCTTGTTCAAGCCTAGTATCAATAAAGACCCACAATGTAGGGCAGCGATGCACGTTAAATGTGTCGAAACGTCCTCCCGTTGGTGTGGTGTGGTATTTAGGAGAGGGGGTGCCATCTCAGGTGTCGTACTCGTCACTTGACCATGGTCCGTCACCAAAAGCCCTCCTGTAGTGACGTTAATATTCACTCACTCACTATCACAAAAAAATATTTTCTGTCTCATTAATGTATTGGTGCTTCTGTTCCTTTTCTCTTTGCAGCATGGCTCACAACAGCAGCATTCCTATGTGAATCCGAGTTGTCTCTGCACCCCCTAACGCCTTGCACGTTTGTCGGTTTGGTAGCGAATCAACATGTATACATGGTCGCGGTAGCCGAGTGGTATAGGTATCGGATCGTGGCTTGCCTTGTTCAAGCCTAGTATCAATAAAGACCCACAATGTAGGGCAGCGATGCACGTTAAATGTGTCGAAACGTCCTCCCGTTGGTGTGGTGTGGTAGTTAGGAGAGGGGGTGCCATCTCAGGTGTCGTACTCGTCACTTGACCATGGTCCGTCACCAAAAGCCCTCCTGTAGTGACGTTAATATTCACTCACTCACTATCACAAAAAATATTTCTGTCTCATTAATGTATTGGTGCTTCTGTTCCTTTTCTCTTTGCAGCATAGCTCACAACAGCAGCATTCCTATGTGAATCCGAGTTGTCTCTGCACCCCTAACGCCTTGCACGTTTGTCGGTTTGGTAGCGAATCAACATGTATACATGGTCGCGGTAGCCGAGTGGTATAGGTATCGGATCGTGGCTTGCCTTGTTCAAGCCTAGTATCAATAAAGACCCACAATGTAGGGCAGCGATGCACGTTAAATGTGTCGAAACGTCCTCCCGTTGTGTGTGGTGTGGTAGTTAGGAGAGGGGGTGCCATCTCAGGTGTCGTACTCGTCACTTGACCATGGTCCGTCACCAAAAGCCCTCCTGTAGTGACGTTAATATTCACTCACTCACTATCACAAAAAAATATTTTCTGTCTCATTAATGTATTGGTGCTTCTGTTCCTTTTCTCTTTGCAGCATGGCTCACAACAGCAGCATTCCTATGTGAATCCGAGTTGTCTCTGCACCCCTAACGCCTTGCACGTTTGTCGGTTTGGTAGCGAATCAACATGTATACATGGTCGCGGTAGCCGAGTGGTATAGGTATCGGATCGTGGCTTGCCTTGTTCAAGCCTAGTATCAATAAAGACCCACAATGTAGGGCAGCGATGCACGTTAAATGTGTCGAAACGTCCTCCCGTTGGTGTGGTGTGGTAGTTAGGAGAGGGGGTGCCATCTCAGGTGTCGTACTCGTCACTTGACCATGGTCCGTCACCAAAAGCCCTCCTGTAGTGACGTTAATATTCACTCACTCACTATCACAAAAAAATATTTTCTGTCTCATTAATGTATTGGTGCTTCTGTTCCTTTTCTCTTTGCAGCATAGCTCACAACAGCAGCATTCCTATGTGAATCCGAGTTGTCTCTGCACCCCTAACGCCTTGCACGTTTGTCGGTTTGGTAGCGAATCAACATGTATACATGGTCGCGGTAGCCGAGTGGTATAGGTATCGGATCGTGGCTTGCCTTGTTCAAGCCTAGTATCAATAAAGACCCACAATGTAGGGCAGCGATGCACGTTAAATGTGTCGAAACGTCCTCCCGTTGGTGTGGTGTGGTAATTAGGAGAGGGGGTGCCATCTCAGGTGTCGTACTCGTCACTTGACCATGGTCCGTCACCAAAAGCCCTCCTGTAGTGACGTTAATATTCACTCACTCACTATCACAAAAAAATATTTTCTGTCTCATTAATGTATTGGTGCTTCTGTTCCTTTTCTCTTTGCAGCATAGCTCACAACAGCAGCATTCCTATGTGAATCCGAGTTGTCTCTGCACCCCTAACGCCTTGCACGTTTGTCGGTTTGGTAGCGAATCAACATGTATACATGGTCGCGGTAGCCGAGTGGTATAGGTATCGGATCGTGGCTTGCCTTGTTCAAGCCTAGTATCAATAAAGACCCACAATGTAGGGCAGCGATGCACGTTAAATGTGTCGAAACGTCCTCCCGTTGGTGTGGTGTGGTAGTTAGGAGAGGGGGTGCCATCTCAGGTGTCGTACTCGTCACTTGACCATGGTCCGTCACCAAAAGCCCTCCTGTAGTGACGTTAATATTCACTCACTCACTATCACAAAAAATATTTTCTGTCTCATTAATGTATTGGTGCTTCTGTTCCTTTTCTCTTTGCAGCATGGCTCACAACAGCAGCATTCCTATGTGAATCCGAGTTGTCTCTGCACCCCTAACGCCTTGCACGTTTGTCGGTTTGGTAGCGAATCAACATGTATACATGGTCGCGGTAGCCGAGTGGTATAGGTATCGGATCGTGGCTTGCCTTGTTCAAGCCTAGTATCAATAAAGACCCACAATGTAGGGCAGCGATGCACGTTAAATGTGTCGAAACGTCCTCCCGTTGGTGTGGTGTGGTATTTAGGAGAGGGGTGCCATCTCAGGTGTCGTACTCGTCACTTGACCATGGTCCGTCACCAAAAGCCCTCCTGTAGTGACGTTAATATTCACTCACTCACTATCACAAAAAAATATTTTCTGTCTCATTAATGTATTGGTGCTTCTGTTCCTTTTCTCTTTGCAGCATGGCTCACAACAGCAGCATTCCTATGTGAATCCGAGTTGTCTCTGCACCCCTAACGCCTTGCACGTTTGTCGGTTTGGTAGCGAATCAACATGTATACATGGTCGCGGTAGCCGAGTGGTATAGGTATCGGATCGTGGCTTGCCTTGTTCAAGCCTAGTATCAATAAAGACCCACAATGTAGGGCAGCGATGTACGTTAAATGTGTCGAAACGTCCTCCCGTTGGTGTGGTGTGGTAGTTAGGAGAGGGGTGCCATCTCAGGTGTCGTACTCGTCACTTGACCATGGTCCGTCACCAAAAGCCCTCCTGTAGTGACGTTAATATTCACTCACTCACTATCACAAAAAAATATTTTCTGTCTCATTAATGTATTGGTGCTTCTGTTCCTTTTCTCTTTGCAGCATGGCTCACAACAGCAGCATTCCTATGTGAATCCGAGTTGTCTCTGCACCCCTAACGCCTTGCACGTTTGTCGGTTTGGTAGCGAATCAACATGTATACATGGTCGCGGTAGCCGAGTGGTATAGGTATCGGATCGTGGCTTGCCTTGTTCAAGCCTAGTATCAATAAAGACCCACAATGTAGGGCAGCGATGCACGTTAAATGTGTCGAAACGTCCTCCCGTTGGTGTGGTGTGGTAGTTAGGAGAGGGGGTGCCATCTCAGGTGTCGTACTCGTCACTTGACCATGGTCCGTCACCAAAAGCCCTCCTGTAGTGACGTTAATATTCACTCACTCACTATCACAAAAAAAAATATTTCTGTCTCATTAATGTATTGGTGCTTCTGTTCCTTTTCTCTTTGCAGCATAGCTCACAACAGCAGCATTCCTATGTGAATCCGAGTTGTCTCTGCACCCCTAACGCCTTGCACGTTTGTCGGTTTGGTAGCGAATCAACATGTATACATGGTCGCGGTAGCCGAGTGGTATAGGTATCGGATCGTGGCTTGCCTTGTTCAAGCCTAGTATCAATAAAGACCCACAATGTAGGGCAGCGATGCACGTTAAATGTGTCGAAACGTCCTCCCGTTGGTGTGGTGTGGTAGTTAGGAGAGGGGGTGCCATCTCAGGTGTCGTACTCGTCACTTGACCATGGTCCGTCACCAAAAGCCCTCCTGTAGTGACGTTAATATTCACTCACTCACTATCACAAAAAAATATTTTCTGTCTCATTAATGTATTGGTGCTTCTGTTCCTTTTCTCTTTGCAGCATGGCTCACAACAGCAGCATTCCTATGTGAATCCGAGTTGTCTCTGCACCCCTAACGCCTTGCACGTTTGTCGGTTTGGTAGCGAATCAACATGTATACATGGTCGCGGTAGCCGAGTGGTATAGGTATCGGATCGTGGCTTGCCTTGTTCAAGCCTAGTATCAATAAAGACCCACAATGTAGGGCAGCGATGCACGTTAAATGTGTCGAAACGTCCTCCCGTTGGTGTGGTGTGGTATTTAGGAGAGGGGGTGCCATCTCAGGTGTCGTACTCGTCACTTGACCATGGTCCGTCACCAAAAGCCCTCCTGTAGTGACGTTAATATTCACTCACTCACTATCACAAAAAATATTTTCTGTCTCATTAATGTATTGGTGCTTCTGTTCCTTTTCTCTTTGCAGCATAGCTCACAACAGCAGCATTCCTATGTGAATCCGAGTTGTCTCTGCACCCTAACGCCTTGCACGTTTGTCGGTTTGGTAGCGAATCAACATGTATACATGGTCGCGGTAGCCGAGTGGTATAGGTATCGGATCGTGGCTTGCCTTGTTCAAGCCTAGTATCAATAAAGACCCACAATGTAGGGCAGCGATGCACGTTAAATGTGTCGAAACGTCCTCCCGTTGGTGTGGTGTGGTAGTTAGGAGAGGGGTGCCATCTCAGGTGTCGTACTCGTCACTTGACCATGGTCCGTCACCAAAAGCCCTCCTGTAGTGACGTTAATATTCACTCACTCACTATCACAAAAAAAAATATTTCTGTCTCATTAATGTATTGGTGCTTCTGTTCCTTTTCTCTTTGCAGCATAGCTCACAACAGCAGCATTCCTATGTGAATCCGAGTTGTCTCTGCACCCCTAACGCCTTGCACGTTTGTCGGTTTGGTAGCGAATCAACATGTATACATGGTCGCGGTAGCCGAGTGGTATAGGTATCGGATCGTGGCTTGCCTTGTTCAAGCCTAGTATCAATAAAGACCCACAATGTAGGGCAGCGATGCACGTTAAATGTGTCGAAACGTCCTCCCGTTGGTGTGGTGTGGTAGTTAGGAGAGGGGGTGCCATCTCAGGTGTCGTACTCGTCACTTGACCATGGTCCGTCACCAAAAGCCCTCCTGTAGTGACGTTAATATTCACTCACTCACTATCACAAAAAATATTTCTGTCTCATTAATGTATTGGTGCTTCTGTTCCTTTTCTCTTTGCAGCATAGCTCACAACAGCAGCATTCCTATGTGAATCCGAGTTGTCTCTGCACCCCTAACGCCTTGCACGTTTGTCGGTTTGGTAGCGAATCAACATGTATACATGGTCGCGGTAGCCGAGTGGTATAGGTATCGGATCGTGGCTTGCCTTGTTCAAGCCTAGTATCAATAAAGACCCACAATGTAGGGCAGCGATGCACGTTAAATGTGTCGAAACGTCCTCCCGTTGGTGTGGTGTGGTAGTTAGGAGAGGGGTGCCATCTCAGGTGTCGTACTCGTCACTTGACCATGGTCCGTCACCAAAAGCCCTCCTGTAGTGACGTTAATATTCACTCACTCACTATCACAAAAAAATATTTTCTGTCTCATTAATGTATTGGTGCTTCTGTTCCTTTTCTCTTTGCAGCATGGCTCACAACAGCAGCATTCCTATGTGAATCCGAGTTGTCTCTGCACCCCTAACGCCTTGCACGTTTGTCGGTTTGGTAGCGAATCAACATGTATACATGGTCGCGGTAGCCGAGTGGTATAGGTATCGGATCGTGGCTTGCCTTGTTCAAGCCTAGTATCAATAAAGACCCACAATGTAGGGCAGCGATGCACGTTAAATGTGTCGAAACGTCCTCCCGTTGGTGTGGTGTGGTAATTAGGAGAGGGGGTGCCATCTCAGGTGTCGTACTCGTCACTTGACCATGGTCCGTCACCAAAAGCCCTCCTGTAGTGACGTTAATATTCACTCACTCACTATCACAGAAAATATTTTTTTGTCTCATTAATGTATTGGTGCTTCTGTTCCTTTTCTCTTTGCAGCATGGCTCACAACAGCAGCATTCCTATGTGAATCCGAGTTGTCTCTGCACCCCTAACGCCTTGCACGTTTGTCGGTTTGGTAGCGAATCAACATGTATACATGGTCGCGGTAGCCGAGTGGTATAGGTATCGGATCGTGGCTTGCCTTGTTCAAGCCTAGTATCAATAAAGACCCACAATGTAGGGCAGCGATGCACGTTAAATGTGTCGAAACGTCCTCCCGTTGGTGTGGTGTGGTAGTTAGGAGAGGGGGTGCCATCTCAGGTGTCGTACTCGTCACTTGACCATGGTCCGTCACCAAAAGCCCTCCTGTAGTGACGTTAATATTCACTCACTCACTATCACAAAAAATATTTTCTGTCTCATTAATGTATTGGTGCTTCTGTTCCTTTTCTCTTTGCAGCATGGCTCACAACAGCAGCATTCCTATGTGAATCCGAGTTGTCTCTGCACCCCTAACGCCTTGCACGTTTGTCGGTTTGGTAGCGAATCAACATGTATACATGGTCGCGGTAGCCGAGTGGTATAGGTATCGGATCGTGGCTTGCCTTGTTCAAGCCTAGTATCAATAAAGACCCACAATGTAGGGCAGCGATGCACGTTAAATGTGTCGAAACGTCCTCCCGTTGGTGTGGTGTGGTAGTTAGGAGAGGGGGTGCCATCTCAGGTGTCGTACTCGTCACTTGACCATGGTCCGTCACCAAAAGCCCTCCTGTAGTGACGTTAATATTCACTCACTCACTATCACAAAAAAATATTTTCTGTCTCATTAATGTATTGGTGCTTCTGTTCCTTTTCTCTTTGCAGCATGGCTCACAACAGCAGCATTCCTATGTGAATCCGAGTTGTCTCTGCACCCCTAACGCCTTGCACGTTTGTCGGTTTGGTAGCGAATCAACATGTATACATGGTCGCGGTAGCCGAGTGGTATAGGTATCGGATCGTGGCTTGCCTTGTTCAAGCCTAGTATCAATAAAGACCCACAATGTAGGGCAGCGATGCACGTTAAATGTGTCGAAACGTCCTCCCGTTGGTGTGGTGTGGTAGTTAGGAGGGGGTGCCATCTCAGGTGTCGTACTCGTCACTTGACCATGGTCCGTCACCAAAAGCCCTCCTGTAGTGACGTTAATATTCACTCACTCACTATCACAAAAAAATATTTCTGTCTCATTAATGTATTGGTGCTTCTGTTCCTTTTCTCTTTGCAGCATAGCTCACAACAGCAGCATTCCTATGTGAATCCGAGTTGTCTCTGCACCCCTAACGCCTTGCACGTTTGTCGGTTTGGTAGCGAATCAACATGTATACATGGTCGCGGTAGCCGAGTGGTATAGGTATCGGATCGTGGCTTGCCTTGTTCAAGCCTAGTATCAATAAAGACCCACAATGTAGGGCAGCGATGCACGTTAAATGTGTCGAAACGTCCTCCCGTTGGTGTGGTGTGGTAGTTAGGAGAGGGGGTGCCATCTCAGGTGTCGTACTCGTCACTTGACCATGGTCCGTCACCAAAAGCCCTCCTGTAGTGACGTTAATATTCACTCACTCACTATCACAAAAAATATTTCTGTCTCATTAATGTATTGGTGCTTCTGTTCCTTTTCTCTTTGCAGCATAGCTCACAACAGCAGCATTCCTATGTGAATCCGAGTTGTCTCTGCACCCCTAACGCCTTGCACGTTTGTCGGTTTGGTAGCGAATCAACATGTATACATGGTCGCGGTAGCCGAGTGGTATAGGTATCGGATCGTGGCTTGCCTTGTTCAAGCCTAGTATCAATAAAGACCCACAATGTAGGGCAGCGATGCACGTTAAATGTGTCGAAACGTCCTCCCGTTGGTGTGGTGTGGTAGTTAGGAGAGGGGGTGCCATCTCAGGTGTCGTACTCGTCACTTGACCATGGTCCGTCACCAAAAGCCCTCCTGTAGTGACGTTAATATTCACTCACTCACTATCACAAAAAATATTTCTGTCTCATTAATGTATTGGTGCTTCTGTTCCTTTTCTCTTTGCAGCATAGCTCACAACAGCAGCATTCCTATGTGAATCCGAGTTGTCTCTGCACCCCTAACGCCTTGCACGTTTGTCGGTTTGGTAGCGAATCAACATGTATACATGGTCGCGGTAGCCGAGTGGTATAGGTATCGGATCGTGGCTTGCCTTGTTCAAGCCTAGTATCAATAAAGACCCACAATGTAGGGCAGCGATGCACGTTAAATGTGTCGAAACGTCCTCCCGTTGGTGTGGTGTGGTAGTTAGGAGGGGGTGCCATCTCAGGTGTCGTACTCGTCACTTGACCATGGTCCGTCACCAAAAGCCCTCCTGTAGTGACGTTAATATTCACTCACTCACTATCACAAAAAAATATTTCTGTCTCATTAATGTATTGGTGCTTCTGTTCCTTTTCTCTTTGCAGCATAGCTCACAACAGCAGCATTCCTATGTGAATCCGAGTTGTCTCTGCACCCCTAACGCCTTGCACGTTTGTCGGTTTGGTAGCGAATCAACATGTATACATGGTCGCGGTAGCCGAGTGGTATAGGTATCGGATCGTGGCTTGCCTTGTTCAAGCCTAGTATCAATAAAGACCCACAATGTAGGGCAGCGATGCACGTTAAATGTGTCGAAACGTCCTCCCGTTGGTGTGGTGTGGTAGTTAGGAGGGGGTGCCATCTCAGGTGTCGTACTCGTCACTTGACCATGGTCCGTCACCAAAAGCCCTCCTGTAGTGACGTTAATATTCACTCACTCACTATCACACAAAAAAAAAAAAAAAAAATATTTTCTGTCTCATTAATGTATTGGTGCTTCTGTTCCTTTTCTCTTTGCAGCATAGCTCACAACAGCAGCATTCCTATGTGAATCCGAGTTGTCTCTGCACCCCTAACGCCTTGCACGTTTGTCGGTTTGGTAGCGAATCAACATGTATACATGGTCGCGGTAGCCGAGTGGTGGTATAGGTATCGGATCGTGGCTTGCCTTGTTCAAGCCTAGTATCAATAAAGACCCACAATGTAGGGCAGCGATGCACGTTAAATGTGTCGAAACGTCCTCCCGTTGGTGTGGTGTGGTAGTTAGGAGAGGGGGTGCCATCTCAGGTGTCGTACTCGTCACTTGACCATGGTCCGTCACCAAAAGCCCTCCTGTAGTGACGTTAATATTCACTCACTCACTATCACAAAAAAAAAAATATTTTCTGTCTCATTAATGTATTGGTGCTTCTGTTCCTTTTTCTCTTTGCAGCATGGCTCACAACAGCAGCATTCCTATGTGAATCCGAGTTGTCTCTGCACCCCTAACGCCTTGCACGTTTGTCGGTTTGGTAGCGAATCAACATGTATACATGGTCGCGGTAGCCGAGTGGTATAGGTATCGGATCGTGGCTTGCCTTGTTCAAGCCTAGTATCAATAAAGACCCACAATGTAGGGCAGCGATGCACGTTAAATGTGTCGAAACGTCCTCCCGTTGGTGTGGTGTGGTATTTAGGAGAGGGGGTGCCATCTCAGGTGTCGTACTCGTCACTTGACCATGGTCCGTCACCAAAAGCCCTCCTGTAGTGACGTTAATATTCACTCACTCACTATCACAAAAAATATTTTCTGTCTCATTAATGTATTGGTGCTTCTGTTCCTTTTCTCTTTGCAGCATGGCTCACAACAGCAGCATTCCTATGTGAATCCGAGTTGTCTCTGCACCCTAACGCCTTGCACGTTTGTCGGTTTGGTAGCGAATCAACATGTATACATGGTCGCGGTAGCCGAGTGGTATAGGTATCGGATCGTGGCTTGCCTTGTTCAAGCCTAGTATCAATAAAGACCCACAATGTAGGGCAGCGATGCACGTTAAATGTGTCGAAACGTCCTCCCGTTGGTGTGGTGTGGTAGTTAGGAGAGGGGTGCCATCTCAGGTGTCGTACTCGTCACTTGACCATGGTCCGTCACCAAAAGCCCTCCTGTAGTGACGTTAATATTCACTCACTCACTATCACAAAAAAAATATTTTCTGTCTCATTAATGTATTGGTGCTTCTGTTCCTTTTCTCTTTGCAGCATGGCTCACAACAGCAGCATTCCTATGTGAATCCGAGTTGTCTCTGCACCCCTAACGCCTTGCACGTTTGTCGGTTTGGTAGCGAATCAACATGTATACATGGTCGCGGTAGCCGAGTGGTATAGGTATCGGATCGTGGCTTGCCTTGTTCAAGCCTAGTATCAATAAAGACCCACAATGTAGGGCAGCGATGCACGTTAAATGTGTCGAAACGTCCTCCCGTTGGTGTGGTGTGGTATTTAGGAGAGGGGGTGCCATCTCAGGTGTCGTACTCGTCACTTGACCATGGTCCGTCACCAAAAGCCCTCCTGTAGTGACGTTAATATTCACTCACTCACTATCAAAAAAAAAAATATTTTCTGTCTCATTAATGTATTGGTGCTTCTGTTCCTTTTCTCTTTGCAGCATGGCTCACAACAGCAGCATTCCTATGTGAATCCGAGTTGTCTCTGCACCCCTAACGCCTTGCACGTTTGTCGGTTTGGTAGCGAATCAACATGTATACATGGTCGCGGTAGCCGAGTGGTATAGGTATCGGATCGTGGCTTGCCTTGTTCAAGCCTAGTATCAATAAAGACCCACAATGTAGGGCAGCGATGCACGTTAAATGTGTCGAAACGTCCTCCCGTTGGTGTGGTGTGGTAGTTAGGAGAGGGGGTGCCATCTCAGGTGTCGTACTCGTCACTTGACCATGGTCCGTCACCAAAAGCCCTCCTGTAGTGACGTTAATATTCACTCACTCACTATCACAAAAAAATATTTCTGTCTCATTAATGTATTGGTGCTTCTGTTCCTTTTCTCTTTGCAGCATAGCTCACAACAGCAGCATTCCTATGTGAATCCGAGTTGTCTCTGCACCCCTAACGCCTTGCACGTTTGTCGGTTTGGTAGCGAATCAACATGTATACATGGTCGCGGTAGCCGAGTGGTATAGGTATCGGATCGTGGCTTGCCTTGTTCAAGCCTAGTATCAATAAAGACCCACAATGTAGGGCAGCGATGCACGTTAAATGTGTCGAAACGTCCTCCCGTTGGTGTGGTGTGGTAGTTAGGAGAGGGGGTGCCATCTCAGGTGTCGTACTCGTCACTTGACCATGGTCCGTCACCAAAAGCCCTCCTGTAGTGACGTTAATATTCACTCACTCACTATCACAAAAAAATATTTTCTGTCTCATTAATGTATTGGTGCTTCTGTTCCTTTTCTCTTTGCAGCATAGCTCACAACAGCAGCATTCCTATGTGAATCCGAGTTGTCTCTGCACCCCTAACGCCTTGCACGTTTGTCGGTTTGGTAGCGAATCAACATGTATACATGGTCGCGGTAGCCGAGTGGTATAGGTATCGGATCGTGGCTTGCCTTGTTCAAGCCTAGTATCAATAAAGACCCACAATGTAGGGCAGCGATGCACGTTAAATGTGTCGAAACGTCCTCCCGTTGGTGTGGTGTGGTAGTTAGGAGAGGGGGTGCCATCTCAGGTGTCGTACTCGTCACTTGACCATGGTCCGTCACCAAAAGCCCTCCTGTAGTGACGTTAATATTCACTCACTCACTATCACAAAAAAATATTTCTGTCTCATTAATGTATTGGTGCTTCTGTTCCTTTTCTCTTTGCAGCATAGCTCACAACAGCAGCATTCCTATGTGAATCCGAGTTGTCTCTGCACCCCTAACGCCTTGCACGTTTGTCGGTTTGGTAGCGAATCAACATGTATACATGGTCGCGGTAGCCGAGTGGTATAGGTATCGGATCGTGGCTTGCCTTGTTCAAGCCTAGTATCAATAAAGACCCACAATGTAGGGCAGCGATGCACGTTAAATGTGTCGAAACGTCCTCCCGTTGGTGTGGTGTGGTAGTTAGGAGAGGGGGTGCCATCTCAGGTGTCGTACTCGTCACTTGACCATGGTCCGTCACCAAAAGCCCTCCTGTAGTGACGTTAATATTCACTCACTCACTATCACAAAAAATATTTCTGTCTCATTAATGTATTGGTGCTTCTGTTCCTTTTCTCTTTGCAGCATAGCTCACAACAGCAGCATTCCTATGTGAATCCGAGTTGTCTCTGCACCCCTAACGCCTTGCACGTTTGTCGGTTTGGTAGCGAATCAACATGTATACATGGTCGCGGTAGCCGAGTGGTATAGGTATCGGATCGTGGCTTGCCTTGTTCAAGCCTAGTATCAATAAAGACCCACAATGTAGGGCAGCGATGCACGTTAAATGTGTCGAAACGTCCTCCCGTTGGTGTGGTGTGGTAATTAGGAGAGGGGGTGCCATCTCAGGTGTCGTACTCGTCACTTGACCATGGTCCGTCACCAAAAGCCCTCCTGTAGTGACGTTAATATTCACTCACTCACTATCACAAAAAAATATTTTCTGTCTCATTAATGTATTGGTGCTTCTGTTCCTTTTCTCTTTGCAGCATGGCTCACAACAGCAGCATTCCTATGTGAATCCGAGTTGTCTCTGCACCCCTAACGCCTTGCACGTTTGTCGGTTTGGTAGCGAATCAACATGTATACATGGTCGCGGTAGCCGAGTGGTATAGGTATCGGATCGTGGCTTGCCTTGTTCAAGCCTAGTATCAATAAAGACCCACAATGTAGGGCAGCGATGCACGTTAAATGTGTCGAAACGTCCTCCCGTTGGTGTGGTGTGGTAATTAGGAGAGGGGGTGCCATCTCAGGTGTCGTACTCGTCACTTGACCATGGTCCGTCACCAAAAGCCCTCCTGTAGTGACGTTAATATTCACTCACTCACTATCACAAAAAAAATATTTTCTGTCTCATTAATGTATTGGTGCTTCTGTTCCTTTTCTCTTTGCAGCATGGCTCACAACAGCAGCATTCCTATGTGAATCCGAGTTGTCTCTGCACCCCTAACGCCTTGCACGTTTGTCGGTTTGGTAGCGAATCAACATGTATACATGGTCGCGGTAGCCGAGTGGTATAGGTATCGGATCGTGGCTTGCCTTGTTCAAGCCTAGTATCAATAAAGACCCACAATGTAGGGCAGCGATGCACGTTAAATGTGTCGAAACGTCCTCCCGTTGGTGTGGTGTGGTAATTAGGAGAGGGGTGCCATCTCAGGTGTCGTACTCGTCACTTGACCATGGTCCGTCACCAAAAGCCCTCCTGTAGTGACGTTAATATTCACTCACTCACTATCACAAAAAATATTTTCTGTCTCATTAATGTATTGGTGCTTCTGTTCCTTTTCTCTTTGCAGCATGGCTCACAACAGCAGCATTCCTATGTGAATCCGAGTTGTCTCTGCACCCCTAACGCCTTGCACGTTTGTCGGTTTGGTAGCGAATCAACATGTATACATGGTCGCGGTAGCCGAGTGGTATAGGTATCGGATCGTGGCTTGCCTTGTTCAAGCCTAGTATCAATAAAGACCCACAATGTAGGGCAGCGATGCACGTTAAATGTGTCGAAACGTCCTCCCGTTGGTGTGGTGTGGTAATTAGGAGAGGGGGTGCCATCTCAGGTGTCGTACTCGTCACTTGACCATGGTCCGTCACCAAAAGCCCTCCTGTAGTGACGTTAATATTCACTCACTCACTATCACAAAAAAAATATTTCTGTCTCATTAATGTATTGGTGCTTCTGTTCCTTTTCTCTTTGCAGCATAGCTCACAACAGCAGCATTCCTATGTGAATCCGAGTTGTCTCTGCACCCCTAACGCCTTGCACGTTTGTCGGTTTGGTAGCGAATCAACATGTATACATGGTCGCGGTAGCCGAGTGGTATAGGTATCGGATCGTGGCTTGCCTTGTTCAAGCCTAGTATCAATAAAGACCCACAATGTAGGGCAGCGATGCACGTTAAATGTGTCGAAACGTCCTCCCGTTGGTGTGGTGTGGTAGTTAGGAGAGGGGGTGCCATCTCAGGTGTCGTACTCGTCACTTGACCATGGTCCGTCACCAAAAGCCCTCCTGTAGTGACGTTAATATTCACTCACTCACTATCACAAAAAAATATTTTCTGTCTCATTAATGTATTGGTGCTTCTGTTCCTTTTCTCTTTGCAGCATGGCTCACAACAGCAGCATTCCTATGTGAATCCGAGTTGTCTCTGCACCCCTAACGCCTTGCACGTTTGTCGGTTTGGTAGCGAATCAACATGTATACATGGTCGCGGTAGCCGAGTGGTATAGGTATCGGATCGTGGCTTGCCTTGTTCAAGCCTAGTATCAATAAAGACCCACAATGTAGGGCAGCGATGCACGTTAAATGTGTCGAAACGTCCTCCCGTTGGTGTGGTGTGGTAGTTAGGAGAGGGGGTGCCATCTCAGGTGTCGTACTCGTCACTTGACCATGGTCCGTCACCAAAAGCCCTCCTGTAGTGACGTTAATATTCACTCACTCACTATCACAAAAAAATATTTCTGTCTCATTAATGTATTGGTGCTTCTGTTCCTTTTCTCTTTGCAGCATAGCTCACAACAGCAGCATTCCTATGTGAATCCGAGTTGTCTCTGCACCCCTAACGCCTTGCACGTTTGTCGGTTTGGTAGCGAATCAACATGTATACATGGTCGCGGTAGCCGAGTGGTATAGGTATCGGATCGTGGCTTGCCTTGTTCAAGCCTAGTATCAATAAAGACCCACAATGTAGGGCAGCGATGCACGTTAAATGTGTCGAAACGTCCTCCCGTTGGTGTGGTGTGGTAGTTAGGAGAGGGGGTGCCATCTCAGGTGTCGTACTCGTCACTTGACCATGGTCCGTCACCAAAAGCCCTCCTGTAGTGACGTTAATATTCACTCACTCACTATCACAAAAAAATATTTCTGTCTCATTAATGTATTGGTGCTTCTGTTCCTTTTCTCTTTGCAGCATAGCTCACAACAGCAGCATTCCTATGTGAATCCGAGTTGTCTCTGCACCCCTAACGCCTTGCACGTTTGTCGGTTTGGTAGCGAATCAACATGTATACATGGTCGCGGTAGCCGAGTGGTATAGGTATCGGATCGTGGCTTGCCTTGTTCAAGCCTAGTATCAATAAAGACCCACAATGCAGGGCAGCGATGCACGTTAAATGTGTCGAAACGTCCTCCCGTTGGTGTGGTGTGGTAGTTAGGAGAGGGGGGTGCCACCTCAGGTGTCGTACTCGTCACTTGACCATGGTCCGTCACCAAAAGCCCTCCTGTAGTGACGTTAATATTCACTCACTCACTATCACAAAAAATATTTTCTGTCTCATTAATGTATTGGTGCTTCTGTTCCTTTTCTCTTTGCAGCATGGCTCACAACAGCAGCATTCCTATGTGAACCGAGTTGTCTCTGCACCCCTAACGCCTTGCACGTTTGTCGGTTTGGTAGCGAATCAACATGTATACATGGTCGCGGTAGCCGAGTGGTATAGGTATCGGATCGTGGCTTGCCTTGTTCAAGCCTAGTATCAATAAAGACCCACAATGTAGGGCAGCGATGCACGTTAAATGTGTCGAAACGTCCTCCCGTTGGTGTGGTGTGGTAGTTAGGAGAGGGGGTGCCATCTCAGGTGTCGTACTCGTCACTTGACCATGGTCCGTCACCAAAAGCCCTCCTGTAGTGACGTTAATATTCACTCACTCACTATCACAAAAAAATATTTTCTGTCTCATTAATGTATTGGTGCTTCTGTTCCTTTTCTCTTTGCAGCATGGCTCACAACAGCAGCATTCCTATGTGAATCCGAGTTGTCTCTGCACCCCTAACGCCTTGCACGTTTGTCGGTTTGGTAGCGAATCAACATGTATACATGGTCGCGGTAGCCGAGTGGTATAGGTATCGGATCGTGGCTTGCCTTGTTCAAGCCTAGTATCAATAAAGACCCACAATGTAGGGCAGCGATGCACGTTAAATGTGTCGAAACGTCCTCCCGTTGGTGTGGTGTGGTAATTAGAGAGGGGGTGCCATCTCAGGTGTCGTACTCGTCACTTGACCATGGTCCGTCACCAAAAGCCCTCCTGTAGTGACGTTAATATTCACTCACTCACTATCACAAAAAAAATATTTTCTGTCTCATTAATGTATTGGTGCTTCTGTTCCTTTTCTCTTTGCAGCATGGCTCACAACAGCAGCATTCCTATGTGAATCCGAGTTGTCTCTGCACCCCTAACGCCTTGCACGTTTGTCGGTTTGGTAGCGAATCAACATGTATACATGGTCGCGGTAGCCGAGTGGTATAGGTATCGGATCGTGGCTTGCCTTGTTCAAGCCTAGTATCAATAAAGACCCACAATGTAGGGCAGCGATGCACGTTAAATGTGTCGAAACGTCCTCCCGTTGGTGTGGTGTGGTATTTAGGAGAGGGGGTGCCATCTCAGGTGTCGTACTCGTCACTTGACCATGGTCCGTCACCAAAAGCCCTCCTGTAGTGACGTTAATATTCACTCACTCACTATCACAAAAAAATATTTTCTGTCTCATTAATGTATTGGTGCTTCTGTTCCTTTTCTCTTTGCAGCATGGCTCACAACAGCAGCATTCCTATGTGAATCCGAGTTGTCTCTGCACCCCTAACGCCTTGCACGTTTGTCGGTTTGGTAGCGAATCAACATGTATACATGGTCGCGGTAGCCGAGTGGTATAGGTATCGGATCGTGGCTTGCCTTGTTCAAGCCTAGTATCAATAAAGACCCACAATGTAGGGCAGCGATGCACGTTAAATGTGTCGAAACGTCCTCCCGTTGGTGTGGTGTGGTAATTAGGAGAGGGGTGCCATCTCAGGTGTCGTACTCGTCACTTGACCATGGTCCGTCACCAAAAGCCCTCCTGTAGTGACGTTAATATTCACTCACTCACTATCACAAAAAATATTTCTGTCTCATTAATGTATTGGTGCTTCTGTTCCTTTTCTCTTTGCAGCATAGCTCACAACAGCAGCATTCCTATGTGAATCCGAGTTGTCTCTGCACCCCTAACGCCTTGCACGTTTGTCGGTTTGGTAGCGAATCAACATGTATACATGGTCGCGGTAGCCGAGTGGTATAGGTATCGGATCGTGGCTTGCCTTGTTCAAGCCTAGTATCAATAAAGACCCACAATGTAGGGCAGCGATGCACGTTAAATGTGTCGAAACGTCCTCCCGTTGGTGTGGTGTGGTAGTTAGGAGAGGGGGTGCCATCTCAGGTGTCGTACTCGTCACTTGACCATGGTCCGTCACCAAAAGCCCTCCTGTAGTGACGTTAATATTCACTCACTCACTATCACAAAAAAAAAAATATTTCTGTCTCATTAATGTATTGGTGCTTCTGTTCCTTTTCTCTTTGCAGCATAGCTCACAACAGCAGCATTCCTATGTGAATCCGAGTTGTCTCTGCACCCCTAACGCCTTGCACGTTTGTCGGTTTGGTAGCGAATCAACATGTATACATGGTCGCGGTAGCCGAGTGGTATAGGTATCGGATCGTGGCTTGCCTTGTTCAAGCCTAGTATCAATAAAGACCCACAATGTAGGGCAGCGATGCACGTTAAATGTGTCGAAACGTCCTCCCGTTGGTGTGGTGTGGTAATTAGGAGGGGGTGCCATCTCAGGTGTCGTACTCGTCACTTGACCATGGTCCGTCACCAAAAGCCCTCCTGTAGTGACGTTAATATTCACTCACTCACTATCACAAAAATTTTCTGTCTCATTAATGTATTGGTGCTTCTGTTCCTTTTCTCTTTGCAGCATGGCTCACAACAGCAGCATTCCTATGTGAACTGAGTTGTCTCTGCACCCCTAACGCCTTGCACGTTTGTCGGTTTGGTAGCGAATCAACATGTATACATGGTCGCGGTAGCCGAGTGGTATAGGTATCGGATCGTGGCTTGCCTTGTTCAAGCCTAGTATCAATAAAGACCCACAATGTAGGGCAGCGATGCACGTTAAATGTGTCGAAACGTCCTCCCGTTGGTGTGGTGTGATAGTTAGGAGAGGGGGTGCCATCTCAGGTGTCGTACTCGTCCTTGACCATGGTCCGTCACCAAAAGCCCTCCTGTAGTGACGTTAATATTCACTCACTCACTATCACAAAAAAATATTTTCTGTCTCATTAATGTATTGGTTCTTCTGTTCCTTTTTCTCTTTGCAGCATGGCTCACAACAGCAGCATTTTTATGTGAATCCGAGTTGTCTCTGCACCCCTAACGCCTTGCACGTTTGTCGGTTTGGTAGCGAATCAACATGTATACATGGTCGCGGTAGCCGAGTGGTATAGGTATCGGATCGTGGCTTGCCTTGTTCAAGCCTAGTATCAATAAAGACCCACAATGTAGGGCAGCGATGCACGTTAAATGTGTCGAAACGTCCTCCCGTTGGTGTGGTGTGGTAATTAGGAGAGGGGGTGCCATCTCAGGTGTCGTACTCGTCACTTGACCATGGTCCGTCACCAAAAGCCCTCCTGTAGTGACGTTAATATTCACTCACTCACTATCACAAAAAAAATATTTTCTGTCTCATTAATGTATTGGTGCTTCTGTTCCTTTCTCTTTGCAGCATGGCTCACAACAGCAGCATTCCTATGTGAATCCGAGTTGTCTCTTCACCCCTAACGCCTTGCACGTTTGTCGGTTTGGTAACGAATCAACATGTATACATGGTCGCGGTAGCCGAGTGGTATAGGTATCGGATCGTGGCTTGCCTTGTTCAAGCCTAGTATCAATAAAGACCCACAATGTAGGGCAGCGATGCACGTTAAATGTGTCGAAACGTCCTCCCGTTGGTGTGGTGTGGTATTTAGGAGAGGGGGTGCCATCTCAGGTGTCGTACTCGTCACTTGACCATGGTCCGTCACCAAAAGCCCTCCTGTAGTGACGTTAATATTCACTCACTCACTATCACAAAAATATTTTCTGTCTCATTAATGTATTGGTGCTTCTGTTCCTTTTCTCTTTGCAGCATGGCTCACAACAGCAGCATTCCTATGTGAATCCGAGTTGTCTCTGCACCCCTAACGCCTTGCACGTTTGTCGGTTTGGTAGCGAATCAACATGTATACATGGTCGCGGTAGCCGAGTGGTATAGGTATCGGATCGTGGCTTGCCTTGTTCAAGCCTAGTATCAATAAAGACCCACAATGTAGGGCAGCGATGCACGTTAAATGTGTCGAAACGTCCTCCCGTTGGTGTGGTGTGGTAGTTAGGAGAGGGGGTGCCATCTCAGGTGTCGTACTCGTCACTTGACCATGGTCCGTCACCAAAAAGCCCTCCTGTAGTGACGTTAATATTCACTCACTCACTATCACAAAAAAAAAATATTTTCTGTCTCATTAATGTATTGGTGCTTCTGTTCCTTTTCTCTTTGCAGCATGGCTCACAACAGCAGCATTCCTATGTGAACTGAGTTGTCTCTGCTCCCCTAACGCCTTGCACGTTTGTCGGTTTGGTAGCGAATCAACATGTATACATGGTCGCGGTAGCCGAGTGGTATAGGTATCGGATCGTGGCTTGCCTTGTTCAAGCCTAGTATCAATAAAGACCCACAATGTAGGGCAGCGATGCACGTTAAATGTGTCGAAACGTCCTCCCGTTGGTGTGGTGTGGTATTTAGGAGAGGGGGTGCCATCTCAGGTGTCGTACTCGTCACTTGACCATGGTCCGTCACCAAAGCCCTCCTGTAGTGACGTTAATATTCACTCACTCACTATCACAAAAAATATTTTCTGTCTCATTAATGTATTGGTGCTTCTGTTCCTTTTCTCTTTGCAGCATGGCTCACAACAGCAGCATTCCTATGTGAATCCGAGTTGTCTCTGCACCCCTAACGCCTTGCACGTTTGTCGGTTTGGTAGCGAATCAACATGTATACATGGTCGCGGTAGCCGAGTGGTATAGGTATCGGATCGTGGCTTGCCCTTGTTCAAGCCTAGTATCAATAAAGACCCACAATGTAGGGCAGCGATGTACGTTAAATGTCGAAACGTCCTCCCGTTGGTGTGGTGTGGTAGTTAGGAGAGGGGTGCCATCTCAGGTGTCGTACTCGTCACTTGACCATGGTCGTCACCAAAAGCCCTCCTGTAGTGACGTTAATATTCACTCACTCACTATCACAAAAAAATATTTCTGTCTCATTAATGTATTGGTGCTTCTGTTCCTTTTCTCTTTCCAGCATAGCTCACAACAGCAGCATTCCTGTGTGAATCCGAGTTGTCTCTGCACCCCTAACGCCTTGCACGTTTGTCGGTTTGGTAGCGAATCAACATGTATACATGGTCGCGGTAGCCGAGTGGTATAGGTATCGGATCGTGGCTTGCCTTGTTCAAGCCTAGTATCAATAAAGACCCACAATGTAGGGCAGCGATGCACGTTAAATGTGTCGAAACGTCCTCCCGTTGGTGTGGTGTGGTAGTTAGGAGAGGGGGTGCCATCTCAGGTGTCGTACTCGTCACTTGACCATGGTCCGTCACCAAAGCCCTCCTGTAGTGACGTTAATATTCACTCACTCACTATCACAAAAAATATTTCTGTCTCATTAATGTATTGGTGCTTCTGTTCCTTTTCTCTTTGCAGCATAGCTCACAACAGCAGCATTCCTATGTGAATCCGAGTTGTCTCTGCACCCCTAACGCCTTGCACGTTTGTCGGTTTGGTAGCGAATCAACATGTATACATGGTCGCGGTAGCCGAGTGGTATAGGTATCGGATCGTGGCTTGCCTTGTTCAAGCCTAGTATCAATAAAGACCCACAATGTAGGGCAGCGATGCACGTTAAATGTGTCGAAACGTCCTCCCGTTGGTGTGGTGTGGTAGTTAGGAGAGGGGGTGCCATCTCAGGTGTCGTACTCGTCACTTGACCATGGTCCGTCACCAAAGCCCTCCTGTAGTGACGTTAATATTCACTCACTCACTATCACAAAAAAAATATTTCTGTCTCATTAATGTATTGGTGCTTCTGTTCCTTTTCTCTTTGCAGCATAGCTCACAACAGCAGCATTCCTATGTGAATCCGAGTTGTCTCTGCACCCTAACGCCTTGCACGTTTGTCGGTTTGGTAGCGAATCAACATGTATACATGGTCGCGGTAGCCGAGTGGTATAGGTATCGGATCGTGGCTTGCCTTGTTCAAGCCTAGTATCAATAAAGACCACAATGCAGGGCAGCGATGCACGTTAAATGTGTCGAAACGTCCTCCCGTTGGTGTGGTGTGATAGTTAGGAGAGGGGTGCCATCTCAGGTGTCGTACTCGTCACTTGACCATGGTCCGTCACCAAAAGCCCTCCTGTAGTGACGTTAATATTCACTCACTCACTATCACAAAAAAAATATTTTCTGTCTCATTAATGTATTGGTTCTTCTGTTCCTTTTCTCTTTGCAGCATGGCTCACAACAGCAGCATTTTTATGTGAATCCGAGTTGTCTCTGCACCCCTAACGCCTTGCACGTTTGTCGGTTTGGTAGCGAATCAACATGTATACATGGTCGCGGTAGCCGAGTGGTATAGGTATCGGATCGTGGCTTGCCTTGTTCAAGCCTAGTATCAATAAAGACCCACAATGTAGGGCAGCGATGCACGTTAAATGTGTCGAAACGTCCTCCCGTTGGTGTGGTGTGATAATTAGGAGAGGGGGTGCCATCTCAGGTGTCGTACTCGTCACTTGACCATGGTCCGTCACCAAAAGCCCTCCTGTAGTGACGTTAATATTCACTCACTCACTATCACAAAAAAATATTTTCTGTCTCATTAATGTATTGGTGCTTCTGTTCCTTTTCTCTTTGCAGCATGGCTCACAACAGCAGCATTCCTATGTGAATCCGAGTTGTCTCTGCACCCCTAACGCCTTGCACGTTTGTCGGTTTGGTAGAGAATCAACATGTATACATGGTCGCGGTAGCCGAGTGGTATAGGTATCGGATCGTGGCTTGCCTTGTTCAAGCCTAGTATCAATAAAGACCCACAATGTAGGGCAGCGATGCACGTTAAATGTGTCGAAACGTCCTCCCGTTGGTGTGGTGTGATAATTAGGAGAGGGGGTGCCATCTCAGGTGTCGTACTCGTCACTTGACCATGGTCCGTCACCAAAAGCCCTCCTGTAGTGACGTTAATATTCACTCACTCACTATCACAAAAAATATTTTCTGTCTCATTAATGTATTGGTTCTTCTGTTCCTTTCTCTTTGCAGCATGGCTCACAACAGCAGCATTCCTATGTGAATCCGAGTTGTCTCTGCACCCCTAACGCCTTGCACGTTTGTCGGTTTGGTAGCGAATCAACATGTATACATGGTCGCGGTAGCCGAGTGGTATAGGTATCGGATCGTGGCTTGCCTTGTTCAAGCCTAGTATCAATAAAGACCCACAATGTAGGGCAGCGATGCACGTTAAATGTGTCGAAACGTCCTCCCGTTGGTGTGGTGTGGTAATTAGGAGAGGGTGCCATCTCAGGTGTCGTACTCGTCACTTGACCATGGTCCGTCACCAAAAGCCCTCCTGTAGTGACGTTAATATTCACTCACTCACTATCACAAAAAATATTTTCTGTCTCATTAATGTATTGGTGCTTCTGTTCCTTTTCTCTTTGCAGCATGGCTCACAACAGCAGCATTCCTATGTGAATCCGAGTTGTCTCTGCACCCCTAACGCCTTGCACGTTTGTCGGTTTGGTAGAGAATCAACATGTATACATGGTCGCGGTAGCCGAGTGGTATAGGTATCGGATCGTGGCTTGCCTTGTTCAAGCCTAGTATCAATAAAGACCCACAAATGTGGGCAGCGATGCACGTTAAATGTGTCGAAACGTCCTCCCGTTGTGGTGTGATAATTAGGAGAGGGGTGCCATCTCAGGTGTCGTACTCGTCACTTGACCATGGTCCGTCACCAAAAGCCCCCTGTAGTGACGTTAATATTCACCACTCACTATCACAAAAAAAAATATTTTCTGTCTCATTAATGTATTGGTTCTTCTGTTCCTTTTCTCTTTGCAGCATGGCTCACAACAGCAGCATTCCTATGTGAATCGAGTTGTCTCTGCACCCCTAACGCCTTGCACGTTTGTCGGTTTGGTAGAGAATCAACATGTATACATGGTCGCGGTAGCCGAGTGGTATAGGTATCGGATCGTGGCTTGCCTTGTTCAAGCCTAGTATCAATAAAAGACCCACAATGTAGGAAGCGATGCGTTAAATGTCGAAACGTCCTCCCGTTGGTGTGGTGTGGTAGTTAGGAGAGGGGGTGCCATCTCAGGTGTCGTACTCTGTCACTTGACCATGGTCCGTCACCAAAAGCCCTCCTGTAGTGACGTTAATATTCACTCACTCACTATCACAAAAAAATATTTCTGTCTCATTAATGTATTGGTGCTTCTGTTCCTTTTCTCTTTGCAGCATAGCTCACAACAGCAGCATTCCTATGTGAATCCGAGTTGTCTCTGCACCCTAACGCCTTGCGCGTTTGTCGGTTTGGTAGCGAATCAACATGTATACATGGTCGCGGTAGCCGAGTGGTTTAGGTATCGGATCGTGGCTTGCCTTGTCAAGAGTTCAATAAAGACCCACAATGTAGGGCAGCGATGCACGTTAAATGTGAGCTGAAACGTCCTCCCGTTGGTGTGGTGTGGTAATTAGGAGAGGGGTGCCATCTCAGGTGTCGTACTCGTCACTTGACCATGGTCCGTCACCAAAAGCCTCCTGTAGTGACGTTAATATTCACTCACTCACTATCACAAAAAATATTTTCTGTCTCATTAATGTATTGGTGCTTCTGTTCCTTTTCTCTTTGCAGCATAGCTCACAACAGCAGCATTCCTATGTGAATCCGATTTGTCTCTGCACCCCTAACGCCTTTCACGTTTATCGGTTTGGTAGCGAATCAACATGTATACATGGTCGCGGTAGCCGAGTGGTATAGGTATCGGTCGTGGCTTGCTTTGTTCAAGCCTAGTATCAATAAAGACCCACAATGTAGGGCAGCGATGCACGTTAAATGTGTCGAAAACGTCCTCCCGTTGGTGTGGTGTGGTAGTTAGGAGAGGGGGTGCCATCTCAGGTGTCGTACTCGTCACGCTTGACCATGGTCCGTCACCAAAAGCCCTCCTGTAGTGACGTTAATATTCACTCACTCACTATCACAAAAAATATTTCTGTCTCATTAATGTATTGGTGCTTCTGTTCCTTTCTCTTTGCAGCATGGCTCACAACAGCAGCATTCCTATGTGAATCCGAGTTGTCTCTGCACCCCTAACGCCTTGCACGTTTGTCGGTTTGGTAGCGAATCAACATTTATACATGGTCGCGGTAGCCGAGTGGTATAGGTATCGGATCGTGGCTTGCCTTGTTCAAGCCTAGTATCAATAAAGACCCACAATGTAGGGCAGCGATGCACGTTAAATGTGAGCTGAAACGTCCTCCCCGTTGGTGTGGTGTGGTAATTAGGAGAGGGTGCCATCTCAGGTGTCGTACTCGTCACTTGACCATGGTCCGTCACCAAAAGCCCTCCTGTAGTGACGTTAATATTCACTCACTCACTATCACAAAAATATTTCTGTCTCATTAATGTATTGGTGCTTCTGTTCCTTTTCTCTTTGCAGCATGGCTCACAACAGCAGCATTCCTATGTGAATCCGAGTTGTCTCTGCACCCCTAACGCCTTGCACGTTTGTCGGTTTGGTAGCGAATCAACATGTATACATGGTCGAGGTAGCCGAGTGGTATAGGTATCGGATCGTGGCTTGCCTTGTTCAAGCCTAGTTCAATAAAGACCCACAATGTAGGGCAGCGATGCACGTTAAATGTGAGCGAAACGTCCTCCCGTTGGTGTGGTGTGGTAGTTAGGAGAGGGGGTGCCATCTCAGGTGTCGTACTCGTCACTTGACCATGGTCCGTCACCAAAAGCCCTCCTGTAGTGACGTTAATATTCACTCACTCACTATCACAAAAAAATATTTCTGTCTCATTAATGTATTGGTGCTTCTGTTCCTTTTCTCTTTGCAGCATAGCTCACAACAGCAGCATTCCTGTGTGAATCCGAGTTGTCTCTGCACCCCTAACGCCTTGCACGTTTATCGGTTTGGTAGCGAATCAACATGTATACATGGTCGCGGTAGCCGAGTGGTATAGGTATCAAGTCGTGGCTTGCCTTGTTCAAGCCTAGTATCAATAAAGACCCACAATGTAGGGCAGCGATGCACGTTAAATGTGTCGAAACGTCCTCCCGTTGGTGTGGTGTGGTAGTTAGGAGAGGGGGTGCCATCTCAGGTGTCGTACTCGTCACTTGACCATGGTCCGTCACCAAAAGCCCTCCTGTAGTGACGTTAATATTCACTCACTCACTATCACAAAAAAATATTTCTGTCTCATTAATGTATTGGTGCTTCTGTTCCTTTTCTCTTTGCAGCATAGCTCACAACAGCAGCATTCCTATGTGAATCCGAGTTGTCTCTGCACCCTAACGCCTTGCACGTTTGTCGGTTTGGTAGCGAATCAACATGTATACATGGTCGCGGTAGCCGAGTGGTATAGGTATCGGATCGTGGCTTGCCTTGTTCAAGCCTAGTATCAATAAAGACCCACAATGTAGGGCAGCGATGCACGTTAAATCTGTGTCTGAAACGTCCTCCCGTTGGTGTGGTGTGGTAATTAGGAGAGGGGGTGCCATCTCAGGTGTCGTACTCGTCACTTGACCATGGTCCGTCACCAAAAGCCCTCCTGTAGTGACGTTAATATTCACTCACTCACTATCACAAAAAATATTTTCTGTCTCATTAATGTATTGGTGCTTCTGTTCCTTTTCTCTTTGCAGCATGGCTCACAACAGCAGCATTCCTATGTGAATCCGAGTTGTCTCTGCACCCCTAACGCCTTGCACGTTTGTCGGTTTGGTAGCGAATCAACATGTATACATGGTCGCGGTAGCCGAGTGGTATAGGTATCGGATCGTGGCTTGCCTTGTTCAAGCCTAGTATCAATAAAGACCCACAATGTAGGGCAGCGATGCACGTTAAATGTGTCGAAACGTCCTCCCGTGGGTGTGGTGTGGTAATTAGGAGAGGGGGTGCCATCTCAGGTGTCGTACTCGTCACTTGACCATGGTCCGTCACCAAAAGCCCTCCTGTAGTGACGTTAATATTCACTCACTCACTATCACAAAAATATTTCTGTCTCATTAATGTATTGGTGCTTCTGTTCCTTTTCTCTTTGCAGCATAGCTCACAACAGCAGCATTCCTATGTGAATCTGAGTTGTCTCTGCACCCCTAACGCCTTGCACGTTTGTCGGTTTGGTAGCGAATCAACATGTATACATGGTCGCGGTAGCCGAGTGGTATAGGTATCGGATCGTGGCTTGCCTTGTTCAAGCCTAGTATCAATAAAGACCCACAATGTAGGGCAGCGATGCACGTTAAATGTGTCGAAAAGTCCTCCCGTTGGTGTGGTGTGGTAGTTAGGAGAGGGGTGCCATCTCAGGTGTCGTACTCGTCACTTGACCATGGTCCGTCACCAAAAGCCCTCCTGTAGTGACGTTAATATTCACTCACTCACTATCACAAAAAAATATTTTCTGTCTCATTAATGTATTGGTGCTTCTGTTCCTTTTCTCTTTGCAGCATGGCTCACAACAGCAGCATTCCTATGTGAATCCGAGTTGTCTCTGCACCCCTAACGCCTTGCACGTTTGTCGGTTTGGTAGCGAATCAACATGTATACATGGTCGCGGTAGCCGAGTGGTATAGGTATCGGATCGTGGCTTGCCTTGTTCAAGCCTAGTATCAATAAAGACCCACAATGTAGGGCAGCGATGCACGTTAAATGTGTCGAAACGTCCTCCCGTGGTGTGGTGTGGTAATTAGGAGAGGGGTGCCATCTCAGGTGTCGTACTCGTCACTTGACCATGGTCCGTCACCAAAAAGCCCTCCTGTAGTGACGTTAATATTCACTCACTCACTATCACAAAAAATATTTTCTGTCTCATTAATGTATTGGTTCTTCTGTTCCTTTTCTCTTTGCAGCATGGCTCACAACAGCAGCATTCCTATGTGAATCCGAGTTGTCTCTGCACCCCTAACGCCTTGCACGTTTGTCGGTTTGGTAGAGAATCAACATGTATACATGGTCGCGGTAGCCGAGTGGTATAGGTATCGGATCGTGGCTTGCCTTGTTCAAGCCTAGTATCAATAAAGACCCACAATGTAGGGCAGCGATGCACGTTAAATCTGTGTCGAAACGTCCTCCCGTTGGTGTGGTGTGGTAGTTAGGAGAGGGGGTGCCATCTCAGGTGTCGTACTCGTCACTTGACCATGGTCCGTCACCAAAAGCCCTCCTGTAGTGACGTTAATATTCACTCACTCACTATCACAAAAAATATTTCTGTCTCATTAATGTATTGGTGCTTCTGTTCCTTTTCTCTTTGCAGCATAGCTCACAACAGCAGCATTCCTATGTGAATCCGAGTTGTCTCTGCACCCTAACGCCTTGCACGTTTGTCGGTTTGGTAGCGAATCAACATGTATACATGGTCGCGGTAGCCGAGTGGTTTAGGTATCGGATCGTGGCTTGCCTTGTTCAAGCCTAGTATCAATAAAGACCCACAATGTAGGGCAGCGATGCACGTTAAATGTGTCGAGAGCTGAAACGTCCTCCCGTTGGTGTGGTGTGGTAGTTAGGAGAGGGGTGCCATCTCAGGTGTCGTACTCGTCACTTGACCATGGTCCGTCACCAAAAGCCCTCCTGTAGTGACGTTAATATTCACTCACTCACTATCACAAAAAAATATTTCTGTCTCATTAATGTATTGGTGCTTCTGTTCCTTTTCTCTTTGCAGCATAGCTCACAACAGCAGCATTCCTGTGTGAATCCGAGTTGTCTCTGCACCCCTAACGCCTTGCACGTTTATCGGTTTGGTAGCGAATCAACATGTATACATGGTCGCGGTAGCCGAGTGGTATAGGTATCGGATCGTGGCTTGCCTTGTTCAAGCCTAGTATCAATAAAGACCCACAATGTAGGGCAGCGATGCACGTTAAATGTGTCGAAACGTCCTCCCGTTGGTGTGGTGTGGTAGTTAGGAGAGGGGGTGCCATCTCAGGTGTCGTACTCGTCACTTGACCATGGTCCGTCACCAAAAGCCCTCCTGTAGTGACGTTAATATTCACTCACTCACTATCACAAAAAAAATATTTCTGTCTCATTAATGTATTGGTGCTTCTGTTCCTTTTCTCTTTGCAGCATAGCTCACAACAGCAGCATTCCTATGTGAATCCGAGTTGTCTCTGCACCCTAACGCCTTGCACGTTTGTCGGTTTGGTAGCGAATCAACATGTATACATGGTCGCGGTAGCCGAGTGGTATAGGTATCGGATCGTGGCTTGCCTTGTTCAAGACTAGTATCAATAAAGACCCACAATGTAGGGCAGCGATGCACGTTAAATGTGTCGAGAGCTGAAACGTCCTCCCGTTGGTGTGGTGTGGTAGTTAGGAGAGGGGGTGCCATCTCAGGTGTCTTACTCGTCACTTGACCATGGTCCGTCACCAAAAGCCCTCCTGTAGTGACGTTAATATTCACTCACTCACTATCACAAAAAATATTTTCTGTCTCATTAATGTATTGGTGCTTCTGTTCCTTTTCTCTTTGCAGCATGGCTCACAACAGCAGCATTCCTATGTGAATCCGAGTTGTCTCTGCACCCCTAACGCCTTGCACGTTTGTCGGTTTGGTAGCGAATCAACATGTATACATGGTCGCGGTAGCCGAGTGGTATAGGTATCGGATCGTGGCTTGCCTTGTTCAAGCCTAGTATCAATAAAGACCCACAATGTAGGGCAGCGATGCACGTTAAATGTGTCGAAACGTCCTCCCGTTGGTGTGGTGTGGTATTTAGGAGAGGGGGTGCCATCTCAGGTGTCGTACTCGTCACTTGACCATGGTCCGTCACCAAAAGCCCTCCTGTAGTGACGTTAATATTCACTCACTCACTATCACAAAAAATATTTCTGTCTCATTAATGTATTGGTGCTTCTGTTCCTTTTCTCTTTGCAGCATAGCTCACAACAGCAGCATTCCTATGTGAATCCGAGTTGTCTCTGCACCCTAACGCCTTGCACGTTTGTCGGTTTGGTAGCGAATCAACATGTATACATGGTCGCGGTAGCCGAGTGGTATAGGTATCGGATCGTGGCTTGCCTTGTTCAAGCCTAGTATCAATAAAGACCCACAATGTAGGGCAGCGATGCACGTTAAATGTGTCGAAACGTCCTCCCGTTGGTGTGGTGTGGTAGTTAGGAGAGGGGGTGCCATCTCAGGTGTCGTACTCGTCACTTGACCATGGTCCGTCACCAAAAGCCCTCCTGTAGTGACGTTAATATTCACTCACTCACTATCACAAAAAAATATTTCTGTCTCATTAATGTATTGGTGCTTCTGTTCCTTTTCTCTTTGCAGCATAGCTCACAACAGCAGCATTCCTATGTGAATCCGAGTTGTCTCTGCACCCCTAACGCCTTGCACGTTTGTCGGTTTGGTAGCGAATCAACATTTATACATGATCGCGGTAGCCGAGTGGTATAGGTATCGGATCGTGGCTTGCCTTGTTCAAGCCTAGTATCAATAAAGACCCACAATGTAGGGCAGCGATGCACGTTAAATCTGTCGAGAGCTGAAACGTCCTCCCGTTGGTGTGGTGTGGTAATTAGGAGAGGGGGTGCCATCTCAGGTGTCGTACTCGTCACTTGACCATGGTCCGTCACCAAAAGCCCTCCTGTAGTGACGTTAATATTCACTCACTCACTATCACAAAAAAAATATTTTCTGTCTCATTAATGTATTGGTGCTTCTGTTCCTTTTCTCTTTGCAGCATGGCTCACAACAGCAGCATTCCTATGTGAATCCGAGTTGTCTCTGCACCCCTAACGCCTTGCACGTTTGTCGGTTTGGTAGCGAATCAACATGTATGCATGGTCGAGGTAGCCGAGTGGTATAGGTATCGGATCGTGGCTTGCCTTGTTCAAGCCTAGTATCAATAAAGACCCACAATGTAGGGCAGCGATGCACGTTAAATGTGTCGAAACGTCCTCCCGTTGGTGTGGTGTGGTAGTTAGGAGAGGGGGTGCCATCTCAGGTGTCGTACTCGTCACTTGACCATGGTCCGTCACCAAAAGCCCTCCTGTAGTGACGTTAATATTCACTCACTCACTATCACAAAAAATATTTCTGTCTCATTAATGTATTGGTGCTTCTGTTCCTTTTCTCTTTGCAGCATAGCTCACAACAGCAGCATTCCTATGTGAATCCGAGTTGTCTCTGCACCCTCTAACGCCTTGCACGTTTGTCGGTTTGGTAGCGAATCAACATGTATACATGGTCGCGGTAGCCGAGTGGTATAGGTATCGGATCGTGGCTTGCCTTGTTCAAGCCTAGTATCAATAAAGACCCACAATGTAGGGCAGCGATGCACGTTAAATGTGTCGAAACGTCCTCCCGTTGGTGTGGTGTGGTAGTTAGGAGAGGGGTGCCATCTCAGGTGTCGTACTCGTCACTTGACCATGGTCCGTCACCAAAAGCCCTCCTGTAGTGACGTTAATATTCACTCACTCACTATCACAAAAAAATATTTCTGTCTCATTAATGTATTGGTGCTTCTGTTCCTTTTCTCTTTGCAGCATGGCTCACAACAGCAGCATTCCTATGTGAATCCGAGTTGTCTCTGCACCCCTAACGCCTTTCACGTTTGTCGGTTTGGTAGCGAATCAACATGTATACATGGTCCGGTAGCCGAGTGGTTTAGGTATCGGATCGTGGCTTGCCTTGTCAAGAGTTCAATAAAGACCCACAATGTAGGGCAGCGATGCACGTTAAATCTGTCGAGCTGAAACGTCCTCCCGTTGGTGTGGTGTGGTATTAGGAGGGGGTGCCATCTCAGGTGTCGTACTCGTCACTTGACCATGGTCCGTCACCAAAAGCCCTCCTGTAGTAACGTTAATATTCACTCACTCACTATCACAAAAAATATTTTCTGTCTCATTAATGTATTGGTGCTTCTGTTCCTTTTCTCTTTGCAGCATGGCTCACAACAGCAGCATTCCTATGTGAATCCGAGTTGTCTCTGCACCTCTAACGCCTTGCACGTTTGTCGGTTTGGTAGCGAATCAACATGTATACATGGTCGCGGTAGCCGAGTGGTATAGGTATCGGATCGTGGCTTGCCTTGTTCAAGCCTAGTATCAATAAAGACCCACAATGTAGGGCAGCGATGCACGTTAAATGTGTCGAAACGTCCTCCCGTTGGTGTGGTGTGGTATTTAGGAGGGGGTGCCATCTCAGGTGTCGTACTCGTCACTTGACCATGGTCCGTCACCAAAAGCCCTCCTGTAGTGACGTTAATATTCACTCACTCACTATCACAAAAAAAAAAAAAAATATTTTCTGTCTCATTAATGTATTGGTGCTTCTGTTCCTTTTCTCTTTGCAGCATGGCTCACAACAGCAGCATTCCTATGTGAATCCGAGTTGTCTCTGCACCCCTAACGCCTTGCACGTTTGTCGGTTTGGTAGCGAATCAACATGTATACATGGTCGCGGTAGCCGAGTGGTTTAGGTATCGGATCGTGGCTTGCCTTGTTCAAGCCTAGTATCAATAAAGACCCACAATGTAGGGCAGCGATGCACGTTAAATGTGTCGAAACGTCCTCCCGTTGGTGTGGTGTGGTAGTTAGGAGAGGGGTGCCATCTCAGGTGTCGTACTCGTCACTTGACCATGGTCCGTCACCAAAAGCCCTCCTGTAGTGACGTTAATATTCACTCACTCACTATCACAAAAAATATTTCTGTCTCATTAATGTATTGGTGCTTCTGTTCCTTTTCTCTTTGCAGCATAGCTCACAACAGCAGCATTCCTATGTGAATCGAGTTGTCTCTGCACCCCTAACGCCTTGCACGTTTGTCGGTTTGGTAGCGAATCAACATTTATACATGATCGCGGTAGCCGAGTGGTATAGGTATCGGATCGTGGCTTGCCTTGTTCAAGCCTAGTATCAATAAAGACCCACAATGTAGGGCAGCGATGCACGTTAAATGTGTCGAAACGTCCTCCCGTTGGTGTGGTGTGGTAGTTAGGAGAGGGGGTGCCATCTCAGGTGTCGTACTCGTCACTTGACCATGGTCCGTCACCAAAAGCCCTCCTGTAGTGACGTTAATATTCACTCACTCACTATCACAAAAATATTTCTGTCTCATTAATGTATTGGTGCTTCTGTTCCTTTTCTCTTTGCAGCATAGCTCACAACAGCAGCATTCCTGTGTGAATCCGAGTTGTCTCTGCACCCCTAACGCCTTGCACGTTTATCGGTTTGGTAGCGAATCAACATGTATACATGGTCGCGGTAGCCGAGTGGTATAGGTATCGGATCGTGGCTTGCCTTGTTCAAGCCTAGTATCAATAAAGACCCACAATGTAGGGCAGCGATGCACGTTAAATCTGTCGAGCTGAAACGTCCTCCCGTTGGTGTGGTGTGGTAATTAGGAGAGGGGTGCCATCTCAGGTGTCGTACTCGTCACTTGACCATGGTCCGTCACCAAAGCCCTCCTGTAGTGACGTTAATATTCACTCACTCACTATCACAAAAATATTTTCTGTCTCATTAATGTATTGGTGCTTCTGTTCCTTTTCTCTTTGCAGCATGGCTCACAACAGCAGCATTCCTATGTGAATCCGAGTTGTCTCTGCACCCCTAACGCCTTGCACGTTTGTCGGTTTGGTAGCGAATCAACATGTATGCATGGTCGAGGTAGCCGAGTGGTATAGGTATCGGATCGTGGCTTGCCTTGTTCAAGCCTAGTATCAATAAAGACCCACAATGTAGGGCAGCGATGCACGTTAAATGTGTCGAAACGTCCTCCCGTTGGTGTGGTGTGGTAGTTAGGAGAGGGGTGCCATCTCAGGTGTCGTACTCGTCACTTGACCATGGTCCGTCACCAAAAGCCCTCCTGTAGTGACGTTAATATTCACTCACTCACTATCACAAAAAAATATTTTCTGTCTCATTAATGTATTGGTGCTTCTGTTCCTTTTCTCTTTGCAGCATAGCTCACAACAGCAGCATTCCTATGTGAATCCGAGTTGTCTCTGCACCTCTAACGCCTTGCACGTTTGTCGGTTTGGTAGCGAATCAACATGTATACATGGTCGCGGTAGCCGAGTGGTATAGGTATCGGATCGTGGCTTGCCTTGTTCAAGCCTAGTATCAATAAAGACCCACAATGTAGGGCAGCGATGCACGTTAAATGTGTCGAAACGTCCTCCCGTTGGTGTGGTGTGGTAGTTAGGAGAGGGGGTGCCATCTCAGGTGTCGTACTCGTCACTTGACCATGGTCCGTCACCAAAAGCCCTCCTGTAGTGACGTTAATATTCACTCACTCACTATCACAAAAAAAAATATTTCTGTCTCATTAATGTATTGGTGCTTCTGTTCCTTTTCTCTTTGCAGCATGGCTCACAACAGCAGCATTCCTATGTGAACCGAGTTGTCTCTGCACCCTAACGCCTTGCACGTTTGTCGGTTTGGTAGCGAATCAACATGTATACATGGTCCCGGTAGCCGAGTGGTTTAGGTATCGGATCGTGGCTTGCCTTGTCAAGAGTTCAATAAAGACCCACAATGTAGGGCAGCGATGCACGTTAAATCTGTCGAGAGCTGAAACGTCCTCCCGTTGGTGTGGTGTGGTAATTAGGAGAGGGGGTGCCATCTCAGGTGTCGTACTCGTCACTTGACCATGGTCCGTCACCAAAAGCCCTCCTGTAGTAACGTTAATATTCACTCACTCACTATCACAAAAAAATATTTTCTGTCTCATTAATGTATTGGTGCTTCTGTTCCTTTTCTCTTTGCAGCATGGCTCACAACAGCAGCATTCCTATGTGAATCCGAGTTGTCTCTGCACCCTAACGCCTTGCACGTTTGTCGGTTTGGTAGCGAATCAACATGTATACATGGTCGCGGTAGCCGAGTGGTATAGGTATCGGATCGTGGCTTGCCTTGTTCAAGCCTAGTATCAATAAAGACCCACAATGTAGGGCAGCGATGCACGTTAAATGTGTCGAAACGTCCTCCCGTTGGTGTGGTGTGGTATTTAGGAGAGGGGGTGCCATCTCAGGTGTCGTACTCGTCACTTGACCATGGTCCGTCACCAAAAGCCCTCCTGTAGTGACGTTAATATTCACTCACTCACTATCACAAAAAAAAAAATATTTTCTGTCTCATTAATGTATTGGTGCTTCTGTTCCTTTTCTCTTTGCAGCATGGCTCACAACAGCAGCATTCCTATGTGAATCCGAGTTGTCTCTGCACCCCTAACGCCTTGCACGTTTGTCGGTTTGGTAGCGAATCAACATGTATACATGGTCGCGGTAGCCGAGTGGTATAGGTATCGGATCGTGGCTTGCCTTGTTCAAGCCTAGTATCAATAAAGACCCACAATGTAGGGCAGCGATGCACGTTAAATGTGTCGAAACGTCCTCCCGTTGGTGTGTTTTGGTAGTTAGGAGAGGGGTGCCATCTCAGGTGTCGTACTCGTCACTTGACCATGGTCCGTCACCAAAAGCCCTCCTGTAGTGACGTTAATATTCACTCACTCACTATCACAAAAAATATTTCTGTCTCATTAATGTATTGGTGCTTCTGTTCCTTTTCTCTTTGCAGCATAGCTCACAACAGCAGCATTCCTATGTGAATCCGAGTTGTCTCTGCACCCCTAACGCCTTGCACGTTTGTCGGTTTGGTAGCGAATCAACATTTATACATGATCGCGGTAGCCGAGTGGTATAGGTATCGGATCGTGGCTTGCCTTGTTCAAGCCTAGTATCAATAAAGACCCACAATGTAGGGCAGCGATGCACGTTAAATGTGTCGAAACGTCCTCCCGTTGGTGTGGTGTGGTAGTTAGGAGAGGGGGTGCCATCTCAGGTGTCGTACTCGTCACTTGACCATGGTCCGTCACCAAAAGCCCTCCTGTAGTGACGTTAATATTCACTCACTCACTATCACAAAAAAATATTTCTGTCTCATTAATGTATTGGTGCTTCTGTTCCTTTTCTCTTTGCAGCATAGCTCACAACAGCAGCATTCCTGTGTGAATCCGAGTTGTCTCTGCACCCCTAACGCCTTGCACGTTTATCGGTTTGGTAGCGAATCAACATGTATACATGGTCGCGGTAGCCGAGTGGTATAGGTATCGGATCGTGGCTTGCCTTGTTCAAGCCTAGTATCAATAAAGACCCACAATGTAGGGCAGCGATGCACGTTAAATCTGTCGAGAGCTGAAACGTCCTCCCGTTGGTGTGGTGTGGTAGTTAGGAGAGGGGGTGCCATCTCAGGTGTCGTACTCGTCACTTGACCATGGTCCGTCACCAAAAGCCCTCCTGTAGTGACGTTAATATTCACTCACTCACTATCACAAAAAAATATTTTCTGTCTCATTAATGTATTGGTGCTTCTGTTCCTTTTCTCTTTGCAGCATGGCTCACAACAGCAGCATTCCTATGTGAATCCGAGTTGTCTCTGCACCCCTAACGCCTTGCACGTTTGTCGGTTTGGTAGCGAATCAACATGTATGCATGGTCGCGGTAGCCGAGTGGTATAGGTATCGGATCGTGGCTTGCCTTGTTCAAGACTAGTATCAATAAAGACCCACAATGTAGGGCAGCGATGCACGTTAAATGTGTCGAAACGTCCTCCCGTTGGTGTGGTGTGGTAGTTAGGAGAGGGGGTGCCATCTCAGGTGTCATACTCGTCACTTGACCATGGTCCGTCACCAAAAGCCCTCCTGTAGTGACGTTAATATTACACTCACTCACTATCACAAAAAATATTTCTGTCTCATTAATGTATTGGTGCTTCTGTTCTTTTCTCTTTGCAGGGGTTCCAGTGGTTAAGGTTCAACCATGGCAGGCATGTCATGAGTTCGATCCAGTATCACTAGCGTGTAGGGCAGCGAACGTTAAATCTGTCGAGAGCTGAAACGTCCTCCCGTTGGTGTGGTGTGGTAGTTAGGAGAGGGGGTGCCAGCTCAGGTGTCGTCCACGTCACTTGACCATGGTTCAAAATTACGTGGTCCGTCGCCAAAAGTCTAGCTGAACAGTGCGACGTTAATATTAACTCAACTCAACTCCTTTTCTCTTTGCAGCATGGCTGCATTCTATGTGAACGAGTTGTTCTGCACCCTAACGCCTTGCACGTTTGTCGGTTTGGTAGCGAATCAACATGTATACATGGTCGCGGTAGCCGAGTGGTATAGGTATCGGATCGTGGCTTGCCTTGTTCAAGCCTAGTATCAATAAAGACCCACAATGTAGGGCAGCGATGCACGTTAAATGTGTCGAAACGTCCTCCCGTTGGTGTGGTGTGGTAGTTAGGAGAGGGGTGCCATCTCAGGTGTCGTACTCGTCACTTGACCATGGTCCGTCACCAAAAGCCCTCCTGTAGTGACGTTAATATTCACTCACTCACTATCACAAAAAAATATTTTCTGTCTCATTAATGTATTGGTGCTTCTGTTCCTTTTCTCTTTGCAGCATGGCTCACAACAGCAGCATTCCTATGTGAATCCGAGTTGTCTCTGCACCCCTAACGCCTTGCACGTTTGTCGGTTTGGTAGCGAATCAACATGTATACATGGTCGCGGTAGCCGAGTGGTATAGGTATCGGATCGTGGCTTGCCTTGTTCAAGCCTAGTATCAATAAAGACCCACAATGTAGGGCAGCGATGCACGTTAAATGTGTCGAAACGTCCTCCCGTTGGTGTGGTGTGGTAGTTAGGAGAGGGGGTGCCATCTCAGGTGTCGTACTCGTCACTTGACCATGGTTCAAAATGACGTGGTCCGTCGCCAAAAGCCCTCGTGTAGCTGAACAGTGCGACGTTAATATTCAATCAATCAACCTGTACACATTCATATCACTATTTTCACTTAAGACTCGCCATGACTGATGCACGTGAAAATTGTCTTGGCACAATGTTCTCACTTTGGTGTAGTGTGGAAGCTTGGAGAATAGGGTGCCAGCTCAGAATTCGTTCCTGACTTTTATCAACATTTAAAAATTTCGTGGTCTCTCGCCAACAACCCTTCTAAACCCTTTTCGGGTGAGCTCGGTTCCTTTGGGCATTCCGCCAACAACCCTGGTGTAACTTCAGAATGAGAGATTAATAAAAACAATCGTTTATATTTATTCTACGAGGGGGATTTTTTATTCACGGTTGTGAGCATCAAGCCAGAAACGAATCTAGATCCTGGCCAACTATAATGAGAATTTTCTTTTTTTTTTTTGAGTGTTTTGCTTCACGAGGATGATGGATGAGACGCAGAGAGTAAAATACTTGTCGAGGAGAAAACTTCATAGATTTGAAGGTTCCTCTACATGACGACTCTTTAGTGGCACCAGAGTTCGAACCTCCGACTCGACAAATACACCAGCAGGTGCTCGATCTTCTGTGATCACTCGTTCGGAAAGACTTACTAATGTCTACTGTCTTGAGAGAGTTTTCATATGAGTATCTGGGACAATCCCTAAAACTGAATTAATAGCCTTTTCAAATCCTTGCGTAAGTGAGTGAATTTTGACGTCGGACTGTTCAGCTACACGAGGGCTTTTGGCGACAGACCACGTCATTTTGAACCATGGTCAAGTGACGTGAACGACACCTGAGCTGGCAACCCCTCTCCTAACTACCACACCAACGGGAGGACGTTTCAGCTCTCGACAGATTTAACGTGCATCGCTGCCCTACAAGTCGGGTCTTTAGTGGTACTGGGTTCGAACTCGTGACAAAGCAAGCCACTATCCGATACCTTGAACACTCGGCTACCACGACCATACTTCAAATCCTTTTTTGTTTTGCTACGTGTTGGGGTAGAGATCTCTAAATATGCATTTATTTATAAATGTAAGCCAAAATTTCCTATCGCTTCGAATGGGTGGTAAAAATATGCACCAGATATTATTGTTTATTAGGAAATCGAAATCGAAAGGCAAAAATTAGGCAAAGCTAGTTTTAATCCAAATAACATTGACATTTTTCATTGGTCCAAAGCAAGATGTAGTTCGTTATCCAATAATTGTTTTAATAATGCCCCACTGACTTAAAACGGGTTATTTTTAGCATGGGATTTATTTGAGGTGGAGCAGAATATCAGGAATATAGGGAATGTGTTGTAGTCCATTTTAACCCCAAGCTACTTCATGGAGGGTAATATGTGCGAGATTCACCCACAAAACTTTCCATACAGCGACTTTATTCAATATTGGTTGCTTAAGATATAATTCTGACCATTCAGTTGATGGTCTGCTCGGGTAATCTGCCCGATTTCGTTCACATTTTTCTTTGATTTGTGGCCACGGTAGCTTAATAGTTATGGTCAAGGACTTGTGGCCGGCTAGTCATGAGTTCGAGCTCTAATGCCACTAAAGATTTTTTGTGTGGAGGGGCTGTTGCATGTTAAATCTTTCGAGAGTCAAAGTCCTCATTGTGGCGATGATTTCAAGTTAGGGTAGCCAGCTCAGGTGTTGTCCTTGTAATTCAGAATTACGTCTCTCGTCAATATCCCTCATGTTGTTTGATGGTACAACGCTAATAAACATTCAATAATTCACATTTTCATCGGTTCTTAGAACTTACTAGAACTTTTGTTCCTTTCCACTTTCTCACGCCTGTCTGCCTGCCGTGTAACGAATCTGAAGTACCTGAAATCTATCAAAAACCTCACGTTAAAGTGGTGCGAAAGCTCAGAGAATGGGATGACAGCTTAGTGTTGCCCTCGTCACTTAACTAAAATTCAAGCTTATGAGGTCCTCGCACTAAATAACATTGATAAAACGATATTTTAATCATAACTTCCTGTGAGCCTCTTTTTGCCATTCATACCTTCCCACATGGGACGTACAGTTTTCCCCATATGCCTACGTGTGTGTGTGTGTGTGTGTGTGTGTGTGTGTGTGTGTGTGTGTGTGTGTGTGTGTGTGTGTGTGTGTGTGTGTGTGTGTGTGTGTGTGTGTGTGTGTGTGTGTGTGTGTGTGTGTGTGTGTGTGTGTGTGTGTGTGTGAGCCTCTGTAAGCACTCCTTTGAGGTTTTGTACAATTCCCTCTAAAATTTCAAATTCATACGCTGTTCGATTTTACAATTCAGCAGCTCCACAATTGAAGTTCAAGAGTGTAAGTATTTGCAAACCAGGTAAAATACAAACATGACTGTTGAAATACTGAGGGTCCAACACTATTGAGGTTATGTATGCCATGACATGAATCCAAAGCCCCCCAAGTTTTTATTCGATTCGCGTCTGATACAAGGAAAACTCGAACTCAGCTCCATTACTTCATAAATGTTCTTTGATTGTTGCTAAAAATGGTCTAAGCAGGCATATTTGGTTTAACAAAAGTCCTTAAGCACGTGAGTATCCTGTTAAGTAATGTTGTAATGAACTATCTCGCAAGGATTCTCTCAAAACTAATATATAACTGATATAAGTTTATAAAATGAACTGAAGTTATTAATGAAAATGGTCGATAAGGAAAAAGACTAAAAGTTAGTCAGCAATTTGTGAATTTCCTGAATGTAATGTTTTGTTAGAAGAAAGATTCTGGGGATCAACTGCATTAAAGATTTCGAAACTTTGTCTACATTGGAGGACTAAGTTGGTCTTTGTTTCTGAGAGGTAAGTTATCTTTAACGTGTGTGAAAATTTTCCCGCAATAAAGTAAGCTATATTAGATCAATCAGTGATATTTTTGTTTGTGATTTATTATGGCTACAACTGCATCTGATTCGAAAGTACGAATGTCAGGAAAAACATTTTCAGAATACAATGTGACACTTGTCAAAAGTTCACAATTTTAAAATATAAATTAAGAAAGGGTGCTCATTTGGGTTCACTCCTAGGAGAGCCCACATCCTTGTCGACAAACCGAAAAAGCGCCAAGCCAGAACAAGATGGTGCCAAGCGAAACCGACAATGGCGGCAAGGGAATATAGTGGGATAAGGTGGATGCGTAATGGAAATATATGTAAACAATACAGAAATTAAACATTTAAGATAAAAAATATAAAAACAGCACTAACTTTCTTACTGCTGATCTTTCCTGAGTGGAGGGAACAGCGCGACAACAGATTTAAAGAAGCCTTAAAGGCTCGTGATCGTGGGAGCGCCGCCATATTTATTCTGCGAGGTAATGGTCGAACATACATTCGGCGTGGCTGGTACGATTTCGAAGAAAGCGTTTTATTGCCGACCATGTCATATCATGCCGATCATTACATTTAGGACATTCATAACTCGAAGCAATCAATCCTTCCTTCATACACCATTCAATAAATTCTTTCTTACTTTTCGCATTCAACAAAGTAAAAAGTTTTATAGTATATTCCCTCACACACGCAGCCAGCCCGGAGCCCAACGACAAAACGAAATCGAAATGCGCGCCCACAAAATACGAAAATGCTAGAAATAGTTAGGGTTGTTATATGTAGTGGTTAAAAGTAGGGTTACCAAGATGGCAGAATTATCGCCAACCAACGTAATTCACGCCAAGGGTGTGGGCTCTCCTAGGAGTGAACCTTTAATTCCTTTAAAGAATTCTTTCGATAAAAATTCTTTAAAGGAACCAGAAGTTTTTAGAAGATTGCCAGTTATCAGCTATTATCAATTGATATTCAGTATTGATTAATTTTATATATTATGTAATTATTTTATGTATTATATAATATTACTATATAATATAATTATTGTTATATATAATAATTATTATATTGTATGATCAGTATTTATAATATTAAATTATATCGTATGATCATTATTTATAATATTAGATTATATTGTATGATTATTACATACAATAAATTATATTGTATGGTTATAATTTTATATTATACATTCTATAATTATTATTATACTATATTGATATAAATTAATGATCGATATTGGTTATTTTCAATTTATTTCTATATTTTTTATTTGAAACATATTTCAAAACAGTTCTCTAAAATTATTTTTCTGGTGATTTGTTACAGCTATGCCGTCATCTTGGATTCTAAATCACTGGACAACAAGCGCTACCTGACGCGTAGCACTACGAATTCAATTAGTTCCGATTCATCGTAAAATTTTACATTTGTCTTTTATTGTTTGAAAACATCTTTCATAGAAAGAGAAACTGGTTTTTTAATACACAAAAGTACACCGTGACACAAAAGTGAACTTGAACATGTTATTGTTGTGGCTAATGCCACCTGTCTGAGGTAGTCAGATGGAGGCCCACGAAATTCATCGTGGCAAGGGGCTAGAAGTACGCCTGTCGTTGACCTTGACCAGACAGGTGACAGTACGAATTAGCTCGAGGAATTTCCTCGAAGGGACGATAGAAGGCGACACCACCTATCTCCACCTCCACAGTTTAGACATGAAATTGAAGGGGAGGGAAATATTCTCCAGTCCCCTGCACTCGTGATTCAGCCTACAAGACGTTCCGACCCACTGATTTAACGAGCACGTACTCCGTGTGTACTCGGAGGGTATTTGAAGGCATCGAACCGCTCTGGAGTCCGATGCTCTAACCAATAGGCTACCGACAAAAGAATATGTTTGAATTTATTCTTCGCTCCATAGCTATATTGCAAAGTGCTGTTTCTAGTGAAATGAATTAGAAAGTTTGACTATTAATCAGCAAAATTCATATTACTTCTCCCGATGAATTCACGCTCAGATCCATTCTCAGACATATCCGTTAATAATAACAAAAAATAAATTTTTATAAGCTTGCATGGAAAATGTAAGTTAGTTGTTCATGTATTTTGGTGAGAGGAATCTGAACTTTAATTGGCAAAACTCATAATTTCTCACGATCTCGGACCCATTCTTATCTCAGACCCATACATTGACTTTTTCCTGATAATTCCAAGGTTCATGAATATAAAAACAAAGAAATTAGACGTAGATCATTTACTTTTGATGATTGCTCTCAATAGCGTCATTTTCCATCGTTGTTGTTTTCTGTAAAAATCACCGATCCTTCAACAACTAGTCCATCCTAAACATTTCATGAAATGAGTTTGTAGTGTGTATGAAGGGGGTGTCAACGTTCTAAAAACCACGTAGAAGAAATCCCCAAAATGTAATCTCTATGGTAAAAAATAAAGATAGCTATGTAAGCAACCATCGAAAAACGCTTAACAAGAAATGTCCCTGAGTGTATAAAAATGACTAAATATGATGACAAAGAATGCAGTTTTGTACTTATTTAACAGAAATATTGAAGTCTTACTATTAATAAAAAGTACTTCAAAGTAATTATCTTTATTTGTAGCTAAAAATATCACAGTAAAAATACTTAAGCTATTGGAATCGCTTCCAAAAACGAGGCCATTCAAAAGAGTATACAACAAAACACACACACACACACACATCGTTAGTGATTAATAGCAGAGGGACGAAAAACCATACAAATGAACACACTTTTGAAGCATTATAACTTAAATATTCAGAAATTGTGGAGTTGTTCATTTATTATTAACCGCAAAGCAAACTCTTATCTTCATGAATATCGTTACATAAATCTGGGTTCCAGGATTTTATGCTTATCAGTTTTAAAGAACAAGACAGTTCTTCAGGAGCGATGAAAATTTATTGTCAAAAAACAATTCTTCAAATACAGGATACAGCACTAAAATTAGCTTCATAAATCCCAGGTCTTCACTCCTTCAACAGCACTCAGACGCAACTATCAGTGTCTAAATATTTAAATACGTAATGATTAAGATTATTCACAAACACTCACTCGATAGTAGCAACTAATCACTAGTCGACTCTTCAACTGTAAAAACAGTACTAACTCTATTTCGGCGAACGACTCACTATTTATAGGCCACACGGATCTTTCGAAAAAAAATCTACTTAAGTCATAGATCGTGATATTAATAGATTTCTCCAGCAATTTATAGAAACATCCATAGGGTCCCCAAGTGGCTAAAATGTTCACCAAAAATAATGCCAACTTGGCTTTATCGCCAACATTTCATTAAGTTCCTATTGAATTGCCATTATAATGTAAGGAGCGTCGTTACTAGCGATTACAATTTTTGCGTTAAAGTAATATTAGCCTATTACACAAACATATATAAAGTAACACTATATATTTTAAGCATTCATTACACAAAATTCGTAACAATATAATTACGTTTTCATTCAACTTTAAGCATTAGCTACTATTGTTAAAAGCATTTTATTTTATTGCAAATAATCGATGAAGATATTCTAAAATATCATATATTCCGTATTTCAGATGAACCGCTATCGGTGTTTATAAATGACTGAAGAAATTTCTTTTCAGTATAAGAGAGAAGTATATAAAAATTTATTTAATAACGATGCTAATTCAAAATGTTTCTCAAGGATTGTACTGCCTTCTAGCTACTCAAAAAACACTCATCACTTCTATGTTTAACGCAGTGCTTCTCAAACTTTCCCTACTGGCACCCCCCCTTTTCAATCACAATTTTTATCGCCCCCCCCTTATACATTAATAGTGTACTGAATGCAATAATAATGCACTTTGACGCTAAAGCAACAATCTTTATTATAAACCGTACAAATTCATGACATAAGTATTAAATTTTGTATATGTTACTTTTAAGCAAAAAAAAAAAAAATAATAAGTAACAGGATAATTATTATGTTATTTTTCCTTTCTCTAATTTTTAAATTGGAACATATTACAAAATGCGGTGGTTGCTTAGAAGACAAAATATAGATATCAGCTAAATGTAGAAAAAGAACTCAGAGGGTCAACTTCTAATCATAAGCATTCCTTTGAAAAACTTTGCTCTGTAAGACAAGCCCATGGAAGTCGCTAATACTTATTAAACTTGTTCTTAATTTAGTATTAATTAATTAGTTATAAAATACTCTGTGCAGCACTGATACATTAAAAGTATACCGGCTGAAGTACCCGCTTTTTGCACAAGTACATTTATAAGAAAATAAAACATTATTGATATAATTGCTTAATTGTAAGGTGCCAAGTGTGCGACAATGTTTACAAAAATGTAAAATGATTTTTTTTAAATGATTGCTCAAATTATAATTAGTTTTAAGCGAACTGTAATTTTAAGCCTCAAAGAATTAGCATTTAGAATTGATGTTGAATAATGAACAATTAAAAAAAATCTGATGAAGAATAATTGTATTATTTTTAATATTTAAAGCGAAAAGACTTCAACATGTTTTAACCCTGGAGCAGGCGCGCACTCGATACTAATGGTCGAGTGAGGTTATTGAGTCACCCCAATCCTTTTTTTATAGTTATTTTTATAGTACACAATAAAAATCGTAATTCCAGTGAATAATTTAATTAAGAGAAAATATACTCACCTACTTTCAAGGACACAGAAAATATTTCGGAAAAAAAGTTATCACACCGGGAACTCAGTCAAAACAAGTACCTTAAGATTGTAAAAAAACGTCTGTCACTCCCAAAAAAGAGGGAGATATGTGACAAATATATTTTAGTTCACACGCTAAGACTGTCAAACAAAAGGATAGTATCAGAGCCATTGGTAACAATTAAACAGTTTGGCCAGAATTACCGCTTTCATGCACTCTGTGCTCGGCGTGACCGCTCCCGGATTAAAAGTGTATTTATTACAATATGGTTGTTCTAAAAAAATGATGTAAAACGTTTTTCATTATGCTTGGCTTAGTAATCCTTCAAACTTCCCTAAATGAAAAAACAAATACATAAGAGCAGGGACGTAACTAACCGTACAAGTAAGCTCGAAGGTCAAACCGCAGCAAATACATTCTGCTGCCTACAGCTGATGGCAATAATATATAACAGTGACGAATTTTTTATCTTCCTAAATTTTTTTTTATTATGAGTCTGAGTTTTGTCTTTCCTCTGAAAGAGTAGCATTTTCGCTTTGAAAAATAAACGTAATAAAAAAATCTCTCATCATGGGATTACAGCAAATCAAATAAAGCGTTTTTTATTTGGTTATAGTATCAAAGATAGCTAAAAAATGAGGTTTTGAAGTAGAAGCTTTTATTTTTGATGATGTAAAATCGCACATAATATATATATATATTATTTCCGTGTAAATGTGTATATTTTTTATTATGTCAGAAAGTATTTTGTTTTACTTCATTCTAGTAAATAAATTTTTTTAAATCTTTTATTTTCGATATGCTCGCGCCCCCCTTGTAGGTTTATCGCGTGCCCCCCAGGGGGCGCGCCCCACAGTTTGAGAAGCACTGGTTTAACGTGATATTTCTAAGAATGCCTATTATCCAAGATAACGAATGACCGAAACCAATTTGGTTTCTTTATCGAATAAATCTTGAGAATTATCACCTCTTTCATCGCTCTAACATTTGAGAAATTTCAAAATTAACATAATATAGTTATAGGTATTAATAAATTTTGAAAATAAAAAATTCATTTATCGCTTTTTTATCTACCTTTTACCACTGAGAAATTAGTCCCTTTCTTCCATCAATATATTTTTTGGCAATATCTACATGATAATTTTCAAAATGTTGCTTGATAGGTGACGTTCGACATGACAATAATTTACAACAATGACGGCTTATATCATGTTTAACACATCCAAAAACAGTCTAAATATCTACAAAGCTTCGAACATCCTGTACCTTCTGCTTTTTTATAGGTAACATTTGAACCGTAAGGATACTCTAAATTTTTTTATATTTATATTAAAAAATAGATTTTCACTCTCCCACAGTCAATTATAGAAAGACATATATCTTATAAGCCAAAAACGTCACATTTCGCTTACTCGTTATGTGGTCAGTGGCGTAACGTACACCCCCACAAACCCCGAATTGTGGGGGGTTGTAGGATTGTAGGGGGAACAAAGCCTATGTTATGCTATGGTTTTGCAATCCATTTTAAGATCAGGCTTGGGGCCAAAAACCTGACTTTACAGGTGAGCTCTCTCCGTTGTATCACTGTAAGTGGGGCTATTTGCAATCTTTTCCCCAATAATATTTTTTACTAAAACTGGTAGAAAAATTTGCAGTAAAACTAAAATTTCTACGGTCATTAAAAAAAATAATATTTCAAACTTATTTTTATTGATTTATTTTTTATGTCAAATTTTTTGACATACCAGAAAAATTGTCCGGCTTGCCAAACGTGAAACGCGGTTACAATCCGTTATACAAACGTTCTGTTATTTCATGTTACGTTCTTTTGTATGTAGGATTCCCCCCAACATACAAAGAATAGTCCCTTCGATTACTGCAAACGAAAAGATACTTAAATGAAAAAGAAAAGACAACAAATTATCAAGTATTTGCTACGAATGATAAACAAAAATAAAAAAAAAACATTATTAAAACTCCAGGGAAGGAATGAATATTACATAAAAGATAGGTTGTTTCCATTATGAATGAAAAAATGTCGTTTCATAAAATTGTATGGGTTGTCATTCATTGTGGTAAGATTGTTTCAATGGGAAAAGATAAAAAAAATAGACTGCCGTTATAAAAAAGCAGAAGAAATGTGTTTGGCAGCAACATTTGCAAGTTTAGATGGGTAAAAAAGGAGGGTACTTAAAAAGTTATTCCATTGATGGCAAAAATAATGTGTTTCGGAAATTTCCTTTTTTGTGTGAGTGAGATTCTTTTCTCTGTATTTGTCACGATGTGGGCAAGAATCCCTTCAGTATTTTTGTTTATTTTTTTTATTTTGTTACACGAAAATTCTAATGATAGAAAAATAAAGGGAGGAAAAGTGTTTCTCTCTCTTCTTTGTTATGTCAATTGAATCGTTTGGAGATTAGAATATATAGATAGAAATTAAAAACGCTTTGAAAAGCGTTGCAAAAACTGTTCTAAATTCGAATAACTCATTTCCATTTTCTATCGTTTAACTTTTTTTTCTCCTATTTCTTTTTTAGTTGAAATTCATTTCAAAAACTACTTAAAGAAGTTTGGTAAAATTGCAGAGAGGGGATAGGGGTAAAGTTTCATTCAGGTGTCTGACAAATTTATTGGTTTAAAAAGGAAATTTAAATTCTTAGCTTAGCAAGCAGCTATAAAAAATTCTTTTAGCTTTTTCATAGAAAAAATTTCCTTTTTTTTGTCTTTAGTAACCCCATATCTTCAAAATAAAGGGGGCTTTTTTTGGTAAAATCCTAGAACAGCACACTGCTGCATTTGGCCAAGTGGCCAAGGATAAACACGCGTTTTTTAAAAAGGCGTCAGAGACGAAAACAAGAGGAGAAAACGCGGTTTTCTAAGTGGCGTCAAGAAACGCCAATTAGAAAAACGTTGAAAAAACGTGGGTTTCTAAAACGGACAACATAGGAAACATCAAATGAAAAATAAGAAATGAAATACAAATTTTCTCCAAATTTCGGACATCCATACACAGATTCTATCAATCCTTCTTCATATAAAAACAATCATTACTTTCTTACCTTTTATTGAGAAGTTCGTGGTGTTTTTACGATGAAAACGCGCTTCCTAAAACGGATTCTATATGAAAAACTGAAAAATGGTCACTTCTAAAACGCAGCTGAAGAACGAAGTTAATGAATGCTTTAAGCTGATAAACTAACGATCTCAGGACCGTTTTTAACCTCTACGGCGCCCTAGGCACTTCAAATTGTTGCGCCTCCTTCCACTATTTCCAGAGCACCCCCCTTCAGTTCTTACTTTACCAGTTTTGGTTTGGAAGGGATTTTCCCTTAACTTTCTTACTCTTTCTTTGTCTTCTTAATGAAGAGTCCTTCCATTATCCACCACCTATGGACACGCCGCGTCCCGGACTGGCAACCGGCGGCCATAAGGAAAGTGAGTTACAAGGTTTAGTCACTCTTGTGCATTTCTTACATTATGGCATCATGGACCTCTCCCCCTTCGTTTTGTAAAGAAGTACAGTAAATTAATAAAATCGTTTGAAATTACAGTATAGAGCATACATTATTGTATGAACTTATTAATTATCAACTTTTATATATATCTTGTATATATATATATATATATATATATATATATATATATATATATATATATATATATATATATCATTCATCTTGTTAATTATCTTACTATCTTTTACTTTAAGACATCTTAACAGTTGAGTTACAGTCATTGTACGAGGTTTTTTCCGAACTTTCATCATTGCAAAATCATTAATGATATCATTATAATTAATTTCCATTGTTATATCATTTTGAGTGCAAAGCTCTTCCATTTCCACAGTAGTTCTCATGTCCGTCTTAAGGGCAGAAGAGCTTCTCTCGGCAGCACAGTTGGTCTCAGTAGACACTCATTTCGACTTCTAAATCTGGGAAGGTACTTTCCAACTGGTTTTTCCTGATGTAGGAAAAGGTTCCTGTGTTATTGTTATTTTTTCCACCTTCATATACATTTTGAAATGTTGACACTCTTGCCCAAATTGCTCTTCATCGATGTCTTTAGGGTAGCTTTGAGCCAAGTATTTCGCCTATTTTGTGACTCCTTCTTGCTCCTTTTCATGAAGATTTCTGAATATCTTGAATCTTGTGTTGAGAACTTCGTAGCAATCCCTTCTTTTGCTTAACTGCGCTGCAAGATTGTCAATAATTGTTAAGAAAACTCCAGCTCAAAATCTCTCTTGTAGACATTCTCACAAAATCTGGGTTTCTTTTCTTATCTGAAAAAGATTTTCTTTTTCTGATTTTTTTTTTCATATTTGGGCTCAGGCACGTTAGCTAGTTGCAATGCTCTTGCATTGTATTCATCAAATTTGGATCTTTTTTCAGATAAAAACAAATACAAGGTAAACAAAAAAGTTATTGCCGTATGCGTGTTTCCATTGAAAGAAGTAAGATTAAGTATACAAATTCGTGTATGATGTGATTGAGGTACCGTCAGTCGAGAGTAGGAATATCATTTGTTATAAACGCAGGTCCACTGCTCACATTCATCAATCGGAACTCGTACAGTAGCGAAGCGAAATGGATGTATCGAAGGAGCCCGTTCGGGTTTATTTACTATGCGACTTCAAAGTGGGCTTATCAGCTGCTGCATCAAGTCGCCGAATATGTCAAGTCGCGTTTGGGGATAGTGCTGTCAATGAACGTACGGCAAGACATTTATTTCAAAAATTCAGGTTGGGAGATTTGTCCCTCTGTGATAAAGCTCAAACAGGACGACCACAGGCCTTGTATGACGAAGGTGGCCATTGAGGAGGACAATAGTCAAACGTGTGGTGAACTTGCCAGACAATTCAACACTTCCAGTAAAATTGTTTGCACCACTTAGGTAAGACGTACAGGCTGAGCAAGTGAGTTCCTCACACGCTGTTGGAAGTTCAGAAGCAACAACGAGTGGCAGCCTGTTTATCGTTGCTTTCTCGCCACCGTAGTGCATCCATATTCAATCGGGTGCTGACGAGTGACGAGAAGTGGGTCCTGTGTGACACACAAAAGCGTTCCAAACATTGGTTGTCCCCCCCCCAGGATACTGTCCCGCACAGCGCAAGACCACCTATGCACCCACGCAAGATTATGCTTTGTGTCTGGTGGACTTGTCGTCAAGTGGTTCACTATGAGTTACTACCAACGCGCCAAACGGTCACTGCGGACCTGTATTCGCATCAATTGGAACATATGCAACAGGCACTGCATCAGAAGGAGCCAGCACTGGTTAATCGAAACGGTATACTGTTATTGCATGATATCGCGCAGGTGGCCAGGAATACAATACAGCGACTTGGTTGGGAGACAATCCTTCTTACTCACCTGATCTTACACCTTTAGATTACCACCTCCTCCATTCCCTGGACAACCATCTTCGTGGTAAATCCTTCACTAATGAAGCAGACTTGCGCCAAGCTCTCACGAATTTCTTTGCGTCCCACACCCCCTAGTTTTATCGCAAAGGGATTGAACAACTGAAGACATGTTAACAGAAGGTGCTGGATGCTGATGGCGATTACTTCGAGGACTAACAATAGGCTACGCTGTCTGTATGTCATGTTCTTTCGGGTAATTAAAAACGGCAAAAACTTTTTTGTTTACCTTGTATAACGTCTGTAACACACTAGTAGAAGATCAAGCTGTTCCCTTTGCAGTATCTCACTGATCTTGTCCATCCTTTGTAAGATTTCATCCCAAATCACCATTGATAAAGTAGTCTGAAAACTTTTTAGTGTGTTTTGTGGAATCCTCAGATGTAGCTCGCGAGTCAGGTATCTCTGAGCATTGTCTTCAATTAAATCTTCAAGGGCATTCTTTTGTTGCACGCCCCCATTGGTCAGCAGTGCTAGACCAGGTCCATGATATCGTATACTTTCAGAAAGTCCAACACCTGCAAGGGAACGTCTGCTAAGTCCTTCTTGATGAGCCCTAGGCACTCGATGATGTGAGCTGGCGTGGCCGGCTCAGAAGAACAGTTCGTGCACATTTCAAAGCTCTTGCGTTCTTCGGAAAATTTCATTCATTTGATATGGCCACTTCGAAAGCGGGCTAGAAGAATTTGATCCTGTCTTATAAAACCGTGAGCCAGAGAGCCTTCAGGACGAGAACATTTATACCAATGGTGCTCTGGGGGTGGTAATCCAAGCAGTCGTATTCTGGTGTTTAGTTCTAGAAAAAAATCTCCAAAAAGGTGAGGGGTGCTGACGGCTCTAGCACCTCGCAAGCGCCAGCCTTGGCCAAAGTGTCCGCAATCTCATTTCCCTCTAGATCTATGTGAGAGGGAATCCACTGCAGATGAATTTGATGCGATGTGGAAAGTCGTTTTAACTTGGTGAGTATTGACACTCCAACATTATCTCTCACACTTTGCCAATTGGACAAGTGCTGTATTGCACTTCTACTATCAGACAGTATCCAAATCTCTTTCCCATTTGGAAGAGATGCAAGAGAACCAAGGGCCTCATCAATGGCTATTAGCTCACTGCGAAAAACCGAGCAACCGTCTGGATTTCTCCTCTGGGTTCTTAAGATATGGTCTTGCGATTTGATGTAAATTCCGCTGCCAGATCCATAATAATCGTCTCTACTGCCATCCGTATAAACATGAACGGCGTCAATTGGTATATCTCCAATTCTCTCTAGAGTTAATTGCTATAGATAGGCAGGAAGGTCTGCTTGTTTATTCACGTGTACTGGTAATTCTGGATGGAAGAAGACCCCGTCAAGATCATCCGCTGGGTCAAGACATTGTGACAGGTGATGAGGCATTCTGGATTTCGTTACAACTTGTAACTTGAGCTCTGAGAACATCTGCCCTTGCCCTCAACGATTTCAACATAAGGAATCTATGTTCAGTTTTCAACTTTTATTCATTGCTTCTCTCTTCGCACATAATCTCTTAATACATTCCATCTATGAGTAAATTACGAAAAAAAAACTGTAAAATCCTTGTACAAAAGAAAATAATACAATAGCTTCAGTGCAGGCTTTTTCCACAGCAAAACGACCAGCTAAGTTTAATGAATGGGTTGCACATGGTACGAACTCAGCAAAGACAATTTTTTCTCGTATTTTCTTCTGAATACTCATACTAATTTAAACTGTACAAAATACATAATGATACAGTTACTCAGTTACTCTTCTATATAAACTTGAAAATTTCTCCCTTTAAATTAATGTTTACATAGAAATTTTTGATAATTACAAAATAGTGTGATTTTACTATGAATATTTAAAAAAAAAGAATTTTTTTATTGTTATTCATTAAAATCCTCTTCAATATGATTTTTAGAGGAATATCTAAAATTTTAATTTTACAATTTCTTTGTCATTTGGTTAAAATGTTTGGCAATGTTTGTTGGTTTATACATAAAAAATTTTTCAAATTTGATGAATTTTTTAAAAATTGTTATTCAACTCTTTTTTTAAAAAAATAATATTGTACAGATATAATGTTTGACATGAATTCCTTTTTTTTTTCGTAAAAGTTAACGTACATTACGTACTGTTCCATAACGTAAATAAAGTACATTACAATTTTTTGTAATTTTTTTCACTTTTGTTTAATGTATTGACTTATATTTAAGATATTAAGATTGTACAATGTTCGAAGAATTGTTGTACATCCGTTGATTTTTTTTTTCAATGCTCTATAGCTGTGAAAAAGTAAGATATTGTGCAAGAAAAAAAAATTCTGGTAAATGAAAAAAAAATTTCATATTGACACGATAATTTAATAATAAAACTAGTCAGGGCCGATCCTAGCAGGTGTGCAGTGCGTGCACCGCACGCGGGCGGCCGCAGGCCGCCTATAATTCTATGAATCAAGCAAAAAATTTTGTGAATTTCTCAAAACAAAATTTATAAAAAGTTGAATAAATATGCTGAATTTTAAATAGTTATTGAAAAATGAAAATAAGTCTCGATTTCCCGATAGCATAACATAGCTGGAGAAAAATAAGAATGTATTTCAAATTCCGAGGAACATTCCTGAACGACATTCCTTCTCATCAGGGGTGTAGCCTGCCTTATCAGGGGACCAGTATCAATGATAAGGGCCCCCCCTGGCTACAAGGGTGACGAAGGTATGTAAGTAAAAAGTCGTAAAATGTTATTAGTAGTCACATTAACAGTTCCTTTCTACGTTTATACAATAGTATGTCACTGGCTTCAAACGATATAAATTTTCCGGGTGAATTCTGAATCCTGGAACCCACAATAAAAAAAGTTTAAAAACTGGTAAAATTACTCAAAATGAGAAAACAAGGAGTGGTATGTGCTCAGAAAGCAGAAAAAACTTCTCATTCCAAGCGGTTCGACAGAAGAATCGTTTCAAGTGACACTGGTATGGGCAAAATCCATTCAGAATGTTATTCGCTAGTAAATCAAAACACCCCCTTCGTCTGTTGATGGATTGAACGCCGCACTCAAAGGCTTGGCAGTTGGAATTTTTTTCAGAAGTGGTCCAGTGAAAGAGAAAATTAGGTTTTTTTTAATTATCCCGGTTCCCTTTTATTTTTGTAACAACCAAAAGACCGAACGTGCATTCAGTCAGCAAGGGTTTAGCTTCCCGTTCTGAGAAAGATGTGGTCCATATGTTCCAAAAGTCTTTTGTCACCCTCCTAGTCTATAGTTAATTATTTTTAACGAGTATTCATGAGTACCATTGGTGAAGAAGGAGAGGCGTTAAGAATTTCGACACAAGACAAAAGTGACGAAAAGCAGGATCAAGATTTAGGACATGCTTAGCGACGAATGAAAAGAATGGACAGAAGCAACCCCAGAATAAATAGACCCCTTTTCGAAGAAAACTGAGGAAATTTTGTGTCAATTTGACTTCCGAACTAATTTCTTTTAGCTTCCTGCGCTCACACAGACAAGACAAAAATCGGAACAACAAAAAGGGTAACTACAGTCCCTGGCCAAATTATTAGACGCACTGTAAGATTTTATGAAAAATATTAATTATCAGGTGATACTATACAATTTTTTTTGTATTTATCAGATACAGTGTATGTTTTTCTGGTTGTCCATTTAATAATCTATTATTATCACAAATAAAACATCATCATTAAAGAAAAAATATGTATTTATTGACTCTTGAAAGTAAACAGGAACAAATATAATTAAATATTAATATTTTGTTGTGCCACCTTTAGCCGCTATGAGAGCTTCAATTCTGCGCGGCATGCTATCAATACAAGACTGTACTGTCTCCTGCATTTGAGGATGAGGATTCCACACGTGAATTATTCTTCCTAAGAGCTGTGTTTTATTTGTAATCACATCTTTAGCCACTTCTCTTTTCATTAACTCCCAAATGTTTTCGATTGGGTTCATATCAGGGCTATTACCCGGCCAATCCAACAAAGGGATATTTTGTTCTGCCAAAAAAAAATTTGATAGACCGAGCTGTATGGCAGAGAGCTCCATCTTGCATAAAAATGTATGGTTCTCCATTTGGAATCCATTCTTCCAGTTGCGGAATCAAGAGATTTTTCAAGACATCTTGCCATATTATACCTTCAACCACGTACAGACGCCCAGTACCCTTGCCGTTGATGACTGACCAAACCATTATTTTTGTAGGGTGTTTCACAGTCTGAACAACACATTCAGAATGAAACTTTTCTCCACGACGCACAAACTGAGATTTGTTCTGCAAAATTTCAAATGTGCTTTCATCACTGATGCAGACCTTTCAAAAATACGATAAATAAATAAACATCTTTGCTGTTCCTTTTGAAGTCATAGAAAATGGTTAAACGCTTTGTTTGTGAATAAATTATAACAACATACAGATCTCCAGAAGTCCACATCTTTATCACACCACTGTTTGACCCAATTCAGACGCTTTGCTTTCATTACAGGGATTAAACATGGGCTTCCAGGTAGGGCGGCAGGTCTTAAAAATTAAATCTTTTAATTTTCTTCGAATAATGCGTTCAGAAGCATTCACATTAATATCTTGGAGTTGCGATTTTATCACTTTTATGGTAGCAAATCTGTTTTCAAGGCAAATTTTCTTTAACCCTCTAAGCGGATAGCACGGAAAATTCCGTCAGTGTTCAGATGCTTCGAAAATGCACTGCACGGATTTTTCTGCCTTCAAGTAACGTTTTCAAAAGCGGATTAGCCGTACTTTTCTGAAATCCTTTCCCCCTTTTAAAGGTTTAACATCTTGAAAGATAATTGGGGATGGTGGAAGCAACACAGCAGGACACTGATAGGAAGTTTTATGGCTCACAGGAAACCCCGTGTTTTGACCCTGGGGCAATCGTAAAAAATCGGGGAGAAATTTCTTTAGACCCCAGGAAGTGTTTATTTGTTACCTCCTATTTTAAAAGTTTTGAAAAGTCCCAACGCATAAGTAAAATATGTTCCAATTCCCTTTTGGTTTCATATTAATTTGAAACTGTAACAAAAGTTGGGGCGTGTCAGTGCAATCTGCTATTTTATATAGTTAGACAAATTATCTTTTTTAAGTATATTCTTTCGCTTCATTTTTCTTATTTTAATCAAAGATTTCAGTTTTTGAAACATGATTATTTTATTATAAGATACCGAAAAAATTAATAAAACACCAAACTCTTTTAAAATTTGAAACCTTTTCAATTTTCCAACCACTAAAAATGAATAAATTTAAACTTCATCAAATCATTTGAAACATTTTCTTACACTTTGATAAAAATAATAACTAAAAAAAAAACTAATTAAGACTTATTAGTTTTTTTTTTTTTTTTTTAGATTTCAAAGCCTAAGTGTTCAGGGAAGTTTAAGTACAGTGTCTAGTTATATATTGTTACAATACACCGAATTATATTTGAATTTTAAGTGCTTGAACTTCAGTTTACATCAAAGACAACATGAATGAAGATTTTCACACATTTTTTTATAACTTGAATGTTTGAATAAATGGTAATCAAAAATATACGGAAACATTTACAGTAGACATTTATGCATATAAATAAACATAGAAATCAATTTTAAATTCGAGCTATTCAAAAACATTCGAATTATTGTTCAAAAATATCTATTTATACAAAATACCTCAACATTTATCTTTTTTAAAGGCTAACTGAATAAGTATTTAAAATCTGGATATTTTTTGAAATCTCGACCGTATAAAGCTAGAAATTTTATGTTAGAAATTCCATTTGAAATTTCGAAAAAAAAATGCAATACGCAGTTAAAAATTATTTACCATAAGTTTTAGCAATTGTTTGAGTATAATAAAAATTTCAAATTTTATTATATAGCTTCTTTGGTATCTTTTAATATATTTCGAAGATTTCATACAATTCAGTTGAAAACTGCATGCTAAGAGCAAAAAAATACTAAAAAAATTGATGAATATACAATAAAATTTTACATAGAAGCAAAACTGAGAAGCTAAAGCGTAGGAATGAAAAATTTTGAATATATCTGAAGTAGTTTTCGAAATATTTATTTTAAAGTTCAGAAAATTTGTGTGCGTTATGTTATACTTAATATTAATTAAATGGTTAAAATAATATGTTAATATTAGTCATGTAATCGTTTGATGACACATTCATATACTAATAAAAATTATCATGGTCATTGATGCGAATGTCAAGAATTTTATGTAATTTTAAATTCAGACATTAAGATATTGATGTAGAAAATATAAAACGACCATCTAAAATGCATGAAAAATGCAGTTTGCTATAAAATGATCTTGACAAACAAAATCCGGCATTTTCACTTACTATGGCAGAGCCGGCTTAGTCAGGGGCGATCTGGAAAAACAGAGAGAGAACCACAGTTTTGATGGATGCCGCTCTAGCTTTTAAAGTTCCCAGGAAAAATTACATATATATAAATTACAAATGCAAAAATAAATCTTGTAATTTTCCATACATTTTTATAACAACGAATTGTGGAATTGGCTTCCAATACATTGTTGTGTTTGACAATATGTAAGGTAACCAACCCTACTTTAGATAGATTTGTACTACTTTTTCGTAACCGTATTCCTTTTAAAATTAATTCGTGCAGCCGAAATACACCTTTTGCACCCTTAAAAATTTATGTAAACTATAACGGTTAATTTTAATTTATGCAACTCGTGAAATGTTCATAATTAACCATTTCCGTCTAAACAGTTTACATGAAAAAAAGTTTGGACTCCCTCATTCATTAGGGATTTATATAAGATTCTAACATTAAATTTTATTTTTCACCGAATAGGATCGAGGGGTAATGTATAGTGCTTCCACACCACAGGTCTGGGGTTCTATTAACGGGCTGCGCAAGGTCGACTCTGCCTTTCATCCCCGCTAGATTGGGTCTATAAATGAGTACCAAGCTTGCTTTTCGGGTCTTAAACACTGAAGGTCTCTCTTCAGACAGACCACCAAATCGGGACCTTTGTTCATGCACCTCAGCATCCAATGGTCACGTGTATTATGATGGGCACAGTAGTTCTGGCCCTCATGGATTGTTGTGCCACTGAGTTTGAGTCTTAAGTTTGAAGATTACTTCACTTTGGGGATACCCCTTAGATAAACATGTATTTCCACTCATTTGCAATTAAACATTTTTCTTTCAATTACGTTTATTTCAGAAGGAAGTTTGATTTTTCAAATGTATTTGCTTAATAACATGTATATTTGTGTATTATATTAAAAATTTGATCAATCCAAAATTACATGTTTTTAGCTCCTCTAAAAGCTTTTAGGATTTTACAACTGATCTTACAATCCATATAGTAGTATATTTAAAAATGATAAAGACATTTTTACGACTGTGTGAGCTTTTATGCCTCGTTTATAAATATAAAAAATTGCATTTTCAGCTACAGTTTTTAAAATGTAATCAAATAAGTGGTAGGATACTTACATATTATGAATATTTTTGACTGCAGTAAGATATATTTATATTTCAGTTTCTTTACAATTTGAATAGAAGTTGTAAGCCATTTTGCGAATAGTTTGTGATATTGAGTATAAACCCATAGGCTGTTTAATATTGTAGTGTTTTACTTTGATATCAGCTCACATTAAAATAAGGCTCATTTGCAGTTATATGATCAGCTTCAGTGATATTTAAATTTTCAAAAATAGTCTACACGTACGAAAACATTCTTTCACAACCGCACACCACATCTCATACTATATCTGCCCTACAGCAGGAAATATTTGTGTATACTGAAAAATTTAATACAGGATACATTTCCAAGTGTTAAATTTGTTTTTAAAATTTGGTATGAATACATTGTGGAACTGTTGGTTAACTTCACTGAACAAAATTGTTTTAAGTGTACTGTTTTGAAAGACAAAATTAATTAGAGAGAACTTTTCTCACAATAGAATTTGTAATGACTGAATTGTGTGAAAATGTAGTTATCAATGTGTGACATTTTTTCTTGTAATAAAAGAAATAGATAAGAAATTTAACTTGAGTAGAAATGGTTAGAAGTACTGTCATGCGCATTTGAAGAAGTATATCCCCCATTAAAATTAAAAATTATTGACTGAATGTGTGTTATGTCCATCACAAATGCCGATGTAGAAAAGGAATTTTTATTTAATACAAGAAGTTCGAAAAAGAGAACACTAGGAAGGAAAATTAAAATTTTTTCTGAAAAATATTCAGTTAACATAAAAATATCTTTTATATGATTTTAATTAAAATAAATTAAAAGTATTGAAATCCTTTTTTATGCTATTTTAAATTAAAAATATAACTGAATAGAGAAAGATCGGTTTTATTTCATAAATATAATCATCGTATGTATATCACCGTATGCACCATTTATTTTTATTTTGTTTAAAAAATGAGATAGGGCCTTTGCTCTTTTTACCTCATTACTTTTTTAAAAAACAGATAAGTGAGCACGTTTTCTTACTCTCATATTCAAAAATGAATACAGGATGCTTTTTTCTGGTTCAAATCGCAATACCAAAAAAATATATTTTTTTTAATTTTTAAAAAATGACAGAAAAATAAAATTTGTTTGAAGAAAATATAATTATTTTTCAACTTCTAACATACTATTTCATTTTTTCCTTTTTTTTTACCCTGCATTTTGTTTTAATTTTACTGTGACGGAACATATAGGAGAAAGAAATACCGAATTCCACTACAGTTTCATACAAGATTGCCCAAGGCAACTTAACAGCTAGCTGTAAACGATTGATCTCTTGGTTCTTATTTGACAAAGGAACCGAACTAGGTCATAAAATTGTCCCCGTTCGACCTCCCAAGTTCTAAAAGGGGGAAAGGAAAGAAGTCTGTTGCATTTTTAAAGGAAACTTCAAAATAAGAGTTAACGCTTTCGGAATAACTTTTCAGGAGGAAGGTATCCACTTAGAGGATTAAAGATCTTTCTGACCTTGGGGTGAAAATAGGCTTTCTACCGCATTCTTTCTTTCTTTTGGGGCTCAATTCTTCCCCTGACTCAATTTTCTTCTATATGCGTCGTACACTAGCATCAGAAACTTTCAACCTTCGTGATATTTCGCGATTTGAAAACAATTTTGCATTCACAAGGTCCTTTACTTCTGCTTTCTTACATGGTGAAAGATCGCCTTTTTTACCTATGCTAAAAGTGTACAAACTGATTATTTAAACGCCACACACGAAATAAACAAATAACTGCGTAACATAAAACTGCTAAATTAACAAACAAAGCACATTAACCCACAGAAACACGCCCGCAACTGAAGCATGTGCGAACGCGACTCAATCAGGTTTAGATTTGTTTACGTTCGCGTCTGAGAATTTATTAACTTTGTGTTGCCATGTGTGAGAAATAAATACAAATACAAAATATATAATAAATTTCCTCATTAAAAATCCTTTGGATCTATGTTTAAATGGGAAAGTGTTGCATATAAACTTATATAAAACAATTAATTATAAGAAAATAGGAGTGCGTCTAATAATTTGGCCAGGGACTGTATATTTTCACTTTCAAATTCTCTTTTCGATTTTTAGGATTTAATGCCCAGGTATTTTAATCATTGCGTAAGATAAAGTGAAAAAATATTTTGTTGCATTTGTGATACTACAATTTCATTTATTTTTCGTTTGACACATATAAATATAAATAACTGTCGTCAGTTTCTTAGAATACTTTCATGTTGATTAACATATTTAAGTGTATGTTTTCGTAACTTGAATGTACAGTAATCTTCTTAAAACATTTTCAATTGGCATTGTTATTCAAATGAAAGAATATTATTTGCATCTCGTATAAAAATAATTTCTTTAACCACTCATGAAAAAAGGTAGTAGTTCATTTAAAATACAAAACACTAATTTCTCCAGATTTATACAAAAAATTTTACAAGACAAAAGCTTTTTCCTTTTCTAGAAAACACTCATTGTAGTGTTCACTTTTGCTTGGCTTCTAAAATTTTAATTACCCGACCATGACTTGGCTTCATTGCAATATAATAAGAAACGATACAACCTGGTTCTTATGACTTGTATAGTTGGCGTTTCCTACCAAGACCTCCAGTGACAAGGATTTCTTTGTCCACGTTCCTCTCCTTTCCTGGTCTTGCCATTGTTGATCACCTCCTCGTCTGTCATTCTTGTTGCTTGATCTTTTTCGCTCCTCGATGTATGGACTATCGTTCCTTTCTCTGCCTTTTCTGGAACGAACTGGACCTCCTTGTTGTGCCTTCCTCTCTATGGTTGGTCTAGACTCTTCTCTTTTTCCAATTCGTGGTCTAAGGTTGTAGCCGCTTGTGGTGGGCGCTACTGTCTCTTCCCTTCGGCTTTTCTTTCTGATATTTGGAAAAACACTATTAGTATCATTTGACGATAAATTTCTTTTAGGAACTCTATGTTCTGAACCCTTCCGAATTTTCCTTTCTGATCCTCCTGACCTATATTCATTTGCTCTTTTATATCCTAACTTTTGATTTTTACTTTTTTTAATCATTCTACCTTTCTCAGACCAAGAACTAGGTATTGATCTGATAAGTTGTCCGCGCTTATTGGTCTTATTTGTGTGTTTCTCACATTGATCATTTCTAAAACTTAACCCTTTTTCCTCCAACTCACGCTTTACTTCTGACCCTTTCTTTTTACCATCTCGCGACTCCTTTGATCTCCGTTTACTCTGTCAAAACCACTCGATTCATAACGCAAACTACCGTTATCTTATAACTACCAGTTCCTATCTCCGTCTCGTCACATTTCCTATGACGATCTATTCGAACCTGATCTACATTAATCGTTAACCTTTTTCCCGCCTTCCATATCACTACGTTGTTATTCTTAACATCTAATACTCTATACGGACCTTCAAATTTTGGTTTAAACTTAGCTACCACTTTTCTTGTTGCCGAACTTAAAGGATGTGCTGCTACCAAAACCCAATCATTCACCTTAATTTGCACATCACACCTGCGTCTATTATAATATTTCTCCCATTTTTCATGTTCAGTTTTTGATTTTTGGCTGGCCTCCTCAACCAATCTCTCAATATCTCCTACTGTAAATTACGTTCCGTCTGATACCATCACTAATTTCTGAAAAGGCGTAATCAACTTTCTACCTACAAATAATTCCGCATGGGTTTTCCCCGTTGTTTCGTTTACAGCCGTACGAATAGCATAAGCAAACTCACGTAAGAATTGGTCCCATGTGTCATGTTGCTCATTGACATAATTTGCAATCATTTGCACCAGATCGCAATTTACGCGTTCTGTTATATTTGCTTGAGGTCTATATACAACAGTCTTCACATGCCTTACGCCTAATCTTTCACTTAATTTTTCAAAAATATCGGAAATAAATTGGGGATCGTTATCACTAATTAATTTTGTTAGAGCTCCAAAACGCGATATATAATTATCAAAAAAATTATCTGCTATAACTCGAGTAGAGGCTTTTTTAAGGAGTATGATTTCAGCCCACTTGCTGAAATGATCTGTAATTACTAATACATATCAATTACGTCTTACTCTAGACACGGGATATGGACCATACAAATCTAGCGTAACTATTTCATTTGGATAATTTGATACAGTTAGTATTAACCGACCAGCTGGTAACGCGTTTCTATGATTATTAATTTGGCACATATAGCATGTAGAGACATATTGATCAATAAATTTTCTCATATACGGGAAATAACAAACATCCCTTATTTTATGATAAGTTTTAAAACGTCCAAAATGACCTGCTAATGGCTTGTCGTGAAATTCTCTCATTATTTCATTCCTTAAAGATTTTGGGGGGAATGTATACTCGCATTTCTCCTAATGACGTTGCATATTTCGAATAAAATAACAAGTCTTCTACTAGCCTAAAATCCCGAGACCAATTCTCACATATTGCCGCATTAACCGAGCTATTTTCTGGGTTTTCTACATATCTATAGATATGACCTAATTTCGGATCTGTTCTTTGCTCTTCTATTAACTGATCTCGTGACGAAAGTACCAAATCCCTTATTATTGCAGAATTAACTTTCTCTCCTATTATATTTTTAATTGGGTTTCTCGACAAAACGTCGGCTACTGTATTCTGAGTTCCAGAACGATGCTCCCATTCTATATTAAATTCTGCTAATTTTAATGCCCTTCTGATCATTCTATTTGACAAATTTTTACCATTCGTTAAATGCGTTAACAAAGCGTGATCTGTAATAACCTTAATCGGCAAAGAACCTAAATATGTTCTGAATTTATTCAGAGCCCAAACCACTGATAAACATTCTCTCTCTGTTACCGTGTAATTCCTCTCCGCAGCACTAAGCGTACGAGAAGCAAATACTACTGGTCTCTGCTCTTGGTTTAAAACCGCTCCTACCCCTATTGAGCTTGCATCCGTAAATAACTCAAAAGGTTTTTTGAAGTCTGGGAATTTTAAAACTGGCGCTTTTGCTATGGCCGCCTTGACCACGTCGAATGCTTTCTGCGCCTCAATCGACCAAATAAATATTCTTCTTTGGTCCCCTCTACTAAAATCGTCATTTTGACCTCGATTTCTAAATTGATATCCCCTATCGTTAAATCTGCGATCATCGTTTTGAAACCTATTCCTGCTTTCGAACCACTGATTTCATTGACGGTTGTTCTGATTGCTACGCCTATAATCATTTCTACCATTATTTGGTCTATGTACCATTTCATAATTTCTCCAATTTCCTCGATTATTACCAACATTAGTCATCCTACGCTCATTCCGACCTCGTCCTTCCACGTTATTATTATTTCTCGAATACAATGTTGCCTTGCACGAATATTTTTCCTCAAATTTAGCTAATACTTCTAATAATTGGAACGCGGTTTGTGGGTCACGAACCTCTACGTAGTCCTGCACCTGCGGCTCAAGTCTAACAAAAATATGATCTACATGGGCTTTCTCAGACATCCCCAGTTCTAATTTCTTATGTAGTTTTAACAAATCGTAAACAAAATCTGTCGGCTCCTGGTTCTGTCTCTGTTGAGACGCGTAAAACCGGGTTTCCAAATCCTCTTTATTTTGGATGGCAGGGAATGCTTTCGACAAGGCTGCCTTCAGCTGTGCGAAGTCCGTGGCGGTATTTTGCACTAACGTCGATCCGAATATTTGGTACCAATCCAGGGCTCTACCCATGAGATGACCTTTTAAATACGCACACGATTAGTCACTGGGTATTTCAAGTAATTTAATTTGGTTATCTATACCCTCTAAAAATTCGGCGACGTTCTCCGATCCAGAAAAATATACTTCTGGCCAAACATTAAATCCTCTCGCGTTTCTCATCTCGGGGTCATATAGATTAAACCTAGTTGGACGCCATTGTGATGTACCTCCCCTTGAAAGTACATCCCTTGAAGTATCAGCGTGAGCTAGAGGTGTAGGATTAACGTAAGAACTAGAATCATACATTATCTTAATATGACTTTATTAAGATATTCAACTTAAACTTTTAACAAATATAATTATAATAATTAATATGAGAGAATCTACGATGACGCAATACGCTACACACAATATAATTCAAACCAATCTCAATAAGCGAATCGCCTAACCCTCAATTATACTAATAAATAATTAATCCTACCTTATATTATTCTGTAATGCTACTTGTCTTTATCTCAGTGTTTCTCAAACTGTGCGGCGCGCCCCCCTGGGGGGGCGTGATGACCTTACGAGGGGGGCGCGAGCATATCGAAAATAAAAGATTTAAAAAATAATTAGTTTACTGGAATGAATTAAAACAAAATACTTTCAGACATAATAAAAAATGCACATTTACTCTGATATAATTCATAGGCGCGCGATATTAAGTCAGCAAAAATAAAAACTTCTTCAATACCTAATTAGCTATCTTTGATCCTATAACCAAACAAAAAACTTTTATTTGATTTGCTGTTATCCCATGATGAGATATTTTTTTTATTACGCTCTTTTTTGAACCTAACATACTACTCTTTCAGAGAAAAAACAGATCCCAGACCCAGAATCGAAAAAAATTAGAAACATAAAAAATTCATCACTGTCATTATTATTGAAATACTGCACATTATAGCTGTAATCTGTTTGATCTTCTAATTTATTGGTTCAGTTAGTTATGACCCCTCTCTTATGTGTTCTCTATTGCGCTTTTTTCCATGCAAAAGAGTTTTATGATATTTGGAAAACCACTGAGAGCACACACACACAAGCACAGGAAGGATTACTTGCCCAAGACATATTTTTATAAATATTCTCAACATATAAAGCATAACGAAAAACGTTTCACACAATTTTTTTAGCAGTAACATACATATTATCATGATGAATATACTTTTTACCCGGAAGTGGTCGCGCGGGACACACAGATTACGAAATCGTTAATTCTGGCAAAACCGTTTATTTATTACCAAAGAAAAATTGAAAAGTCCTTGAAAGTAGGTAAGTAAACTTTCTCTTAATTAAATTATTCACTGGAATCATGATTTGTATCGTGTACAATAAAATAATTATTTAAAAAAAGGATTGGAGTGACTCAATAACCCCGACCGTATCGAGTGCGCGCCTGCTCCCGAGTAAAAACATGTTCATGTCTTTTCGCTATAAATATTAAAAATAATACAATTATTCTTCATCGATATTTTATATTATTGATCATTATTTAACATCAGTGGCGCACACAAGGGGGGGGTCTGGACCCCCCAAAGCCCTTGATTTTTTTCCGATTGATTATAATTCTAAGTTTATAGTACGCAAAATTTAATTAAGTATTTGCTATTAATGATTAATTTTATTAATTAATGCTAATTATTTATTCAAGAATTATTTTCTTTACTGTGTTTTGTTCCCGAAAATCGACAAAATCAAAAGGAACTTGATACAAGATTGGTGAACTTTCGACCCCAGATCCCCCCTTGAAAAATTCCTGTGTGCACTATTGTTTAACATCAGTTATAAATGCTAATTCTGTGAGGCTTAAAATTACAATTCGCTTAAAACTAATTATAATTTGAGCAACCATTTTAAAAAAAATCATTTTACGTTTTTGTAAACATTGTCTTTGCTTCCCTTACAATTCAGCTATTATATCAATAATGTTTTATTTTCTTATAAATGAACTTGGGCAAAGAGCGAGCACTTCAGCCGGTATACTTTTAATTTATCAATGCTGCACAGAATATTTTATAACTAATTAATTAATACTAAATTAAGAACAAGTTTAATAAGTATTAATGACGTCCATGAGCTTGTCTTGGAAAGCAAAGTTTTTATAAGGAATGCTTATGATCAGAAATTGACCCTCTGACTTCTTTTTCTATATTTAGCAGATATCTATATTTTGTCTTCTAAGCAGCTATCGCATTTTGCAATATGTTCAATTTAAAAATTAGAGAAAGGAAAAATAACAAAAAATTATCCTATTTTATTTATTTATTTATTTTGCTTAAAAGTAGTATACAAAATTTAATACTTATGTTACTAACTTGTATGGTTTATAATTAAGATCGCCTATTGTAGCTTTAGCGTCAAAGTGCATTATTATTGCATTCAGTACATTATTAATGTATAAGGGGGCACGAAAAAATTGTGATCGAAAAGGGGGGCGCCAGTATTGAAAGTTTGAGAAGCACTGCTTTATCTGCAATGGTATGCAGCTTGACGACTAACTTCTAGTCGAATACCAATAAGTTTATCCACGACACGTAGAACTTAAATCTTGAACCACGAACTGCAATAATCATCAACTGCCACAACGCACGTCATTTGTCTAACATTCCTTTACATTGCCATCATTGCCTTTATTGCCATTACGTTTACTCTAAAATCCTATATTTATCCTATATTATTTGCATCTCTTCACTTCTCGTTTCTTAGAAACGAGTTGCCATTAATTCTGGCCCAAAGAACCCAAAGGACTTGTTAAAGAAAAGACGCGTAAGTCGTCACAAGTTTACCAGATGTATGTATTGCAGTTTTGTTGTTTTGTTATTGTCCAGTTACTTCTGCAATGGCGGAAAGGTCATTTTCTAAATTAAAATTAATAAAAAATTATCTACGTTGTACGATGTCAGAAGAGAGGCTCTCCTATTTGTCTTTCATAAATATTGAACAAGAAGCAAGAAAATTTGAATGGGATGAATTAATAACCGACTTTGCTAAGAAAAATGTGAGACGTCAAACGCCTTTTTTTTTGTGATTTACTTCTTGAGTGTAGTGTTATGTATTAGCTGGTAGTGTGTCGCGAACAACCCAACGAACTAGTTACTTTTGTGGTTCAACCTGAGTGGTACTGCGAGCGCATTCTTTTTTGTGTCCGTGCTTTCTTATTAGTAACAGTAGTTGTGTCTTTGACTTTTTGACAATTTATGCTAGAATTTTATCGAACTTAAGGTCAAGCTCATCGCGGGATTCATAAACGAAGAATTTGGTAAGTGATACCTTTTTTCTATCATAAGGATCTAAAAAATCGAAAATATTATTTTACAGTGCTTGTATTTTTCTTAGTGTATCGTTTTTATTTAAGTTACCAGGTTATCAGTCGACTGTTGTTAGATTTTCCATTTTTTTAAATACTATAAATACTCTCTAATGTTAAACGTTATTCACTTTGTTTACTCAGACACAGGTTGATTTTATATTCAGTTATAAGTTTAATATTTAAATATTTTTACGTGATGTGTAAAAGTACATTATGTTATGGTTTTGCAATTCTTTGTGTGTAAATATAAATACGGCTTGGGGCCCAAGATCTGACCTTGCGGGGGGTGCCCAATTGTTTTCCGTTACGCCACTGAAGTTGTTAGGTTATTAACTTTCAAATCCATAATGAAAACTTTCGAAATGCTGTATAATCACATATTCCCAGATCATTACTTTTACATATTGATACATTATTACAAAGCATTAATGATGTTTTATGGTCAACTTTGATGTAAGTAATGCATCAAAACTGAAAATTCTTTCAAGATTCATACAGAATTTGTGGAAAATGATGTTAATGCTACTAAATATCTCGTTAGGGGAAAACTGAAAAATGCTATATGTGTATTTTCTGGGCTGTTTAAGACATTTTTCTTCCTTATTTTAATAAAAATACATTTATGATACGAATGTTTAATAAAATGGGACAAATACATGTTGTAATTCATTATTTTTGTGATGAAGTGACACTTTATAGTAAAAATACCTCAAAATGATTGTTTTCAGAATCAGAATCTACTGAATCACATGCAATTTTTCCTGCATATAAATAATATGTAACTATATATACTGGAATTACTTTTTTTGGAGATTTTCCCAAAATATTTTGCTGAAAAGCAGTTATCGTAAAAAAAAAATGACAATTTTCAAAAATTTCATAGTGATACTTTTACGTTGAATTTCTTTTTGAAAAAGTAAACATTATATTTGAAACATTGGTTCACTCCTAGGAGAGCCCCCACCCTTGGCGCGAATTACTTTGGTTGGCGATAATTGCGCCGTCATGGTAACCTTGCTTTTAAATACAACATATGGCAACCCTAACTTTTTCTAGAATTTTCGTCATTTGTGGGCGCGCATTTCAAATTTCATTTTGTTGTTGGGCACCGGGTTGAAAGTATGGCTGCGCTTGTAAGTGAATACACGTTAGAATTTTTTACGTTATTGAATGCTAGAGGCAAGAAAGAATTGATTGAATGGTGTATGAAAGAAGGATTAATTGCTTCAAGTTATGAATGTCCTAAATGTAATGAGCAAATGGGATTAAATGAACGAAAGAGTGTTGTTTTGGATGGATTTGAATGGAGATGTCGAAAAAAAGGTGTGAATACGCATGATGTTTGCAGAAGTATAAGAAAGAATTCGTGGTTTTCCAACAGTAAGTTAATCGGCAATAAAACGTTTTCTCCATAATCACACCAGCCACGCAGAAGGCATGTTCGACCATTACCTCGCTGAGTATTTATGGCGGCGCTCTCGCGATCACTCACTCAGCGACGAGACTTTCCAGAATTATTTAAAAGCAGTTGTTACACTTTACCCTCCACTTGGGAAGGATCAACAATAAGAAAGTAAGTGCTGTTGTTATATTTTTTATCTTAAATGTTAAATTTCTGTATTGTTTACATGTATTTTCATTGCGCATCCATCTTATACTGCTATATTTACTTGTCACCGTTGTCGGGTTTGCTTGGCGCCATTTCGTGGTGGGGGCTCTCCTAGGAGTTTACCGAAACATTTTAACCACTGCATAAATAAACAAAAAAACCTAATTAATATACAGACAAAATTTGAAGTTTTTATATTTAACTGTTTCTGAGAAACAGGTTCCTAAAAAGGCTCAATTTAACATTGACGGTACAGAGAGGGTACCAAGTACTCTTCAACACTTAACTGAGTCATACGCTGAGTGTCTCGCCAGTGTCAACTTGATATTCCAGTCTGGAGCTTCTTAATTATAACACCAAGGCTTCCGAAAGTCACTTTGTAAATCTCACTATAATAACAGCCTAACGACTAACTCTAACACTCACCTTCCTAAGGTATAAATAGCACTCAAATTATCATAAAATCAAATTCTGTCTACGGATGGTGATTTTAAACTCAAGCAACTGTTAAAGAATTATTTTTCCCCAAGATGATTAGTAGAAGGGCACGAATAGGACCAGTCTCACATATTAATAATTTTAAAACATTTTTTTTATTTTTATCTGAAGAAAAAAAAGTTTCCAATTTTATTCTTTTAAAGGAAGCAATAGCTTGCCTTAAAAGAAGACATGGGTGAAAACCGTTTGTTGCATATGCGTGCAAATTACTTTTTACAAAACCTAGTTTTTTAGTTGTCATAAATCTAAGGAAAATAATAATGGCGGGTGAAAACATCGAGTTTTTACTGCATAAAATTAATTAAAAATACTTCAGATATAATGGTTGTTAGTTCTGTTAATGAACAGCGCCCTCTAGCGGCTTGTAAAGAAAAACGTCAGTGTATGTGTAACAATCACTCCGAGAGGTTGTGTACGGAGTAGAGAGAGATTAAAAATATTACAGTCCACTGCGTGTGTTTACTGTGTGTGTGTGTTGAGTCAATTCATGGTCAGCATGGTCAATTCATGGTTCACCGGAGGAAAACGACCTTATGGATATGAGAATTTGTGAAACCGTGGATTATCAAAATTCACAGTGAAAAAAAAATATATAAGAGATTTCCAAAGTGTGAATAGAGAACGATTGCGAAACTTTAGCGAGCAGCGTGAAACAGCGATCTGAGGAGGTAGGTGCAATTAATTGATCCTTCTATTAGTGTCCTTAATTCATAAATATGTCTTTAAATAAATTAGGGAAAGACGAGTTAAATATCGTTGCGGAAGAGTTAAATTTAACTGTACCAGAAGGAGCAAAAATCGCTGGCTTAAAAAACTTAATTGTAAATAGTGACGTTTACAAAAATGATAAAGAGTTAGTTCAATCTGCAATCGATTATGCTTTGGCGGAAATTAAAAATAAGAGATTGGATAGTGAAACTAAATTAGAATTTGAACAAATTAAATTAGCGCAATTGCAAAAACAATTAGAGCTTGCAAATATCCAGAATAATTTACCTCAAAATCCCGATATTCGAAATCCGAGCGTTTTGAAACTGCCGCCAATTGTAATGTTGAGACTTTGTTAAAGTCCGTGAAAACTTTAACAATACCCGTACCTTCAAGAGTGGAATCATATAATTTATTTTTCCAGTCGCTCGAAAAAGCATTCAAAATAAAAGAGGTTCCCGAACAATTTAAAGGCGAAATTCTTTTAAATATTCTAGGTGAGAGAGTTAATAATTTACTTGTTCATGTTTCCGAAGAAGAGTTAAATAATTATAGTAAGCTTAAAGATTTAGTATTAAAAGAATTTTCTCCCACACCACAAGAATGCTATAATAGATTTCAGAAAGCGCAAAAATTAAGTTTAGAGAGTTATGTGCAATTTGCATCACGATTATGCGCGACATTTGAGTATTATTGTCAGCTGCGCAATGTGAATGATTTTAAATCATTGTGTGAGTTAATTGTATCGGATAAAATAATGAACACACTCGACAGAGAATTATTGTCTCACATGAGTATAAAACAGGGAGATAAATATTTTAAACCACAAGAGTTAGGGCGTGAGTGCGATATATATTTGTCATCGAAAGGCAAAATTAAGAATGAGATATTTTCTAAGCCCTTTTGTGAAAATTCCAAGCGTTTTAATTATAATAAACAAAACAAATTTAATGCTAAAATACCGCGAGATGCATCGAATGTATTTTTTTCCGAGTTAAAAACTGATAAATGTGTATTGTGTAAAAATAATGTCCATGCCTTACAATTTTGCCCACAATTTAAAATGTTTTCTGTAAACGAAAGAGTAGAATTTGTTAAAAATAATAGACTTTGTTTTAAATGTTTTTCACCTCAATGCAGCGTTAGTAGATGTAGATCAAGAAATTGTTTCTGCTCGAAACCGCATAACAAACTATTACATTACCCCAGAGAAAGGAAAAAGAATTCCTTCTTCCCCCTTCAGACGATGTCAGAGGTTAACCAGGAACCCCGATTCGCCTTGAGTGTAAATGCTGAATCTTTCGTTCCGAAAGAAGACGAAACACAGATCGTGGCAACGGCGTGTTTTAAAAACAAATGCCTTTTGAGTACTGCTTTAATTCTATATAGTGAAAGATAAATATTCAGAATGGCAGACATTTAGAGCCTTGTTAGACTCGGGAAGTGAAACTTGTCTAATTTCGAATGAGTGCGCGAATAAATTACGACTTAAGACCGAAAGAATAAATACATTAATCTCGTGTTTAAATGATGCTTCTATGGTTGTAAATGGGTGTGTTAAAGTGGCGATTTCTAATCAAAATAAATCTTTCGAAAGGGAATTGGATATGCTCGTAGTTAAAAAATCACTGATTTTATTCCGCAGAAAGCGTTAGAAATAAATTCTGATTTTTCTAATTTTGTGGAATTAGCGGATTCTAAATTTAATGTTCCCGGCAAAATTGATTTATTATTAGGTGCAAATATATTTTATGAGTTATTGAAACCGGAAAGAATTAAAATAAAAGATTCGCAATTACTGTTAGTCAACAGCGTATTTGGTTATATAGTAACGGGTAATTTAGATTCAATAAATGAAATTAAGGTTCACTGCGGTTTGATTCGTGATGAGGATTTGAATAAAAATTTAGAAAAATTTTGGAAATTAGAGGAGAAAGAGGAACCAATAGTTAAAAATAAAGAAAGGCTAATTTGTGAGGAACATTACGCGAATACTCATTTTAGAACTAAAGAAGGTAAATATGTAGTATCTATGCCCTTAAAAAAGGAACCCTCGTGTTTGGGTAATTCGAAAGACATAGCCCTCAAACAACTTGGATCGCTGTGGAATCGCTTAGCTAGAGATGATAATTATTTAAATTTATATCGTGAATTTTTAAGAGATTATGAAAGACTGGGTCACATGAAAGAAGTGACTAACGAAACTGAACCAAAAATCGCATACTACGCTACCCATCATGGAATTTATCGTCCAGAAAAGTCCACAACAAAACTTAGAGTTGTCTTTAACTGTTCTTCGTTAACTGATAATGGAATATCTTTAAATGACATTCAATATAATGGAGGAGTGATACAAGAGGACTTATATGCGCAAATGCTCAGGTTCAGAACTTACACGTATGCCTTTACAGCAGACATTAAAATGATGTATCGAACTATATTAATTAACCCTAAACAGCGTAGTCTGCAGAGAATCGTTTGATGTGAAAGTGAACATGAATCACCGAAAATTTACGAACTTTCGACTGTTACCTATGGCACTGTAAGTGCTCCCTACTTAGCACAGAGAACTTTAACCCAATTGTCGATGGATGAAGAGGCTAACTTCCCTATAGCAGCTTCCGTTTTATGGAACAACTTGTATATGGACGATGTCCTTTGTGGTGCTGCAACATTAGAGGAGGCAATTGTTCTCAGACAACAATTAAAAGGAATTTTGAAAAGTGCTGGAATGGAGTTGCATAAACTTTGCGCCAATCACGAGAAATTGTCACCAGGTCCCGAACAGAATTACAATTTTGCAACTTTAACAGAGACGAAAACGTTAGGAGTGTCGTGGAAGCCGAACCTAGATTGCTTTTTGATTAAAGTGAAAGTCTGTTTGGACAGTTCTTATACTAAAAGAGACGTCTTGTCTACTATTGCCAAGATCTTTGATCCTGTTGGACTGATGGCACCAGTAATTTCCAAAGCAAAGATTTTCCTCCAGCGTTTGTGGAGAAGCAAATTGGAATGGAATGACCTTCTGCCAGCTGAAGAATATCGAGAATGGCAACAATTCCTAGTATCCTTAGAGAATATCAACAATATAGAGATACCAAGGCGTATTCTTGTCGCTTTTCCAGAAGTTACTGAGATCCATGGCTTTGCTGATGCCTCAGAGCGGTGCTACGGTGCAGCAGTTTACTGCAAATCTAAAAATTTGAAGAGTGAAACGTTAGTTCGGTTAATCACAAGCAAATCGAGAGTAGCGCCTATTAAAAGCCTGACAATTCCCAGACTTGAATTGTGTGCTGCAGTGCTATTGGCAAAACTGGTGAAAAGAGTTGTAGCTGCTTTACAACTAGAAACTGCTGAAGTATATCTTTGGTCGGATTCGATGATCGTCTTGGCGTGGCTTCGAAAGGAACCGACGGACTTAAAGACCTTTGTTCAAAATAGGGTTGCCAAGATACAAGAACTCTATCCTAATCAGTTATGGAGACACGTACCATCTAATCAAAATCCCGCAGACTTAGTCTCCCGAGGAGTCGATCCTGAGAAACTTTTGCAACAAAACTTATGGTTTAATGGACCAACATTTCTTTCAGGTGATGACTATCCAAATCGAACTATAAACTGTAGAGAGAAGCTAGATGAATATAATTCAGAACTGAAAAACTGTGTTAATGAACAAATTGAAAATTTTCAATCGGTGCTTAATATTCATGTTAATGATTTTTTAAACGACCTTCTTAATCTAAGCAATAATTATATAACTTTTTTACGTGTATTAAGTTTTATTTTCAGGTTCGTGGAAAATTTAAAGGGAATAAATAAAGTGGCTGGTCCACTCACAACAAAAAGAATTTGAGAAAGCTGAAACATATCTGGTAAAAAAGGTGCAAGAGCAAGAATTTTCCAGTGATATTAACCATCTTAAAAGTAAGGGAAGTGTGCTACCAAACAGTAAGTTAAAGACATTGAATCCCTTTTTAGGTGACAACGGTGTCTTAAGAGTAGGAGGACGATTGTGTAACTTAGAGTTAAGTTTCGATAAAAAGCACCAGATAATTTTACCAAAAAATAATAGATTAACTTTAATAATAATAGAATATTTTCATAAGAAATATTTACATGTGGCAACTGTATCTTTACTGAATCATATTCGGGAAAAATTTTGGCCGTTGAATGGTAGGTCAATGTGCAGAAAAATTGTATATAAATGTATTGTATGTTTTAAAGCGAAACCAATTGTGTCAACTCAAATTATGGGTAATTTGCCAAAAGAAAGACTTATTACTGATTATCCATTTAATTGTTCAGGAGTAGACTTCTGTGGTCCTTTTTTCATTAAAAATAAAGGACAACGTAAAGGAAATTTGTTTAAAGTGTATATTTGTATTTTTGTGTGTTTTGTGTTTAAAGCGGTACATATTGAGTTAGTATCAGATTTAACATCGCAAGCATTCATTGCCGCATTGAAAAGGTTTATGGCTCGAAGAGGCAAATGTGCAAAACTGTTTTCGGACAATGGTAAAAATTTCGTCGGAGCTAGCAATGAAATTAAAAAACTCCTTGAAATAGTCAGAAAACCAGACGAAAAATTAGCTAATTACTTAGCAGCAGAAGGAATAGAGTGGAAATTTATTCCCGCGAGGTCACCCAATTTTGGAGGTCTTTGGGAAGCGGCCATAAAGTCATGTAAATATCACTTAAAAGAGTTGTGAATGGAATTAATTTAACATACGAGGAACTACTTACGGTCACTGTACAAATTGAGGGAATTTTAAATTCTCGACCGCTTTGCCCCTATCAAACAATGATGATGATTTCCAAGTGCTTACACCAGCTCATTTTTTAATTAATAGGTCTTTAAATTCGCTAGAAGCTAGTTCGCTAATTTGACTAATTTGACAAAATGTAAAGAGTCGAGAATAATCTCAAAAAGTGGCAAAAAAAAATAACTAAGATAGTTCAATTAATGTGGAAATTTTGGAGTCGTAATTACTTGAATCAATTACAACAGAGAGGAAAATGGATGTTTGAGAAGAATAACGTTAAAATTGGAGACTTGGTTTTAATAATTGAAGAAAATTTACCAACATATAAATGGGCATTAGGTAGAATCGTAGAATTGTATTATGGCGAAGATAAAAAAGTGCGTGTAGTGAAAATTAAAATTCAGTATAGTACATGTAAAAGAGCCATATCAAAAATTTGTGTTTTACCAATGGAAGATCCTTAAATATAATTTGAATTTTTTATATAGTGTACTATTGGTAGTGTGTAAATTTGCTCATTGCTAGTAAAGTGATTTTGTATTTATATATAAAAAAATATTGTTATTTGTGAAATCTTGCATTTATATAACGATTTATGTAATTGTATTTTTTGAGAATTGTCAAGTGTTGAATGTGTAAAGTGTTCTAGATGTAACCAATATGAATGTTAATTTAGTAACAATGATTGCATGGTTAAACCAGTGCAATGTGGGGCGGTATGTTAGTTCTGTTAATGAACAGCGCCCTCTAGCGGCTTGTAAAGAAAAACGTCAGTGTATGTGTAACAATCACTCCGAGAGGTTGTGTACGGAGTAGAGAGAGAGATTAAAAATATTACAGTCCACTGCGTGTGTTTACTGTGTGTGTGTGTTGAGTCAATTCAATGGTCTTATAATATATATATATATATATATGTTGTCATTTTTCTCAGAATTTTCAAAACAACTTCTATCATAGAGTAATTTAAAAAAAAGATCTAACACAGTAACCACTATTTTAAGCCAAATATTTTATTTCAATCAATAATTTTGCAAATGAAATGTTGCAAAAAGGTTACTATATTGTAACGAAAGAACAGGGATTTTGGAGAGGAAAAGTTTTACTAACAATGATCAGCTATCTGTTTTATATATTATGATAGAGTATAGAGTTTTACCATGTTAAAATTTGGGGGAAAAACTCCTCCCAAAAGGTAGGGGATCTCAGCAAGCATTCAGCTGCACTATATCCAAAAGCTCTGCAACCACATTCTGGTTGATGGTCTCCCTTTCGTCGTGCTCCCTCTCCATGTGTGTTTGGAGCTGGTCTTCGAACAAGAATTTTTTGATACAGAGCTCACATCTGAATGGGTAAAAGCCTCGGTGCATCTTCCTGTGTTCCTGGAGGTCAGTCCTTGTTTTATACCTGGCAGGGCAGAAAGCACACATGTAGGGCTCGTAACAGATCATCTGCGGAAGCTTAAATGGAAAAAATTCTTTTAATAAATGTGTTTGAGAGGATAAAACGAAATACAGGGTGATTCATTAAGAGATACACAAGACATGAACCACATCTACGAATGGTGATGTAGATGCACACTTAAAGTTTGTGTCTCCTTCCCCTGGATGGAAGGGACGTAGGCAATAGCGTGCGGGTCATGTGATTATTCATTCGAAATGATGGAATCTGCAGTGGAAAAGACTTTTTGAATTTAGCAAAACGAAATCTGCAACTGCTGTGCAACGGCATCTTCGATCAAGATTCGGAAAAGAGCCGCCAATTAGAAAACTATTTGACAATGGCACACAAAAAAAATTTAAGACTGTGGACTATTTGTGCTAAAGTAAAAGTCCTGAAGCACCGCCTACATCGCAAGTCGCCAGTAGAGTTTGCACCGTCATTCAACGATTAAGAACGAACGAACGCAAGAAAATCAACGCGAAGGATAAGTCGTGAAGTGCAGATTTCTCAGCCCATTGTCAGCAGAATTTTGCGAAAGAAGTTGAAAAGGATTACATACTGTAACGACTGCGCTTGGTTTGACCCCTCCCCCTTTCATTCAGGTCAAGTCTTTTAGTTTAGAGCAGGTGGCTAGGAGACACTTCACGGGGCTTTGGGGTCATTAGCTATTGCTTGGCCTAGAATCCGCGAGGACACTCTCACTGGAAGTCATAATGGACATAGGAGAGCCCCACCTCGTGACGATTGACGAAGCCTGTCTAACGGAGAACACTGTCGCCTAGGCAGATGACGACAAAGACGGTGCGAGGAACAAAGTGCCCAGATGTCGGACGAGAAATCTGGTGTCAGTACATTCCAGACGGGCCAGAGAGTGTTATTGTGAGTTCCGCATGAATAGAACACTAATAAGTCGGAGGGCTGTGGGCAGACTTTTGTGGCCTGCCAAAGGGGCGTGTAGTGGACCAATCCCTGGAAAGGATGTCTGTTAAAGGGTTAAAAGGGTTGTATTAAAAGGGTCTTTTTTTGGTGAGATCGGAGAGCAGGGCAGAGACGAGAAACCGAGATCAGAGAGGAGACATGATGAGACGGAGATTGGATTGAGAGCGGTTAGCAGAGATCTGAAAGCGGATTTTCCTGGTGTAAGGGGAAAGAAAAGAGAATGAACACCGGTGGCGATGTAGAAATTATCCAACCCACTCCATAGAGATCTGAGAAATTGTCCTTCGAACAAAGCAGTGATGTGTAGCGATTGAACTCCAACGCTTAAGAGACAGAACGCACCGGCTTGGCGCAAAGAGACTTTACCATTTCGCATCAATAATAATTAATTTATTGAGAAAATAAAATTTTCTTTTATTTCTACAATTCGCTGTGAATTATTTATCACACTACCAGTCCACGACGTCACAATACAAAGTGCAGGTGTTGCAAAATCTAAATGACTTTGACAGACAAAAAAGGTTTAAAATTTGTGCCATTATATGCAGCTTCGTTTTGAAAAGGGCAGTTTTGCCGATCGATTAATTTTCACCAATGATGGTTATGCCATATTTAATACTACTAGATGATGGTGCAAAAATAAAGTCCTGCCACAAAAAAAACATGTCACTTATCCAATGACCACCTAGAAGTATTGGCTTAACACCTTGTAATTTCTTCCCGTTAGGGAGGGGGGACGTACAAAACACACAAGGACAACGCAAGGATAAGATATGCATCCCTCCCCTTCCTGTTGACCAAATGGAGTTGAAACGGCATGTGACAGCCGCAATTAGCGGACTTGATTTACATATTTTAACACGCGTTTTGGTGGAAATGTGTGTGGATTACCGGATCGATGTGTTTCGTGTGACTAAGTGCATGTACATAGCACATCTCTCTAGAATGTATCTAACAAAATCGAAAGTAATCCCATACAATTCTGTTACAGTTTACTTATCGTATCTCACATTGTTCTGGATTTGTAACCCATTGAAATTACATATTTCCTTATGAATCACCCTGTAAAGTATTAGGGCCCTGTATCGATAGCATTAGGGGCATCAAACCAAACCAGGACCAAACATTGATCAGGAATGAGCTATTTATTTGTTGCTAGTAGTACCAAAAAAACTTTTAAAACCCTGAACGAATAACATTATTTTTAAAAAAATAAGAATTAGATTCGTATTTATTATTTGTATCGCGTTGTTGAATCTACGAGGGCTGTTCACTAAGTAATAAGACTAAAATTTAATCGTCATCATTTACATGGTCTTTTTCAAAATAACTTCCGAGGCACGTAATGTCTTTATCCCAACGTTCCGTCCACTTCTTAAAATCATGTATAAGTCCGTTTTGTGAGAGCTTTATCAAAATCGCATCCGCAGTCTTAACATATGCTTTGTTGCTTGCAAAACGTTTGTCTTGTAATGGTTTCTTAAGTTGAGGAAACAGCCAGAAATCGCATGGAGTTTTATCAAGACTGTATGGAGGGTGTGGTAAAATTTCTACGTTGTTCTGCTGCAAAACATCCTGTTATATTCCGATCAATCCGTCCACGACCACTCCCAGAAATTCATTGAAAAGAACTTTTTTCTCTTTGGCAACAAGGCAGACGGACGAAAGGATTTGCTGAGTACAGACTGATAGAACTCTCTTCGCGGCCCATTTTATGGGATACATGTTTTCTTTAATTTTTTAATTTAATTGTCATATGTCGTAGTGTTAGTTTATAGTTTTGTTTTGTGTGTGTGTGTCGATAATTAAAAAACTAAAAAATATTTTCAAGTTTCATTTTTGAAGATTGCGCATTTTCTCTTTCACGTCGCCAGCAGAGAGGATATACGGCAAAGAGGCTCATCCCCGGAAATTTTGAAGGTAAGAGAAAATTTAGTTTTCTTACCTATTAGTATCGTTTTTCACTAAATTTAGAAGTGAATTTAACATCTGGCATCCCTGCCGGGATTTTTGAGCTCTTTGATTTTTGAACTATTTGCTATGTGATATGTTATTTTCCTAATATTGTGATTTTCATAAAAGAAAAAGAGAAATACACACACACACAATGGCTGACGACGCTATGAATAAATTAAAAAAGAAACGCGCAAGTGTAAGAACGACCATCACAAAAACTGTGAAAAATATAGAAACCGAAATCAATAAACCTGAAGTTTCTGTAGATGCTTTGGAAGAACTTTTTAGAACACATTAAAATTTATTCTGAGGATCTAAACGCTATAAACACTGAAATAGAAAATGCCGTCGATATTACGGAGCTAGATAATGAACTAAAAAGCGCTACAGAATACCAAGACAAAATAATAACATGGACATTTCGAGCAGGAAAGAAAATACGGGAGCTATCAAAAAACAATTCAACGGAAATTTCCACAACATCGAAAGTAGCACCTGAAGTGTTAACTCAGAATTTCGTTCCAGAAAAAGCTAATGTTAAATTACCGAAGCTGACAATTAATCATTTTTATGGAGATAATTCTCAATGGCTCACCTTTTGGAATACATTCGAAACCGCGATACATAAAAATGAATCCCTAGACAAAATTACTAAGTTTAATTATTTGAGAACATATTTGAAAGGATCTGCCCTTAATTCAATAGATGGTTTGTCTATAACACCCGAAAATTATGATGCTGCCATAGAAATATTGATATCCCGTTTTGGAAAAAAGAATATTTTAATTAATACCCATATGAACAATTTATTTCGAATCCCCCTTTAAAGAATGCAAGAGACCCTGTGTTATTCAGAATTTTTTTGATCAAGTACAAAGCGAAATCAGAAGTTTAAAATCTCTGGGAATTAATTCTGAAACTTACGGTAATATTCTAACGCCTATGCTGATAAAATTACTACCCCTAATTTAATTTTTGAATTCAACAAATTGACTGGTGATTCTGAATATGATTTAGATCAGTTGTTACAGTTTTTAATTGAAAGATTAAATGCGACAGAACGCTCACAAATCATGACTCACTCTGAAATACACTCGGCCTCAAAGACAAACAAATGTTCTCTCCGAGAGCAGCCGCCGCCGCGGCGATTCACATATCCGGTATCAAGCAATAAAAAAGAAAAAATGTATTCCCTGCTGCTGAATTATTGACAGTTGAAAAGAAAGACAAAACTTTATCATGCATTTTTGTGAGGAGTATAAGCGCGATAATAGTATGCATGACTCTTCCAAGTGTCAATTTGTTTTTCGTTACCATTGCAAAAAGAAAAGAAATTTTAATGAAACATGGTTTTTGCTTTAAATGCATCAAAAAAAGTTCACATCTCTCTCGAAATTGTCCAGAGCGAATAACTTGTAAAAATTGTAAGAAATTTCATTGTGATATTTTATGTTATGCTACTGAAATAAAAACTGCTGATCATAAATCTTCAGACAGTAATATGCTTAATGATGAAATTAGTAGTAGCTTACTTGTAAATAAATCATTTATGAAACAAGTGTTTTTGCAAACTCTGGTTGTGTGTATTAATGTAAATAAATCAGATTATTACGTTAGAGTGCTAATAGATAGTGGGTCTGTAAAATCTTACCTAAGTAAATTCTTGGCTGTTACCTTGAATTTAGAGTGTACAGGGGAAGATACAATTATTCATGGATTATTTGGCGGCATTGAAAAAAGGGAAGATCACAAAAAATACCGCGTAAATGTGAATAATATAGATAAGAGTTTCTCTTTTGATTTAGATGTTATGGATCAAGAAAAATTTGTGTATCTATTCCAAAAATCAGTAACCCTAAGATTATCAATAAAATTAAAAACTCTGGTATTTTGGCAAGTGATATTTGTTTTAATGAAAATATGTGCTTGTACGAAAATGATCCGAATGAAATACATATGTTAATTGGGGCTGACTTTGCAGGAAGATTACTCACGGGTGAAATCAAACAAATAACTGAGAATCTAGTCGCCATACATACACGTTTAGGCTGGACGCTGATGGGAGAATCTGGGGAAAATACTCGTAGGTGTGAAACATTGCTTTCTCTCCATGTTAGCGATTTGGATATATCAGAATTATGGCGATTGGACACAATAGGTATTAAAGATTTAGGGGAAAATCAGTCCAAAAGGGAATTAGAAGAAGACGCTAAATTGCATTTTCTTGAAAATGTTAAAAGGGATCATGAAGGCCGATACATGGTAAATTTGCCGTGGATAAAAGATCACCCCCCTCTTACTAGTTGCAGAAAGATAGCTGAAAAAGACTCGCGAATTGCGTCAAATCATTAGAAAAGGTTGGAAAATTAAGCGATTACGAGGAAGTGTTTAATGAGTGGGAGAATGAAGATATAATTGAAAAGGTTGAATCTCATCAAGAAATAGACGAAGAACACTATTTGCCGCACAGGCCGGTATTCAAAGAAAATTCAACTACTAAAGTTCGCCCTGTTTTCGACGGGTCGGCAAAAGAGAAAAATTCCCCATCGATCAATGACTGTTTGGAAAAAGGTCCAAATCTTATCGAACTCATACCTTCTTTGATAAATAGGTTTCGATTCGGCAAATTTGGGGTGATTGCCGATATAAAAAAGGCAGTTTTGCAAATTGGGTTACAAGAACGAGATAGACCTTTTCTAAGATTTCTTTGGCGGGAAAAGGGAAAAAACGATAATATAACTGTTTACCAACACAATAGAGTAGTATTTGGGATATCTTCAAGCCCATTCCTTTTAGGAGCCACAATAGAATTTCACTTAAAGAATGCCCCTGACTACTACAAAGAAACTGCGCACACCCTCTTAGAGTCATTTTATGTGGATAATTTAGTATGTAGTGTCAACAGTAAAGAAAAGCTGGATAAACTGATCGTTGAATCTCAAGAAATTTTGGAAGAAGGTAAATTCGAACTAAGAGGATGGGAGCATAATAATCTTGACCCACAAACAGAAAACACCGTTCCTACAGAAAGACGCAGCGTCCCTGTCTTAGGGCTGAAATGGGACTTAGATCAAGATTTACTCTCTGTAGACATAAAAGTTCACGAATCTAAAAATGAAATCCTAACAAAAAGAAAAATATTATCGCTGGTACATAAGATATTTGACCCTATTGGTTTTACTTGTCCGGCAACTTTAATACCGAAAATAATGCTGCAAGAGTGTTGGACACTCAAAGTCAAGTGGGATAGCGAACTACCGGCATCTATTTGGCAAAAATTCCAAAAATGGAAAGATCAGCTCGATCGCTTGAAAGCTATTGCTGTTCCAAGGTGCATGATAGAAGATCCTGAGACTTCGCAAAATTTAAGTCTGCACGTGTTCTGCGACGCCAGTAAAGCAGCTTATGCTACTTGTATATTTCTTAGAAGCGAAAATGAAAATTCAGCCTCATGTCAACTTGTACAAGCCCGATCTAGAGTAGCTCCACTGAAATCCATTTCAATACCCAGACTCGAACTCCTTGCTTGCACAATTGGGGCAAGGCTTGCCCGTACTGTGAAAGAAGATCTAAAACTTCCATCTTTACCAGTTTTTTATTGGTCAGATTCAACTAACGCTCTCTATTGGATAAAGAAATCGGAGAACTGGGCTGTTTTTGTATCAAACAGAGTCAAGGAAATACGGAACCTCTCAAATCCGGATGATTGGTACTACGTTCCGGGATCGAAAAATCCAGCAGACCTTCCCTCTCGAGGATGCAGCGTGGATGTTTTGGCAAAATCAAAATGGCGGGAAGGCCCTGATTGGCTCAGAGGTCCTCCAAAAGACTGGCCGATCAAAGAAATTTATCCTGACTTTGAAATCGTTAACGCTGAAAAAGAAAGACAGTCACTTCCGCCACCAATTCGGAGACAAACAAATTTAAATTCTTCAATGACGTATCATCTTTTGGAAAAATTGTTCGAATCATGGCATACGTGTTACGATTTTGTAACAACTTGAAGAAAAATCGGATCGATCCCAAAAAAGGAAAATTAGAAGTTGCTGAACTCTATGAAGCAGAAAAAGTTATTTTGAAAGAAATTCAACTAGAGACTTTAGCTGAAGAAAAACAGATTAAATTGAACACAATGAAAGGAGACGATGGATTGATTAGAGTTGAAACCAGAGTTTCCTGTAGGAAAGACCTAGAAACCTTCAGATATCCGATATTACTACCGAATACACATCAGTTAGTTAAAAAACTGATTATGGAAAAACACATAGAACTTGAGCATGCTGGTACTCAGACGTTAATGTCAAACCTCAGAGAAAGTTATTGGATAATCAAGAGTAGAAAAACGATTCGTCAGGTAGTAAGAAGTTGCATAACTTGCAAGAGGTTTTCGGCTCGCCCTTTAGAAACAGTCAGTATTCCTCTTCCAGAAGATCGAGTGAGAGACGCGGCTATTTTTGAAGTTTGCGGAGTTGACCTATGTGGTCCACTTTTTTAAAGGAAAACAAGAAATGTTGGATTGTTTTATTTACATGTGCGATCTATAGAGCAGTCCACCTGGAGTTAATCACTTCTTTGTCGACCGATAGTTTCATCTTAGCTTTCCGCCGGTTCATCGCGAGAAGAGGTCGCCCTACTACGATTTATTCCGATAATGGAAAAAATTTTGTCGGCACATTCAACGCTCTAAATTCTATTGATTGGGATAAGATTCAAGATTTCGCTCTTAAGATAAAAATTCAGTGGAAATTCAGCCCTCCATCAGCCCCTTGGTGGGGAGGATTTTGGGAACGACTAGTGGGAATGTTGAAGAACGTACTTAGAAAAGTTCTTGGAAAAGCAAGCTTAAATGAAGAAGAACTAAACACCTTATTATGTGACGCAGAAAGCATAATTAATTCCAGACCCATTACTTACCTTTCAGAAGATCCTAAAGATTTAGTTGCCCTAACTCCAGCCATGTTCCTTCAAGAAATTCGCGAAATTGGAGTTCCTGATTTTGATATGATAGATTCCAAGAAATCAGAAAGAAGATTTATTTACCGAGTGAAGATACGCAAAGACTTAAGAAACAGATTCCGAAATGAATATTTGGGTTTGCTAAAAGACTATTCAAAGGTCCGCAAAGAAGCATCGGTTAAAGATGGAGATATCGTGCTAATCGGAGATAATGATGTTAAAAGAATCAATTGGCCAATGGCAAAGATAATAAAATCTTTTCCAGGAAAAGATGGTAGAATTCGCGTAGTAGAGGTAAAAACACCTTCTGGCAACTTCATCAGACCAATCCAGAAACTTTACCCTCTAGAAGTCAATCTTCCTGAGGCAAGTGACTTTCGTGAACGAATTCAAAAGGATCAAAAGAACCAAGAAATTTCTACTTCTCGACGAGGACGAACTCTAAGACCTCCTAAGAGACTTGAACTTTAGAAATTTTTGAGTTGTCAACCTTAACAACTCAAAGATGGGAGGATGTCATATTTCGATCAATCCGTCCACGACCACTCCCAGAAATTCATTGAAAAGAACTTTTTTCTCTTTGGCAACAAGGCAGACGGACGAAAGGATTTGCTGAGTACAGACTGATAGAACTCTCTTCGCGGCCCATTTTATGGGATACATGTTTTCTTTAATTTTTTAATTTAATTGTCATATGTCGTAGTGTTAGTTTATAGTTTTGTTTTGTGTGTGTGTGTCGATAATTAAAAAACTAAAAAATATTTTCAAGTTTCATTTTTGAAGATTGCGCATTTTCTCTTTCACGTCGCCAGCAGAGAGGATATACGGCAAAGAGGCTCATCCCCGGAAATTTTGAAGGTAAGAGAAAATTTAGTTTTCTTACCTATTAGTATCGTTTTTCACTAAATTTAGAAGTGGATTTAACACATCCAGTACGCAACGAGTAAAATGTGGTCCGGCATTGTCATGGTGCAATAGGAAGCCGTTTCCGAGCAATGGACGTTTTCTTACTGGCTGTATCATTTTTCGCAGGACATTCACGTAGCACGAGCCATTTACGGTAGTACCGTGTAAAATTCGCCCGGAAGTTAAAAAGTCTTTATAGGTGGTGAGGCCATCGAGGGGAGAGAAAAGACGGAGAGAAGGAGGAAGTCATCAAGATGAAAAAAAAAATCAACAAGATAGGGAAGTTAACAACATGGCGAAGGGAGATCGAAAATGGCGAAAGGGTGAATGGACGGTGATTTTGCTAATTTAGACCAGAGTAATGCTAAGTAATCAAATGTACATAGTTAGTTTTTCTTTTTATGTTGTTTTGTGTTGTGTGTGGCTGTCTCTGGAATAAAACTCTTTAGCCATTAAAGAAGTAGTGACTTTATTGTAACTAGAATACCTATGACATGTTATATTTGAAGAGAAAGAACCTACGATTTTTAGTTACCGGGTTCGACAGCATGATATTACACAATTCCTTCACAATTAAAAAAATTATGGTCATAACTTTACCAGCCAATTTCACAGTTTTTTCTTTCTTGGGAGTAGGTGAAGATGGATGTTTCCGTTTACTGCTTTGTTGTTTTATGGTTGGATCAGTGATACAACCAAGCTTTGTCTACTGAGATTAAGGGCAGTCGGAAACCTCTATACCGACAATGTTAAATTGGCTGTTTTCGAGGAACATTTTTCAAAATCTGTTATATGTACATGCTTGAAATTTTTCATATAATTAAAATACACATTTCTCATTATACTCAAATGAGCTTTTAGCTAATTTTGAATTTTTCATAATTTATAAAATATTTTATCAAACATAGTTTACGTTAACCCGTTTTTCACATAAAAAAATTTGTAAAAAATAAATTTTGGGGTTTTTTACAAAAAAAAGCTCATTTCAGTATATATTAGCCACCATTATAAATATATCATAAAAAATTTACATACCTGTGAACAGTAGTTTCTAAGAAAAGGAACATCGAACATCAAAAATTGACATTTTGAGAAAAATTGATTTTAACGTATAATTACTTTTTAGTTAAAACATGCCAGCTCCATATTCTAAATCATCAGCATTTTTTAGTAGCTCATCATCTTCTTTCTTCCTTTTAAGTCTTTTTTCCTTCCTAACTTCCTTTGTTTTTTGTAAACAATAGTATTTTGCTCGTAACAGCCTCTGTTTGTCGAGGCACTCCATCGCTTGTACCGTGTAATCACCAGGCTCAATACACACTTTTCTCAAAATTTCTAGTTTTGATACATTCCCCATATTAAATGAGGAAACTGCATCATATGTACCCAGTGACAAAACTTCTAATTGTACAAATGTTTTCTTCGGTACACGAGACCATATTACATTATTTACACTTTCGTTAGGATTTTGCGTACCTCCATGTTTTTTAGCAATTCTGGATTAGCTAAATCCCTAAAAACAGGTCGCATGGCCTCCACAACATCCACAGGTAAACTATTTTTGTGATGATAAGTCTCCCCAAGCAATTTGCTTTTTTTTAAATTTGCACCACGTATCTGAATCAGAGGGACAAAATCCATGCTGAGGTTTTTCATCGGTTGATAGCTTGTGTAAAAATATTGCCCATATGGCTTGTTGCATGTCCTTCACGCTAGACAAATTTTTGCGGATAGCTAGACCATAATATGCTTGCAGACGGTCGATTTCTGCCTCTGTCAATCTATTTCTTCCGCATAAAGGCTTTCCGTCAGAAAGTTTTTGTCCTCTCATCTTAGTTTTCAAGCGTCGAAGACGTGTCCCCATTCTTTTTCATAACATGACCTATGCCATTCTAATTTCTCGACAGAGCAATGGTCACCATATACTTTGTTCTCGACAATAGAAGTAAACGCTTTGGAGTCTCCATCTCCTAAATATTTTGTGTACCGAACATTGTAGAGAGACTGGGAACGCTGAAAAATGGATAGAGCTCCAGCTACTTCCATCTTACGCTGTAGCCTTCAAAATTTCTCTTACAACTTTGAAGATGCTTGGTTTTGTTCGGACAAATACAATGTTTTGAAAAAACTTCGACATCTATAACTTTGCCGGTATCAACACTTATGACTGTCACCAAGCCATTCTTCGAAGAAAAACCACGCTTCTGCCAGACCATCAACAGCAACAGCAAGGTCCCTTTTCCATCATTTTCATCAACGGCTTCACGAACAGCTTCTGCCATACTGTGTTCTCAGGTTTCTCTTGTTGCCTGCAGTAAAATGTGGTTGTACTTTGAGAATTTTGTGGGTGGCGGGGGAAGATTCATGATACCGCAAAACATCCTAGCAGACTCAGCACCTTTACCTATGCATCGCATAGCATACACTAGCCGGGTATTCAGTTCGTAATTCTCAGAACTATCGCATTTCTTGGAGTTAAAAAAAGTATAGTTATATTTACAAGAAGGACATTTTAAGTGAAACTTCACAGCTTCACCACAGTTACTTTCACTGAGGTGCAACCTGAGTCCTGTTTTTTCACACTTTATACATTTTACAGCTTCAAAAAACACACAAGCTAAAAGGTTAATGTCCACAATAACATTTCTGAAACCAGAAAAGCCTCATCCGAATATGAAATATCCATGTTTACAATTTTTCTCTCACTGGCAGATGGTTCAATTTCATTAGTACAAAAGCTTTGCACCATCAGCACAATTTTTTTCATCAGCAGAGTTCTTTGGAACAGTAGAATTGCTTTCACTACAACCATCATTACTTTTATTACATCTTCCTTTATTAAAAACTCCTCTTCGTTTCTTAAATACTTTAGTCGATGCTCTAGGCATAGTAAAATCGATATATTATAGCAATTTTTTGAAAGTTTAAGCTGAATAATGTTAAAGAATACTTGCGAGTTCAAAATTACAACGCAGTTTTGAAAGTGTAAACAAACACTGATTTGACCGTTAAAAATACAGTGAAGTTTCAAATGGGTTAGGAAATAAAATAATAAAAGGCTCAATTTATACAATAAAAGATAAATGTTTTGATTTATACCAGACGCTCAACTTTTAAGCCAAAACAAAAACTTTGTTTACTTTTTTACGCTTGTCAAATGGGCGTGGCCCAGTTTCAACGATTATTTAAAAATAGGTTTTTAGGGCTTCTACTTACCCTAGAGGTTAAAGTAAGGTATTTTTAGAAAGGTTAAAATTACTATGTGGAAATGTAAAAATTCAAATTGTCAAAAAAATCAAATTTTACCTTTCCGACTGCCCTTAAGCGTTTTAAGATACTGTCGCCTTCTTGTTTCTCCTATGCTGATTTTTGCAGGTTTTTGCTTCCATTTCGACAACTGGCCGCGTCTCGTAGGCGCCCGAAAACACACTTCAGTTCGAGCACGTGATACTCAAGAACATGAGTCTGTACACGCTATCTATCTGTAGATTTTGTTAATACAGACAACAAACTTTTCTTATGCCACAGAAATTAACATTCCGATTAGTGGTTTCGCGGCAGTAAAATTAGGCATTACTTATTGAACAGCCTACGTATATGAAATTTCAAACAATTTTTAAAAGACTTTCTTGCAACATTTGTTTTTTTGTGAAAAACACCAGTTTTTGTGAAAAATGGAAAAATAGTGTAAGATGGGGGTTTTCGTTACCCAATTTTACGAAATTAAAATAAATTTAAAAGGAGAAGTTATAAATATTAGCTATTTTACCAGTATTATATACTTTTAAATACATACATTAACCTGTAATTTCTCTAATTGCCCCATCCAACGAATTATTTTTTTCTCTTCGATTCTAAGCCGCACCCTATTTTCAATAGCATTTTCATGGGAATAAAAGTTCACTAAATAAGGTAGATAATTTTCTTTCCCTTCATTGTTATAACAAAAAAGATTCCGCTTCTATATAGGTATCTACTAAAAATACCTGGATCAGAAATTCCCAAACTTTTTCCAAAATCAAACTCTTAAACGAATAATATTCATTGAAGTTCCTCTTACGTTTTTCTTTATAATGTACAGCATATAGCATAATCATAATATATATATACTAATGTTGGACAAAAAAATTAAAGATAACCATTTAACTAAGAATATGAACAGAAAGTTAAAAATGGTTCAGTAGATTTATCTATATGAATAAAAATGCATGTGTCGTATTCCTTCCGAAACCGTTCATACAATTCCATTGAAATTTTAGGGAACGGTTGGACGCATGCCCGCGAAGCTTTCTGAGTTAGTAAAACTATGTTCCCATAGATGCCCAAGTGGCGTTGCGGCTGATTAAGGGGCGTTTTAGATAATTATTTCCATTTTTAAACTATTAGACGCACAATCTTGAAATTTAACAAGCAGATTTCTTTCGTAGAGTAGAGATACGCTACCAAATGGGTTTTGCGAAACGCGACCCCCAAGGGGCGTTGCTGGGGATTAAAGTGCTTTAAAAATAAATATTCCCGTTTTTGAAATATTAGACTTACAGATTTGAAATTTAATAAACGAATTTTTTTTTCTGAAATAGATTTTCTTTAAGAACTGGTTTTTACGAAAATCGACCTCCAAGGGATGGTGCGAGGGCTTAATTGGCACTAAGGATAAATATTCCCGTTTTTTAACTATTCGACCTACAAACTTGTAATTTGGTAGGCCTGCTCCCTTCAAGGAGTACAGATCCGGTAATAAATGATCTTCCGAAAATCAACAACCAAGTGTGGTTGCGAGGGGTTAAGTGCCTCTATCGAAAAATATTCCCGCTTTTCGAACTATTAGACTTAAGACTTGAAATTTGGCAGACATGTTCTCTTTGTAGAATAGTGACTCACTACCAAAAAAGTTTTTCTAAAATAGATCCACAACGGAGGGGGACGCAAGGAGTTAAAGGGCCTTTAGAAATAAATATTCCCGTTTTTGAACTATTTTACCTTCGTACTAGAAATTTGGTAGGCATGTTCCTTTCATGGAGAAGAGATCATCTAAGAAAAGGTTATGCTTAACCGACTCCCAATGGGTTTGCAAAGAGTTAAGTGCCGTTTTAGATAAATATCTCCGGTTTTTTTATTATACTTCAAATTCAGTGACGCAACAGCCCATGAGGGCCAGGACCTACTATACACATTCCAGTATACGTGTCCATTGGGCGCTGAGGTGCATAACAGATGTCCCGATTAGGTGATCTGTCTGAAGTGAGACCCCAAGTGTTAAGTTCCCGAGCAAGCTTGGTACTCATTGCTCGACCCACTGTATTAGGGATGAAAGACTGAGTCGACCTTACCCAGCCCGGGAATAATACCCGGACCTGTGGTGTGGAAGCGCGAGACGCTACCACTCGACCACTGGGGCCTCATGCAAATTTGAAATTTGGCTGGCATATTCCTTTCAAGGAGTAGAGAACAGCTACAAAAGAGACTATTACGAAAATTGGACCCCAAGGGGGTGTTATAGATAAAAGAGAATTCCGTTTTTTCGAACTATTAAACCTATACTTGGAATTTAGCTGGCATGTTTCTTTCATGAAGTAGAGATCCTCTGAGAAAGGATTTTGCGAAAATTAACATCCAAGATGGTGTTATATATAAAAAAAAAATCTCCCTTTGATGAATAAACTTGAAGTTTTGAAAACATAACTTCTTTTCTTTTTGCTGAGAAGAGATCTGACAAAAAGAAGGTTTTCAAATGTCAACCCACATGGGTGTTACGGGAGCGTTATAGATAAAGAAAAAAATCCCTTTTTTCAACTATTAGACCTACAGATTTCAAATTTGGCAAATCTGATTTTTTGTTGACCAGAGATAAGCTAAAAAAAACTTTTTCTTGTTTAATTTGCAATTCGCTTAAATTAAGCACATAAAAAATTTCTTTTTCCTTCAATCTCTATTGTTTTATTTTTCAATTCACCCGTGCAAAGAACGGGCATACCAGCTAGTACAATGTTATTCCGCTCTTTGTATGCGTGGGTTAAATTTCCCTTCCTTACGCAAATCTGCATCATATTTATATACATCCTAATGGATATAATACTGAATAACGGCAATTCTTAAGATCCAAACAAAGTTTTTAGACAAATAAAATTGTTATGAAACTCTGGGATACCACAGACCCCAAGGAACTCCGTTGAGAATCCCTGTTCTACTTGGGGGAGGGGATCTAATAATATTGGGTTTCACAAACATTTTTAGTAATCATTTTGACAAATGTTACAGTAATTGTGTTTACAAATCAGAGTTTGTAAAAACAAAATATAAAATTGTTATAAGAGAGTAAACAGAGCAACAAAACAGAATAGCAGTGATAAACACACAGAGTTTGAATGCCTTTATTTTTATCGGTAAACAATTTCTTTCCAGTGTTGAATTATTATTATTATTATATATACCATCATAAAAACAAACAAATGAAAGGAAACATATTAAGAACGATTATAATTATGAAAAAAGGTATTATTAAAGTCAGTTATATAACTAATAATATGATTACATACAGTAACATTATATCATCCGAACTTAAATTCTAAATCATTCGAGTGCCAAGACGTGGCAAAAACGGTTACAAGTTGTGTTATTTGTTCATTCTCGTTTCATTTATTTTAAAGAATTTATATCTCAACATAGAAACTAACATAATATATTAGTCTACAGCGATTTTTTTTTTTTTTTTTTTTTTTTTTTTTTTTTTTTTTGTATATTAAACACTATACATCAGTCCTTCCTTAACTGTGCATAAACCTTATGTTATATATTAGAGAGGTAAAAAAATTACCTTCGGCGTTCTTAAGGCGAATAAAAAATTATAAATAAATTATTTGAATACAAATACATAATTACATTTTTTAAACAGAAGCTTTAAGGAAAATTACGTCTTTAGAGAAACATTTTTATCGTAATATCTCATTATTTTTAAATGTGAAAAGTTTTGAATATATTCTTCTTACCTAAAAGTGCAAGAAATGGTCTACTTTGGCAAAAGGACGTGTTCGCGCTTCTGAAATGTCGCAAGAGAAATCACTTATATGACGTCATCCAGAGTAATATTATTTGTGGAAGTCCGTTAAAATAAAAAGTATCTCTTTTATTCCGGAAATGGATCAGAAGGAATGTTTGGAAAAAAGAAAAGAGGTAACAGAAAATTAAAAAAAAAATAAGATACTTCATTTAAAATAACAAAACTCAATGTCAAATTTTATTGGATTAGTTATAACGAATGCAAAAGTAACAAAATTCAGTCAATATTCAGTAGTATTTCTAATGTGTAGAAATGTAAAAATAATACTTTTTAAATTTCTTAGAAGTGTAATCAATTTTTTCAAAAAAAGTTATTCTAAAAAAATATTTCAAAAAGGGAAAAAAAGGTCACTTAAGCTAAGTGTTTGATAATTTTTCATGGCCCGCTATGGATGGAAATGTTAGTTTATACTCGTATACAATATCACGATATTTTGCGCATGCGCGGTGTTGGTACGGCTTTAGGTGACTGCTCCCAGTTAACCTCTCTTTTATGGAAAAAATAGAGAAATATATATATATATATATATATATATATATATATATATATATATATATATAATCCAATATACATATATATATATAAAATTTCAATATATATATATAATCCAATATAAAAAATTTTCAAAAAATTTTCATATATATATATATATATATATATATATATATATATATATAATCCAATGTAAAAGAATTTTTTCAATATATAATCATATACATATACATACACATATAATAAATTTATACATATATATATATGATCACTCTTACAAAACACCTCTTTTAGAATTTATACAAATTTGTGCGGAAACATTTCTCAACTCTGAAATTTATCAAAACGGATTTACGGTCCTCTGCCAAAAAAGTTTCTATTGCTGAAGCTACACTGTTTCTTAGAAATTACTATGCTAGTTTTTAAATTTCATAATAAATGCTAATTAATAGAAATAATCTGATATATCTTTTCTGTAGCATCTGTTACGTCTTTTGTATTAAAAAAAAAACAAGATGCAACCTATGTGTAGATGTTAACAGATAAAGGAGGGGGATGCGCGGAGTCCAAGAAACGGTCCTACAGCCAATCACATTTCTAGATTGCCACTACCGACTTTAATGACACATCAAGCTTGGCGCCGTAAAATGGAAGACACCCCTTGCCGCTAGTCAAAAAAGAAAACTAAATGTCCCGTACCCTCCAGGAATACATCAACCACCGAAAACTCATCCCCTAACTCCTCCAACTTGGCCAATGGGGAAGCTCACTACCATGATTCTTCCCCACAAGTATGAAGAGCTCTCGTAATTGTGCACCATGAGTTGTTTCAAGAACTCATTTTAAAAGTCAAGATACATTGTAACTTTAAAAAAATTATTTTTCAAATTACTTCCTGAGATTGAAATATTAGTCATTATATAAATAAAAGTGACCTTCTGTAATTACAATAAATAATATATTTATTTGAATTTCCCGACAACCATTTTTATTGTATAAATTTTTGGGGCCAGAAGGCTTTAAAAGCTTTTAAGAAAAGGGGAATTCTCTTTAATGAAGCAGAACAGACCCTTTGTAGAGAGAAAGAGCTGTACGAAACGAAATTCAAAATCGAAGATTTGTAACGAGTCTAAAGCAAAGTTTATTGGTAAGGGGGTGGTTGACCCCGCTGCTAACGAAAAAAGAACCTTCTCTCAACGACCAGTCTGCCACTTGTGGGTTTTTTTATAACCTTTTTGGTATACTGGCGTTTTTAGTGAAACACAGAGCTCGAACAACTTTCTGGATCTAAATGTAAAAAATTCAGAATATAGACTAACTATATTTTATGTATATATTTATCAAATAATATTTAATAATACTTTTTAACGCATTTTTGTGTTTTCTAAAAAGTTTTTCTTTTTATGCTATCATTTTCAGAGGTGTAACTACCGCCGTAACAGCGATACGGGCCCCCAAAGCTACAGAGGCCTCAACAGATGTAATATTTTAACACTTCCAAATAAGTCTTTTTGATGTGATCATTATTATTGAATTTCCATAAAAAGGCTCTCAAAGAAGGTTGATACAGGGCTAGTTACCCCAGTGATCATTTTACACATAGTTTTTTATTTACCCATAGTTTTACCCAACAAAGCTCATGCTACTCCACTCATAAGTGACCGACCTGCTTCACTGAGTATTTCAAGATGCTGAATGACTTTTTTGTTTTTGTTTTTGGATAAGTTATTGATATCTGAGTCTTATAGCAGTAGGCTTTTGACTGAATTTAAAAAAAGATTCTTCACTTCATAAGTTAAAAAAGACAGAACCTCAATTTATAAAAAGGGAATTTTTTATAAAACGGAACGCACTTCCACCATGAGAGTCGATTTGGGCGAAATCCGGTCTTAGTGGATCTCTACTTAATAAAACAACACCAACAAAAAGAGCTGTCTGTTAAATTCAAAATCAGAATGTCTAATAGTTCGAAAGATCTCATGATGAGTGCTTGAGTAAACGAGTCACATTTCTCCTATATACATAAATAGATGAGTGTGGAACCCTTAGTTCTCTGGAATTTTACCTCTGATGTTGTGTGGAAAGCACACAGACGAGGTCTCAACAGGGCCCGTCCTAGCAGGTGGGCACCGCACGCGGGCGACCAAGGCAAGGGGCAGCCATACATGGTTCTGTCAAAAAAATAAAAAATTTTACGAATTTCTCAAACTAAAACATAATAAATCGAATAAATGTACTGAATTTTGAATAGCTATTGAAAAATCAAGTCTCGGTTTTCCGATAAAACAGCATAGTTTAAGAAAAATAGAATTTAGTGCACAGTGTGTTGGCTGATTGTCGATAAATGTCTAAACTTACAAACATCCTTCATCTGATAGCAAAATTCGTGGTGAAGCCGACAATACCGCATTAAAAAAAAGGGGGGGTTGTTTACTAGCGGCATTAGGCGTTGAATAGGCGTTAGTAGTTAAAATATACCGGTTCTGGAACAGTGGAGCCGGTGGAGCCGCATGCAAACAAAAGAGGGTGGAAGTCCCCCCCCCCCGGGTCTGAACCGGGAAGATGGTTTGTGATTGATAAGGGTTTCGGGGATCTGTACTGATAAGAAATGCACGCTTTTAGCGATAACGAGTTATATTCTGATATAGTTTTAATTAAATGATTATGATTTTTTTAATTACGTCATTGGAAGCAAATTTTAATTGGGATAAAGGGTCAAATTTTTCTGTACATATGATTATTTTTATATAATTCCGTATAAATCTATTTCTGAAAATCATGATATACGTGTTGAATGATTGTTTATTATATTTCAAATTTGTGATGCTTTGTGCTTGGGATTTCTGAAACAGAGGATTGAAAATTAGGCAAATGAAAGGGAGTGGAAATTCCCCCGGGTCTGAACCGGGAGGATGGTACCCCTGCGCTCTGATAAGGGTTTCGGGGCTCTGTAAATGGGTGTAAGAAATGCATGTTTTTAGAGATAACAAGTTATATCCTTATATAGTTTTAATTAAATGGGTAGAATTCTGATTTTTATAAGTACGTCATTGGAAGCAAATTTTAATTAGGATAAAGGGTCAAACTTTTCTTTACATATAAATATTTGTATATAATTCTGATAAAGTCTATTTCTGAAAATTATGATATACGTGTTGAATTATTGTTTATTACATTTCAAATTTGATACTTTGTGCATAACTAAAATATATTTTTCATAGATTTTGCATGTATTTTTTTTATAATTCTGAGATAACTTAAAAAATACTATGCTTATATAAAGTAAAAGTTCTGCATATGTTTTTTCGCTGGCAAAGTAGTTTCCTTGCATGAAACATCCCTTTCCTATGATAATATATGCGGATCTTGTAATTCTGGTAAAACTTTCTTTGTTAGACGAATCTTAGAAATAAAATTAATTAATTCTTTTCCTCCCAAAATTATTTGGTGTTATGGAATTTATCCAAAATTGTTTTATAAGATGTCTGACATAGAATTTCATGAAGGCATGCCTTTCGATGTAGAAGATATTACTAATGCTTTCGTAATAATAGATGACTTAATGAATGAAGTAGGAGATGACGAAAAAAAACTTTCAAACTTGTGCACGAAAGGAAGCCATCATAGAGATATTTCCGTAATATTTATTTTACAAAATATTTTTTGCAATGAAAGACAAATTATAGGAATACGTTTTAAATACTTCCTACCTAAGTTGTTTTAGAAATGTTAGAGACAAGCAATAGATCTCTTGTCTAGCAAGACAAATGTATCCATCTCAATCGAAATTTATGATAGGAAAACTATACGAAATACAAATGCTGCAAATTTGACTATCCACTTTGTGAGAGATAGAAAAATAAAAACCTTTCGTTCGAATCATTTAATGAATTTTTCAAAAAAAAAAATTTCATAGAGTTTTGTTACGAATAAATATCTCAGAACAAAAACATTGTAAGCAAAACCTTTGTCATGGATAGAATATTAAGTGTGGTTTGTGTTCTTCAACATTTGTTTTTAATTTTTAGTCTATTTCCCTTCTTGTTCCTTACACTTAAATATATTAATATGAGTAAAGTAATTAAAAAGTTGAAAAAAAATATTGAAAAAAAAGTTGAAAAGTATTGAAAAAGATGAAAAATATTGAAATATTTAGAATATTGTTGGTGGACTTGAGTATTTAAGTTAAGAGCAATAGTGATAAAATTTCTTTTTTTTCATATTAATCTTAAAATAATAATAACTTTATAAATTTAAATATATGGTAAACTTATAAAAAAATTCAAAGCAAAATCTTATTCATCTTATAATAATAATAATACAAACACAAAATATGAGAACAATATTGTACTTATTCACCTTCTAAAATTTATTCTTACATTATATCTTTTCTTAAAATATTGATACAATCTGAAATCCTTCTGTTTGCTACGAACAAATTCATATAAAATATAATTCATTGAAAAGCCTTTACTGATTTTCAACAAGAAAAATATAAAATAATGATCACATAGAAATAAGGAATATCCCTTGGTTAATCCATTTCTCAATAAATAAAGTCCTTCAGATCTCAACAATTTTCCTTTTATAAAACAATGTGCTGACAGAAAACTTAATTTAATCTTATATTTTTTAAAATGTGTTATATGAGAAGCATTGAAATAAGTAACATCATTCAATATGAATAATAAATACATTCGACAGGTATATGCATAAAATGAAGAGGAAACATTTACATTCTTAAACATGAAAGAATAAGATATATACAGAAATCAATATTTATAAAAGAAACTATTTAATTAAATTGTCATTTATATAAAATATTAGTTTTCATTTATATGGCAGTTACCGAAAGCTAAAGTTGTAATACCATCTTCAAGAATATATCTTATCGAAGGGCAAAGTGAATTTTTTTTTTACTTTTTACAGAATGTATTTGATGTATAGAACTGTTAATGGATTTAAACTCTTCACGACTTCTATACTTATTTATAAGGCAATTTTTATAGTCTTCATGAGAAATTTTACTTTTTAAAATAGATATATGTATCTCTTTTGCTATATTTTTTTCTAAAGTTAATGTTTTTAGGATGTACATTTTTGCATTGAGACCTACGAACTCAGTTGCTACCATACCATTTAACTCATCTGTCATTTTTCCGAGAACATTATTAGTTAAAGGATTATAAAGAAAATGATTTGGAAGCAAATATATGGGTCATTTCAATAAAAAAAAGAAGTGAGTTTTCTTTGAATAGATACAAGGTCGTTATTAATTATTTTATAAGCATGAAATGCTGGAGATGCTATGAATTTCTTAGCTCTTTTCTCTCTATTCACTAGATAAATCTTAACTTTTTGCGTAAATTTTTCATTGTTTTACCAAACACGGCATTGTTTAAAAGTTTAAAGAGATCTTTTTCAAAATTGTTGTTTGCTCGTTTTCGATGTTCAGTATTAAAATCTATATAATTTTTAACCGAGGACTTTGTTTAAATTTTACAAATTGATGTATTTTTTTTTTTTTTAATTTTTAAACCTAATTGTACATATAACTTCAAATTTCTATAATGAACATATTTAGTTTTATTTCTGAAGTTAGGAGCCAATTTTTCCACAGACTTCGATTCTAAAATACTGAATTCTTTAGCAATATTTTTAGTATAGGAGGAACATTCAGAGACACTTCAACTTTTCTGGAGCTAATGGATAGCAGTTATGCAAATCGTGCAATTAATCACGATATTCTAACTTAAAAATATACAACTTATATCCGAATCGTCTGGTACATCCATGAAGTTAACGTATTCATCAGTCTAGGAAAAGTCGTGTGTAGACAAATTTTGCGACATTGCTCAACCATATAGATTGTTTGCATCTAAATATATAATGTAACTACTATGTAGGCTTGAATCATAGGTTGATAAATACACATTGTTAGCCTTAGCGTAGCGATGACCCATCATCGCAACACCTCCGCGAATTCCTTTTTCGATGAATAAAGGCATGTCTATATCAGTTAAAAGCTCCAATCGTACTTTTGTCATTTTATAAGACATGCTTGCCATACCAAACCAGGAATCGTATATGTATTACATGGATCAATTTTGTAGTATTTCTGGCATAGAGTTCTAAAGTTTTCAAATATGTCTGAAAATAATACGTCTAGGGTTACACACAAATCACGATAATCTCCCAATGTGCGCATTTGAAACATGTTCCACATATTATGTTGAGCATATTCGTAGTCTTCTCTGGATACATTTTTATTTGTTAGACTGTTGAAAAAAGCTGATTGAGGAGGGATCTGCGTTTCATAAAACTTAAAAAAGGAATCAAAATATTCATATGGATAGCAACCCTTTCTAGTTATAAATTGTGCATTACTTGCAAAATACCTATCCTAAAGATGAAATTTACAAGGTTTTAAAGTTGGGCAAGTTTCTCTAGAGAAGTATTTAAAAATTGAAAAGAGTCAATGAAACGTAATGACCTCAGAGTAAAAAAAAAATAATTCACTGTCGGGAATGCATTGAAAAAAGAAATCAAAACTTTTAGTTGATTTTTTAAAATTAAAATTCAATTTAATTATGTCAAATGATCCAAATGAAGCACGAGGAAGTACGGAACAACGCTTGAAGGAGTTTTTTTTTTTGTTAAAATTTAAATAACATTTTGAGTCTAAAGGATTTATAACCTATTTCAGCTACCATAAACCTATTGTTTTCTTCTTAGAATACAATTAATTCCCAAATATGATTGTATATTTCGCACAAAAACATTCCTTTATGAGTACAGACATATGAATAAATAATTTTGTAGGGCGATACTAACATCTCCTGGTTTTTTATTCACTTAACTAACCTCTGAAATAACATTACAAAATTTGAAGTTATCACTTCTAACGTGTGGTCATAAGCACACACACGATCTTTTTTTTAACCGAAGTTTTCTGTTTTTACCCTCGATTATCCAATTTCAAGGATAAATACATTTTTACCAATCAAATTTTATTATTTACATTGAATTGTTAAGATATTATAGTGAGAATGCGTTTTAAACATAGCGAAATGTATTAAAAATAAAAACTTTCAGAGAAATATTTAAAAATTAATAGTAAGTAATAGTATAATAAAGAGTATGGTCAAATCTCAGGGATTTGTATTTTAGAGTCAAATAAATTAATTACCATAAAATTAATTAGCTTCATTAATGTAAGTAAAGATAAATACTAGAAGAGTAAAGTACAAGTAAATAAAAAAAATAAATACAAGTAAATTAATACTAACCTGTATTACAAAGGCATAAATGTCGTTTACCATTGGATTTAGTCTCACTTGTTACAAAACTTAAAGATTTTAGACATTTTTCTAAATTTTTCAATATTTCGAATTTTTTTACGATGTTTTCAAATGGTACGATGTTTATATATTTAAGAAAATTGTTTTGGATAACTTTTAAATGTTCCATCTAAGAAAATGGTCTTTCTATTTTTCAAAAGGTACAGAGACTCTTCTCCAAATATTAAAATCCTGTTATCTTGATCATTTCGAAAGTCTAAACCAGTGGCCTTCAAACTATATTCCATGGAACCCTGAGATTCCATGAGGCGTACCCAAGGGTTCCACGAGTCACAATAAAAAAAATCCCAAAGAAACTTATAAATGTATATGAAAAATGGATTCACGTTCTGTATGAAGTTTCTATACCCACAAGAATTTAAAGCTTAACCCTGTCTTTAAGAAATTAAAAGTTTTTTGTTTAATATACAACAATTTTTATTTTGCAATACTTTTTAAACATTTATTATAATTTAATAAAGGATATAAAACGCTCAAAAGAAATCTTTATATGTATTACCTACTGCAATTTTAATATTTTATTGTTTGCTATACGGGTTTTTAATCGTTAGTACAATGTCTTGCAAAACTAAATGCACATTTTTACATTTGTGAGAAAAAACCTACAATAAAAGAGAATGAATAAATTATTGATATATCACACCAGATTCGATGTAAAAAATCTAAATTGAAGCAAGAACATGTCCTTAATTTTATGTTGCAAATTCATGTAAACTACACAATATTTCTCACACAGTTATAAACATTTTGATGTCAATCGAGTAGTGTCCATCCACTCAATTCAATGTAAATAATAAAATTTGATTGGTAAAAATGTATTTATCCTTGAAATTCGATAATCGAGGGTAAAATCAGAAAATTTCGGTTAAAAAAAAGATCGTGTGTGTGCTTATGACCACACGTTAGAAGTGATAACTTCAAATTTTGTAATGTTATTTCAGAGGTTAGTTAAGTGAATAAAAAACCAGGAGATGTTAGTATCGCCCTACAAAATTATTTATTCATATGTCTGTACTCATAAAGGAATGTTTTTGTGCGAAATATACAATCATATTTGGGAATTAATTGTATTCTAAGAAGAAAACAATAGGTTTATGGTAGCTGAAATAGGTTATAAATCCTTTAGACTCAAAATGTTATTTAAATTTTAACAAAAAAAAAAACTCCTTCAAGCGTTGTTCCGTACTTCCTCGTGCTTCATTTGGATCATTTGACATAATTAAATTGAATTTTAATTTTAAAAAATCAACTAAAAGTTTTGATTTCTTTTTTCAATGCATTCCCGACAGTGAATTATTTTTTTTTTACTCTGAGGTCATTACGTTTCATTGACTCTTTTCAATTTTTAAATACTTCTCTAGAGAAACTTGCCCAACTTTAAAGCCTTGTAAATTTCATCTTTAGGATAGGTATTTTGCAAGTAATGCACAATTTATAACTAGAAAGGGTTGCTATCCATATGAATATTTTGATTCCTTTTTTAAGTTTTATGAAACGCAGATCCCTCCTCAATCAGCTTTTTTCAACAGTCTAACAAATAAAAATGTATCCAGAGAAGACTACGAATATGCTCAACATAATATGTGGAACATGTTTCAAATGCGCACATTGGGAGATTATCGTGATTTGTGTGTAACCCTAGACGTATTATTTTCAGACATATTTGAAAACTTTAGAACTCTATGCCAGAAATACTACAAAATTGATCCATGTAATACATATACGATTCCTGGTTTGGTATGGCAAGCATGTCTTATAAAATGACAAAAGTACGATTGGAGCTTTTAACTGATATAGACATGCCTTTATTCATCGAAAAAGGAATTCGCGGAGGTGTTGCGATGATGGGTCATCGCTACGCTAAGGCTAACAATGTGTATTTATCAACCTATGATTCAAGCCTACATAGTAGTTACATTATATATTTAGATGCAAACAATCTATATGGTTGAGCAATGTCGCAAAATTTGTCTACACACGACTTTTCCTAGACTGATGAATACGTTAACTTCATGGATGTACCAGACGATTCGGATATAAGTTGTATATTTTAAGTTAGAATATCGTGATTAATTGCACGATTTGCATAACTGCTATCCATTAGCTCCAGAAAAAGTTGAAGTGTCTCTGAATGTTCCTCCTATACTAAAAATATTGCTAAAGAATTCAGTATTTTAGAATCGAAGTCTGTGGAAAAATTGGCTCCTAACTTCAGAAATAAAACTAAATATGTTCATTATAGAAATTTGAAGTTATATGTACAATTAGGTTTAAAAATTAAAAAAAAAATACATCAATTTGTAAAATTTAAGCAAAGTCCTCGGTTAAAAAATTATATAGATTTTAATACTGAACATCGAAAACGAGCAAACAACAATTTTGAAAAAGATCTCTTTAAACTTTTAAACAATGCCGTGTTTGGTAAAACAATGAAAAATTTACGCAAAAAGTTAAGATTTATCTAGTGAATAGAGAGAAAAGAGCTAAGAAATTCATAGCATCTCCAGCATTTCATGCTTATAAAATAATTAATAACGACCTTGTATCTATTCAAAGAAAACTCACTTCTTTTTTATTGAAATGACCCATATATTTGCTTCCAAATCATTTTCTTTATAATCCTTTAACTAATAATGTTCTCGGAAAAATGACAGATGAGTTAAATGGTATGGTAGCAACTGAGTTCGTAGGTCTCAATGCAAAAATGTACAGCCTAAAAACATTAACTTTAGAAAAAATATAGCAAAGAGATACATATATCTATTTTTAAAAAGTAAAATTTCTCATGAAGACTATAAAAATTGCCTTATAAATAAGTATAGAAGTCGTGAAGAGTTTAAATCCATTAACAGTTCTATACATCAAATACATTCTGTAAAAAGTAAAAAAAAATTCACTTTGCCCCTTCGATAAGATATATTCTTGAAGATGGTATTACAACTGTAGCTTTCGGTAACTGCCATATAAATGAAAACTAATATTTTATATAAATGACAATTTAATTAAATAGTTTCTTTTATAAATATTGATTTCTGTATATATCTTATTCTTTCATGTTTAAGAATGTAAATGTTTCCTCTTCATTTTATGCATATACCTGTCGAATGTATTTATTATTCATATTGAATGATGTTACTTATTTCAATGCTTCTCATATAACACATTTTAAAAAATATAAGATTAAATTAAGTTTTCTGTCAGCACATTGTTTTATAAAAGGAAAATTGTTGAGATCTGAAGGACTTTATTTATTGAGAAATGGATTAACCAAGGGATATTCCTTATTTCTATGTGATCATTATTTTATATTTTTCTTGTTGAAAATCAGTAAAGGCTTTTCAATGAATTATATTTTATATGAATTTGTTCGTAGCAAACAGAAGGATTTCAGATTGTATCAATATTTTAAGAAAAGATATAATGTAAGAATAAATTTTAGAAGGTGAATAAGTACAATATTGTTCTCATATTTTGTGTTTGTATTATTATTATTATAAGATGAATAAGATTTTGCTTTGAATTTTTTTATAAGTTTACCATATATTTAAATTTATAAAGTTATTATTATTTTAAGATTAATATGAAAAAAAGAAATTTTATCACTATTGCTCTTAACTTAAATACTCAAGTCCACCAACAATATTCTAAATATTTCAATATTTTTCATCTTTTTTCAATACTTTTAAACTTTTTTTTCAATATTTTTTCAACTTTTTAAATTACTTTACTCATATTAATATATTTAAGTGTAAGGAACTAGAAGGGAAACAGACTAAAAATTAAAAACAAATGTTGAAGAACACAAACCACACTTAATATTCTATCCATGACAAAGGTTTTGCTTACAATGTTTTTGTTCTGAGATATTTATTCATAACAAAACTCTATGAAATTTTTTTTTCTTTTGAAAAATTCATTAAATGATTAGAACGAAAGGTTTTATTTTTCTATCTCTCACAAAGTGGATAGTCAAATTTGCAGCATTTGTATTTCGTATAGTTTTCCTATCATAAATTTCGATTGAGATGGATGCATTTGTCTTGCTAGACAAGAGATCTATTGCTTGTCTCTAACATTTCTAAAACAACTTAGGTAGGAAGTATTTAAAACGTATTCCTGTAATTTGTTTTTCATTGCAAAAAATATTTTGTAAAATAAATATTACGGAAATATCTCTATGATGGCTTCCTTTCGTGCACAAGTTTGAAAGTTTTTTCGTCATCTCCTACTTCATTCATTAAGTCATCTATTATTACGAAAGCATTAGTAATATCTTCTACATCGAAAGGCATGCCTTCATGAAATTCTATGTCAGACATCTTATAAAACAATTTTGGATAAATTCCATAACACCAAATAATTTTGGGAGGAAAAGAATTAATTAATTTTATTTCTAAGATTCGTCTAACAAAGAAAGTTTTACCAGAATTACAAGATCCGCATATATTATCATAGGAAAGGGATGTTTCATGCAAGGAAACTACTTTGCAAGCGAAAAAACATATGCAGAACTTTTACTTTATATAAGCATAGTATTTTTTAAGTTATCTCAGAATTATAAAAAAAAATACATGCAAAATCAATGAAAAATATATTTTAGTTATGCACAAAGTATCAAATTTGAAATGTAATAAACAATAATTCAACACGTATATCATAATTTTCAGAAATAGACTTTATCAGAATTATATACAAATATTTATATGTAAAGAAAAGTTTGACCCTTTATCCCAATTAAAATTTGCTTCCAATGACGTAATTAAAAAAATCATAATCATTTAATTAAAACTATATCAGAATATAACTCGTTATCGCTAAAAGCGTGCATTTCTTATCAGTACAGATCCCCGAAACCCTTATCAATCACAAACCATCTTCCCGGTTCAAACCCGGGGGGGGACTTCCACCCTCTTTTGTTTGCATGCGGCTCCACCGGCTCCACTGTTCCAGAACCGGTATATTTTAACTACTGGCGTTTACTTTTGGGCGTCTGGACTGTAAAACAGTCCTCAATCCCATATCGTGAGAGTCTATGATGTTGGGCATGGCAAAAGTGGAGTTTAACATTTACTAGCGGCACTGTGGGTCGATGCTTAATATAGGCGTCTCATAAAGGATTTTTGCGAAAGTTGCTTTACGAAAATATCTAATACGGTTTATCTAATAATGTTTAAATTCAATATGAATTTGGGGAAATTAAAAGTTTTCAATTTAGCAATAACCTCTTATAATTTAGAAAAACAAAAAAGGGGAAGGAAGTGATTTTTGCCTATGGTTTTACAACGCTTATAAGCAATACTCGTTTTCCTTTTTAGTGAGTTATACCTCTATCGAAAGATAGTTTTCTGTTGTTGTTTCTAATGCCACCTGTGTTACATAGTGAGATCAAAATTCATCGTGGCAAGGGGCTAGATGTACGCCTGTCGTTGACCTTGGCCTTGAGCACCATGCAGGTGACAGTACGATTGAGCTCGGAGAAATTCCCGAAGGGACGAAAGATGGCGACACTGCCAATTTCCACCTCCACAATTTAGGCATGGAACTAAAAGGGAGGGAAATATTCTCCAGTCCCCTGCACTCGTGATTTCAGCCCACAAGACTTTCGGACCCACTGATTTAACGAGCACGTGCTCCGTGTGTACTCAGAGGGTATTTGGTGGCATCGGGCATCGATGCCACCATCGAGTTTTTTGTAGTTTTATTTAGTATTAAGTTATAAAAGAGAAAAAATCTTGCAGTTTCTTTTGAATAAAGGATTTTCATTACAAAGCCTGTTTGAAAAACACTCCAATATTCGCATAGTATTATTAATGTTAACGAAGTTCTCAATTTAATTTTGTGTTGTAGGAACTTAATGGTACTTTAGTATTATGTTTAAAAAAATGTTAATCATATACGTTATTTTTATCAAAAGTTCTAATTTTAACCAGGTGCCATATAATCAAACAGGCGAATCAAGAGATTCTGAACATAGCACTAGAAATAGAAATAAAAGAAACATATACTAAAAGCTAATCCTGTTCTATATATATCTGCCCGCTTACATGTACACTCTTAGTTGGAGAGTAATTTCATATGATCTAATCCATTTAGCCTTTCATCGTGTTTACTGTTGTCTATGTTAGCAGCAGGGATGACTCTAGGGCTCTAGGGAAACTGGACCCAGCAACTTTTAGGGGCGGAATTTGAAAAATACTTCTTTTTGTTATGAACAAATTGGTTTGCTTTGGAAACCTTGTACCTTCTTCAAATACCTGGAATTTTATTTTATACTGGATAAAAATGCCGACTACTGGAGGTAAAATTTGTATATTTAAAATGACTCTAAATATTTTTTTAAAAAATAAAAATTACACTGCGTTACGATTTGTTGCAGCAAGTATTTATATGGGCCTCCAACCTCGGGATACAATTTACAAACGATTACCTTTTGCATACGATATTACTTCGTTAAGGGTGACTAAAGTGCACAAAACAATATTTTGTTTAGAATAGCGTTCGGCAAATTGTTGTTCTACAAAATTCTGCTTTTATGTAGAATTAAAAATTATGTTTGTTAAAAAGCTATTGTTCTCACTCTCTCTTTTCTGATTTATAAATATCTCTCTAAAAAAAATTGCTGGCTTTTACGTTCCCATTTAAATATGTGACGGGCTTTCTCACAGAATATATTTTTAAATATATATTTGATTTATCTTTTTGAAATTTCTCCAGTTATATATTTGTATCTAGCAATGCGAATCTGGTATTTCACTTCATGTATCTTATTTTCTTATTCTGTACTCCGTACGTTTAAAGTCAGTTTTCTTATTTGTTGAACCTTGAAGGATTCGAGACTACTGTGTGTGTTAAATCATGAGATTTGATATGTTTTTTCTTATTTTCTTCTGTAACTTTCCTCCCCATCCCGAGTGAGTTAAAAAGGACATTATTTCCACTCACAGGATGTCCAGTATCAGCCAACTAAAAGGGAAAGAGGCAATAAGAATTTTTGGAAGATAACGAGCCACGAACGATGTTTCATTTTTGTCTTGAATGTTATTTTAAGTTACAATAAATGCTTTTAATCTCTACCATCAACAGACTCGTTTTCAAAAAAAAAAATGGTTTGTTAAAAATGTTACATTTAATCTCTTACATTTAACCTTGAAATAACAGGTAATTATGTTTTTAATTTCGAATTAATTTGTATTTTTAAGACTTAATATAATATACAAATTTCTCCTGTAAGGTACACCTCCGAATAAGGCACAGTTAATGTTGCTACCGGTCTTTTTGAATATGAATCTAATGTATTTACCTCTTATTAAGGGACATACTATTTAAATGACACTGAAAAAAAAGTTTCTTATTTTATTTTTTTTTTAAGATTTTAAAGACAAGTCTGTGTATCTCTTTAAATAAATTAAATTTAGTGCTGTCCTAATAAATCAATGTAAAAGAGGAAAGGAACAGAGATATAAAAATTTACATTGTTTACTCTGCGCTTCGATTTAAAGATAAAACAGAACGTGTAATAAATTCGTTTTCCTAGGGTTTACATAAGAAATAAAAATGCTAGCTTAGGTGGGCACAATGCACAGGCTTTCAAAAAGGTCGGAATATTTTCAATAGATTTCTGTAAGTTTTCATAAAATTTCATTGCTCATTTAAAATATTTATGCAGTAATTAAATTTTTTCTATTAAGAATTTTCATTTTTCATGAACTTCAAATTTTAAAAAAACCTGTGACTAAGGTATTTATTTTATATGTAATTTTAAAGATTAATACGACTGGAATTCCTAAAATTAAATTAATTTGCTTTGCATTAAATGACAAAACACCCAATGTCTGATCTGGTGGTTTTAAATTTCTGGCCATTGAACATATTGCGTCAAACAGAGGGTTTCTTATTGGAAGGTACTTCTATATTTTTACCCTCTTAAAATAAAGTATTTAGGAATATTTTCTTGCTTTACCTTCGTGAAAAAATAATGGTACATTTGGTTTCAAAAAATCTCTTGTGTTAGTATATTCGTATACAGTGGCGCACACAAGGGGGGAGGGTCCTGGGGGTCCGACCCCCCCAAAACCGTTGATTTTTTTCCAATTGATTATAATTCTAAGTATATAGTACGTAAAATTTAAATAATTATTTGTTATTAATGATTAATTTTATTAATTAATGCTAATTATTTATTCAATAATTAGTTTTTTACTGTGTTTTGTTCCCGAAAATCTACAAAATCAAAAGGAGCATAATACAAGAATGGTGAACTTTCGACCCCGGACCCCCCCCTTGAAAAATTCCTGTGTGCACTACTGTTCGTATACATTTATGTAATAAATAAATTTACATAAGTGCATATGATTTTAGTTAAAGGATCACTGAATTAAAAGAAAGCTAGCTAATTTTAATGCCAATGAAATTATTTTGTACATACGTATCCATAGTTATAGTTAAGAGTACATGGTTTGTAAAATTTCATCATTGGATTAAATCCAAATAATATTAATTGAGGCTAAAATTTTTTTCGTAAGACAGCTTCCGCTCGTTTATCGTAAATTTTTATTTTTTTTCTAAATCATCAATTATGAATCATTTTTCTGAATCATCATGTTAAGTCAATATAATACATGTGTTTTTATGCAATTTTCTCTCTTTTTTTCACTCCCTTTTTTTATGCAACAAGGGAAACTTAGTAATATTATGTTGCAATTATAAATATATGTTTTCTTATAAGTAATTGTGTTATTGCTGATCGAAGTATCGAAAAGGCATTTTTTAAAAATTCTTTCGGAATATTTAAAGTTTGTGAATTAGGTCAATATAATAGGTTAGTTATTGCAATGTTTACTTTCTTTTTTTAATTTAAAGAGAGATAAATAAAGCAGAATTAATATAAATTTATTTTCAAACAAGATTGCATGTGTTAATATTTAAATGTTATCGAAAATTTCCTGAAATGACATTTTTTGAGGAAGCTAAAAAATAGAATTTTATTGGAATGAGAAATAAAATGTTTTTAATTATTATAACGACGAAAATACTCTAAAACACATAAAATGTATAAGATCGTTGGGTGAATTAAAGGCAAGACAGGAAAAAAAACTGTACTATTGAAGCAGGGGGGGATGCGATGACGCGCCATCATTGAAAGAAAGATCGCAGAAGTACAATTTTTAGCCGAAGTTTAGTATTCAGAGGAGCTAGTACGAAGTGGAGATAATTTTTTAAAGGCAGTTAAGATATCGGCCAAATTTGATCCAGTTATTTCAGAATCTAGATATATATTATAAATGCGAAAGTTTGTGATGATGTTTGGGCGTCTTTCACGCAAAAACAACTGAATGGATTTTAATGAAACTTTACAGTAATATAGCTTACACATCAGAATAACACATAGGCTATAATTTATAAAGATATTGTGAGAAGTGCCCAAAATATAACGATATTTGTCAAGTAGGTAGGAAAAAATTCTGCCATCTGCAAGCGATTCTGGCGGGCGCTGCAAAAAAGCCCACGTCAGCATATATCTATCCTTTGTTTGTGGAAGAACCCTTTTTGTTTTGGCTACGCAAGGCGCTCGCTTCTAATTAATTCCTGTAATCAGCACAATCCCTAATTTTTTTTTTATTTCAGAATAAAACTAAGTTTTGAAGGGAGAGGTTGCTATAAATCTCTCTTTATTTGAATGTTTTTTTAATGATTTTATTATGCACATTTGGTAGTAAGAAATTAATCTTTTTTCAAAATAAATACTTTTGTTGCTTCTGGTACTTACAGTAGATAAACTTTGTCCTTCACACTACATCATTTGGACATATTTGCATAGTTTGTTTGTGGTTAGTAGTTAATTATAACGCTATAATTTTAATTGAATAGGCGGATATTGCATTTTTAAGTATAAAAATAATTATAACTACTGTACTGTATTTTTTTGAGTGAGTGAATATTAACGTCGCACTGTTCAGCTACACGAGGGCTTTTGGCAACGGACCACGTAATTTTGAACCATGGTCAAGTGACGTGGACGACACCGGAGCTGGCACCCCCTTCTCCTAACTACCACACCACACCAACTTAGAGAAGGAATATTCTACCAATACTTAGTAGGAATATTCTTTGAAATCCACTCTTCCAAGATATATGACAGCACGAGTTATATGATGAGTATTTTAGCGGGGAAAGCGAATAGTTTTGTAGCAGATATTGCGTTTTCAGCGGATTGCAAAGATTATTATTTTTGTCCCGAAAAAATAGTTTATGTCAAAATTTAAGTGTCTTATGTTTTTGTATGTTAATGAAGACCTTAGAAAACAATTTGACTATTTATTTTAAGTGAACGGTGTAGATAATTAATTTTACAGTGGAATATCTTTAACTAATTTATTATCTCTAACGGATTAAATTTCCCAAAGTGGAGTATTTCTCGTTTAAGTATATCCCTGAATTTTCAATGTAGTGATCCAAAAAAAATATTGCATGAAAAAAACTGCAGGAAATCATAATGTGGTAGATAAAGCATTAACGTGCATCGCTCCCCTACACGGCGGTCTTACAAAGCTCTAACAAAGCTCGAGCTATGAAAGTAGCTAGACATTTGCCAACTTGACTCGATCGTTATCATTTCGCTGTGTTTTTCATTGAATCGCCATTATAGCCATTATAATTTAAGAAACGGCGTTGCTTGCGAATATTACAATTTTAACCTAAAATAAATACAACAGAAAGTAATATTAATATATTGCACTTTCAGATATAAATTTACACTATTTTAAGCATTCATTACGCAAAACTTTTAACAATGTGTTACTTTTGCTGAGCAGAGATCAGCTTAGGGAGGTATTTTCAAAAATTGACCCTCAAGAGTGTTACGAGGAATTATAAATAAAAAAAATCCTTTTTATCAGCTATTAGTACTACATACTTAAAATTTAACAAAGGTGTTTTTTTTTCATTCATTTTTTTTTTTTTTTTTTTTGTTTAGCTGAGATATGCAAAAAGCTTTTTTTGTTTAATTTGCAATTCACGTAAAATTAACTCATTAAAAACTTCTTTATCCTTCAATCTGTGTTGTTTAATTTTTCAGTTCACCCGTGCGAAGAACGGGTATACCAGCTAGTATCTTAATAATGTCATTAAATGCAAAAATAACAAAGCACGCATTTAGACCTTTTCTAGTTTTAATGTCTACAACTCTAACTTTCTTATCCTTCCCCATGTATATTTTAACAACACGCCCCAATAACCATTTACAAGGAGGAAGATTTTCTTCTCTAATTAAAACCATATCTCCCAATTTTAGATTTTCTTTATTAACAATCCGTTTCTTTCGTTTAGCTGGGTTGTGTTCATAGAGCACTTAGCCCGCTAGGGCTTTGATCTCTTGTCTGGTGAGTTTAAAAACATGATAACTTAATTACTTTGCCAGTTTTGTTTTAGAGGTTTAAGAATTTAAAAATTAAAAGAGAGATAAAAAAGAATTCATAAAATTTTAAGTTTAAAATATCGGAATAAAATAGTTAAAATTACTTTTACTGTAGTAGAGAAATTACATTAGGGTGAGATTCCTTCGGCCAATGGGGGCCTCGGGATGGCTGATCGCCTGTCAATGGGCTTTTCATGTTTGCTTTGTGTGCGAAACTTGAGATTGACTGCTCTCTCCCGCGTTGCGAGAGGGAGTTTCCTGATTGGTAGTTGTGTTAATGTAGTGACTTCGGTCCCGGGAATGGTACCGTCGCCGTGTACGGGATCGGTGGTTGCCAGAGTCCGTACTGGTCAATGGAGCTCTCCGATTGGTAGATGAGTTTCGTGATGTTTGACTGTGTATTTTTATTCATGAATTATGTGAAATGATTGAAATTGGAGTGAAAATTTTTTGGAAAAGTGGTGTTTTTAATAAAAAGATGGGAATTTTTTGGGTGTTAATCAATTAGTATGTTTCTGGGTCTGTGTATGAGTCTCGATGGAGTGTACTTCTCGATCTTTTGGATCGAGATATTGTCTGATTTATCTATTTTTGTGAAGAAATTTTTTGCTAATTTTTTCATGAAATCTTTAATTGTTTTGAATTTAATGGCTTTCCTGAGAGCAGAGTTTCTCAAGTACCATTTGGCGCGTAGAATCTATCTCAGGGTTTTGTTTTGGTTTACTTCAAGTTTTTGTATGTGTGTTTTAGCTGCGAAACTCCACACTGGAGAGGCATAAGTTAAGATTGGTCTTAGAAGTTGAGAATAAATAAGTAATTTAATTGATCTGCTTAGTTTAGATCTTTTGTTAATTAGGTGGGATAACGTGTGAGCTTTCTTGATGAAGTTCTCACGTATGCGTGTAATGTGTTGTCTAAAAGTGAGTTTGTTATCTAACGTAACACCAAGGTACTTGGTGTTCTGAGACCAAGGAATTTTTTCATTATGTAGGAAAATGTCTGGATATGCTAGGCGTGTTTTTCTAGTGAAGAAGACTGCTTTCGTTTTTGCCACATTAAGGGCAATTTTCCATTTGAGAACCAGTCCTCTAAAACTAGAAGGTGTCTGTTGATTGCTCTGGCAGCGAGTTTGGGTTCAGTGTGGGATGCCAAAATTGCTGTGTCGTCTGCGAACATGCATAAAATCGTGTTGTCGTGAGTCCGAATGTCGTTCACGTAGATGTTAAATAAGAGGGGGGAAATTAAAGTTCCCTGTGCCACGCCCGCTTCCGTGGGTCTGTGGCTGGAGTAGGTGTCGTTAATTCTGACAGAAAAATTCCTGTCTGCTAAATATGAAGATATTAGTTTGATTAATGGGGGTGGGAAATCATATTTAATTAATTTGAAGATGAGACCTTCTCGCCAGACGCGGTCGAAGGCTTTTTGAGTATCGAGGAAAACCGCACCAGTCGATTTTTTATTTTTGAATCCTGACTTTATCGTTTCCACTACTCTTAAGAGTTGGTGGGTGGTTGATAAGTCAGGTCGGAATCTATGTTGTTCCGGATGTTATTTGTGTCCACACGGAGGTACAATCTATTTAATATAGTTTTCTCGGCTACTTTGCCGAGAATGGAGAGGAGTGCGATCGGGCGAAAACTTTCCGCCCGCGTCGGGTCCTTTCCTGGTTTTAGTATTGGGATGACTGTTGCGATTTTCCATGCAATCGGGAAGTAGGATTATATTTGTTAGTTCAAAAATGGGGATTAGCGGGAGATGCTTCAGCATGCGGTTAGTAATGCGATCAATACCCGCTGCTTTGTTAGGTTTGACTTTATCGATATGTTCGATAATTTCGCTTGGTAGTGGGAGTGGGGTGGGGGATGTTAGTAAAATTATTTTCATTATTCAGATAGGTGTGAACGACATGTGTTATTGCCCTATCCGTGTCATTTGAGATATTATTTAACTTAAATTGATCTTGGAGTGAGTCTGCTATGATCTCACTTTTGTCTGCGTCACTATATGCAATTTTGGCAGGGCCTTTAAGGGCCAGTATTGGGGAAGCCTTTTTCCTGGAATCTCGGGCGGCTTTCCAAAGATAGCCGTCCTCGGCTTCCAAGCAAGCAAGAGACTCGTCCCATTGTCTTTATTCGTATTTTGTGACAGTTCTCTTGATTTGCTTTTGCAATTGCAGACAATTTAAATATGAAAGGCTCCACCTTTTCCAGATCGTTTGAACTGATTTAGTTATTCTCTGCAAAACATTTAAACGATTTGATTGATTCGCATTGCAACAGAGACGGTTCCACTATAGCTGTGATTGGTCTCCCGATTAAAAAGTGAGCAGGTGTTAAAACCTCCAAATCATCTACGTCAGATGAAAGTGGTGTAAGAGGTCGAGAGTTCAAAATTGCTTCAATTTGCGCGTTATTAAAGTCAATAATTCTTCATAACTAAATTTTGAGTTTCCTGCAACACGTTTAAAATGATATTTTAAAGATTTTATATTAGCCTCTCATAGACCTCCCCAATTTGGACTTCTAGGGGGAATAAATGACCATTCAATATCTTCTGCGAAAAACGCAAATAAAGACTCTTCTCTATCTCTTACTAATTTAGACAAAGCTTTCATTTCTCGATTAGCGCCTATCATGTTAGTACCATTATCTGAAAATATTTAATGACATTTACCCCTTCTTGAAATAAATCTTTTCAATGCAGCAATTAAAGCTTGTGAAGTTAAGTCACTGATTATCTCCAAGTGAATGGCCTTTGTTACAAGGCAAATAAATGTACAAAGACAAACTTTAATTTCAGGACCTTTCCTCTGATATTTATTTTTCATAAAGAAGGGTCCACACAAATTAATTCCAGTTGAATTAAAGACCTTATCAGGAGTTATTCTTTCTTTTGGCAAATCGCCCATTTTTGAGGACAAATTTTAGGATTAAATTTAAAGCAAATTACACAGTTATGCGCAACTTTTCTGCAAATATTTCGCCCGTGAATTGGCCAATATTTAAGTCTAACCTGATAAAGTAAATGTTGGGGCCCAAGATGAAAATACTTTTAATGGTAGTATTTAACAATAATTTCAGTTAGTTTACTTTTCTCAGAAAGCAATATAGCATGTTTACTCGAATAAGGAATTGAGAATGTTTCAGTCTTCCACCTACTCGAATGATTCACTTATCATCTAAAAATGGGGATAAATTTAAAATCTTACTTTTATTACAAACTAGCTGGTATACCCGTTCTTCGCACGGGTGAACTTAAAAATTAAAAAATACAGACTGAAGGATAAAGAAGTTTTTAATGAGTTAATTTTACGTGAATTGTATAAATTAAACAAAAAAAGCTTTTTACATAACTCAGCTGAACGAAAAAACCATGTTTGCTAAATTTTAAGTCTTTAGATATAATTGCTGATTTTTTTATTATTGTTATTATTTATGACGCCCCGTAACTTTCTTGTGGGTCGATTTTTGAAAACACCAACCTGCTCTGCAAAAGTAACACATTGTTACAAATTTTGTGCAATAAACGCTAAAAATAGTGTAAATAATTTTTATCTGAATGTATAATGCGTTAATATTACTTTCTGATGCATTTATATTATGTTAAATAGCTGTTACCCCCGCGACTTCGTCCACGTGGAATTTAACAAAAAAGTATTTATTCACTTCGCAGAGTTTACAAAAACTTTTCTTCTACTTTGTGAGAGAATCTATGTTTATTTTTTGTTTTATTTTTTTTCTTTGCTTTTTGTTGAGCAAGGGGTGAAAGGGACGCATGACCTTTGACACTGTCGATGGGGTGAGGAATAAAATCTTTAGGATCAAAATAGGCCTAAGTAGCAAGTAGGGTGAAACGCGAACAAAAACGAAGCCGCAAGGAAGGGGGTGAAAGGGACGCATGACCTTTGACAATGCAGTTAAGGACTGTAAAATCATTAGGATCAAGACATGAACGGGAAATGTCGCGAATGGCAGCAACCTAATCAAAGAAAAGAGTTTGATATAACTGCTAGCAATCGTTGAGACAGAAGGCTCGCGAAACAAAATAATTCCTATTAAATAAAAATAAACCCTATTAAATAAAAATAAACCCTATTGAATAAAAACAGTCCCTATTGAAATAAATAATCCCTATTTGAATCCGATATTGCTCACTATTTCATTGGTTTTAATTTTATTTTCTCGGAACCCTAATTTTTTTTTCTAAAATAAAAGTAGCCTAGGTTATTCCTTATAACATTAGCTATCTGCCAGTGAAAGTTTCGTCAAAATTTGTCCAGCCGTTTCAGAGATTAGCCGGAACAAACAGAGAGGCAGAAAGTCAGATAGACAGACAAAAATTTTAAAAACTGATTTTTTCATGTAAGTACCGTATATCTTTTTAAATGCATTTAGTAAAAAGCTGTTAATTTCAAATTACAAACAGACACTTCATTTTTATTTATATGTATAGATTAATCCTTATATTGCTCATAGCTTTTTTCTGTTCTTAAGGTCATATCAACTCTGGTTGCGATAGCAACGAAAAAAAATCTTCTGTTCTTTCAAAATTAAAAGTGAATCAGTAAGAATAAATTATTCTTTTTCGTTAAAAATGAGTCATCGCGTTTGTTCCATGAAGAAATGCTTATTATTATTTTATTGGTTTTAATTTTGTTTTCGGGGGAATTTTTTTTCTGAAATAAAAGTAAACTAAGTTACTCCTTGTAACAACAGCTATCTGCCAGTGAAAGTTCCGTCAAATTCGGTCTAGCTGTTTCAGAAATTAGCCGGAACAAACAGACAGATAGACAGACAAAAATTTAAAAACTTGATTTTTTTAAAAATAAAAACTGTAGATATACTTTTAAATGCATTTAGTAAAAAACTGTAATTTCAAACTACAAACACACTTCAATTAAATTTATTTATTTATATTAAAATGATTTGATTTTCCTTTAGGTATAGCTAAAGGGTGTAATTGCACTTTTTCACCTAAAACGTAATTAAAAATATTTATTTTAGAAACAACTACCTACGTACTTAACTAAATAAAACAACCTGTTCGCTCTGTGATCGCCACCCCCACCGCACACTCACACTTGTACAATCACTCTTGCAAGACAAACATTTATTGTGACTGCTTTGTGCAGTGTTTGGCAATGAAATAAACATAGAGGTATGAAATTAGCTTACCTCTATTTAAATGCGGAGCCTTGTGAGAAGTCAAATGACGTAAAACCCAAAAACTTCCTGATTTAAGTTTAAATGCTGTCTAAGTTATAGAAAAATTGATGTTGCTCAGTGTTTTTGAGAACGAATGAAATCATTGGAATGATGCAACAGTTCAAAAAAGGTCTTAGCAACAGTAGGGTGAAACGAATCTGCAAGAAGGGGGAGAGGTACTCGTTACCTTTGACACTGTCAATGAGGTGAGGGGCTGGGTAGGATGAAACGAAGCCGCAAGCAAAGGGTAAGTGAAGACTGTTAAAATCATTAGGATCAGATATGAACGGGAAATATCGCGAGTCTCAGTAACCTTATCAAACAAAAAAGTTTGTCTAGAAACGTCGAGACAGAAGGCTTTCAAAATAAAACAATCCCTATTGCATAAAAATAATCCCTACTGAAATAAACAATCCTTATTAGAAACGGATATTGTTCACCATTTCATTGGTTTTAATTTCATTTTCGTGGAACCCTAATTTTTTTTTCTATAATAAAAGTAGCCTAAGTTATTCCTTATAACATTAGCTATCTGCCAGTGAAAGTTTCTTCAAAATTGGTCCATCCGTTTCAGATATTAGCCCCAACAAACAGACTGACATACAGACAGACAGACAAAAAATTTTAAAATTGATTTTTTTCATATAAGTGCCGTATATACTTTTAAATGCATTTAGTAAAAAGCTATTAATTTCAAATTACAAACAGACACTTCATTTTTATTTATATGTATAGATGTCCACCATTTTGCATAGCTCTAATTTCCGTATAGAATGAGCCAATTTGTACTTGTTCCATTAAATAAATTTCTGCTTCCTCCATCTCATCTGAAGTAAGGGGTCCCCTTTTCTTGTTAGTTGGATTTCTAATGTTAACTAGAAACCTGTAAAGAAAACTTAACACTCGAACGATAGTTAGAAATCTATTACTACGAGAGAGTAAATGATCAAAAAATGTTTGATTAAAGTTTAAAGTCAATACAATATTTTTTTAGAGTCCTTTGATTTTAATTCAGGCAAATAATCCACTTCATTCAGCTCCAGGCACTCAGAGACAGTTTCTGGGAATTCGTTAGTTCTTAGGAAGGCTGGACCATTCCACCACTTGTTGTTGGAAATAAGTGTATCAATCCTAAGTCCCCTAGACAAGAAATCTGAGGGATTGTCTTGTCCTGAGCAATGAAACTAAGAATCAGGATCAGTTAATTTGGAGATCTCCTGCAATCTGTTAGCTACGAATTGTTTCCATCTTTTAGAAGAGCCTTTAATCCAGAATAGGACTATTTTGGAGTCTGTCCAGTAGAACACTTTGCACTCCTTTTTCTTGCGGATGATTTCTTGCACCCTTGAACTCAATCGAGCTGCTACTAAAGCTTCCAGGAGCTCAAGTCGAGGCAAAGTAATTGCTTTCAGGGGTGCTACTCTCATTTTTGAAGTGATGAGATTTACGAGCACTTCATTTTGTTTTCTTACTTTCACGTAAGCTCTTGCTCCATAAGCGAGTTTAGAGGCATCGCAGAATATGTGAATTTCAATGAGATCACTTATCTCATCATTCGTTGAATCAAGAACTAACCTTTGAATTCTAAGATGATCTAATAGGGGTAGTTCTTTACACCAAATTAACCACTCTTCCTTTAACTTTGGGGTAAAATTTCATCCCAAGTTATTTTTTTTATCCAAAGTTCCTGTATGAGACATTTTATTCTTCTAGTAAAAGGTGAGAGTAATCCCAGAGGATCAAATCTCTTCCCTGTTGTTTGTAACATAAATCTTTTAGTATTTTCGTTTGTCGGAACGAATTCCAGCAAACCTTTAGTGTCCAACACGTCAGACAGTCATCTAGCCAAGCCATGCCTAACACTTTTGTTTTGTTTGTTCCCAAGCTGATGGATGCATCCATAGGATATGTGCCGAAACCTTCAGCCACCCACTGAGCCATTAAAATGGTATCATTGCTGAGATCCATTTCCTCATCTCCATTCCCGCTTCTTTCATAATGTTCTTAGCGTGGCGAGACATGAAAAGAGCTTCTCGAGTATCCTGCCCCGTAATCCAATCATCCACATGAAAGAATCTAAATGTTGTACAGTTATGGGATGAATTTCATTATGTTTCTCAATGTGATATTTGATTGTTGCTGCTAGTAGAATTGGACTAGAATTAACTCCAAATATATATATATATATATATATATATATATATCACCCTGTTAAATCTATAAACTTGCAAAGTGAGCTTTTCCCCAATACGTGGATTACTATCTGTCCATAAAAACCGTTAAAAATCTTTGTCTATCCGAAAAGCAAATTTGAAGAAAAGCCTGACGAATATCCGATGATATCGCAACTCGGTTTAGCCGGAATTTAATTAAAACATCTAAAAGTTAGGATTCAAATTAGGTTCAGGCCACAAGCAATCGTCCAGCGATAGTTCGTTAGCTTGGTGTGAAGCTGCATCAAAGACAATACGAGTAGAAGTAGTAACACGACCCGCCTTTTTTATCGCTTGGTGTGGTAAGTGTCGCGAATGGAGCTAACGCGCGAACTTGTAGTTTAACTAGAGTGGCGCTGTAAGCGCATTTCCTCTTTTTTGTTTACGTTTGTCAGTAGTAGTAGTTGAGTCTGTAATTCGAACGTGAAATGTATCAGTTGTCTATTTTTCCTTAGCCATTAAATCTTTTTTGCAACAAAAGGGACTCTCATTATCTTAGTTAAAAGTCTATTTAATCGAATCTTTTAGGTCAAGCTCATCCCGGGCGTTAGAAACGGAAGAATAAGGTAAGTGATACCTTTATTCTTATATATTAGAATTTGTGAAATAGAAAATTAATTTTTTCACATGGCATCCCTGCCGGGATCTGAGCTTGAAATAGTTTTAGAATTTTGAAAGCAAAGTTCGAACTAGAATTTAATAAAATAAAGAGTTATTTTTTGAATATTGATTATAATTAAATATATATGTTACATTTTATTTGAATATTTGATAAGCGAAAGGAAAAAAGAAATATTTTAAATGGTGAATTTTTATATTTGAAACTGATACATTGAACTGTGTTAACTTTTTGAACACTAGAACATTAGAAATGTTTTGAAATTAGTAGAATTATTGAAAATAGTAATTTGATCTGAACTTGTTTTGGAGTATAAGCTGTGATTATTTTAATATACTAAATATGGCCGAAGCACAATCATTCGAGTTGTTAAAAACCAAAAGAAAATCACTGAGAACAGCTGCTAATAAGATAGTTAATGAATTAGAAGCTGCATTATCGAATTCTGATTTAAATGTTGATAGATTATGTGAACTGGTAGAAATTCTATGCATCAAATTTGAGCCTTTAACTTTAATTGATCAACAAATGGAACCCCTTTTTAAGCCCGAAGAATTCGATGCTGAATTTGAAATCGCAGAAAAATATACAGAAAAAGTGTTACTTTGGCAGTTTCGTGCGAAAAAGAAGATTAATGAATTTTCAAAAACCCCTGTTACGTCGCCCTCCTTACAGACTACATTATCACAATCACAAGATGAACATTTTCGGAACTCATAACATTCGCATTAAAATCCCAAAATATCATATCACCCGATTCTATGGAGATGACGCTTCAAAATGGTTAACTTTTTGGAATAGCTTCGAAACAGCTGTACATAAATAATGAATCTTTAAATCAAGTCGATAAGTTTAATTATTTGAAGTCGCATTTGGAAGGATCTGCTTTAAACACTGTTGAAGGTTTCCAAATTTCGGCAAAGGCCTATGATGAAGCCGTAGAATTATTAAAGAACAGATTTGTTAATCCGGAAATATTAATTCAAGAGCATATGAACAAAATTTTATCATTACACACTTTAAAAAATTCTAATGACCTTCGTTCTTTTCGGAAATTTGTTTTGATAACTGTAATGTTCAATTAAGAAGTTTAAATTCATTAGGCGTATCAACCGCGAATTATGGAAAAATTTTGTGCCCCATGTTGTTAAAACTTATTCCATCTGACTTAGTATTAGATTATAATAAATTACAACAAAAGGATTCTGGCTCAGATATTCAGCAGTTGTTCTCGTTTCTTACGCAATCCTTGACGGCTCGAGAGCAGACTTATACTACAAATAAATCATCTTTTGAATTATGCAATCGTAGACAGGAAACGAAATCAAATTCTTCTCCAGAACCCAGATCATATAAACAACAAAACCAAAAAAGTTTTCATACTAACGGCGCCTATTAAAGACAATAAAGACAAAATAAAACTCATCTGTATATTTTGCGATTCCATGACTCATAATTCGACTGAATGTGAATACGTTATTAATGTGTCTTTAGAAGAAAGGAAGAATATTTTATTGCGAAAAGGAGATTGTTTCAACTGTTTAAAAATCGCAAAGCATTTATCGCGTAATTGCCCAATAAATAAAACAAAATGTGAAATTTATTCGGGTTTACATCATAAATTTTTTTGTTTTAAGCAACAGAAAAGAGAAATAGGGTCAATGTCTACCGATCTAGCTAACCAAAACACCGGGGAAGTTTTTTTACAAACATTAGCTGTCTTTATAGAAAATGGAAATTTCAAACAACTGTTGTGAGAGCGATATTAGACACTGGTAGCCAAATAAGCTACATTTCAGAATATGCTGCAAAATTTATAGGTTTAAAAAGTATTGGGAAAGAAGCAATAACTCACGGACTTTTGGGAGGACACAAAATGACCGAAGTTCATAATAAGTATTTAATCAACTTCAGCAGTTATGACGGAAAATATTGTTTCATAATAGAAGTTAATGATCAGAAAAGCATTTGCTTAGGAATCTCTAGAATTAATGACTCTCGCGTTTTACAGAAATTGGCAACACATAATATATTTATTAGTGATTCATCCGCAAATAACAAACTTTGCCTTTTCGAAAAACATTCTGATGAAATACATATTCTGTTAGGATCTGACATAATTGGAAAATTATTTACTGGTGAGGTGAAACAACTTTCTGCGGGGCTTACAGCTGTGAATACTCGCTTAGGATGGACAGTTATGGGGAAATTAAGCTGTGAATCTAAATTTAAATTAGAGAATTCACTTCTTGTTCATTCTCTTTTTACTAACAGAGAAAAAATATCAGATCTTTGGGAATTGGATTCTTTAGGAATTAAAGATCCATGTGAAAAGAAATCGAAATTAGAATTACAAGATCTTGCTTTGAAACATTTTGAGAATACGGTATTGCGAGATGATGAAGGTAGATACATTGTTAATATTCCATGGGTAGAAGGGAATGAAAAACTTGAGGATCACTACAGCTTAGCTAAGGGAAGATTAGAGAAAACTGTAAAAATTTTAAAATTTACAGGCAGACTATTTGATTATGAACAAGTATTTGTAGACTGGGAAAAGGAAGGCATTATTGAAAAGATTGCACAAGATGAACTAAAAAATGGTGGGAAATTTCATTATTTGCCACACAGACCTGTATTCAAGAAAAATTCTACGACTAAGATTCGTCCTGTGTTTGATGGGTCAGCTCATCATGGAAAATCTTGTTCGTTGAATGACTGCGTAGAAAAGGGGCCCAATTTGATAGAAATGATACCAGCAATTTTAAATCGTTTTCGTTTAGGAAAAATCGGAGTCATATCTGACATTCGAAAAGCTTTCCTTCAGATATCTTTGCACGAAAATGACATGAACTTTTTACGTTTCTTGTGGTGGGAAGGTGGTAATTCGGAGAAAGCTGTTATCTACAGGCATCGTCGAGTGGTTTTTGAAGTTTCTTGCAGTCCCTTTTTATTAGCGGCAGTATTAAACCATCATTTTAAGCAGACTCCTGAACATTTGGAAAAGGCTGCTGAAAAATTGATAGATTCGATGTTCGTTGACAACTGTGTGGCGAGTGTCGATTCCTCCGAAGAACTTGAATCTTTTCAAAGAGATTCCACAGAATTGTTAGCATTGGGTAAATTCGATTTACATGGATGACGACATAGTGATATGGACTCAAATTTCGACTTTCAAGATAATCAACAGAAATCCGACCCTCAAGAAATACAAGTTCTTGGATTTATGTGGAATCTGAAAGAAGATACCTTTTCCATCTCTTACAGAGAAACAGAATCGAAAGAAGTCACAAAGAGAAGAATCATTTCCTTGGCTCATCGATTTTTTTACCCTATAGGATTCACATGTTCTATCACCCTCATCACTGAATTACTTATAGAAGAGTGTTGGAAGATAGAAACATCATGGAACTCCAAATTACAAATAGACATCGAAAGAAAATTTGAAAAGTGGAAAAACCAACTTATAGAGATACAAGACCTCAATTTCTACGAAGATAATCGAATCTCGATCTTAAAGATACGAACCTATCACTACAAGTTTTTTGTGATGCTTCAAAATCCTCATACGCTAGACAAGACTTTCGTTTATCTATTATACTTCCCTCCAATCATCCAGTTGTCAAAGCTCTCATTATTTATAAGCATGTACAGTTAGGTCATGCCGGAGTTCAGATGCTGATGTACATTCTCAGAGAGAGCTATTGGATTCTTAAAGGAAGAAAAACCATTAAGGAAGTCATTAAGACTTGCATTATTTGCAAGCGATTCAATGCGAAACCTATATCGGTATCAGAAGGACTCTTACCTCAAGACCGGGTGAGAGATGCTGCTGTTTTTGAAATCATAGGATTAGATTTGGCAGGACCTCTCATTGTTAAGAATGGGGAGAAGAATTGGATTTTGATATTGACCTGTGCAGTCTATAGAGCAATTCATCTTGAATTGTTAACCTCCGTTTCGACTGAAAGTTTCTTGCTTGGTTTAAGAAGATTTATTGCACGCCGAGGCCGACCATCCGTCATTTACTCGGATAACGGCACCAATTTTAAAGGTGTTTATCGACTTTATCAGAAAGTGAACTTAGAAAAATTGAAGAATGTAGAAGAGCTAAATCTAATTTCATGGAAATTCATCCCTCCACAGGCTCCTTGGTGGGGAGGTTTTTGGGAGAGATTGATTGGACTTGTGAAGAGGACTTTAAGAAAAACACTGGGAAAGACTTCCTTGAATCATGAAGAAATGTATACGGTTCTTTGCGATTGTGAAAGTTTAATTATAACTCCAGACCATTAACTTATGTTACAGATGACGTCGAAGATTTGGAACATCTAACTCCAGCAATGTTTTTGCAAGACATTAGAGAAGTTGATGTGCCGGAGTTAGATCAAATAGATGAAAATATATTGAATAAAAGATTAGTGTACCGAAATAGAATACAAAATGATCTTAGGAAACGTTTTCGAGTAGAATATTTAGGTCAATTGAGGGAGACAAGAAATATGAAAGTGGAAAATACCTTAAGTGAAGAAGATATTGTTTTGGTGGGAGATGACCACACCAAAAGATTAAACTGGAATTTAGGTAAAATTTTGAAACTCTACCCTGGCAAAGACAAGAAGGTTGGAGTAGCTCAAGTAAAAACTAAATTTGGCTCTTTCCTGCGTCCAGTGTGAAAATTGTATCTCCTAGAGGTGATGGAGAAAAATAAATCATCTCTGTACACCCTACTAACTCTCCTTTATTTTCAGATGCTACTGAAGGAAGTCATTTACCCATTAATATAGATCCTGAACTGAGTAGACCCCAGAGGGCGGCAACCTCTCCGATGCAGCCCTGTTCCAGTATTTCTAATGGTGGAGCCCAGAGCTGAGACAAGTGGACACCAGCAGGAAGAACCTTCGATGTAGCCCTGTTCCAGTGTTTCTGATGGGGAAGCCGGAGTGGAGCCGAGACTTGAGACCCTTGAATTGCCAGATATCTTAACTTCTGACGGTGAACTTCAACAGCCGGGACCTCGACGATCTCGTTATGGTAGACTCTTGAAACCCCGAAAAAGACTGAATGACTTTTGATGAGTTTTTTATTTTAAAAATTCAAAACTCCATGTGGGATTGTCGCGAACGGAGCTAACGAACTTGTAGTTTAACCAGAGTGGCGCTGTAAGCGCATTTCCTCTTTTTTGTTTACGTTTGTCAGTAGTAGTAGTTGGGTCTGTAATTCGAACGTGAAATGTATCAGTTGTCTATTTTTCCTTAGCCATTAAATCTTTTTTGCAACAAAAGGGACTCTCATTATCTTAGCTAAGAGTCTATTTAATCGAATCTTTTAGGTCAAGCTCATCCCGGGCGTTAGAAACGGAAGAATAAGGTAAGTGATACCTTTATTCTTATATATTAGAATTTGTGAAATAGAAAATTAATGTTTTCACAGTAAGTAATACATTGGATTGTGTACATTAATTTCAGTATCTTTGACTTTTTCTATAATTCCTTGATTCAAATAATCTTGAATCATTTCTTTGTATTGAGTGTAAAGTGTTTTTCCTCTTCGCCATAAACTCTGGAAGCGTTGTTTTGCCACAGAAAAGTTATTCGACAATTCCTTCTAATGTTTACGAAAAGGTAATTCAACCACATACCGATTATTATTATATTGTACAGTTTCTTAAAAAATATTCATAGTTTGGTCATCTTTCCGATAGCAAGGGTCATCTTTTATGCCAAAGGATTCGAGTTCAAAAAACAGCTTTAATGTATCTTCAACAGAATCATTATCTTTAAGAAGGTAACATGAAAAGTTATTAGTTTTGGTTCCCTGAAGTCGTCCACCAGCAATCCATCCAAATTCAGTTTCCCTTAACAACAATTCTTAGTTTATTTTATATACCTTATCTTTAATTATTCTAAAGAAAATATCCGCATTCAGTAAAGCATGAATCTCCTTAGCTTCGTAAAAATAATGGTCTGATAATTCTAAAAATTCAGGAATTTTTATTTCCGAAACATCTAACATAACACTTGGTGTCAACCCGGTAATTTTTTCAGTCACAAAAAATTCTACGTTTTCTCTAAAAGTAGCACTTTTATTAGAAATTAAAGTATTAGTTTTTCCCTTTAAATTTTGTTTCAATGAATTGAGTCCTGAAACTGAGATATAATATTAATGTTAGACGCTGAGTCAAAAATGATGGGGCATTTTAGTTCTCGGCCTTCATTATTTCGTAAGGAAACGCTACCAGTCGATATTAACACGTTCTTTCTATGTTGATCTGCCGCGTTACTCAAAACTGTGTTCTGTGTGGCAGAATTTATTACATCCGATTCCCGGTCCTCCTGGTTTGTTAGTACTGGAAGTTCGGCGGGGGGGGAATAACCCCTTTTCTTCGGTCACCTATTGTCGCAGTACAGAGGGAGCGAGAATGTTTATTGCCCCATGGGTACGTCGAAGTACATTGCATCCTTTTGTGGTTTTTTTCGCAAACACAGTTCACATAACTTATGCAGATGGACAAGATCTAGTCGTTTTTCGGGGTTCAATTCTAGAAACTTTTTGCATCGAAATATCGGATGTGAAGTTTTTTCCTTACAAACTATGCAACTCTTATTTTCAACAGATTGATTCATTAAAAGATTGGTTTTTGTTTTAAAGGATAAGTTAGGTTTTCTTAATATTGTTTTTGTTTCGACAATACAATTTTTATCTACAGATAAAAGAATGGTTTCGCGTTGTTCTAAAAATGCAATAAATTCATCAAATGTGGGAACATCTTTTGCTTTTAAACTCAGTTCGAAATTTTTTCGTGATTCATTATCCAATTTCTTTAGCATAATATTTAATAAAAATACATTAAATAAGTTATTTTGTTCATAGTTTAATAATTTTAGAGCCCGTAAGTTTTTTTTAATGCAATCAATCATTTCACGAATTTCTTTCGGATTCTCACGTTCTATCTTCTTAAAATTTAATATTTGTTGCACATGAATATCAACAATCAATCTTTTGTTATCATATCGGGATTCGAGTGCTTCATACAATGAAGAAAATGTATCGAAAGTGGAGGCAAATTCTTTAATTTCATTTGATAGACAGGAATTTAAATAATACAATTTCTGTGACTGAGTCAGTTGTTCGTTTGTTGTAATTAAATCGTCAATTTTTGATTTAAAGTTACTAAATTGTTCATATTTTCCCGAAAAGGTGGGAAGTATTATTGGTGGAATTTTTGTTTGAGCAAAAGTTCCGTTTTCGTATTTGTTTTTTTCAACTGCAGTTACAGAGAATGATACATTGATAGAGTTAATCAATTGTTTAATTCTTACCTCTAAATCGTCCAGACGTGTTTCACATTTGTATAAATCGAATTCCGCTTCTTTTGTTGGTTTTGCGGTTTCTAATCCAAAAAGTAGCTCTTTCAATTCTTCAATTTTCCTCTCGAGTTGGTCAATTTTTTTGAGTTTGACCTCCAGCTCGGTTATGTCAACATATTCGGACACGTTGTCTATGAAGGTAGCAATTCTAGTAATACTTCCTTTTAAGGAAGTTTTAGCTTTGTTTATAATTTTAAAATATCCATCGCGCTTTAGTTCGGGAATCATGGGCCGACAGGATCAAAAAATGTTCGTGAGTGTCACGAGTTTAAATAATTTGACGGACCAAGTCTTTCCGATTAAAATTTTAATAAAAACAAAAAGGTAAGATAAGTTATATATATATATATATATATATATATATATATATATATATATATATATATATATATATATTGCGGGTTTCGGTGTAAAGTAGTTATTACCCACGTCAGCAATGCTGAAATCTGCGGGAATTTATTCGGGCACCTGGGTTGGAAGAACTCTTAATCCCGTATCTGGCAAAAGTCTCTTTAATGACATGGCTGATCGTTGAGTTTTCATGTTTGGCAGTAGATCATTGCAATTGGACGAGCGGTGGCAGGCCAGTAGGCGGAGCTTCGAGGCATGGATCTTGACATCTTGGAAAGTTTTCTACACCTATGCCACGGCAAAATGGCAGCTACCGCTCAAACCGCCGTAACTCAACAAATAAACATTAAATTCAAACATCTACAACATCAAACGCTCTACTGCTAATCGAAACAGGGTCAGTTCTGACTGTCACCTCCCCCTCCATGTACATCTTTTGGCGATGGATTCCTTCCTGGTCCTTCCCTTCATTCAAGCCACTACGTCACCAACCTGTTTCTGGGTAGTTCACTCAGCTCGTTCGGTTGGCGTAGCAGGCATCTCGTTCATTCCCCCCTCTTAGGAGGGGTTGTTGATTTTTTATTATTTCATCATGGATTTCCTATTCTTCTCATACTAGGTATAAACGCCTTCGGCGTTGGCACCTGAAAATTCTAATTTCCGTTCGGAAAGTTTTCAGCGAGGAATCTGAGTGGAAGAGCGATTCTTCCTATTGGCTGTTGAAAAGTGAAGATAATGGCTCAGGAAAAATGGCTGCCTATGTGGGGTGTGTGAGTGGTGTAGTGACGGATGTCCAGTAGGGGCGAAAATTTATGAGGTAGAAAAGAAAACAGACGGGTGGTTTGCGAGGCGGTCACCCTCCCTCGCATTGACCACTCCTGGTGTTGCTGCAGTTTTAACTTAAGTACGGCGAGCGCTCGGCCGTGAGAGGAGATGAAGAGATTTAAAAATAATGCTAGACACAAACATGATTATAAATTAAAAGAGTGATATAAATAGATGATTAAGAATAAATTAAGTGCTAGGGAGGATTATACGAGTCCAGGAGTAAACTCCTGGGTCATTTCCTCTTGATTCTTGCAGTATAGTTTTCTAAGTTTGGCATATTTACATTTTCAGAACTATTCAGAGAATTAAAGAAGTTTTTAGCTAATTTTTGGATGCGCGATTTAAATGAAGGAATTTTAATTGCATTGCGAATTTCGTCGTTTCTCATGTACCTACAGGCACCGACGATCATTCTGATTAAAGTATTTTGAGCAACATCCAAGATATTAATGTTTGTCTGAGCAGCATAACCCCATACAGGACATCCATAAGAGAGGATTGGACGTAGAACGGCTGTGTAGAGAAGCACTTTACAATTTAAACCAAGGTGTGAATTCCGGTTTAATAGGGGGTATATTTTAAACATTACTTTCCGGAATTTATCGCGAGCATAAGTGGTGTGTTTTTTCCAGGTGAGTTTATTATCAAAAATGAGTCCAAGATATTTGGTTTCCTGAGACTATGGAATAATTTGATTGTATATTGTGGGTGGTGATGGTAGTGTTCTTTTGTATGTGAAAGCAACCGCAGCTGACTTTTCAACATTAATTTTGATCTTCCATTTATCGAAAAAATTTTCTAGCAAAGCTAGGTGTTTGTTGAGGGCGGAAGTGACGGTTTTGGAATTTCGGAAGCATGCAGAGATTGAGGTATCGTCCGCGTACATATTAATATTTGTGAGTGAGTATGATGGGATGCCGTTTAAGTATAAATTAAAAAGAATTGATTCAAGTAAACTACCTTGGACCACTCCAGCATATGTGTGTTTGGAATCTGAATATGTGTTGTTAACCCTTACTGCAAAAGTTATGTTAGTGATTTATGAGTGTATAAGTTGAGTGAGTGAAGGTGGGAAGTTATAAGAGATAAGCTTGAACGTGAGGCCGTTTATCCAGACCCTATCAAAGGCTTTCTGGATATCGAGAAAAACGGCCCCTGTGGTTTTATGTTTCTCGAATCCTGTTGAGATAGTTTCGGTGAGTTTAAGGAGAGGGTAAATTGTGGAAAGGTTTTTGGTGAATCCGTATTGATTAGGGTTTATAATATTATTAGTAGACGTGAAATTTTTGAGTCTGGAAAGGATAATGTATTCTCCGTAATTTTGCTTAAAGTTGATAATAAGGAAATGGGACGGTATGAATCAGCAAATTTAGCATTTTTACCTGGTTTTAGAATCGGAAAAATTACTGCTTCCTTCCAGACAGAAGGGAAATAATTATATTTTAATATTTTGTTAATGAGAATAGTTAATATAAATATGGCTTTGATAGGAAAGTTTTTAATCATGCGATTAGTAATACCGTCTTTACCGGGTGCTTTTTTAGAGCTAGATTTTTTTTTAATATAAGTAATAATTTCGTCCGGTTGGACGGGGTCGAGGTAGGTAGTAGGATTAGTGGAGATGAAAGTATTTACAGTATTGTTAATATGATTGTCCGTGTCTCTGTTTTGGTAAGTGTTTTCTGTGTAAAATTTTCTTTAAGAGTGTCAGCGAGTAGATATGCTTTTTGTGTGTCTGTGATGGCAGTTCCTCTGTCACATTCGAGTGGAGGGATAGCTTGTCGTTTGTTTTTAAAAAGTTTTTGTGTGTGCCAGAGGCTGTTATCTTGTGTGTTGAATGCGGATAAGCGTTGATTCCATGAGTCGATGGAGTATTGTTTAAGCGTATTTTTAACAAGTTATTGTGCGCGGTTGAGTTCTGTCTTGTGTGCAGGACTTCTGTGGTATTGTTTGCGAAGTCTGTTTCTGTGTTGAATGAGCCGGTGAATGTGAGGCGGAGTATAGCTGCCGTGCTGATTTCCTATTGGACGGGAGGCGTGGCTGTGCGTGGCGAGAATTGTACTAGTGAAATTTTTGATTTTATTGTCAATGTCTGTGGAATTTTGAATATTATTTGGATGATAATCAAAAAGCGATAGGTTTTTATTTAAATTGTTTGTGTATGCAATGCTGAAATCCTTCAGCTTCTCCAAATATACCATCCGACTGGCAGGTGCGCACGCATGCGTCATACTCGCAATCGTCATTACGCAGGCGTCAACATATTTATTTCAAAGGTAATACTTTTGCTGTGTTATTTTGTTAAAGTGTTTTGTCGCGATTAGAACCCATTAGCTGAATAAAAGATAAAGTTTTGCACTTCAAATTTTAGTTACATTTTTACTAATGTTTTACTTTTTACTCTTATACAGGTAGACGAGTTTATAACCTTAATATACAAGTAAATATACAAGTATTGTAATAAGTAATTAAGCATATAAGTATTACAATAAGTAAGTATACAAGTATTGCAATAAGTAATTAAATATATATGTATCACAATAAGTAAGTATATATGTAAGTATTATAAGTAATTAAATATATATATTATAATATATATATGTATATATATGGCCAGGAGTTTGCCATTATACTATTGTGCCTTCTTCCTAATTTTAGTTATCTTAGGTATATAACTATCTGTTTATTTTTATATTTTCGTTTATATATTTGTGTATATGTATATATATGTATAAATTTATATATATGCGTATATATATATATTGAATTTTTTATATTGGATTATATTTACTTTTATATTCTTGGCTGCATTGCGCCTAAATATAGAAGAAATTAATGAATTACTGCTGTTTTTCATTATTGTGTAAGCAATTTCGCTTATAGCCTAATTATGATTTCTTAACAGATTCTAATTTGGGCTATTGTATATACTCTTTTACTTTTCTATTATATCAATGTTTTTTAACTCTTAGCTTTCTTATTCAAGAATTGTTTTACTTCTTTTTATTATTTTTTGTTTTTTTATGGTTTATAGTGCATTAATTTTTACTTATATATTTTTTATTCTTTTTTTAGTATATTCTAGTTTTTAGGCTTTATTTTTTTTACTTATATTTTTATATTATCATTTTTATTTATGTAATATGTTCTATCATGTAATACATATTTGTTTGTATTGATTTTTGGTATCTTGAGGTGTTGTGATGGTTATGTCTACTTAGCAATGCACTTCATTTTTCCTTAACATTTATCTACTTTATGATTTTGGTACAATTTGTATTAGCGACTGACAATTAGGTTAGTTTATAGTTGATCTTTGCTCGGTGGTGTACTGATTAGGTAAGTACAGCATCGTTATAATATTACCTATTTGTATCCTTCTGTTGATTTTTGTGTGGTGAATGGCTGTCTTTTGAGGCTTTTCTTAGCTTTGGTTTTAGTTTTGAGCATAGCTTTCTCTTACTTTTAAGAGCTTACCTTCAAGTTTTTTTTTTTAAAAATTAACTTGTTTCTGTTTTGCTTTGGCACACTCTCTTTTGACTGGGTATCAATTTCTGGATTAATTACAGAAATCTTTATCTATTTTGACTTTACTCTTAAGAGCTTACTTTCAAGTTTGTTGTTATTAATTAACTTGTTTCTGTTTTGCTTTGGCACCCTCTCTTTCGACTGGGTATCAATTTCTGGATTATTCACAGAAATCTCTATCTATTTTGACCTTACTTTTAAAAGCTTACTTTCAAGTTTGTTTTTTATAAATTAACTTGTTTCTGTTTTGCTTTGGCACACTCTCTTATGACTGGGGTATCTACTTCTGTATTTTACAGAAATATCTATCTATTTTGACTTGTTAGTTATTAGGATGAGGTAATTTTACAACTCTCCCTCTTTCTCCAATAACAATTTTGGAAAGGATCTGAGTTCTGTTAAAGAATTAGAGATTTGTAATAGTAATTCTAATATTAAACTATTCAAGACTAGAATTTTTTGGAACAAAAAATTCATTAATTGCCATCATAATCATTTAAATAGATGGCTCCACATGCTTATTAAAATTTAATAATATTATATTTTTTGCGTTTTCTTTTATATTTTACACTAATTTTTATATGAATATTATTTTTATGATATTTTAAAAGTATATATATATATATATATATATTTCTTTTATCGTATCGCAATTAATTTTATGCGGTTCTGCTCTCACTGCCTCGTATTTGGCGGGCACACATTACTTGTTGGTGCACTCTCGGCCATCGTTTACACTCCGAATAAAAGTAGGTTATGTTTTTGTTCATATGTTATTTAGTTTAATGATTTTTAACATTTAAATTCCACATATATAATTCTTTCTATTCCTCTTGGTACATAGTATGACAAACTACAGGTGAAGGTTGGTTGGCCGCAAAACATGTTTACACCTGCAATCCCGGTTCCTTAGGCCAGGAATTTGTCATTATACTACTGTGCCTTCTTCCTAATTTTAGTTATCTTAGGTATATAACTATCTGTTTATTTTTATATTTTCGTTTATATATTTGTGTATATGTATATATATGTATAAATTTATATATATGCGTATATATATATATTTATATATTGATTTTTTTATATTGGATTATATTTACTTTTATATTCTTGGCTGCATTGCGCCTAAATATAGAAGAAATTTATGAATTACTGCTGTTTTTCATTATTGTAAGCAATTTCGCTTATATCCTAATTATGATTTCTTAACAGATTCTAATTTTGGCTATTGTATATACCAGGGATGGTGAACCAATGGCACGTGTGCCAATGATGGCACGCGACAGAATATTTTGGGCACGCTATCGATCAAAAACGATTTGCATTTTAGCTTAAAATAATTAAGTTTACTATGAAGTATTATGAACAAACGTGAGTGATTCGTCGCGACTCCGACAAGTCGGGAACCAGACTCGTTTGTTATGTCTTGCGTAAATACTTCGTATACTAGAAATTGCTACGGATGCAAAGTTTATCTACGCATAGTGTGTGTATGTAACTATTTCTAAATATACTCAAGTTGTTTGAAAAACATATTTTAACGTTTACATTAATAGTTCAGCTTGTATATACAACTAATTTATTAATGGGATCTAATTCTTGTCTTGTAAGTCTAATTGGTAAAATAACTCTCACTGCTTTATTTTTAAAACTTTTAATGACCTGAGACAAAAGCGAAAGAGCAGACACGACAGAAATCTCGTACAAGTACTCAATTTCCTAAAAACAAATAAATCTGCCCATGAACCCGCAGTCGTGCGTAGTCAGTAAACAAGTTTTTTTGGCGGGGGGTGGGGGATCAAGCGAGAGCACATTGAATAGTGAATTTCATCGACACATCTGTACATTTAAGGTTTTGTGTTAAATTTACAATTTTTAACTGATATATAACATGGCTAGTTCAACAACAAAAAAAAAAGTGTCAGATAGAAAGTGTAGCAGAGAATTTCAAACTTGGTGGGGTGAGAAATATGGCATGATCAATAAAGGCGACAAAGCGGTGTGTGTTTTATGTTCTGGAACAGTGATATGCAAAACATCGTCTGCAAAACGGCATTTTGAAACAAATCACAAATCCTTTTGTGAAAAAAGAGAACCAGAGCAAAAAGAATTAATTGCAAGTGCAATAAAAGACAGAAATAAACAGTCGACGTCTATGTTTAAATATCTAAACAAAAATTGTCACACAAGTGCGGCAAGTTACTCGGCTGTAAATGCCATTGCTCGGCATGGTAAACCTTTTCAAGAGGGAGAGTTTTTGAAGGAAGCTTGGTTGGCCTGTGCGCCCTTACTTTTTGATGATTTTGATAATAAAGATAAAATAATTCAGCACATTAAAAATGTTCCTCTATCTAGAAACACAATGAAAGATAGAATCTTGAAATTGGCAGAAAATGTTACAGATCAACAAAAAAAATGACATTAACTCCGCTCCTTTTATATCGCTAAGTCTTCACGAAAGTATTGACACTACTAAATCGGCACGTTTAGCTGTCTTTGCTCGATATTGTGTAGGAAACATCATTAAGGAAGAATTAATTGCGATAACATCGTTGTTAACAACTAACTACAAAGGGCACAGATATTTGTACGGCAGTAAGAAATTCGCTTGCTGAGAATGAAATTGATTCGAAAAAAAATTGTTTCAGAGTAACCACTGATGGTGCTCCAAATATGGTAGGCAAAAAAAAAAATGGTTTCATTTCTTTATTTAAAACAGACGTAGGACATTCGATTCTTAAATGCCACTGCATTATTCACCAACAAGCCTTATGTGCAAAGAGTGGTTTAACATCTCTTGATAATGTAATAACTTTAGTCACAAAAATAGTCAACCTCATATCGTCGCAGGCTTTAAATAAACGAAAGTTTGATGCTTTGTTGGATGAAGTCATTTCGGTGTATAACGGCTTAATAAATAATGTATATGGTGTATAATGGCTTAACAATGTTCGCTGGTTGAGCCGCGGGAACGTACTTCAAAGATTTGTTGATTGCTAGGAAGAAATCAGACTGTTTCTACAAAATGAGAGCAAAATTGAACAATACCCACAGTTGATAGATAGTATATGGCTTTTAAAATTGATGTTTTTTACAGACATATGCCAACATTTCAATGAATTGAATATAAAGCTTCAAGGCCCGAATAAAACAGTTATCGTCCTGATGGATCTCATTCGCGCTTTTGAAGCAAAACTATATGTTTTCAGAAACGATATTATTAAAAAAAACTACAAGTACTTCCCAAACTTGAAAAAAAAATATCAAAGATTTAGATGCCCAAGAAAAACGAAATGAAGAAAAAGTTATTGATGACTTTCTTTCCATAATGGATTCTTTAATCAAAGAATTTTCAGCGAGATTTTCTCAGTTCAAGGAATTATCGGAAACGTTCCAATTTATTATGTACCCTGATGTGATTTCGTTTGATAAACTGAACTTGTCTTAATTCGATTGGTTGGAAATTAAAGAGCTTGAAATGCAACCGATTGATTTCCAGTCTAGTTCAATATGGATTCAAAAGTTTATTTAAACAAAGAAAAAGTTGGAATTGATTGAAGCAGAAATATTGACAAAGCAATATAAGTAAAAATACCAGTAACGAAATTTTGGAAACATGGAATTCGATTCCAGACGCATTTAACTGTTTGAAGAAGTTGGCGTATCCTATTTTAACCAAATTTTCATCTACCTATGCCTGCGAATCATTATTTTCAGAGATAAATAACATCAAAGTATCGCTTAGAAACCGTTTAATAGACGACTCTAATTCAGCATGCATTCTACTAAAAGTAACATCTTATAATCCTGATATAAGTTATTTGTCATCTAATCCACAACAGCAGAAATTACACTAATGTTACTTTAATTTAAATTACAAGTATAACTAAAACATTTACTACTATACAGTGCAAAATGTATTTTTTCGTATTAAATAAAGAATTTTAATTTGTTCGTATTTAGTTTTATTAGTTCTTCAATAATCACAAGTCAAAATTATTTGATGCCACGCCTATAACTCATTAAACGTTTTTTTTAGAAAAAATGGCACGTTGACCCAAAAAGGTTCGCCACCCCTGGTATATACACTTTTACTTTTCTTTATATCATTGTTTTTTAACTCATTGCTTTCATATTCAAGAATTGTTTTACTTCTTTTTATTATTTTTAGTATTTTTATGGTTTTTAGTGCATTAATTTTTACTTATATATTTTTTATTCTTTTTTTAGTATATTCTAGTTTTTTAGCTTTATTTTTTTTACTTATATTTTTATATTATCATTTTTATTTATGTAATATGTTCCATCATGTAATACATATTTGTTTGTATTGATTTTTGGTATCTTGAGGTGTTGATGGTTATGTCTACTTAGCAATGCACTTCATTTTTCCTTAACATTTATCTACTTTATGATTTTGGTACAATTTGTATTAGCGACTGGCAATTAGGTTAGTTTATAGCTGATCTTTGCTCGGTGGTGTACTGATTAGGTAAGTACAGCATCATTATAATATTACCTATTTGTATCCTGTTGATTTTTGTGTGGTAGATGGTTGTCTTTTGAGCCTTTTCTTAGCTTTGGTTTTAGTTTTGAGCAAAGCTTTCTCTTACTTTTAAGAGATTACCTTCAAGTTTTTTTTTTTAAATTAACTTGTTTCTGTTTTGCTTTGGCACACTCTTTTGACTGGGTATCAATTTCTGGATTAATTACAGAAATCGCTATCTATTTTGACTTTACTCTTAAGAGCTTACTTTCAGGTTTGTTTTTATTAATTAACTTGTTTCTGTTTTGCTTTGGCATACTCTCTTATGACTGGGTATCTACTTCTGTATTTTACAGAAATATCTATCTATTTTGACTTGTTAGTTATTAGGATGAGGGAATTTTATAACTCTCCCTCTTTCTCCAATAACAATTTTGGAAAAGATCTGAGTACTGTTAAAAAATTAAAGATTTGTAATAGTAATTCTAATATTAAACTATTCAAGACTAGAATTTTTTGGAACAAAAAATTCATTAATGGCCATCATAATCATTTTAATAGATAGCGCCAGATGCTTATTAAAATTTAATAATATTATATTTTTTGCGTTTTCTTTTATATTTTACACTAATTTTTATATGAATATTATTTTTATGATTTTTTAAAAGTATATATATATATATATATATATATATATATGTGGGGGAGACAACAAGGGGTCCAAGACGTTTGTCTTTCTTCTATTTTATTTTAAAACTTAATAAAAATTAATTAAAAATGTAGCTGTTTTAACAGATAAGTTTGACGATGATATGCAGAAGGTAACGCCTGCTCGCGCACCTCTGTGTTTCTCTCTCGCTTTTGCTTTTTCTCAAGAGTCTTAAAGTTTTTACAGTTTCGGTTCTCATTAGCTGCGCCTGCGCGCGAAGACTGCTTGGCTTTGGCTGCCACAATCGGCCAGCCTGACTGTACGCTGTCCGCAGCGGTACTTCCCTTTTTTCCTTTTTCATCGAGACCAGAGGAGAATCTGAAACATACAAAAAAGACGGAACAGACAAGGACTATACGACAAATACAAAGATTTAACATATCATAATTTTTCTGAACTAGACAGTTTCTCCATCATGTGAAGGCACCTCTTCGACATCCGGAAGGTTCCACAGGAAAACATTGTGTTTCACAGGCATGAGAACGTCTTTTTTAACAAGTTGATCTTTGGTTGAACGCATCGATATTTTCCTCTCTAGAGTTCTGGACGTCTATTCAAAACGATTTCTCTTTTTCCTCCGTTTCCACTGCCAGGACTCAAAGATTTTTCGAGCAACGCAAACCGTCGATGTTTACTCTCCATAGGTGAAGGGGTGTTGAAGTTCACGGAACTCGTTTTCATGGCACCATTTACTTTCTTACACAATACTATATCAGAACATTTTTCTCTTATAATACTCAATTTTAACTTAGTACTCTTAATTTTATTACATTTATAATTCTTAATTAGAGAACTCGAATCATTTCTAGTATTAAAGTTTTTATCATGTGACAAATCATAACTAGAGTTTTCTATCACATTTGAAAAAGAAACAGCACTAGGATAAGCATAAGCACCTAAATCTGCACTCAAAGAGGATTCACTTTCACTCAATAAAACATCGCTCTTTGCGTGGCCTAGTTTCTTTATTTCAGCATATACACTGGGATGTATAATAAATTCTTCGGTCAAGGTCGGTGATATTGCCGTTCGAACACTTAGACCGGGAGAGTGTTGATCAAGAGAAAAAAAAATATTTATGGGTTTAACTTCTACCATTCGCTGTTCGCCAAAACATGAACTTAATGTTATGATCTCTTCGGAAGGTGTTTGCACTCTAATTAGTGAGGAATTTAAAACTGGGATCTGGCAACCTGAATCGATCAAGGCTGTTACGGGCTGATTTTCCACAAAAATGTTTACATATTGAAATTGTTCGAACCCATCGCTATTTTGTTTTTCGCTCTCGACTTTCAAAGTATTCACGTTTATTCTATTATGGATGTGGCTGTTAGATTCTTTAGGTTTAAAACGCTTATCACAGTCTCTTGCGTAATGAGATGAATCACCGCATATAAAGCAATTTTTATTTTCTCTTTCAAGATATTGGGGATAGTTCTCTTTAATCTTTGGTTTAAAGTTTTGTGGTCTATTTTTAAAGGGGTCTTGGGTATATCCATAAGTAATAGGAATTTCCTTATGTGATCCGCTTCTAGATGAAATATAAATATCGCACTCTTTAATATAAAATGCCGGTTCTGGGACAAGTGGAGCGTGGAGCCTCCATAGACTTAACATGGGGCCGGTTCTGGGACAAGTGGAGCGTGGAGCGCGGCTGACGCCTGGGGGCAGAAGAGATAAGGAAAGGGTGACAATGGGGGGTCCCTTACCTGAAAAACATTCTGCGCATGCGTTATGAAAATTTGAAATGTTGGGAATTCATTGAATAGACTGTTTATTTTTCAATTAATAATTTTTAAAATAAGATTTCAATAATATTTTCTATTTTACTTTAGTGCAAACAATAATGACAAAAAATAAACATTTTTTTATGAGAAGATGAATCATTCCAATCCTTTCTCGTATTAGTAAGGGGTCTTCTCTATCAGTATGATTGGTTTGAGAACACGAATATGTTTTTAATGATAGGCGATTCGTATTTTTACTTAATGAAATGAATTAATTAGTTAAAATGAATATACTGTTCAACTTGATCGTAGGATTCGATGCAAATTTTAGTCTTGATGAAGGGAGACAAAACTTGTTTTGAAAAATAAAACTTAATGTCAGTCAGAGCTATTTTCGTTTCAATAAATGTTTTTCGTTACTTCAAAACTAATTTTTTTTTTTTTAGAAAAGTACATTTATGAGTGGAGCCATCTATGATTGATTTTAATTTCTATGTGTAAAATTACACTTATTTTTAAGTTGAGTTTCGAACCCCAAAAGTCTTCGTTGATGAATGTTAGAAGGTACGATCCTAACAACTCACCTACGAAAACCTGTTACCATACATTTAGTTTACTCACATATTATCAAACTTTAAGCGAAAATACTTAGAATAAAGTTGAATTGTAAGATTCCTATGGCTAAAAATTTAATATCCTTCTAAACTATTTAAAGCTATGAATTTCTTCATTTTATACGTCATGTAATAATTTCGAGGATATATATAAAATACATGTTTTTACTTGCCAAGGTCATGATAGAATTATCCAGAAGTGGTAATCTATCTTATCTTAGAGGGAAAGGAATGTGTAAACAACCTTTGAACATGTTGGTACATGGATAACATGACCAAATAACAGACAATGTAACACTACGCACGCGTAAGAATACATTATTCTATTCCACCAATAAGCTTCTTTAAGTTTTATGATAATATTCTTACAAACCAATCACAGTTCAACATGAGAGTAAAGTTCTAATCACATGGATTTGGAATATATTTGGTTTAAAGACATTTCTAGCTCTTTCTCTCTCTCAGACTGTAGTTCAAATTTTATTATTGTTGTAATCAGAATTATACACGTGTAGAATTAGAAACATGAAGCGAACGTTTAATTCCAATAATGGTTCTAATAAGCGAGTATGTTTTAGTGAAGATACCAAGTCAGATTCTTCTTTCTCTGACGATACTATTCCTCCACATCATTTCCACTTAGGACAGGACGTTTACGCTGCAGTGACATATTTTGCTAGCATGGTACAAGTTCATCTACGTCTCTATAAAAGAGATGGGAATAATCGACTGTTTCCAACTAAAAGAGGTGTGTGTTTCTCGCCTATGCTGTGGCAATCATTTGTTAATCAAATCGAGCAAATCAATACATCATCTTCTGTTGAAGAAACTATCCTCATAAAAGACTCTTTGATGATATCGACCGTTTTTATTGAGAACATTCCAAATATCATCTTCCAGCGCTATTTCCAGAAAAAAGATTATTCAAAGAAGTTTGTACCGGGGACGTGTGTTCTAAGCGAAAATAACTGGTTGGAATTACAACGAATTCATAAGATCATCACAGAAAGTGTCATGTGGTTAACATTTGACCGTATGCTTCGCAATTTGTTACTGAGTGAAGCCTCGAAAATTATGCCAAGTGCTGTAGTGAATACAGACGCTTCAGAAGTTGAATTGGTGTTGACAACTTCATTGATTGAACTTTTGTGTGATTACTTGGGAAACTCCATCGCAGATGTGTTCGAATGCTACGGGTGTGTTCAACAATATGGTAATCAACTTGGACATGAATGTATAACAATGGATTATGAAACCCGTATACGACTTTATGGCGGTTTAGCTTTGTTCACTATTGATTTCGAGCAACTTATCAAGGATTTTATCCAACGAAATATTCAATTGTTAAATTATCTAAATCCAATATTTGTAAATAAGTGGGATATGCTTTCTATTTTTGATAACGCTAAGAAAATGTATATTGCATCTGATCCTAATCGTTAGTATTAAATAAAAAATATTTATTTGTATATGTCTCTGTTATTGTTATTTACTCTTTACTTGTATTTATATGTGAGTATGTGTTTCCTCTTTATTATATACTATTTAAACTCTTTTTAGAAGAGTTGTTGTTCTTATAAATTGAATGCTATAAATACTTCGTTTAGTTTGCTATTACATTATTCATTCATGTGATGTTAGTCAAATAACACACATTTTTTTTTTAAAGTTAAGAATGGATCTTGAAAAAGTTTATCAAGAGCCTGAACATCCGGGTAGCTTTGGTGGTGTCGAAGCTTTATTTAAAGCTACGGGTGGAAAATTTTCTAGAAAAGATATTAAAAAGTGGTTAAGTGCAAAAGATTCATATACTTTACATAAACCTATTAAAAGAAATTTAAGAAAAAATAGAGTGTTGGTAAGTCGAATGAATCAACAATATCAAGCCGATTTAGTCGATATGCAGTCTCTTTCTAAGTTTAACGACGGGTATAGATATTTACTTACTTGCATATGTGTTTTATCGAAGTATGCTTGGGCTATTCCATTACATGATAAGAATGCGAAAACAGTAGTATCGGCTTTTGAACAAATATTTTCTGAGCGCGTCCCTCTTAAACTTCAAACTGACGCTGGTAAAGAATTTACGAACAAACTTTTTCAGAATTATCTCAAAAAGAAGAAAATAGGATTTTTCATGACAAGTAATAACACGAAAGCCTCTATTGTTGAACGATTCAATAGAACGTTAAAGACAAAAATGTGGAAATTTTTTACAGAGAAGAATACGAAACGATACATTGGTGTCGTAGATAAATTAGTATACAGCTACAATAATACTTGGCATCGTAGCATACAAATGACACCAGCATCTGTAACTGAGACTAATCAAAGCCAGGTATGGGAAAATTTATATGGTAAGCAGAATAATAAAAAGGTGAATAAGCCAAATTATCGACTTAATGATACAGTTCGAATTAGTAAGGAAAAGTTATTATTTGAAAAAGGATACGAGCAGAATTGGACCAGAGAAATATTCACCATTCATGATATTATTAGAAGGAATCCAATTGTTTATAAATTAAAAGATTTAGCTGGAGAAGTGATTCGGGGTACTTTTTATGAACAAGAACTTCAAAAAGTAACGCATTCTGGTTACTATCCTATTGAAAAAATTTTGAAAACACGAGAAAAGAATGGTAAAAGGAATATTTTGTAAAATTTTTGGGATATCCAGAAAAATTTAATACATGGGTACAAGACTTGAAGCATCTATAAAAAGAGATCAAAATCTACTTATTCATCAGTCGCGAAAATGTCTTTCTACATAACGCTCATAAGTGATAGCTCCAAACACTTTTTCCCAGGAAATAAAACTTCTCATTTTACTACACAACTTCCAACTCCCATTACACTAAATGATGAATGGGAAATGGGATTAGTTGATTTTATTTATCCTCATACATGGTATAATATAAGAGAAGACAACAATTTATTTGGTTTTGACCTCGGTGATGGAAAGTCGATTGCTAGAAGAATTCCTCAAGGATTTTATGAGACTATACCTGACATTTTAGATGGGATGTATTTAGAAGATTTTAAGAACAAAATAGAATTTCATTACCATCCTATAGTCAAAAGAGTAAAAATCAAGACAAAAGAGCACGCTAAAGTTTTTTTACATAAAGGTTTTTCTAAACTCCTTGGTTTCGAACCGGGTGAAATCAAAGGCAAAGTTGAAAGTTCATATATCGCTGATCCTAATGCTTCGTTTCCTCTTATATATGTTTATTCTGATTTGGTAGAACCTCAAATTGTGGGAGATGTCCAAGCTCCACTTTTAAAAATTGTAAAAGTTGAAGGAAAAGATGGAGAAGTGGTGAATGCGCATTATACAAGACCTCATTACGTGCCTGTCATACGACGGCATTTCCAAACGGTCGAAATGGTTCTTAGATTACATTCAGGAGAATTAGTACCATTCGAAAGAGGAAGAGTCATAGCCGTGTTACATTTTCGAATGAGACAAATAGTATAAAAGAAGATAAAAGAAAAAAATACATTCATTTATAGATCAGATCTGTCAGAATAAAGATGCTTGTTCCATATAAGTGTTGTGTGAAGCAATACGAGGATTATTACGTTAACCAAGCAGGCAATGGTCTTTCTTATTATCAGGGTCAATCTTTTCAAAAAGGTTATGGCATAGGAGGTTGGTTCAAAAGACTGTTTCGCACTGCTTTGCCCTTCTTAACTCGAGGAGCCAAATCTGTTGGGAAAGAAGTTTTGAAAACAGGAACTCAAATAGTTAATGATTTACTCGAAGGACAAAATTTAGAAGATGCAGCTAAACATCGAACAAAAGAAACCGGAAGAAAATTAGCTAGAGAAGCCATTAAAAAAGCGGATGATATGCTTGGTCAGGGTAAAAAGTATAAAAGAAAGAAAAGATTCTCAAAACACATCATTCCGTCTAAAGCCAGGAAAGCGAAAGGACGTGATATTTTTGATACGTAATAAAATGGCATTTCTTTTGAAAGATTCTCCTGAATGTGCCAAGTCCGAATTGAATTTATTTACTCTCCCACCAACTCAAACAGTTATAGAAAAAGGTCAATGGATTCAGTTTCATCCAATTGCAAATGTGACAGATGGCGGACCTGTTGAATTCTTAATTTCTGGAAGCGGCGAAGATTATCTAGATTTGTCTCAGACGCAATTATATGTTAAAGCAAAAATTTTAAAAAACGATGGAAAAGTACTTACTGATGACGATAAAATAGGACCTGTTAATCTTTTTCTCCATTCTTTATTTTCGCAAGTAGACATAAGTTTAAATGGAAGAAACGTTTCTTCTAGTAACAATACATATCCTTATCGAGCTATTTTGGAAACTATATTAAATCATGGATATGACAGCAAAACTTCTCAACTTAGTTCTGAAATATATTATAAGGATACAGCGGGTCGAATGAATATATATGATGATGATAAGGAGCCAAACGAAGGATTCAATAAGCGAGCTTCACTATTCAAAAAAAAAGTGCAACTGTTGACATGATAGGGCGACTTCATGTAGATTTATTCAATCAAGATAGACTTTTACTTAACCTCGTCGATTTGAAAATTAAACTGATAAGAAGTAAGCCAGAATTTTGTCTCATGGGAAATGAGGGCTATAAAATAGTGTTCGATCACGTTTCAATCTTTGTTAGAAAAGTGCATATTAATCCCGGAGTCCTTATTGCTCATGCTAAAGCTTTAGAAAAGGCAACAGCTAAATATCCTATAGATAGAGTTAACTGTAAAGTGTTTTCAATACCTCAATCGAGCTATTCTTTTATCCAAGACAACGTGTTTTCCGGACAAATGCCAAAACGAATAGTTTTAGCTTGTGTAGATAATGATGCATTCAACGGAAACTATAAAAAGTCACCTTTTGAATTCAATCACTACAATGTGAATTTTATCGGAGTCTATATAGACGGTCAGCCTATGCCTCATCAACCATTAGAATTGATTTCGAAAAAGAAAATTATATTAGGGCATATCAGAGCTTGTTTTTAAATTCTGAAGGGCTTTATTTATCAAGAAATGAATTTGCTAAGGGATATTCCTTATTTTTATTTGATTTAACACCTGACTTGTGTGACGGAGAACATTTCAATCTGATTAGACACAGTAACTTAAGAATAGAATTAAAATTTAACAAAGCATTGGAGCAAACCGTGTCGCTGATCGTTTTCGCTGAATTTGAATCCTTAATCGAGATAAACAAAACAAGGAACGTACTCTTTGATTTCGAAAATTAATGTATGCCTCACAAATTCATCGAATTTTGTCTGAGGATAAAGATGCTTCAAAATATTTTATTGGAGTATTTCCTTCAGACAAGTTACCTTTAATTAGAAGAAGAAGTACTCTGATCGTAAATACAGACACACAAGATCAAGAAGGATCTCACTGGCTAGCGATGCACATTCGAGACGAAAACACAATTGAATTTTTTGATTCTTATGGATTTCCCCCAACAGCTTATGGAGATTTTATTTCGAGCTATACAAGAAAGTTTAAAAATATAAAGTGGAATGAAAAATCCCTTCAAAGTCTTACATCGAACGTCTGTGGTCATTATTGTATATTTTTCTTGTTGAAAATCAGTAAAGGTTTTTCGATGAATTATATTTTATATGAATTTGTTCGTAGCAAACAGAATGATTTCAGATTGTATCAATATTTTAAGAAAAGATATAATGTAAGAATAAATTTTAGATGGTGAATAAATACAATATTGTTTTTATATTTTGTGTTTGTGTTATTATTATAAGATGAATATGATTTTGCTTTGAATATCTTATAAGTTTTCCATATATTTAAATTTATAAAGTTATTATTATTATTTTAAGATTAATATGAAAAAGAAATTTTATCAGTATTGCTCTTAACCTAAATATTCAAGTCCATCAACAATACTCTAACTTTTTAAATATTTTCAACATTTAAAAATATTTTTTAACTTTTTCAAAATATTTTTCAACTTTTTTTTAAATCATTTTTCAATTATATTAATATATGTTAGTATAAGAAACAAAAAAAAAAAAAAAAAAAACAGAAAAAAATGATTTTTAAAAAAGATTTATTGAAGAAAACACGAGCTACACTTAATAATCAATCCATGACAAAGGTTTTGCATACAATGTTTTTGTTTTAAGATATTTATTCTTAACAAAATTTGATGGAAAATTTTTTCTTTTTAAAAATTCATCAAATGATTCAAACCCAAAAGGTTTTATTTTTCTGTCTCTCACTAGGTGGGTAATCAAATGTACAACATTAGTATTTCGAATAATTTTCCCATCCACTATTAACTCTTTGTCAGGTGTCCAATATATTTCTTCTCGATGCTTCTGTATAAAAAGAATGATTTTCTTAATAATAGCTTTATATTTCTTTGGTGCTGATTTTTCTATTTCTTGTTCAATATTCTCTGCGCTGGTTTCTTGCTTTATAAATCCGAGGGCCTCCTTAGAATCTTCATTTAGAATAACACTTTTCAGATCTTCTGCATTAGAATTTTTAAATTCCATCTGTGGTTCTTGCATGTCTTCATTGATTTCTTTGGGAAAGGGAAAGTTTACATATTTTCGAAGAATTTGTAAGTATAAAGTAACCTTTTCAGAATCATTCATGTTTTTGTTTCGAAGAATAGATTGCATTTTCTCATCTAATTCTGATAGTTGTTCTGAAACGAAATTTTGAAGTCTTTCTTCTGGCAGTAAAACGAATTTCTTACTGTGTTCCATGAATGAGGGATGATATAACTGAAACAGCAGCAGGAATCAGAAAACTTAAAAATCCTTCTCCTTTTTGTATTAGAACTTTCCTCTTTTTATACAAAGGGACAGATTTATCTCCTAACTTACGTATAACCTGCTTAAAAGGAGCTAACCTTCTTTTATGATGCTTTGTTAATGGAACATTCCCTTTTAAAGTATTTAACGCACATTCGCATACTGCCTTTATTAGAGAATTAGGACATTTTTGTAATAGTTTTCTCTTGTTTTTGCTTTTTTGCCAAGAGCTTTAAATACGCTACGTGTTGTTTTACCGACATATTTAATGCAAATGTTTTATGTTACACTATTTCAAACTTTAAATACTATATTCGATAGTAAAATAAAATTTCATATGAGTAAAAAGTATAAATTAATTTTTCGTTTGTATTTTAAAAACAATTATTACCGAGGAACATATACTATGTTTTTATCCCCTGGAAATATACTCGTACGTATGCGCAGTCTCTCATTCGTTTCAGGCTTCAGGTCAATAAATAAATAACCATATGGCACTTTTGTAGCATCGTCATAACTTTCTAAAAGAAATTTCGACTGAGATGGATACATTTGTCTTGCTAGACAAGAGATCTGTTGCTTGTCTCTAACATTTTTAAAACAACATAGGTAAGAAGTATTTAAAGAAATATTCCTAATTTGTTTTCCCTTGCAAAAAATATTTTGTAGAATAAATATTACGGAAATATCTCTATGGTGGCTTCCTTTCGTGAACAAGTTTGAAAGTTTTTTGTCATCTCCTACTTCATTCATTAAATCGTCTATTATTATGAGAGCATTAGTAATGTTTTCTACACCAGAAGGTATGCCTTCATGAAATTCTATGTCAGACATCTTCTCAAACAGTTTTTGATAAATTCCATAACACCAAATAATTTTGGGAGGAAAAGGTTTGATTAATTTTGTTTCTAATATTCGTCTAACAAAGAAAGTTTTACCAGAATTAGAAGGTCCGCAGATCATCATAGAAAATGGATGTTTAAGGTTTGGAAACTCCATTGTAAATGAGAATACTCAAGTAACAAACATTAATTTATAGTTTTTAAACTTATCTCAATAAATTTTAACTACCAAATATATATATATATATATATATATATATATATATATATATATATATATATATATATAATGGAATGTCTTTCTCTTAATTTCTAACATACAAATAAATAATGTAACTTTCTTTTCATAGAACAATATGGTAACGGAAAACTTAATTTAATCTTATATTTAAAATTTTAAAAAAAAAAAAAAGCATTATACAAGAATATTGAAATAAGCAAAAATACAATGTTCTAACAGAAAATTCAATTTAATCTTACATTTTTCAAAATGCATTACATGAGAAGCATTGAAATAAACAACATCATTCAATATAAATAATAAATACGGTCGACAATGTATAAAATGAAAAAAAAATACGTTCACAAACATGAAAGAATAAGATATATACAGAAAAAATCAATATATATATATACGCGAAACTATATAATTAAATTCTCATTTATGTAAAATATTAGCTTTCATTTATATGACAGTTACCGAAAGCCAAAGTTGTAATACCATCTTCAAGAATATATCTTTTATCATCGAAGGGGCAAAGTGATTTTTTTTTACTTTTTACAGAATGTATTTGATGTATAGAACTGTTAATGGATTTAAACTCTTCACGACTTCTATACTTATTTATGAGGCAATTTTTATAGTCTTCATGAGAAATTTTACTTTTTAAAATAGATCTATGTACCCCTTTTGCTGTATTTTTTTCTAAAGTTAATGTTTTTATGCTGTACATTTTTGCTTTGAGACCTACGAATTCAGTTGCTACCATCCCATTTAACTCATCTTTCATTTTTCCGAGAACTTTATTATTTAAGGGATTATAAAGAAAATGATTTGGAGGATAGTTAGCTGTATCAAATTCAATGGAATTATGAAACATATCTTTATATATATCTGAAGTTGAAATAATATAACACAGAGAATCTGTATCTGTAAATAATAATTTGGCACGATTTTCATACATTTTTTTGACATAATTATAATGAAAATTGTACATTAAAATTTTAGAAATATCTAAAATTGAAAACCAACATATATGGGTCTGTTCAATAAAAGAGAAGTAAGTTTTCTTTGAATAGATACAAGGTCGTTATTAATTATTTTATAAGCATAAAATGCTGGAGATGCTATTAATTTCTTAGCTCTTTTCTCACTATTCACTAAATCAATCTTAACTCTATTGCGTAAATTTTCCATTGTTTTTCCAAACACGGCATTGTTTAAAAGTTTAAAGAGATCTTTTTCAAAATTGTTATTTGCTCGTTTTCGATGTTCAGTATTAAAATCAATATAATTTTTTAACCAAGGACTTTGTTTGAATTTTAGAATTTTATGTATATTTTTAACCTTTAAACCTAATTGTACATATAACTTCAAATTTCTATAATGAAGAACATATTTAGTTTTATTTTTTAAGTTAGGAACCAATTTTTCTACAGATTTCGATTTTAAAATACTGAATTCTTTAGCAATATTTTTAGTATAGGGGAACATTCAGAAACACTTACTTCAATTTTTTCTGGAGCTAATGGATAGCAGTTATGCAAATCATGCAATTCATCTGGATATTCTAAGTCAACTTCAAATATATAGCCTATTTCCGAATCGTCTGGTACATTCATAAAATTAACATCTTCATCAGTCCAGGAGAAGTCGTGTGTAGGTAAATGTTGCGACATTGCCCAACCATATAGATTGTTTGCGTCTAAATATATAATATAACTACTAGGTAAGCTTGAATCATAGTTTGATAAATACGCATTGTTAGCCTTAGCGTAGCGATGACTAATCATCGCAACACCTCCGCGAATTCCTTTTTCGATGAATAAGTGCATGTCTATATCAGTTAAAAGCTCCAATCGTACTTTTGTCATTTTGAGACATGCTTGCCATGCCAAACCAGGAGCCGTATATGTATGACATGGATCAATTTTGTAGTAATTCTGGCATAGAGTTCTAAAGTTTTCAAATATGTCTGAAAGTAGTAATACGTCTACGGTTACATACAAATCATGATAATCACCTAATGTATGCATTTGAAATATATTCCATATATCGTGAGCATATTCGTAGTCTTCTCTGGATACATTTTCATTTGTTAAACTGTTGAAAAAAGCTGATTGAGGAGGGAGCTGCGTCTCATAAAATTTAGAAAAGGAATCAAAATATTCATATGGATAGCAACCTTTTCTAGTAATAAATTGTGCATTACTTGCGAAATATTTATTGCAAAGATGAAATTGACAAGGTTTTAAGTTTTGAGCAAGTTTCTCTAGAGAAGTGTTTAAAAATTGAAAAGAGTCAATAAAACGTAATGAGCTCAGAGTAAAAGAAATAAACTTTTCACTATTTTCGGGAATGCATTGAATTCTCTTTTCTTTAAATTTACCTATTCCTTGAATTAAAAAGTGTCCATCATAATTTCGCAAATTGTGAATTACGACAGGAATGTAAGTTGCTAATTTAAAATTCAAATTGCACCTATTGTGTGCTGCTCCTCTGTAAGCTCCAGTTAGATGATCGTGGTCCCTTACAGCATCTCCATTGAGAGGATTTCCACAGATGCTGCAGAGTGTAGAAGATTTAAAATTTTCTTCATCCGTCATAGAAAAGACCATAGGCTTGACAAAACGCAAGATATCAAGAATTGATTTTTCTTCATCTAAGAGTTTTGTAAGAAATTGATCTATGGCATTTTTTCCTCTAAAAACTGTAGGAGGTTTGACCATCGTTCCATCTGGTCCTACAATAACATATGCAAAACCACATGGAACATGCTTCGCTATGGATTCAGTTGAGGAAATTTTAGGGTCTTGTTCACAAGAATTGATCTTTTCTAGGATACATTCCAGGTCGGCGTATATCACATATGGCACGGGTAGTTTGAATTTATGATTGCTAAATTCCAGCCATTTTTCCTCTTGTGTCGGCATTTTTATTTTTTGTACATTATGATTTCGACAGTCTTCTTGATGTTGATTCAATAATTCTTCATTGTTAAATCGAAGAAGGCAATAATCGCAAAAAAACACTTTATGTTCATGACTTGTTAAATGATTTAGTAAGCTGCTCATATTAGTTATTAAAGTATAATGTTTCTTGATTCCTTGAGATATTAGTAATAAGTTTATATGTTTGTTTCTTCTTGTTGACGTAGTAATTCTTAGAGGAAATATTTCTCTTTCAAAGCCAAAAACATTTATTGATATGTTATTATTTCGTTCAAATTTATCTATTTGAGATATGGGTGTAGGAAAATCAATACCCTTACAATTAATTTCTTTTTCGAAAGAAAGGTAATTACTAATTCGTTCGGCATGAATGTTCACTGGATGAAGAGCAGCTAAAACGCACCATAAAAAACATTTTTCATCGCTGTTTTTTATATTTATCACAGCTTTTTTCTTCGTTATCGTTTTTGGTAAGGGTATGTATGAAGAGGGTGCTAATGGTTGATAGGCACACGTTTTTACTTCCAAATGTAGAATTTCATCTAAAATCCATCCACTTCCTCTTCCCTCGAATTCTTCACATGATGATAATATTTTTAAAAAAGCTTCTGTTACTTTTTTTTCAGGTGATTCATTTAGGAGACTTATTTCACAAATTGATCGAAAATGCGATTCACATTTTTCTTCTTCGGTTTCTGCTGTTTTTCTAACAAAACGAACCTTGGCGCAAACGTACCACTTGATACCTTTCTTTTCCTTGGATTTATTTTCAACTATTCTTACAACTTCTTCTTTAGAATTCTGGAGGAAGCCATTTAAATTCTTTATAAAGTTCAAATCGGTTGAAATGGTATATGTTTCAAACGTATTCAAGCAAGTACGACTTTTGGTGTTATCTCTCCTGTCTTTAGCAGCAGGAGTTTGATATCCCGATGGTCCAGGTTGAGGAGAAGAATTCAGTCTTTTTCGTTTGTTTTCTAAGATCTTCGCTCTAGATACTTCATGCAACTTTAGATGACGTTTAAGGCTATCGGATCTGGCAAAGTTTTTATTGCAATGGTTGCATCTGTTTTCATCAGTTCCATGCACATTCTTTTTGTGTCTTTTAAAGTTCTTCTTATGTTTAAAAAACTTATTACAATCAGAACAAGAAAATATTTTATCTTCAGCGGCATCATCTTCGAACGGAGAATCTAATTGAGATGATGTTAAATCTCCAAAGTCACTTGTTGCAAAAATTTGGGTATTAAGAGGAAAATCAGAATTTTCGAAAAATTCTTCAACAGACTGCATTTTAAGGCATCAGCTAGTAAAGTAACGAGAAATGGAAAAATCTATAATATATAGTACAAAGCAATAAACGTGGACCAATAGAAAATCGACGCTTATCTTATATCTACGTATGCATGTGGGGGAAGTAGATTTCATATACTAATAAGATTCCAAGAAGAATGTTGTTTGGGACTTTCTGTCTCCGAGAAGGAATGATAACAAACAAGAAAGTATAACACGCTGTGACGTCTTCCATTCACACTAAGTTTTATGGTTTCAACCAGATGTTAAGTGAGAAGTGCATGGGGTCATTGTTTATTGTTTAACCTCGGGCAAGCGTCGCCACCAGACTGCCCGTTAGGTGAAAAGAGAACCTGCATCCATTGTCAATAGGAAGAACACGGTCGCCATGACCATGTTATCGATATCCGTGCACAAAAGTTGTTTACACATTCCTTTCCCTCTAAGATAAGATAGATTACCACTTCTGGATAATTCTATCATGACCTTGGCAAGTAAAAACATGTATTTTATATATATCCTCGAAATTATTACATGACGTATAAAATGAAGAAATTCATAGCTTTAAATAGTTTAGAAGGATATTAAATTTTTAGCCATAGGAATCTTACAATTCAACTTTATTCTAAGTATTTTCGCTTAAAGTTTGATAATATGTGAGTAAACTAAATGTATGGTAACAGGTTTTCGTAGGTGAGTTGTTAGGATCGTACCTTCTAACATTCATCAACGAAGACTTTTGGGGTTCGAAACTCAACTTAAAAATAAGTGTAATTTTACACATAGAAATTAAAATCAATCATAGATGGCTCCACTCATAAATGTACTTTTTCTAAAAAAAAAAAAAATTAGTTTTGAAGTAACGAAAAACATTTATTGAAACGAAAATAGCTCTGACTGACATTAAGTTTTATTTTTCAAAACAAGTTTTGTCTCCCTTCATCAAGACTAAAATTTGCATCGAATCCTACGATCAAGTTGAACAGTATATTCATTTTAACTAATTAATTCATTTCATTAAGTAAAAATACGAATCGCCTATCATTAAAAACATATTCGTGTTCTCAAACCAATCATACTGATAGAGAAGACCCCTTACTAATACGAGAAAGGATTGGAATGATTCATCTTCTCATAAAAAAATGTTTATTTTTTGTCATTATTGTTTGCACTAAAGTAAAATAGAAAATATTATTGAAATCTTATTTTAAAAATTATTAATTGAAAAATAAACAGTCTATTCAATGAATTCCCAACATTTCAAATTTTCATAACGCATGCGCAGAATGTTTTTCAGGTAAGGAGACCCCCCATTGTCACCCTTTCCTTATCTCTTCTGCCCCCAGGCGTCAGCCGCGCTCCACGCTCCACTTGTCCCAGAACCGGCCCCATGTTAAGTCTATGGAGGCTCCACGCTCCACTTGTCCCAGAACCGGCATTTTATATCTACTTATATATATATATATATATATATATATATATATATATATATATATATATATATATATATATATATATATACAGTCCCTGGCCAAATTATTAGACGCACTATAAGATTTTATGAAAAATGTTAATTATCGGGTGATACTATACAGGTTTTTTGTATTCATCAGATACAGTGTGTGTTTTTTGGTTGTCCATTTAATAATCTGTTATTATCACAAATAAAACATCATTAAAGAAAAAAATATGTATTTATTGGATCTTGAAAGAAAACAGGAACAATTATAATTAAATATTAATATTTTGTTGAGCCACCTTTAGCCGCTATGAGAGCTTCAATTCTGCGCGGCATGCTATCAATACAAGACTGTACTGTCTCCTGCATTTGAGGATGATGATTGCACACGTGAATTGTTCTTTCTAAGAGCTGTGTTTTATTTGTAATCACATCTTTAGCCACTTCTCTTTTCATTAACTCCCAAATGTTTTCGATTGGGTTCATATCAGGGCTATTACCCGGCCAATCCAACAAAGGGATATTTTGTTCTGCCAAAAAAGCTTTGATAGACCGAGCTGTATGTCAGGGAGCTCCATCTTGTATAAAAATGTATGGTTTTCCATTTAGAAACCATTCTTCCAGCTGCAGAATCAAGCGATTTTGCAAGACATCTTGTACTGGTCTTGCCGCATCATACCTTTAACCACGTTCAGACGTCCAGTACCCTTGCCACTGATGACTGACCAAATCATTATTTTTGTAGTGTGTTTCACAGTCCGAGCAACACAGTCAGAATGAAACTTTTCTCCATCACGACGACGCACAAACTGAGTTTTGTTCTGCAAAATTTCAAATGTTCTTTCATCACTGAAACAGACGTGTCAAAAATAAAAAAAATATAATAAATAAACATTTCTGCTGTTCCTTCTGTAATAGAAAATGGTTAAACACTTTGTTTGTGAATAAATTATAACAACATACCGATCTCCAGAAGTACACATCTTTATCACGCCAGTGTTTGGCTCAATTCAGACGCTTTGCTTTTGTTGCAGGGGTTAACTTGGACTTCCTGGTGGGGCGGCAGGTCTTAAAATTTAAATCTTTTAATTTTCTTCGAACAGTGCGTTCAGAAGCATTCACAATAATATCTTGGAGTTGCGATTTTATCACTTTTGTGGTAGCAAATCTGTTTTCAAGGCAAATTTTCTTAAAAGATCTTTCTGACCTTGGAGGGGGGGGGAATAGGCTTTCTGCCGCATTCTTTCTTTCTTTTGAGGCTCAATTCTTCCCCTGACTCAACTTTCTTCTTTATGCGTCGTACACTAGCTTCAGAAACTTTCAGCTTTCGGGATATTTCCCGGTTTGAAAACAATTTTGCATTCACAAGGGAATTTACTTCTGCTTTCTTACATAGTGAAAAATCGCCTGTTTTACCCATGCTGAAAGTGTACAAACTGGTCATTTAAACGCCGCACACGAAATAAACAAATAACTGCATAAAATAAAACTGCTAATTAATAAACAAAGCACATTAACCCACAGAAACTCATCCGCAACTGAAGCATGCGCGAACGCGACTCGAGCAGGTTTTTGACTTGTTTAGGTTCGTGTGAAAATTTATTAAATTTGTGTTGCCATGTGTGAAAAATAAATACAGATACAAAATATATCATAAATTTACTCATTTAAAATCCATTGGATATATGTTTAAATACGAAAGTATTGCATATAAACTTATATAAATCAATGAATTATTAAAAAACATGAGTGCGTCTAATAATTTGTCCAGGGACTGTATATATAAATTTCTTTTATCGTATCGCAATTAATTTTATGCGGTTCTGCTCTCACTGCCTCGTATTTGGCGGGAACACATTATTTGTTGGTGCACTCTCGGCCATCGTTTACACTCCGAATAAAAGTAGGTTATGTTTTTGTTCATATGTTATTTAGTTTAATGATTTTTAACATTTAAATTCCACATATATAATTCTTTCTATTCCTCTTGGTACATAGTATGACAAACTACAGGTGAAGGTTGGTTGGCCGCAAAACATATTTACACCTGCAATCCCGGTTCCTTAGGCCAGGAATTTGTCATTATACTACTGTGCCTTCTTCCTAATTTTAGTTATCTTAGGTATATAACTATCTGTTTATTTTTATATTTTCGTTTATATATTTGTGTATATGTATATGTATGTATAAATTTATATATATATATATATATATATATATATTTATATATTGAATTTTTTATATTGGATTATATATATATATATATATATATATATGCAAGTATTATAATACGTAATTAAATATATAAGTATTACAATAAGTAATTATATATATATGTAAGTATTGTAATAAGTAATTAAATATATAAGTATTAAATATAAGTATTAGTCAAAATATGAAAAATTCTCTAGAGGGGTGGCACATTAGGTCTTCGCACGAGGGCGGACGACACCCTAGGATCGGCCTTTGTCTCGACGTCAACCCTACATAAATGTTTAGCATTATTACGTTATCCACTAGATCAAGGGTACTCAACCTTTTTTTACCGCCGGGCCACATGCATATGACAACTGTTTCACGAAGGCCGCAACATGAGGATTAATGGAGGAGGGAGTCGGACGCTATAAGATCAATGACATTTACAATTCGGAAAATTGATCAAAATACTAAAACTCATATAATTTTGGATTTATTTTAAAACTATATTAAACTCTATCAAACTCAACTCACAAAAAATAAGTTTTATGTATATTTCCCCAGTTACAGGGTAATTTTGATTTCCATTCATCAATGATCCCAAGCCCTTTGTCTGCATTCTACTGTCGTAAAAACAAATCTGCCATGTATATTCAAATACTTTTTGATTTTACTGGGAAAAAAACAAAACAAATAACTGAATTTGTCAAAGAGTACAACGGAAGCATTCAAGAAGTACCAATTCATATGCTTATCCTTAACTATTTCATGTGTTTTTCAATAAATATAATGAAACAAATTTTATAGATTACTTTTGTTACCTCCGCATTTTCTGAAATTACCACCGACCAAATATTTTGTTGCTGTTGCAAAGATTTTTCTTAAGGCCAACGCGTCCATATTTTCAAAAACTACCTTTATCCAACAAATGGCGTTGTTTGCAACTCGGATGACGTCAAACAATAATGTTTGTAAAAAGGTAACACTTCGTAACTATAGCAACGGGGTGTGGTTAAGAAATGATTGACATATATAGTCGGCTTTAGAACGCATGCGCAGTTGCAGTAAAATAAACAAACTATTCAAAACCTCAATCAAATGGTGAGGACAACGGGGTGCAATGTTGGTTGAATGGGTGGAAAAGGGGAAAAAAGAAAGTTTTGTAAAAGTGTGCTGTCTTTTAGAATTGCCGCGGAAATGGGTGCGCAGTCTTTTTTTTTTAATCCGTGCAAATATTTCGGGATATCCACGAGTGAATGAACAAGTACGTTTACATTTTCTTGGGAATCATAAACATTGCCCATAGGGTTAAGAATAAAGAAGTAATTTAAAAAAGAGTTTTAATTTTTGGAGGAAGGATTTGATAGACTTCAAGTTTTATTTTTATAGAGATATCTTTTTTATTTGTCTTAGCGTATTTAATTCAATTTTTTTATAGGTATGTAATAAATTTGTTTCTGCTCATTGTAAAATCATAATAGTTTTAAAAAAAGTACCTATTAAACAAAATAATTTATAACTTATCTGACAAGCTGTTCTGATTTGAACAGATAGCTTGTACTTCCCTCTCTTCATTTCTGCTTTTACAAGGCCTTGAATAAAAAATAATCATTCACTAAGCAATCAGGCTCAGAAAATGATATGTTGCTCACCAGTGGCGCACACAAGGGGGTCCTAGGGGTTCGGCCCCCTGTCCAAAGCCCTTGATATTTTTTCCCAATTAATTATAATTCTAAGTATATAGTATGTAAAATTTTATTAAGTATTTATTATTAATGATTAATTTTATTAATTAATGCTAATTATTTATTCAATAATTAGTTTTTTACTGGGTTTTGTTCCCGAAAATCAACAAAATCAAAAGGAGCATGATACATATAAGATAAAAAGATGTAGGGAGTTGATAGTTTAGAAGAATGTTTAACTATTTAAAAAAACAAATAACATTTAATAACAGCAAAAAATTATGTTGCGGTGCAATACGATCACTTCGGCATAACGTGTCTGCATCTCGTGTTGCCAGATTACATTACATAAAATACCATAAATATCGTTGCCACTAATTCTAACAAAATGGGAACCTTACATTCAAGAGTGGTGAACTTTCGCCCCCGGACCCCCTTGAAAAATTCATGTGTGCGCTACTGTTGCTCATGAATTTATCGTGGAATAATTTTAATCCTTTCGACACATTCGCAGCAACACTTGGATTTCCAGTGGCACTGGAAAAAAAATTCCAACCAGTGGCGGCGCTAGACCACGCGTGGACGTCAGCGAAATTAGGGTTTGCGAGACCTCCTTGTTTCCCAGTCAAGAAAACGTTAAATTACATAAGCCGAATTATATTTAAACTAAGTAAACCGAGTAAACGAGATTTATTGCTAATCAAATGATGACAAAAATTACACAAATAGAAATTAAAATAGACGAACTTTTCGGCTTTTGGCCTCACTGAACTTTTTTCAGGATTATGTCATAGCTAACACTAGCCACTATTTCAGCTTCAATTGATAGAACTGATAACGCAGATAGTCTCACTTGACTCATCGTGCTTCTCAAGTAGGTCTTAATCAATTTTAACTTTGAGAAGCTTCTTTCAGCGGAAGCTGTACTGACGGGAACTGTGAGCATGATTCTAATTGTTATATAAACATTTGCATATATTTCTTCCAAATTATTTTCTAAAATGTACTGAATGAGTTGTTTCACGTCGTTGATAGTCTAGTGAAATCGTTTTTAAAAGTTGGAGTTCTTCATATAGTTCGAAGGCTGTATGTCGCTGTTTTCGCCTTCCCGAAGTATTGTAAATAAATCACACACATTACAATACTTGAGAAGATCTTCTTTTGATATAGAATTTGAATAACTGATATCATAAATAAAATCAAATTTTCATTGAGCGCTTTAAATCGACATTCGGTGTCGGCTATAATAGCATCAATCATTGTGTTAAAAAAGTTAACTCTGTACTGCATTTCAAAAGATTTAATAGATTCATCAATATGTTCATAACCGAACATTCGTTTTTTCCTGGTTGTTCTTTTTTTCTTTAAATTGAGACTCAATTTCGAAAGTACTTTTCTCAACAAATAATCGAGCTTGTGCAATACTATTGTCAAGTCCAGTATTACGGAATTCTTGAATCCAGCTGCAAAATGACCGTAAAGTATCAGTAGCGACTTTCAGATCGACTTGAACCGATTGCCATAGTTTGCTTATATTGTTCACACGTAGTAAAACCTCGTACCATACGTGTATCGCAACAATAAACTCAAAACTGAACATTTCATTCAAGACAGCGTCACAGTCGCTTAGAGTTTCAGAATCATCACTTTTATTTTTCATTTCATTCACGTATTCGATAACATCATCAAATTGCAAAAATATTGCTTTTACTGCTCCGATTCTGCTTTCCCACCGTGTTTCAGACAGAGGTTTTAATGTCAATTTTAATTTAGTTTTTACAATATCCCAACGCTTACTTGACTTTCAAAACAGCACATAGATTTTATTGATGAAGCCAAAAAACGTTTTGGTTGTTGCAGAAGAGTTAGCTGCATCAATCAAAAGCAAATTCCAACTGTGGCATCCGCATGGCGTAAAGAATGTTCTTGGGTTTATATTGAGTATTCTTGTTCTGACACCTTTACTAATACCGACCATATTGGCGTCATTATCATATCCCTGTCCTCGGCAGTTTTCGATATCTAGACCATTTCTTTCCAGTTCTTGTAATATTGAATTTGTTATATATTCTCCCGTTGTTTCTGCGAAGGCAATAAACGCAACAAAATGTTCCTCTATTGCTCCAGTTGAGGAATTGCAAAATCCTAATAGTATTGACATTTGTTCAATGCGGCTGACATCCCTGGTACAATCGAGCAAGAAGGCGTAGTATTTTGCTTGTTTAACTCTGTGTATAATTTCTTCAATAGCTGATTCAACATTAATGCAAACGACACGGGGATTCCCCGTCTCGGCCGCTAAGTTGTTTAATTTCCATAGTGTTGCCAGAGGATTCTGGATAATGCCCGTTAAGTACTAATCACTCTTTTTACTCGCGTAACTGTATGAAAATAAATAAAAATGAATAACTAAATTTTAAATAATTAAAAACTTTGCGAGGCCGTCAGCGATCACCGACGCCTAACGCTGCCACTGCTTCCAACTATAATACAATATCTGGTGCAAGTTGAAGTTTTTCAAAAGAAGCGATTTTGAACCTATACTGTGAGCCATTCTTGTGAAAAAATATGAAATAAAGAGCTACAAAATTAATTAATAACTAAAATAACTAAGAGCTATATCTAAGTGTAACAAGAAATATAAATAAATATCCCAGCTAATACTAACCACATAATACTAACGAAGCAGACGAATACCTAATTAGATAAATAAATTAGAATAAAACTAAAATTATATAAAAGAGTTGTTAAAAATATTTCCTAACAAATATATAGACTAGAATAATGCAAAAAATACAATAATATAATATATTTTTAATTAGATAAAATTAAGACAACAAAACTAGGAAAACTAACGTTATGAATAAACACGTGTGGATATTGCAACCGGAATCATGTGACTACTTACTTGGTGTTTACCTGTCGTGTAATTAGTCCATTGCAAAATTGATATATTTGATTACTTGATTGATAAAATTTCTCACTGAATTTTTTTTAATCTATTGTTCTTAATTTGTTTGTGCAACGAGCCACTCAGAAAGGTCCGGTGGGCCGCAGATTGAGTGCCACTGTACTAGATCATGCTTTCGAATTAAGTTTTGTTTGACTGGATTTTATTTAAATTTACGTCATTTTTTATCGCCAATAGCCCTTGTGTTTCTTAAAATGTGACATTAATGAGCACTCACTCAATACGTCATCCGCTGAAGCATCGGGAGGGCTGTTGACAACGGAACTTGAAATTGTGATTCGTGGTCAAGTGATGAAGATGACATCTGAGATCACAACTCTCCAAACTTCCTCACCACACCAATTTTCATGGAGATTGGTTTGCAGTTCACTAAAAATTATTTAGAATTAAAATTGAAATTTGCATTTCATTAAAGGAGAAATATTTAAAATTTTCTGGTAAGATGTAGTTTCTCACGAAAATTTTTTACGCTTGCCAGCTAGATTGTTGTAGTATATTTTTTTTCTCGGCGAATTTTTTTATTGATATATGTTTTCATACCATTCAAAATAGCAAGGTAAATTTTCTTTTCAAAATAATTAAATAAATATTCTACTGTAACTTTGAAAAATGGCAACCGATTTCAAGTTTTTGTGCGGTTATTCTGATCCAAAATTGTTGTAGATGTATTTGCTGATATGCATTTATAGTTTTAATTCGTGTTTTAATAACTCAAATAAATACATTGTGTAAACATTATGGCTGGAGCAGGTAAGACTCCTTATTTGTCAGCGAAAACCTATTTATTCTGCGTATGATTTATAATATTTTTTATAGTCACCTTGCGATACATTTTTAAAGAAATAATTAACTTGTCTTAATCAAATCAAATTGAAGCTGGAGTAGTGGATATATTTTTGATGGATTTAAAATGCCATGCAGTAGTGAAAGCATTTCAGTTGTTACATTTCATAGATTCAGTTAGGACACGCAAGTTTGAAAATAACTTATATGATGCAAATTTCGTTGTCACTTAACACGCACAAAGCTAATTTATAAAATAAACAATTCAATGTTGTCTTTATAAAAAAAATTGATAATTTGTTATTTATTTTGATTCAAAAAGTCAGATAGTGTAATAGTTAGTAGTCTTATTTTTCGGTCAATTAATTCTTTAAAACTTGGCGCTTTAGCGGAGCAATATGTAAAAAATAGACTTTCCTTCTTATAAAATTCTTTTGTTTCTCTTAGAAAAGTGTACAAAAAGAATAATTGTAGGACATATTATAAAATACAAGAAGAAAATGTCATGATTATCATTCTTAAGATACACTTGCAAGCAGATAGCAATTTAATTTTTATATGTATACTTCAATAATTTTTATAAAAAGTTTTGTTAAATTATTATAATCAGAGGACAGGGAAAACTCTCATTGAATTACACAAATCATTTTCACGAATGTCCATCAAATATATTCTCTTGTACAGCTCTTATTTGTTATTTTCATGTTCACATTGAGTAGAAAATAAAATCAAAACTGTGTTGAATTCATATCCAGTAAATCTGAAAAAAAATTATAAGTTTGTCCTTTTCCCCAGATATTGCATTTCATTAGTTCCTAACTGATTTATATATGTGCTTTTGTTAAACAAAGTGTTTGTTTTTTCCTTCTACTGCTGTGTCTTTCTAGAACTCAACTAATTTTGTACTTTGCATATGTTAGTTTTCTTTATTCTTTCTATTGTCAAGTGATTTATCATCAGTTACTATATTTATCATGATATCTAACAAAGACAAAATTTTCTTTCAAACTAATAAGGAATGTTATAAAAAAGGAATTCAAGTGTATTAACTAATTCGGGGTACTGATGTACTATCACAACAATGGCAACATTTAAAATAACTTGCCAAGTTGCAACCCCTATTTTGCTTGAGTTGTACATGCCGAATTGGTATCCATGGACTTCATTCCATGTAATTTTGCCAATTTGATTGGGATAATATGCAAGTACCATTAATTCTAAAAGGGAGGAGACACATGTACCAGTTGCTTGAAATTGGATTCTTTTCAATTACAATGCTCAGTTAAATGTTTGGTGATAATGTACTGTTTACGCATTTTCGTATGGAACAGTGATTCTTTTTACTACAACTTATCTTTTTTTTTTTTTTTTTGAAAATAAGTCTCTTCCCCCCAAGTCTAGCATTGTTTAGCAATAGAGATGTGCAAGGACTTCTGTGATAATTAGTGATTACTTCTTATCAGAAAGAGTATTTTGACTAAACAAGTGAAACAGGTGTCTTTTGTGACAGAATTTGATGCCAATAATATTACAAACTAGAAATTATATCCTGTTATGGTTACTTACCTTAATCTTGCAGAGTGTTTAGTTCAAAGTGCCTTTTCCATTTTCAAATTTGATTAAAGATCCCTTTGAAAAAAATATTGGCCAACTCTTGTAGACAAAATAAAAACAAATGTGGGTTACCCTTTAAATATTCAGTTTCATTTATGGCAAGGGTGGGCAATTTGTTTTGGCTCACAGGCCACGTTGTGGGAATGGAACATACCAGTGGGCCAAAGCTTTCTAAAATGATTGCATTCATCATAAAAAATAATAAATGTAAATTAAATAAAATAGTGACAGTTCTTTTCAATTTATTGCGCTAATTTCATATTGTCTATAGCTGCAAGAACATATAATTTTAGAATCAATTGGTATTTACATATTAGCATCACCTCAGCCAAATTGACATGCCAAATCATGCCATTTTTTGATGAAAGCTAACTAATTGGATTTTTCAAGGTAAAACATGTCAGAATCTCTTTGTTTTGGTATGGTGTGATTCACGACACAACAATTTTGCTGTGTCAATACTTAATACGTAAGTACCAATGTACCCTATAATTCTTTTCTGCAATTTATTTTCAAATCAGGGGGGAAATTACTTGCTTAAATTCTCATCACACCCTGCAACTTTATGTCAGCCAACTTGCATCTATATTTACTCTTGTTGATTTTCATGCAAGAAAACTGTTACTTATAAATATATGTTGCCTAAGATATAAAGAACAATGTCCCCACAAATTTCTTCAGACAAGGAAATTTCTCAGCTGCCAAAGATTTGTAAAAGTCAATGTCATAACATTTAGCATTTTTTCTTACCGTGATTGGACTCAAAGTCACTAGTTCAAGATGAATCTCCTTGGGAGCTGTATCAATATATGCAGCAATGGAATAACTGAGCAAATTGCAAATGACAGAGAAATCTTTCAAATGAGAAAAGAAGAAATAATTTAATAATGTAAATTGCCATTATAAAGATAATTGGGGAGGGGGGGAGTGACTGCTAGCTGTACAAAACCGATGACATACTATAGCACTTTAGTAAAGATACAGAATTATTTTCTATAGTATACTTGATTTACTCTTTCATTTTATATTATAGAACAAATTTCCCAATTAACGATAGTTTTAAATAATGTGCAGACCTATGTAAAACTAAAACAGATTCTGATAAATTTAACAATATTAAATATTTTATTGAATTATTTCTTCAGATGTTTATTGTAATAAATTAAAATGAACTGCTTTGTACTTCTGTTTTTTAAAAAAATTTTATATGTGTAATAGTATTTTACAAAGTTTGATTTCTTTTTTTTAGCAAAGCCTCGTCGTAAAACCCCTGCTGCAGCAAAAGGACACAAATTGCCAGAGCCAATACCAGAAGGTTTTGAAGTCTCTGACACTTTTAAGAAAGGATGGAAAGTAGGTACTAAAATAGGGTCTGGAGGCTTTGGAACTGTTTATTTTGGTATGTATTGTTCAGAATATTTATTCCTTAACTAGCTGGTATACCCGTTCTTCGCACGGGTGAACTGAAAAATTAAACAACACAGATTGAAGGATAAAGAAGTTTTTAATGAGTTAATTTTACGTGAATTGCAAATTAAGCAAAAAAAGCCTTTTGCGTAGCTCAGCTAAACAAACAAAAAAAGAGAGAGAGAGAAATAAAACACCTTTGTTAAATTTTAAGTACGTAGATCTAATAGCTGATAAAAAGGATTTTTTTTATAACTCCCCGTAACACTCTTGAGGGTCGATTTTTGAAAATACCTTCCTAAGCTGATCTCTGCTCAGCAAAAATAACACATTGTTAAAAGTTTTGTGTAATGAATGCTTAAAATAGTGTAAATAATTTTTATCTGAAAGTATAATACATTAATATTACTTTCTGTAGTATTTATTTTATGTTAAAATTGTAATATTCGCAAGCAACGCCGTTTCTTAAATTATAATGACGATTCAATAAAAAACATAGCGAAATGTTAACGATAGAGTAAAGTTGGCAAATGCCTAGCTACTTTCATAACTCGAGCTTTATTAGAGCTTTGTAAGACCCGCCGTGTAGGGGAGAAATGCACTTTAATACTTTATCCAACCACATTATGATTTACTGCAGTTTTTTTCATACAATATTTTTTTTGGATCACTACATTTGAAATTAAGGGATATACATAAACAAAATATTTCACCTCGGGAAATTTAATCCGTTAGAGCTAATAAATTAATTAAAGATATTCCACTGTAAAATTAATTATATATACCATTCACTTAAAATAAGTAGTCAAATAATTTTCTAAGGTCTTCATCAACATACAAAAACATAAGACACTTAAATTTTGACAAACTATTTTTTCCGCTAAAATACTAATCATGGAACCCGTGCTGCTATATATCTTGGAAGAGTGGATTTCAAAGAATATTCCTGCTAAGTATTGGTAGAATATTCCTTCTAAGTTGGTGTGGTGTGGTAGTTAAGAGAAGAGGGTGCCAGTCAGGTGTCGTCCACGTCACTTGACCATGGTTCAAAATTACGTGATCCGTTGCCAAAAGCCCTCATGTAGCTGAACAGTGCGACGTTGATATTCATTCGTTCCAAAAAATACAGTACAGTAGTTATAATTATTTTTATACTTAAAAATGCAATATCTGCCTATTCAATTAAAATTATAGCGTTATAATTAACTACTAACCACAAACAAATTTTGAAAATTTGTCCAAATGATGCAGTGTGAAAGAGAAAGTTTATTTAATTTAAGTATCAGAACTGATAAAAGCATTTATTTGGAAAAAAGATCAATTTCTTACTACCAAATGTGCATAATAAAATGTTAAAAAGAAAACATTAAAATAAAGAGAGATTTATAACAACCTCTCCCTTCAAAACTTAATTTGATTCTAAAATAAAAAAAATAGGCATTGTATCAGAGGAATTAATTAGAAGCGAGCACCTTGCGTAGCCAAAACAAAAAAAGGTTTTTCACAAACAAAAGATAGATATATGCTGCGTGGGCTTTTTTGCAGCGCATGCCAGAATTGCTAGCAGATGACAGAATTTTTTCCTACTTACTTGACAAATATCGTTATATTTTGGACACTTCATACAATATCTTTATAAATTATAGTCTATGCTATAAATTATAACCTATGTGCTATTCTGATGTATAAGCTATATTACTGTAAAGTTTCATTAAAATCCATTCAGTAGTTTTTACGTGAAAGACCCACAAAGATATTCACAAACTTTCGCATTTATAATATATATTAGATTTATATTATAAATTTAATCGTGTTTTCAAAAAATTTGAATGGTTAGAAACACTAATTTATTGTTGCTAGAGTTTTTAGAATATTATGAGAATTTATTAGTAAATTTAAATTTGGAAAAATAGAATATATATGTTATATTGTAATATATCCATTCAATAAAAGTAAAATTGTATTATACTATTAGTTAATTTGATACTTGCATATTATTGGTACTATATTGGCAACATTATATGAAAGGAAGCACGGGGTTACCAATTCAGCAGGTATGACACATGCAAAATCAAGCTTGCCAACTTGGCGAATTGTCTTGAATGTTGGCATTGTTGTGATAGTATGCAAGTACTGTTAATTTAAATAGAACAAATTAGAACATGAAATTTACTACAATTTTTCTCTGCTATTCTATTCTTTTAAAAATTGTTCTTTGAGGAGAAATTGTATCGTTTCATACTCAGAAAAAAAAGAACTATCATTTCTTTCTCCAGTTATTTCAAAGTATAATTTTGTAAATTAAAATTCATTGTGTTGTATATATGAATAAGTATTTAAATTCACGCTATATATAACTTAAATTATTTGAGAATTATTAACATTATATTGAATTCTTTATTCAAATAAGTCTATATTGTTATAAGAACCTTATCTGAATCTTTTTTTCAAAGACTTTTTGTAAGAAATAATTGCAATATATATATGTTATAGTTTGCAAATGCAAATGTTGTCATGAATAAACATCTTATTAATTTTTGTACATGTTTTCTTAGTGTTTGTATCATTTTTATCTATTTTTATAACTATAGCTTCAGAAGCAGGGAAGAAGGATTATGACTATGTTGTTAAAGTGGTAAGTGTTGATTAAGGTTTGTGGATTTTTTTAAAGTTGCTATTTGAACGATAATTAGTTGACAAATCAATTATGTATCAATATTTATTTGATATATAACGAGGATTAAGACTTTTTATACAAGTACTATTGATAGTGATGTTATAATGCATTAGAATATTGAATATTTTCCTTGGGAAGATATATCTATATAACAAAAAAAAAACAAAAACGATGCACCAAGTATGAGTTGTTCGAAAGAGACAAAAATTGGTGGGTAGAAAGATTATGTGCAAAATAGAAAATGATTAAAATTTCAGAAAAATTAAATGATTTATTTCACATCAAAGTAACAAGTATTCAAAGTAACAAGCTCAATAAGGTGTTGACCCACCTCTAGGCTGGATGCAAGCTGCCGCATGATGTAACATAGAGTGATAAAGCACCCTGATGGCATCCTGAAGTATTTCTTGCCAAATTTGCTCCAATTGTAGAGCCAGGTCATCAACATTCCTTGATAGACGCAGTGGCCTTCCCATCATATCCCAGAGATGCTCGATTGGAGAGAGAGATCTGGCTGACCAAAGAAGTGTTTGACAAGCTGCAAGACAGTTCATAGCAACATGTCCTATATGTGGTCTGGCCCTATCTTGCTTTAAAATATGGCCAGGGTACTGCAAAAGGAATGGTAGCAAAACAGTTCTCAGGAAGTTGTCGACGTACCACTGTACTGTAAATGTGCCTCTGATGAGGACCAAAAGGGTCCGGCTGTGAAAAGAAATGGCTCCCCAGACCATAACTCCTGGTTGAGAGCCTCTGTGGCATGCAATAGTGAAAGCAGGATCAGCACATTGCCCTGGGCATCTCTAGACATGTCTTCAATGATCATCAAGACAAAGTTGGAAGCAGGATTCGTCGCTAAACAGTATATGTCCCCAGTCAGCATGATTCCTACCTGATCGAGGCGAACACCACTACATTCTGGTTCGTCAGTGTGCAGGGGTGAGTGGAAGGTGGCATAGCAGTCAACATGAGCATAAATTTTGCTCTAACAGCCATCTGTGAATGGTCATGTTAGACACTCCCGTGCTGTTTGCACGTCTGATGGTTGATAATGATGAATCAGGTGCTGTGACAGTTGACCTGACAATCAATCTGTCCTCTTGATCTGCTGTGGCCCTAGGTCAGGGGTGGCGAACCTTTGTGGATCAATGTGCCATTTTTTCTAAAAAAAGTGTTTAATGAGATATAGACGTGCCATCAAATAATTTTGACTTGTGATTATTAGGAAAATAATAAAACTAGATACTAAGAACACAAAACACTTTGCACTGTATAGTTGTAAATGTTTTAGTTATATGTATTATTCAAATAACAGTAACATTAGTGTGAGTTCTGTTGCAGATTGGATGAAAAATAACTTATATTTGGAATGTAAGATGTTACTTTTAGTAGAATGCATGCTTAATTGTAGCCATCTGCCAATTGGATTTTAAGCAATTAATTATTTCTGCTGTGATTGAATTTTTTGACAAGAGGATTTTCTATTTGTTTCAAAATGCCGTTTTACTGACGATGTTCTGCATACCACTATTCCAGAACATAAAACACACTGCTTTGTCGACTTTACTAATAATGCCAAATTTCTAGGTTCACCAAATTTGAAATTTGGTGAACCTCTCTTACTCTCTTGCGCTTTCTATGTTCCTTTGCTGAACTAGCTATGTTAAATAACACTTAAAAGTCGTAAATATAACACAAATAAATTTTAAAATATAGTTGTGTCAATGAAATTGAATATGCTATGCGTAGGCAAATATTGCAACCTGAGCAATTGTAGTCCACGACGTAACTAAGGCAATACAATAACAAACAAATGTGCTCCCTCTGCACCGCGACCGATCACTCGCATTTATTCATAATATTTCATAGGGAATTTTGTTGTTTTGAAATAAAAGGCAAATCAAACGTGCCAGTGGTTCGCCATCCCTGCCCTAAGTCGACTGCTACCATCATGACGCTGAAATTTGCTACTGTCCATCCATTCTTGCCAGCATCTTCTAATAGCCGCATTACTTCGACCCATATGACGAGCGATTCTTCGATTTGCCCAACCTGCCTCTTTCAATCCTATTATATGACCTCCTTCAAACTCAGACAGTTGTTCATAATGAGCTCGAATCCTGCAGCAAGGCATTTTTTCAGTCCTTGAAAGGTATCCTAAATCAATATGCATCTGAAATTTCGACCACCAGATTGAGAATCGCTTTTTTATAGACACCTGCTAAGTGTGCAGTTCCGATGTACTGTAGCTCCCGCTATTCATTCATTGAACACCAAATTTTAATCATTTGCATGTTTGGTACAAATGTCTTTGCATACGAAATTTCATTACACTATCGAGCAACTCCTTGGTGTGTCGTTTTTTTTTTTTTTTTTTTTTTGCTATAGAGTGTATATGTTATGTGTGAATTGCTATCCAAGTGTAGTTTCTGAATCAAATTTGCATGATGTGCTCATCCATGTATTGGATGCTTACTCTAAAGAAGGATTGTTCTCATTGCTGTGTAATCTAATAAAGTATACCTTATTGAAGAATCCTAAATAAAGATGTATGAATTTTTTTAAAAAAAAAATCTCACATATAAATACAGTTGTAGTAAAATCCTAGGAGAGCCCACACCCTTGACGAAAAACCAAAAAAAAAAGTGCCAAGCCAAACCGACAATGGCGGCAAGGAAATATAGCGGGATAAGGTGGATGCATAATGAAAATATATGTAAACAATGCAGAAATATATGTAACAATGCATGTATATTCCCTCACACAAGCAGCCAGCCCAGAGCCCAACAACAAAATGGAATTCAAAATGCGTGCCAACAAAATACGAAAATGCTAGAAATAGTTAGGGTTGCCATATGTGGTGTTTAAAAGTAGGGTTACCAAGATGGCACAATTATCGCCAACCAAAGTAATTTGCACCAAGGGTGAGAGCTCTCCTAGGAGTGAACAACAGTTGTTTTTAAAATTCTGTAATTCTGCACTAGTTGAGAAAGCATAGCAATAAAATGAAGAATTGATCAAAATTGAACTAAAAACAATTAGTTGTAAATGAAAGTAATTGTTCTGCAAAGTTTAGTCTACTCTAAAGACTGCCCTAGAATTAAGGTATTGAAATTGGAAATATTGTTCTTTTAAGCATAATTCTTTTCTGTTCATGTTCTTTATGAAAGAATGTTTTCATACTGCACAAACTTTAATTCTTTGCTAACAAGTACATACAATTTAATTCTTACAATTTAATTCTTAAGTAAACAGTGTGATAACCTTATGTGGATTAAAAAAACGAATTTCAACCTTAAAAGATGTCTTAAAATCTAATCCTCCTTTTTGTTAATGCTGCACATGATATTTAAAACACAGGAGACACATTTTATGGTATACAGTCAGACCTCCATGTAATGAAGTCACTAAATCCCGAAATAAAGTTTATTATATGGAAAAGTTCACTATCTGAAGTAGAGTGTTTATAAGTAAAAAGAAATCGATAACTCCACTTTTAAAGTGATTTTATTCTAATTATTTTAAATATAAATTTTTAAAAAATGAATCCAACAATATATTGATATAAAAAAATGCAGTAAAAAAGAGAATCTCATCTTAAATATGACAGAAAGCTCTGCAAAAATGATGAGGTTCTGTGTTAACTAAGAACCTTTAACATGTTGCTGAATGGCCTTTTGCTTGAACATAACATTCTATTCTAACATGTGTGTTCTGTTTGAGAAAATAAACTTACTTTAATCAAAAAATGTGTGTATCAGTGTGAGCATGTGGTAGAAGTTAACTTCTTTAGCTTATATGTATTAAATTGTATAATTTTTATTTTAAAGTTATGATATATAAAATTATCAAATTTATTAATATCGTTATTATTTCAAACTGTATTTAAAAAAATAATTAGGAGGGAAACGGTTTGAATATAAACAAAGTTTTCATTTTCAATACATACCAAAAAAATTTTTTATTGTATACATTTACAGAAAAGTATTATTATTAGTCTATTTCTATTATGCGTATGGGTGTTTCACTACATACTTTTGTTATCAAAGGCTTGTGGTGACTAAAATAAGAATTCTTGGTTTTGCACTCAATATCATTGAAGAATCTTGAAAAACTGCATCAATCATAGTATTTGATTTTGTCGTTGATATTATTCTGTTGTTTCGTAGAGATGAGACGAAATTGTCTTTTAAAAATTCAATCAATTGGTAGAGATTTGTCTAAAGCAAAATTGACGTTAAAATCTCAACTTAAAATCATAGGTATTATGTCATAATTTTTTTAAGTAAAGCAGAATAACTTAATGTGTATGGTAATGGTCAATGAAGGAACTAGATAATGTCATCCAACTTTTTGTTCGGAGTAATATATACTGCTACAATTGTAATTTTTTTGTCTGTTATCTATTCTGCATTCAGCCAAGCACAAATCCTCCACTGAAGATTGTATGGTACGATAAATATCGAATTGACTGATTGAAAAATCCATGGATGGAGTTATAATGTTAACAACATTGCTAGAATTTTTGAATACAGTAACTCCAGCTCTCATATTTATACTTCACAAGGCAGTTGAAGTTAGGAATAGATATACAGTCAACCCTCCTATAACGCGGTACTCTCAGAACACGGTTTCTATTTAACGCGGAGCTGAAATTGCGACAGTCCTCCTATAACACTGTACTCTTACAGCGTGATTTTTGTTTAACAACGTCCCATCAGTTCCCACCCAATAAATGGTTTTAACTGGATATCGTTGGTCTAATTATCAAACTGCGTAACTCCATCTGGGATCTAATTTGATACAGTAGGGTTTGGCGCCAAGTTGTTGTTTATGTTCGTCAAGATAGGCGATAATATTACAATATGGTTTACTTTGATATTTTTATCGTGCGGTAATGTGGTTACCATAGGTATAACGTATATTAGTGTTAGTTTTTTTTTTTTTTTCGCGGGATCTCTGCTCAGCAAAAGTAACACATTGTTTCAAATTTTGTCTAATTAACTCTTAAAATAGTGTAAATAATTTATATCTGGAAGTATAATACATTAATATTACTTTCTGTTGTATTTATTTTTTGTTAAAATCTTGCCACCACCTCTCCCTTCGAAATCTAGTTTTATTATGAAATAAAAAAAAGTAGTGATTACACTGATCAAGGAGTAAATTAAAAGCGGAGCGTGCACTGAGGCATGGCGTAGACTCAAAATGATTAAGGAATCGCGCCAAAAAGCGCTTAGCCCGTTGCACTCCTATATTAAATCAGTATCGCCGGTGGAGTTTATCTCGTCTTTTGTATTTATTGGTCTCCATATAACGCAGTAAGAATGATGTGTGATTTGTACTAATTCTGAGTTTCTTATAGCACGGTTTCCATACAACGCGGTAGACGGTATCCATAAAACGCGCTACGAATTAACCTGGTTTGTACGGTGAAATCAGAGTTTATTATAAAGCGGTACGCACTCACTGTGTTATAGGAGGATTGACTGTATCACTTTCATTGTCCTACCAAGTTTCTGATAAAACTAAGATATTTGAATTTTTTAACACAGAATCTTTAAAGTCTATAGCGTTAGCTCTAAGATTTTAGCTATTAAAAGTAAAAATTGACATTCCTTGCCTGTACCTTATGAAATTAATCAAATCTTAATTGATAGTTGGTTCAATGAAAGTCATTTAAATTAGTCTTGCAAATTAATTGTTGATGACGATTGTCTTCAACCATGGTAGAATGTTTTATCATTATTTTTTGTCGTAATGTATAATCCTTTCAATACTCGCTGCATGTGATAAAGCAATGTGGAATCTACGGAAAGTTCTGTGGGCATCTGGGTTTCTAGGAACTCTTAATCCCGTATCTGGTAAGTCTGTTAGAGGAAATGACGATGTTGAATTTTTTTGCTAAAGGGGAACTGCATGGCTATTGGACTAGCGGCGGCGGGGCTTCAAGTTATGGAACTTGGCTTCTGAGATGTTTTTCGGGAGCATAGAATCCAGCAGAAAGAAATGAGGATAATGACTCAAAATGGCTGCCTGGGGGTAAGAGTGGTGTGTTGTGATGTAATGTCCAGCAGGGTTGAAAAATTAAAAAGGTCGAAAAAGGCAACTGGCGGGTTTGCAAAGTGGTCACCCACTTTCACATTGACCGCCCTCGGTGCTGCCGCAGTTTGAACAAAAGTGTGGTGGGCACTAAGGGCACACGGTCATAAGCTTAGATATTTAAAGAGATAAAATAATGAATAAAAAGGTACAAATAGATATGAATAAAAAGAAATTTACAAGTTAGGAGTACTAAATTCATTAAGACTTAAATTAAATGTTAGGGAGGATTATACAAGTCCTGGAGAATTCTCCTGGTTTGCTTCCTCTTAATGTGAGCAGTATAATTCTCAAGATTTTGCATATAAATAATTTCAGAGCTATTTAGAAAGTTAAAGAAGTTAGCAACGCATAATAATGATTGAGGTTGATGTCGATCATATTCGTAAACACTTTCTGAGTATGGTGTTTCCTTGAGATTTATGAATTGTTGTAGCACAAGCACACACCAACGGAACATGCATACATGTAACAGATATTGTTTTGTTATTGTTGAGTGGAATAGTGGAAGTTCTCAGTATGATTGGTACAGCCATTCTACTGACGTTAATTTCTGCTATGTAACCTGCTGCTTTGCATCTTAATTTTTCCCCTATTTGAGGTAAATCTGGAAACTCAAGCCATATTGTCTTAACTAGTCCTTCATCATTTATTTCTACATGAACTAAGTTTCCGACTGCACCATTTGCCAATCCATCTGTCACATCAATATTTGTCATAATCATATAATAAATATTTTTCACATTAACTGTTTGATAAGGCAATCCATTTGTATCAATTAATGACATCTTATGTAATTTTTGACGTACAAAAGTTTAGTGTTCTTTTGAAGTACAACCAATATATACATCTTGTGCAGTTGAAATTATTTTGTCCACATATGCATTCAATATTTTATTATTATACTCATTGACGGAATAGTTAGTGTTGAGTAATCATATACCTTGAGGACACCTTGCTTCAGCTTCTTCCACAGTACAAAAACGAGACTCAATCAGAGTTATTTCCATTTCATCAAGTTGTTCGCCATTTCCAATTTTTGTAAGCATAGAAGAAAATTGTTGATTCGTTTGACGCATGACTTCATTTAGTTCATAAAATTTTAGATTTTGCCATAAAATTGGTCCAACGATGATCAGTTTCGGTTGCTTATAGATGGGTGTAGAACGAACTGGTGGTAATTGATGTAAATCTCCTATTAAAATAATATCTAATCCCCCAAAATTTGACTGAAAATTTCCAGTTATTTGTTTTAATCAACCTTCAATAATAATTGAGCACTGATCATACTTATCTCATCAATGATTATGACTTTTTTTATGTATTAGAAAAGAGTTCTGTATTGTTGAGCAGTTTCAGAATTTAACAGAAGTAATCATCATAAAGAAATTTTTATAGCTGTATGAACAGTCGTTCCTGAAATAGCTACTGCTGGTTGAAGCACAAGTTATATATGCATTACAGTATCCATCATTGTATAGTGATTATAAATTTCCATCAAAAGTTTAATGACAAACGTTTTATCACATCCAGCAGTGCAGTTAAAAAATATTTGAAATGGAGTTCAATCTGATGATAAAAGATGCGAAATAACATGAAGTAAAAGTCCTTTTTGTGTTTTTCATTTGACATTCTCATTAATTGATAGAAATCTTCATTGGGTGTTAAGTTTTTCTTTTTTTTTTTTGCAATAGGTCCTAGTTTATGTAATGTTGCTAAGTAGATGTCATTATTAACATCTGCATTCAGATTATTGTATAAATGCTCAAAGGGATTTTGTTCAGCAGTAATGTTATTAGCTTCTTGTTGATTGGAATCGTCAATTTTTATTTTCACAGCATAAATCATGACAAATTTTAATAGTTTTCTGAATATCTAGATGAGATTCAAATTCTTTTTTTATCAAAATATTAGATCATCATCATTATTGTACATATTGACAAACTTTATTTCTGCTAAAATTTCAGCATCCTCATTTCTGAAAGGAATATGTAAAAAGACCATTTCTTGCTTATATTCCTTACCTATAGTTTGCTCATTTTGGTATACTACTAGACCCGGGCAAACACTTATACATACTTACACATATACAAATACATCCCTACCTTATGTTCATCGTGTAACAAAAATGTTTCTCTACCCTGCCAAAAGAAGTTAACTTAAGTGTTGTTGTGGTGCGTTTATTACTGGGATACATACGAAAGATGTGAGATAGATGAACAGAAACATATAACACAACCACAGAAGAATACAGATTTTTATTGCAAACGATGATCCCAGCATATAACAAGAAGAGGTGCGCTGCTTTTCCTTTCGAGACGGGAATCCATTTCAGGCGAAAGACCGACTTCTTTCCCGAAGAAGATACAACCAAGTCTTACTCGGGATTCGAACCCGAACCCACCCGGTTACAAGCCGAGGGTCATAGCCACCATACTAGCTGGGTGACTGTTAACTTCAGTAAATAATACATATTAAAATTTCCTGCTTTTTTAATGTTAAGTAAGAATATAGCATTAATTGATTGCATACTGTAGCATTTCTCTACTTGAGCATGTATTTCAAATTTCGCCCATGTTAGAGTTAAAATAAAAATAAAAAAATATCGTTTTTAATTTTAAAACTGTGGGAAAAGCATTTTTATGTTTGTAAATCATTACTGAAAAATACTCCTTGATAATTTGACTTTTTTTTAAATGTAATTTTGTAGTAAAATTTTTTACGAGTTTTTATATTTTAATTTATTTTAAACTATAATTTAATTTTCCTAGGAATATCATGATAATGGGCCTCTATTCGCAGAAATGCATTGTTACCACAGTATTGGTAAACCAACACAATGTGAGTATCTTTTTTATTATTACAGTGTTCAATTTAATATTTAAATCAACAAAAATGTTTTATTCTTCTATTAACTTTTCTCTCTGAAGTGTATGTGAATGTGTTTTTTAGTTTTAATTTTAAAACTAATTTTTTATTAAAGCCAAGGTTGATGTTTAAGATTATTCCATCATAAAAAACCAATTATCTATTTAAATTTTAACAAACAAGTTAACATATACCGTATTTATTCAGTTCTGAGCCACACCCCAATTTTTTTAGTTTTTGTGAAAAATGGTGTAAATTGGTTTATCGACTACCAAATTAAAAAACTTAAAAGAAGAACTAATAAGGAGTGAATTATGAATTATTTTATCAATATTTATTAACTTTAAAGACACATGAACCTGCAATTTCTCAAATTATCAGAATGAATTTTTTCCCTTCGATTCTAAGCGACACCCGATTTTCAGTAGCATTAACATTGAAAAAAAAAGTGTGGCTTAGATTGGAGTAAATGCAGTATTTTGAACAATGATAACTAAAAATTATAATTTGTTTTAAGAAATTCTAGTTTCAATGCTATCTTTTTTTATTCTCATTGGTTAAGCTGCCAAAAAGAATGTTTATATCTTTATTCATGTAAAAATTTTGGTTCATTGCAGTCTTGCCTGTTTGCATAATGATTTATTTTAAATTAGATTTACAGTATTTTAATATGATATATTATTGATTATACTTCATATGTATATATTACTTTTACCTAGAAAGCATAAAAAACTAATTTATTTTTGATGGAATGTAAAAATACAGAAATAATTTTATGATGAATTTATTCATTATTTAATATAGTCACTGTTTTAATTGTTTATCATATAACAACATCATTCTTCAGAAATTGAGTTTTGGAAATGGGTTTTTGTTTGTTGAACAGTATTAAAAAAATTTTTTTTTACAGCAAAAGTATTTTGAGTGTTTATTACATCTTGTTATTATTTGAAAGCTAAAGAAAAATGTATTTAAAGCCCCTGCCTCCCAAAAGAATTTCAATATTTTGGTATATTTTTTTGATTCTTCATTACACCGCTGGACAATTGCTAAGGACGGATCACAAATTGCTATGTAGCATAACATTAAGCGAGACATGAGGCCTAGAAGGATAAAATATAGTTGCCACACTGTTCAGATATTAGAATAAAGAATATTTATTGTTCTGGAAAGTACAAAAGCTGTGAAACATCTGAATGAAAAAAAAATGTTCATTTGATCTGCGTACGGAGAAATGGAACAATGCATCTAAAAGTCAGCAGGCACCTTAAAGAAAGGTATCAGTACGGGATATGTCCACCGTGGAGTGTGATGCAACATTCCACATGTCGTACCATACTTTGCACAACATTATCCAGCAGCTGTTGAGGCAATTTATACCATTCCTCTGTGAGTGCACGGATGAGGGTGTTCTTGTTTGTCGGAGGATAGTTTCGACCAGCAACTTGCCTCCCCAAAGCATCCCACACATTTTCAATGGGGTTTAGATCTGGAGAACGTGCTGGCCATACGAGACGTTGAATACCCTCGCTGTCTAGACAATCCTGAACAGCGAGTGTTCGATGACATGTTGCGTTGTCGTCCATAAAAACAAATTTATCACCGACAGCACCACGGAAAAGACGAACATGAGGAAGTAGAACTTCATCAATGTATCGTTGGCCCGTCATAGTTCCATTCGCAACCACGTGTAGGCGCGTGCGGCCATTGATCATGATGCCGGCCCATACCATGATACTGCATGTCGGATATCAGTCCTTTTTCTGGACGATAAGCAGTACCACTCTCGCGCCAGATCAGTTGGCGTCTACAATCCGATGACAGACTGAACGTACTCTCATCTGAGAATAGTACGCATGGCCAGTCCTGTTCAGTCCAATTGTGATGCTCACGACACCATTGCAAACGGGCAGTACGGTGCTGTCTGGTCAATGGGACACACACAACAGGTCTGCGTTCGTATAGTCCTCCTCCCCTTAAACGTCAGCAACCGTTTTTCGGGAGATCTGCTTTCCTGAGGCAGCAAGAAACTGATTTGCCACCTGCTGAGCTGTGGTGCGCCTGTTCCTTTTTGCTGATAGGACGATATATCTGTCTTCTGCAGGCGTCGTACTTCTAACATGACCTCCCCATGCCGTCTACTACACATTCCAGTAGTTTTAAATGACTTCCACAGCCGTGAAACAACGCTGTGAGCAATGTTGAACTCCCTGGCAACATCTGTTATTTTTCGCCCTTCTTCGATCTTTCCAATAATTCGGCCACGCATAAAATCATCTATGTGATGTCGGGAAGACATGCCAAAAATTTTAAGTTCGTCTATTAAATCTTTCCTGTAAAACTTTGATTTGAAACAACAACTGTCCACACGCATCAAAACCTTTAAAGCTCTTATGAACGTTATCACGTGATGAACAGACTTGGAAAAAAATTTGCATATTCATACTTCTTCTTACTAATATCCCGCACTTATTCTAATTTTCCACATTTTGCTTCCTTTCATTTTGTGGTTGCTATGGTTGATAGTGTTATCCGTCCTTAGCAATTGTCCAGCAGTGTGTATGCATCATAAAAGGAGAAAATTCTTATTACATTGATATTTAATAAAATCAGATTTGTGTATTGGGGTCTTTTCAATTTTTGGTGCACCAGTTATAATTCTAAGTCAAAATGCTAAATGCAATTTGTTTATATCATGTAATAAGTATTAAAGGAAATATAAGGAATCCAACATTGATCTAATTACAAAAAAATTGAACATTGATCTAATTTTGAAGGAATTGAGCATTGATTTCCAAAAAGAACAATAAAAAAAATCATAAAATGTATACCTAATACTTTATATTTCTCTTTAGTTTCATAGTTAATAAAACATTTCAGGGGATTATGTATAGAGTTAGATGTATCAATCTTGTATTTCGCACCAATATTTATTTTTTACTCTGGATGGCATCTTATTAACCAAAAAGTATTTTGTGTTATGTTTTAACTTAATTAAAAAATATGAGAATTTTTCTCTCCTTCAATTACATTTACTGTCTGATAGTTTAAGAATATTGTTTAATAAATGAGCTTCTTTTTATAAAATATTTGTCTTTTCATTCTGAACTGTTTTACTGTCTAGTTTATTATAAGCAGTAGATTTATTCCTTATGCTACATTAGAAGTTATTCCTGTTAAAAGTAATTTCGTTTTGTTGCCACTTTATACATGCCAGTTTAGTACTGGGATCAGCGATTCTCAACCTGCAGCTCATAGGCTTTTTATGAGTAGCCCAATCATGGCTCATTGTACAAAAGAATTCAATAATTTATGAACAATGTGTTTAAATGTAACAATTTATTAAACATTTTTTTTCGTGTCTGGTACATTGTCTTTTATGGCATTTCTGTAAAAAAATTTGTAGTTTCTTTATATTTTTATCAATTAAGCTTTCCTGTTTATGTCTACCATGTCAGTATTTTTATTTTTCATTTTATTATTATTTATTTTTTTTGCATAAGGATTTGCTTAACATTCATTCCAATATGATTCATTAACTCCTCCTTTCCACTTAGATCCTTATGTATTAATTTTTACTAAAAATTGCTGATTTTGAGTCGCCATCACACATTATGGAAACAAATCTCATTTACAATTTACAAATTTGTCTCTGAATCATTAGGGCAGCATTCATCTCCGTTACTGCAGATGCTCCTTCAAAATTCTTGTCACACATATCAACATGTCCTCCCATAAGTCCTACCGAACTCTGACAGTACTTGAACAATATTTCTCTCAAAGTTAATAATAAGTCCATTATAGATATCAATAAGTATACCTAATCCTAGAATATACTTTCACATGCTTTAAAAATATTATAAAAGGAATTCCTGTGTACTAATGCCGTGCTCCCCAACCTTTTTATTGCCATAGACCAGCCAGCTTTTGATAATCTTTCTGTGTCTGGGGAAGGGGGAGGGGTTGTTTATGTTTTAGATTGTTTTAATTTAATAATTTTTATTTAATTGTATTTAAATGTGCCTTCAGAATAAAATACGTTTACACCAAAAAAGAGTCGCACAAACCCGAGATAAATAACCATAATAAATAAAATGGGATTAATTTAATGTTCCATGTGCATCCTGGTACTATTTGATCCTCAGACTGGTACTGGTTCGAGGGTTGGAGACCACTGCTTTTTGCCGTGTGTGATATTCCTCACTGTCAATTTCCATAATTCCCACCCAATTCTGATAGTACTTCAACAATACTTCTGTCAATGTTTAGAATAAGTCCACTGAAAATATCAATAATTATTCTTGAATATATTTTCAGATGTAAAAAAAAGTATTATAAAAAGGAATTCTGTTGTGTTAATGTATTACAGTATGATATATGTATCATAGCTGATATATTGACTGTGGTATGAAAACTCCAAAGCTCATCGCAAATAAGAAATCAAATAGATGTTCTCAGAATTTTTTTTTTTTTTTTTTTTCAAGGATGTCCAGTCAAATTTAATCAAGGCCGTAGTACTGTTTACACATTTTCTGTTACTTATTTAAAGGGGAAAAAAGTAAGAACTTAAGTTTATAGGTTGCTTGTCGTGTTTAATAAGTTTGGCATCAAATAAAGGTACAGCATCTGTATCTTTAAAAGTTGATGAAATGCTTAAAAATGTATTCTATTATGTGTGATGCATTCTCAAAGTTTGCATAGATAAGGAATGAAAATTTTTGAAAAGTTAATCTATTTGATTGTTATCACTTAGTAGTAGTCTTGGAGTCAAGCTCTTCTAACTTGAGGATTAACTTCTGTATACATAATTTGTTTTACACATTAAATTTAAAAGATTACTAATTTTGCTGTATTTTTTAAAAAATCATCCTTACTGTAAAATTGTTATTTTTTTGTGTGTTACTATGTATAATCCTTCAAATTTACTTCAGTCTATGAGTTTTTATGAATCAAGTTGAAACAAAAGATTTCCTTTGAATACTTTTTTCATGATTCTTTGCATCATTTTAGAAATATTTGATTTTTTGGGAGGAGGGGGAACTATTGTAAAAGAAACTTTTGCAAACAGATATCTTAATTTTTTTTATACAGCACTATTACTCGACTATTATATATATGTATTAATGTAAATGGAAACATTAAGAATAAAATTAAATAAATTTTTTATAATTTAAGTTTTTCTACATGTGCCGAAAAATAAATACTTCTATTAATTGAAAAAATGATTTTTAGAAAAATTTGATTGTATGAATAAATAGCAAGATTTACTTACTAAGCTTTCAGAGTTGGTTTAAGAATTGATGTAAATGAAAAATGTTTATTTTATTTAAAATATGATAGAAGTAGATAAAAATTTCATTAATCTTATGACATAGGAACTAAATACCGAACAAGGAGCTATAGCTGTGTTTTGGGAGTTTGGCATTTTTACCATTGCAAATATTTTATGAAACAATCATTGAATAAAAGTGAACCAAATATCTTTGCAAGATAAGAAATGTATATTGATTTTCAGTGAATATTTTGTATTTGAATTTAAATTTCACATCTAAATAATATGTTCAAAAACCTGATATTTAGTATTCTAAAAAACAGAATAAAATCTTCAATTATTATTAATAGTGAGTATATTTAAATAAGTAATCACTCTATATTGTTTCTATTTGCTTTTTACAGTGGCAGAATGGATAAAAAAGAAAAAAATTCCATATTTGGGTCTTTCTCCTTGCTATGGATTTGGCTCATTTGAATATAACAACTCTAAATATCGCTTTATGATCATTGAAAGGTTTGACAAAGATCTTCAACACTTGTTTGAAGAAAATGGCAAAAGATTTCCCCCAAAAGCTGTTTATCTCATTGGGCTATCTTTAGTGAGTATTTAGAAGTATAAAGTAACAAAGGATGCTAAAATTTAAAAGAATGGAATTTTCTTCTTATGAAGTTGATTTAATTTGAATGCATTACAAATAACTATCCATTTTTGATGCAATTAAATTTAAAATCCAAGCAGAAAACATTTTGTGTTCCTACAAAGGCATTATCTATATATATATAAAGGAGAAAAGCGACTCACTCACTGACTAATCACGATATCTCTGGAACTATTAAACCTACAGATTTGAAATTTGGTAGGCATCAGCTAAGAATGGATTTTGCAAAGATCGAACCCCAAGGGGGGTTAGGGGCGTTATAGATACTTATTTCCATTATTAAACTATTACATGTACAGTCTTGAAACTTGTACACAGATTTCTTTCATAAAGTAGAGATTCCCTACATAATGATTTGTACGAAAATTGACCTCCAAGGGGCGTTGAGGGCGCAACTCCTTTATTAAACTATTAGACGTAAAATCAAATCTTGAAATTGAGTAAGCAGATTCCATTCATTGAGTAGATATCCTCTATAAGATGGGTTTTGTGAAAATCGCTTCCTAAGTGGCATTGCGGGGGCTTAAGGGACATTGTAGATAATTATTTCCATTTTTAAACTATTAGACGTACATTCTTAAAATTTGGTAAGTGGATTCCTTTCATGGTGTAGAGATTCACTATAAAATAGTTTTGGGGAAATTGATCCCAAAGGGTCAGTCACTGAGGGGGATTAAGGGGTGTAATAGATAAATAGTTTCACTTTTCTACTAATAGACCCACCTACTTGAAAATTAGAAGGAACTCTATTCCGTTCATGGAATAGAGTTCCTTTTACAAAGAGTTTTGAGAAAACGGACCCCCAAAGGAGTGGGGTTGCAAGGTTTAAGGCATGTTTTAGAAAAATTCTGTTTTTGAATTTAACGCATTTACCTGAAATTTGTTGAGCACGTTTCTTTAGTTGAAAAGAGTTCCACTAAGAATGGATTTTACGGAAATCAACTCCAGGGGAAAGCGGGGAGAGTTATTGGGGCGTATTAATAGACAAAATTCCCGTTTTCGAACTGCTAAGACTATAATAATAAAATTTGTTTTGCATGTTTCTTTTGTTGAATTAGAATCCGCTAAGAATGCTTTTTGTGGGGTATTGATGATAAAAATTCAATTTTTGCTTTGTTAGATTTAGACTTGAAATTTAGCATGCATGTTTATTTTATGGAGTAGAGATCCACTGAAAGTTGCTTTGGCAGAAATCCACTTGATTATTGGGTTAAGTGTGAGCATTAAAAATCTTTCTACTTCTATTTAAGATATAAATAAAAATTAGATATTATAATTTATGTCCTTTTTATATCAAGAGGGTGAGAGTTACAGCTCTAAATATATTTTTCAATACAATCAAATTCTTAATGCTAGATATCAATAATTTATATAATTGTAAACAGTATATATTTATACAACATCGGGAAATACCCACTGAAGTGGGTGGGTTATGGCTAGTTTTTATATATAATGATTCTGAGAAATTTAACAAATGTGGCTAAAGAAAACTTTTCATGTAAGAGGCCTTTAAATTAAACTTCAAGTGCAGGAATCAACTTCAAGTGCATATTCAAATTTTATAAATATATGAATTATAGTGAATTGAAAATTTTGTTAAAGAAATATATGGCTCCGAATAATAAATTATGAAATATTTTATTTGCTATCATGTATGCAATTTATAACATAAGAATTTTTCCTTTGTGAGTATAATCAAAGATGGAATTATTCATGATTATTATTAATTTACTTGATTATTAATATGTTTATAATTATCTCTTTTGTTTATATTTTTGAATTTTAAATATAGTATACATTGTTATATATAATACATTTAAAATGTTTTCATTAAAAAAAATCCAAGTTTTTTATATTACTGAACAAATACACTGAATAATTTTGTACTTACGAAATGTAAGCTAAATAGTAAACACAGTAATATATTCTAAAACTTCAAAATATACTACTGTGTATATTTTGAAAAGTTTTAATAGTTTAAAAAATTGTCTAAAACCTTTCTCTTTTAAACTTGTTTTTTAGAAAGTTTACCTTTTGTGTGTGTGTGGAACATTATCTTAAAAAATATAGTATTTTATTTATTTGATTTTGCTTTATCTTGAATTGTGCCTGCATTCACGAATACACTTTAATTATATTCACAATTTATTTTTTTTAGCTGAATGTGTTAGAATATATTCATAATGCTGGTTATATACATGGAGATATAAAACCTGCTAACCTTCTTCTCGGACGAAAGAAGGGAACTGAAAACCAGGTCAGTTCATTTTTTGTCTGCAACAAATAGGTCATTTGCAGCATCTTTTTCACTGTAAGTTATGACTCGAGCACTATTATGTATAAACAATGGATCTCATCTTTACTAAATATTTCTCCCCCCTAAATTGCTCTTTCAAGAATTCTTTTAAGCTGCATTTTATCAATAGCTCTTTTTGTGTGTAGTTTTCTCTACTTTTTTATCCTTTTGAATTTGAGCTGAATAATAACTGATAAATAAAATGAGATATTTTCTCAAATCTGATTCTTTTTATTTAGTTTACATTGGAATTCATCATTTAATTCTATTTTTTATTCAATACAAAATTGATAGATTGATTTTATTTAATTATTTTGATCGTATATATTAAATGAAATTTTGTAAGTTATTGCACATGTAGCAATAATATGTATACCTATATAATTAACCCTCTGAGTGGATGACCCGCTAATTGAATTTCACTTCGAAAGCGGTCTACTTTTTCAAAGCTAGTGGTAGCAAAAACGTTTCTGTTGAATTTTTCGCGAACTGCTTCGAAAGCGCACTACAGTTTTATGCCTTCCCCCCTTAAAACTGTAGGAGGTCCTCAAATGGTTTTGCTGGGGATGATTTTATTGCTTTTCGGTTTCTGTGTTGTTCGAAAGGGGAGGTTTCTCATTCACAGCTATGGCCTAAGGCGAGGATTGTGAAATGGACATTTTCTCCACTTCACGGCCAACAGAAACTTCTCCCAATTTATTGCAAACAAGCAAATAGAAGGTAAAAAATAAAGTTTTAAAGAAATGACTCATTCAAAGTTGAAAAATATTTTTAATATATGTATAAGCAAAAGAAAATTTATTTTTTTCTCTTGTTATTTTTAAGAGCTTTAAAAAAATTTTAAAAGAAACATTTTTATTTCGGTGTTACAATTTTAACCATACAGAAGCTCCCTGTAATCATTGTTGAATATCAGACTCAAGAATATTTTCCTGTTATTTTTTTAATTATGAGGTAAAAAGTAAAAGTGATTATTTTTTTTATTTAACAAAATTATAATAAACTAGCTGTACCCTGCCACACGTTGCTGTGGCTCAGTCTTGTTAAACAGAAAGGACATATCTTCAGTATGTTAAATAATTTGCATTGCAGGTATGATCTTTTAAAAAAAAAAATGTATAAATATATACACGAAAAACTTTCCTAAACTGATATTTATAATTTGTTAACCAAATGCGTGAAGTTATTACAGCTTATTTTTGTCTTTATGTCATGTTATGAACCTCTCTCTCTCTCTAAATTTATTTACATTGTCTTTAAAGTGGCGACCTCAAGTTTGAAGATAAATTTTAAATGGCTCCACTCTGGATTCATTGAGGGATATGGGTTAGTTTTACAATTCTTATGGATATTTTTATTAAATCAGAGGTGTGTTCACAAATGCACATTTATCCAAACAATGTCACTTGGAAACATGAATTGTATTTCCTAATGTTATATAGGAAATGTTTTGATTCCGCAGTATATCTAGCAAGCAAAATTTGTAATGGCTCTGTTCCCTGAGTTGAGGCAGTTTAATTTTTTCAGTGGTACAAAACATTCCTTTGGTTTGTCCCTTAAATTCCAGAACATTGCAATAAGGATACACTTCCATCATTGTGTAAATGAGAACATGCTGCCTGAACCTAGAATCTTCCACTGGGTTGTACCGGAATGCAAGGTGACTGTTATTGTGTGATTGCTCACCACAAAATCATGTTTGACGAGATGTGCTGTTTTTGGTTAACATCTTTCTGATGTTGTAAAACACGAATGATGTGCTCGCAAATGAGCTTCCTCAAGTCTGGCTGCATGTTGCTTTGCTGCGCCTTCAGCCTGTGTTTGTGACATTCTTTGTCTGCTTTTCTCATTTGCTGATATCCATTCTTTCTCAGTTTGATGTGCAATTACACTCATTGTAGTACTTTTGCCTTGCAAGTATGACAACCTAAGTTTGATTTCCGCAAGGCATTATTTTTACCTAGTGAAGCCAATTGACTGCACTTAAAAATAAAAAAAATTCAAACAAAGCATATAAAATTTCTTACAAACTTAAAACTACACTTAAAAAGAAAAGAAAAATAAAACAAAAGCTTATAAAATTTCAAAACATTAAAAAAAAAAGAAAAATCAGGAACAAAAAGAAAAGGAAAAAATAAAAAATGCTAATGAAATATTTAACTAAACGTGCATCAATTGACACAGCTGAAATTCAATGCAATGAGAGGCTGAAGGTATTTTTAATCGAATACGCCAAGAAAATTCCAATATAAACACGGATTTTGCAGCAGAAAACTACGACAAAGTGTTGATAATGATGGGAGTATTTTTGCAATTCACAATTCGATTAGTATTAGCAATTATTATCAACAAAGTTAAGGGCCTATCTTAAAAACAGAGTGGCTTATATCTAGACACAGACAGCTTTTCACATGGAAAATTATTTGTTATCTGTGTACTTAAATATTAGCATCACCACAGCCAAATTACCGCCATGCAAATCGCAACACTTTTCCTCCATTTCTTTTCTCATAAAAAAATGTAAGAATCTTTATTGTTTAGATATTAAGGTACGATATACATGGCACCAATTTTGTTACAGTGATGCTAATACATAATTACTGATGTGTGTTACAGAGCAGCAGTCACCAATTGGTGATGCATGAAAAATTTTGGATAGTATGCAGAAAAATTGGGAAATTATTTATACTTTTATGAATATTCAGTTTAAAAAAAGATGAACAACAAAAAAACATATTACAGAACACAAATTTTTGTTTACTAAAAGCTTTTAGTTACTGAAATAACTAAACAAAAAAACAAAATTCCTGAGGTTAGTGATTTTTGGTAACCTCAACCAATTTTTGGAAAATTGTAGGCAAAACACTTCAGTCTGTTGATTGTTGCTTTTCTTGAAGCTTACTTTCAGGGCATAGAAGATTAAATAAAGACGTAAATATAGCTATAGTGCTCCACCACATAGAGGTCAATCCTATTAGTGAAACGCTAATTATAAAGTTATACATTAAGTGATTCATGAAATGTTGAAAAGTGGCAACTACTGCTCTAAAGTAGGCACAGCAGACAATTTCTGTATATATACAGACAATGAAGTAACACAAAATGTCTACTCATAAGCATTGTAAAATTAACCCTTTCACCTCAAGAAGAGTCATTTTAAATTTGTTTTCAAACTTGGCACCTCTTCTATGGAGAAAATGCAAATAATTTTAGATTCATAACATGACAAAAAAACCATAATAACTTGGGAGTATTCTGTTAACAAATCACAAATGAAATCTGTTTAGAAAAGTTTTGTTAATTTAAAAGTTTTTTTTTAATGTATATTTCCACATTTTTTTTATAAAAAAAATTATACCTCAAGTGCAAGCAGTTAAATATATTAGAAATGTGTGCTTTCTCTTTTCTTTCTTTTTAACCAGACTGAGCCACAGGAAAACATGATTGGGTACAGCTAGCTATAACAAACTTAAATGATAAAAAGCTATCAAAAACCAATTATTATTAACAAATTATCATTTTGATAAAATCACCAAAAAAAGTTACAAACAAAGGTACTTGGGTACTGTTGCAACTATATCAACCCCGATTTTGTTCGCATCATACATGGTGAATAGGCAATTAAGTGCTAATGATGCCAATATGGTTGCGATAATACATAAATATCAAAACAAACACAAAATGTACATCAGAAAATCTTAATTTTTCCATTTATATTTCACAAACATTTATATTTCACCTAACAAAATTTTGAAATTACACAAAATAGATATTTTGCGAGTCTAATGTTATTGCCCCAACTATTAAAAACTACAATAACTATTTCGTGGAAAAATTCACTACCAAGTGCAAAAAAGTATTATTGTGCACAAACAGGCATAGAATGTTCTTCCCTTATTGAATGCATATTGCAGTATTTGGCGGTGTCTTTTGATTTTGGCCGACTGAAGAAAAAATATAAGTACCATAAAAAATTATATATTAATTTAATTTAGATTCATTGGAGAAAGATAAAATATATATATACTGTAAAGTCCGGCATATAATGCACACCCATACTTTCAAGCTGCAATTTTTAAATTTTAGGTATATTCGCTATATAACGTGCACCCCTTTTTTACGAAGAAACCTGAAATGTACAAATGCAATGCTGTTTAAAAATGATTTATTCAAGGTGTTTATCTAAGCAATTGCAAAAATAGTATACTTTTACAACTACCACCTTTTAAGTTCAATAAGAATGTCATGTCTTTTAAATAAATAGTATTTCAAAATATTTAGAAGTTTAACTTTTTATGCTCATTTATTTTTTAATTTTTAAAGCCCTCATTTTTATACCCAGTGTATAACTCACACCTGTAAATTTCGATCTTAGTTTTTGTGTTCAAAGTGCACGTTATACGCCTGATTTTATGGAAGGTGGAAGATTTTAATCGGTATGCTACTCGCTAAACACATACATAGTGTACAGAATTACATTTAGTATTTTATACATAAAAATTATCCAAAGTAAATATCCTGTGCTTAAAAATAAATTGAAAAATGATATGCAATACTAACAGTAATTGACATAAAAAGAGCTGAACTATCTTTATCAACGCGAAAGTATAATTTGAAAAAATAATTACAATCTTATGACCACCTGCTTCCTCAAGATGTATTTGTGCCCTCTGTCTGTTTTGCTCATTCACTGATGCCTACTCTAATTTGATCAGCATTTATCCCTCGCACTGCGTTTGCTTGGCCAGTATAATGACCTTAGTTCGAGTTTCTGCAATACAATTTTATGTACTCAAGCCGATTGACTGCAGTTAAAGTGAAGGTTTAAACAAAAACATATGAAATTAAAAAACAGTTCTGAGTGGGCCTTGTATCCGAATTTCTTTGTGGCCCTTTTTCAGATATGAGCACCATGTAAGTGGAATTGTAATAACATTCGTTGGGGCTCCTGCATCATTGATACAGCAGTAGCTCTATGTCCCTGACAAAAGCAAACCATAATAACTTCAAGTATTTTTTTTAAAGAAATTACTAATGGAATCTGTTTAAGAAGGTTATAATCTTATAAAGCAATGAAAAACCAAATAAGGTGCAATATTCTGATGACTCAAAATCAGAAAATCATAGTTTTAACATTTGTATTTCAATACTAACATCAAATGAAAGGTACTTACGTATTATCGCAACCAATTAGCGATATTGTATAAAACGAAGCACGATTGCCAATTCCGCACGTACATCTGTGAAAATGGAATGGCCAACTTTGCGAGTTATCATTAAAGTTGGCGATTGTTGCGATAATGCGTAAGAATCAAATGAAGTTTAAAAAGTTGTCTAAAAATGAAAAAACCATTCTTATTAAAAACTCTGTCAATTCATTTCGTCAAATTAAAATATCTCCAAGTGGGAAAAAAATATTGTTTCCAAACATTGAATGTTATATCGCGGCATTTGGCTACGTCTGTTTATTTCAAGTAAATGGTGGGCAGAAACTATTTGGTAGAAAAATAAGTAGCGTACAGAAGTCAATTATGTTAGTTTCATTTTCGCTTAATAAAGAGAAATAAATTTAGCTTAAAACTACTGAAAAAACACAATGTAGAATTTAATCAAAGTTGTAAACATCCCGCGATAATGCTATCCGACTGTTGCCAAACCTACAAAACAAAATTTGAGTTCTTGAAAGAATAATTTTTAAAAAAAGCTTTATTCGAAAAATAATCCCAATTACGTATCAAAGGACAATAAATAGATAAATATGACAACGCATAAACATAACCATAGAAGAGTTATACAATAATTTGGAAAAATCTAAGCGTAAAGTTTAAATTTTCACATTTAGACCGAATCGTGACGTCATAATACCAAAAAATCACTTAAAAATTAAATTTAAAAAAATTTAGAGAGAATTTTGAAATAAAAAGTACATAAGATTCTGACCAGAGACAAATGCAACGTTGTGTCAATATTTCAGATTAATCCATGCAGAACTTTTTGAGTTATGCGCGCATACACAAACCAACACAACATTTTTATATATATAGATGTAGTAGCATTATATATGTGCTGAAAAAATTTGTAAAATAAAACTTGGATTTCTGCAATTTTTTATATTTTTAATTAATAACACATAAAAAGTCATTTCAATACTTTTAATTTATGCAAATTTATAACTTTATATTTTTCTGTTGAATAATTTTTTTCGCTATAAATCAACATAACAACTTGCACTGAGAGAAAATCCCCTTCTCTACGTCAGCATTTGCACACATAATACACATTCAATCAGTGGCGCTCACGAGGGAAGGGATTCTTGGGTCCAGACCCCCCAAAGCACTGCTTTTTTTTCGATTGATTATATTCTCATATATATTTAATAAGTATTATATATATATTTCATATATTTGGAAAACTTGCTCAATTTCTGGTCTAAAAGCCAATTAGGTTTTAAGAAATTTTAATTTTCTGAGTTTTGATTTTAAATTCGGTTTCATTGTAAAGCATTTTTAAATTCCTAGATTGATTTAATTAAAAATATTTTTTTAACACAATCCATTATTTGGTGTGAAGTGTGTATTAACTGCAATTTTAATTTCTAAAATCCTTTCTGTTTGCTTATGTTTTTAAGTTTTTGACTTTTCTCACATTTGCTTAATTAAGATTGATTTAAAGACCAATTTATTTTTTGACACATAGTTTATATAATTTAACCCTCCAACCGGACAGCACGGATTTTTCTGCCCAACTAGAGAGGCTTCGAAAACGGACCACGCGGAATTTTTCGTAAGGCCGGGGACTCACCAAAAATGAACCAAACGGATTTTTTCCTCCTCAAGTAATGTGTTCAAAAACGGTAAAGCTGTGTTTTTTCGAATTCTTCCCCCCTTTAAAGGTTTAGTATCTTGAAAGATAATTAGAGACTGTCCAGGAGACACAATGTGCATTGAGGGGAAGTTTTATGGCTCACGGGGAGACTGGTTCTTCCCCTGCAGCAATCGTAAAAAACTGGGAAGAATTTCTTTAAACCCTAAAGTGCACGGAAATAATTGCAAGTCTACGAGTTGAGAATTCTCATTTTTTTCTTTACCTTAAAATTCTCAAATGGAATTAAGTTTTTATAATGTATGTCTAAGTTTTCAAAAAATATCTGTAGTATTTAAATTCAAATTTTATATTAAAACATTGAGGATAATTTACTGTTTCATTTTTCTTATTTTAATCAATACTTTCAGGGATTTTTTTTAAAAATGATTATTTTGTTATGTGTCAAAAAAATAAAAAGAAGGTTCAAAATTTAAAATCTTTTAAAATTTCGGACACTTCTAAACATTAATAATTTTTAAGCTTCTGTATTACATTATTTGCAAAAAATTTTTATGCATTGTTAAAAAAAACCCTATTTAAATCTTTTGGTTTTTCATAATTTTAAAGCCAGGTATTCAGGGCATCTTACATAGAATCCCTTGTTTTTTATTGTTGAGATAACAAATTATATTTGAATTTTGAATGTCTGAACATTAATTACATTCAAAGAGAACTTTAACTGCAAGCTTATATTTTTGAACTTGAATCTTCAAATAAAGAGTATTTAAAAGTATCTGGACAAATTTAGAGTTAACATTTGCGCATATAAATAAATATAAAGATCCTTTTTAAATTGAAGTTAAAAAAATATATATTTATGCATAATCCCTCATCATTCATGTTCCATTAGTGGTTGACTGAAGAAAAGGTTATTAAAATTTGGACATTTTTATAATCTTAACCATGCAAAACTAGGAATTTTGTATTAGCTCCACTGAAATTCTGCATTGGAATTTTGAAAAAGATATTTATACGTGTCTCACATACTCAGTTGAAAAACATATATTTACCATAAATACTAATAATTCTTTGGATATTTAAAATTATCATTAGATTAATTTTTTAATATATATATATATTCGACTTCTAATATTTTTTCAAGTATTCTTTAAATTTCATATAATTTAAGTGAGGGGATATTAAAGTCGCACTCTCTGTCTTCTCTACTCAACTACTTGAGGGCTTTTGGCGACGGACCTGTGGCCGGGGTATCAGGTGGTCAAGGTATCGAATCATGGTTGGCATGTCTCGAGTTCGAGCCCAGTGCCACAAAAAGACCCGCCGTGTAGGGCAGCGTGCACGTTAAATCTATCGAGAGCTGAAATGTCCTCTCGTTGGTGTGGTAGTTAGGAGAGGGGGGTGCCAGCTCAGGTGTCGCCCTCGTCATTTGACCATTTTTCAAAATTACGAGGTCCATCACTAAAAGCCCTCGTGTAGCTGAACAGTGCAACGTTAATATTCACTCACTTGGCGACGGACCTCGTAATTTTAAACCATGGTCAAGTGACGAGGATGACGCTTGAGCATCGCTCACTTACACGGCGGATCTTCAGTGGTGCTGGGGTCGAACTCATGACACGTCAGCTACAAGTCCGTTACTTTGACCATTAGGCTACCGCGGCCTCACAATGTGGTTGAAAACTGCATGTTATGAGTAAAAATATGCTGAAACATTTGATGAACTTATAATAGATTTTTGCATAGAAGATAGATGTGTGATATGCTAAAATGACAATATGTAAAAGTTATGAGAATATCGATGACAATTTTTGAAAAATTCAATTTAAGTTTCAGTTTGAAACTTATTCGTTTTTTTTCGCATTTAATATTAAATAGTCGCGATAAATTAATAGTTTAACGCATTCATAGATTATAAAAAATAAAGGTATAAATGACATTGTTGGGAATAATATGTTTTTATAGTTTTGAATTCAGACTTCTTTGCAGGAGTGTAGACTATTAAAAGGCTGATGCAGAAGTTAGAAAACTAATATTTAAAATATATGGAAAACAATATCTGCAATTCCATGATCTTGACAAGCAGAAGACGGCATTTTTACTTAGTAGGGCAGAGTAAGCATAAGGTAGGAGCTTGTGGAGTAAACAACCTGGCCTCTGCAGTTTTGGCAGGTAATGAACTCCCATTTGTTGCTTCAGTAAGGAATATAAAAATAACAAATACAAAAATAAGTCATGTAAAATTTTATATATTTTAATAACAATGAATTGTGAACTTAATTTCCAATTCATTGTCACGAGTTGGCAGTAACTACGGTACTCTATTGACCGTACTTCTTATACATATATATATATATATAAAAGAAGTACGGTTGATAGAGTACCAATAATTTTAACGCTATTTTATATTTCGTTCTCGTAAACTTTACTCCTTTTAAAACATGTATTGCCAAAATACTCTCCTTTTGTATATTTATAAAATTTTAAAAATATAATGGTTATCTTACCCAACATTTTAAATCAGGGGCGGCAACTGTGTAGCTAAGACGTGCCAAACCAATCTGTCAGTATCATTCAGCGTGCCACATAGCAGGAAATTTTTGAAATCCTTCGATTCTTACGGTAATATTTGCAGATTTAAAGAATAGAGGTAAATAATTTAGATTTACAGTTTTTTTTTTGTATTAATTATGGATCAATAAAATACATTTATTAACATAAAAATAAACAATATAAAATGTTACTATTTCTTCAACAAAGATAAAAAAAAAAAAAAATTAAAAATGTATGTTTCCAACATATTTATTTAAATAAGAAATAGATAAAGTGAAATATAAATTATCCCCTTCATTACAGTTAAATAAAAATTGTAATGCGAATTAACTCTTTCACCACTCTTCTTTCATATCGCAAAACCAGGGGTATAATGCGTGACACGATTCTGAGCATTCAGTTGTTAAACAATTTCTTTGCGGAGTCGAAATATTTTTCTTATTAGGAAAGATTTTTTACTTTGATATGCCGAATCATAAGTGGAAAGCAGAGTACATGCAATTTTCTTTTTTCAACAATTAAATCCCCTAGCAATAACATTCAATTATTTACAAAATAGCTGTAAATTTATCCTTAGAATTATCTTTCAGATTATTTTGTAGTTCCATAAATGTCCATAACTCTCTCTCTCTCCACACAGAAGATGTTTGTCAAATAAGGTCTATTATCAACTTCCATCCACTCAATTGACAAATTTGTAGAGTAGTGCTGAGTGCCACTAAGAATTGTGCCACAGGTCCATAGATTGCCGACACATTTTAAATGTTCTTATTAACTAACCATCTCCTATTCAAACACAATTTATATGATAAAAAAGGGTTTTCATTTATTTTGTAGGGAATTGTATTAGATTCAACCATAAGTAATTTTGTGTATCAAAAAAATTACATTGTTTCGGGGATCCCCTTAGAGCAAAATGAAAGGAATTTGACATAATCATAGTAAGTTTCTCTAAAAGGGGAAACGTTCACTTTCAAAATACACTGCATAAAGTGGTTTTAGGTGTACGAAGTTATATTCACTATTATTCCTAAAACAAATTTTGATATTTTGGTTTTTCGTTAAGTTTTGAAGTTATTTCTTCAAATATACTTCTCCATTACATTTCTTTCAAACTTGCTATTTTCTTTTGCGGCCACAGTAGCCTGATGGTCATGGTTATGAACTCATGTCCAGTGTTCGAGCCCTGGTACCACAAAAGTTTAGCATTGAAGAGGAGCTGATGCACGTTAAACATGTCGAGGTCATGGTGTGATGTGGAAGTTTGGAAGGGGAGTTATCAGGTATCGTCCTCGTCACTTAACCGCGGTTCAAAATAACGTAGTCGCTTGTCAGTAGCCACCGTGTTGACTTAGAATGCAATATAAACCCTTGACGTGTGCACTTGAGTTAATTCGAGTACGCTAAACAATTCCAAATATGCACATTAGATATAATTCAAACGAGGTCGCATTTTATGCTGCTGTAATTTTCTCACTCAAATATCAGCGAGCGCCGTCTGCACTCGTGATATTTGACTGTTGTTTCTTATATTTACGATTTAGTCGTGAAACATCAAAAACTTGGATAAAATATTTGTAAAAAAAATTAAGGGAAAAGAAAGACATAGATTTTAGAAGCAAATTACTAGAAAATATTTTAGGGAATATTTACAAGATATTTCACAACTTTATCTTGAACAGGAAAAACGCCTAAGGGATTAGAATACACTCTCATCTTCAAAATTAAAAATCTGAGAAAAACACATTTAAAATTTGTAAAGGCATAAAAAAAAATTCCAATGCCTGTAAAGCTTTAATTTTTTAATATGTTACTATCCAACTTATGTTCTACATGAAAATTCTACTTGAAATAAATATGACTGAAAATATCTTTTCTAATTCAAAATTTTCTTCGACATAATATTGATAACAATTGTTAATTTGATCAATTATTCCGTTTTATCAGAACCTTATATATTTTCAAGAGTTTTAAATGCAAAATATTTATACAGAAAATAGTAGTGATACAAACGTAATCCAGAAATCACCAAGATTGTAAATAATATATTTTTTTCTCAGTTCCCCATCGTGGCAGGTAAGCAAGTTTAAGTTTTTGTTGCATGACTTTAAAATACTGTAATGTAGTACTACAATATATTTATTATAATGTATTTATTATAATGTCAGGGAAATATTTAGTGCATTCTGTAGTCTAATTGTAATATCACCTGAAAGCTGGATTTTAGATTTACCATTCTCAGTCATATTCCATCCCTTTCAAGTATTATTTATCACAGTAGCCTGCGTACATTTTGGTCATGGCATTTTCAAAGGAAAAAAATAATGAAAACAAAGTAAAGAGCTTTTAAATTATATAAACTATGTGTCAAAAATTAAATTGGTCTTTAAATCAACCTTAATTAAGTAAATGTGAGAAAACTTAAAAACATAAGCAAACAGAAAGGATTTTAGAAATTAAAATTGCAGTTAATAGACATTTCACACGAAATAATGGATTGTGTTAAAAAAAATATTTTTAATTAATTCAATCTAGGAATTCAAAAATGCTTTAAAATGAAACTGAATTTAAAATCAAAACTCAGAAAATTAAAATTTCTTAAAACCTAATTGGTTTTTAGATCAGAAATTGAGCAAGTTTTCCAAATATATGAAATATATATTTGCAATAAATTGGGAGAAGTTTCTGTTGGCCGTGAAGTGGAGAAAATGTCCATTTCACAATCCTCGCCCTAGGCCACAGCTGTGAATGAGAAACCTCCCCTTTCAAACAACACAGAAACCGAAAAGCAATAAAATCATCCCCTGCAAAACCATTTGAGGACCTCCTACAGTTTTAAGGGGGGAAGGCATAAAACTGCTGTGCGCTTTCGAAGCAGTTCGCGAAATTCATCCAAAACGTTTTCGCTACCACTAGCTTTGAAAAAGTAGACCGCTTTCGAAGTGAAATTCAATTAGCGGGTCATCCACTCAGAGGGTTAAAAGTTCTTTACTTTGTTTTCATTATTTTTTTTTTTTCCTTTTGAAAAATGCCATGACCAAAATGTACGCAGACTACTGTGATAAATAATACTTGAAAGGGATGGAATATGACTGAAAATGGTAAATCTAAAATCCAGCTTTCAGGTGATATTACAATTAGACTACAGAATGCAAATGTTGCAGAATGAACTAAATATTTCCCTGACATACCACAAACTACATTATAATAAATATATTGTAGTACTACATTACAGTATTTTAAAGTCATGCAACAAAAACTTAAACTTGCTTACCTGCCACAATGGGGAACTGAGAAAAAATTATATTATTTACAATCTTGGTGATTTCTGGATTACGTTTGTATCACTACTATTTTCTGTATAAATATTTTGCATTTAAAACTCTTGAGAATATATAAGGTTCTGATAAAATGGAATAATTGATCAAATTAACAATTGTTATCAATATTATGTCGTAGAAAATTTTGAATTAGAAAAGATATTTTCAGTCATATTTATTTCAAGTAGAATTTTCATGTAGAACATAAGTTGGATAGTAACATATTAAAAAATTAAAGCTTTACAGGCATTGGAATTTTTTTTATGCCTTTACAAATTTTAAATGTGTTTTTCTCAGATTTTTAATTTTGAAGATGAGAGTGTATTCTAATTCCTTAGGTGTTTTTCCTGTTCAAGATAGAGCCGTGAAATATCTTGTAAATATTCCCTAACATATGTTCTATAAAAGTTCATATGGATTTAGGTCTGAGAGCTCTAGTTATTTTTTTAAAATATCTTAATGTTAATATTTTTAAAAAATTGTGTTTTTTTCAGGTTTAGCCATAAAAATAATTATTAAAATTCAACAAAGAGATATATTTTAAATTTTATACTTTTTGTTTCCAATAATCTAAGAAATATACATTACTTACAATAATTAAATATTTTTAATAATTTAGCATTTTATAAAAGTTTTAAAATCTTCAAAAATGTTCAATGCTTCAAAATTGTGAAATAATGGCTTGTCAAACTAACCTGTTATTTTCAGAATCAATATAATAGTATAATCTGAATATAAAACAAAAATTAATTTTACTGTGACGACAAAACTGTTTACGACTTTTATTCATTCTGTAAAAAGAATGAAAGATAAATATATAACATAGTTGCAGTCAAAAACACATTCATAATATGTAAAAATCCTGTCCCGCTACTAATTTCAATGCATTTTCCAAACTGTAGCTAAAAACAATTATATGTTTATTAGGTCAGAAATTATTTATATTTAGAAATATTTTCCTAATTCATTACATAATGAATAATGGCAAGATAATTTGTAAAATCCTAAAAGATTTTAATGGAGAAAAGAGCCAGACATAATTTTAGATAGTTAGAAATTTCATTATATAACGCATAAATATGCATGTTTTAAAACAAATAAGTTGGCTAAGAAAATAAAATTTACTAAAAATTTCCTGAATAAAGTAAATCAGATTTCATCCTCAAATACATATAATTGTAAGAAAAGGTTTTATTCAATTTACAATTAATTACAAAAAACCTTTTATAAAAAATAATTTAAACAGGTATAAATAGCAAAAAATATCAAAGAAGTATGAGAAAGACACATACATGTCGTTTACAGAAATGTCACAGTGTGATATTTTTCGAAACATGGCACTGCACACAGTCCAACATTACAGTCTTTACATTGAAAACGAGTTTCTTTTCGAATGTGTTTTCCATTATCATTTATCTTAAGGTTGCATACCACACATTTTCGCGATGTTTTTTGTTTTTTTGAACAGTCACTTTCTACATATGAAGGGAAGTGCCTTCCAATTAAGCGGACTACATTTTCAGAAATTTTAGGGGAAACAAAGTTTCGAGAACTAGAATCACTACCTCCTTCTATCAATCGTTCTATCGGTTTCATTCAAAAACCAATATGATTTAAAATCCCGCCATTTTTTTTAAAGATAACGAAGGAATTCCACACAATTTGATTTAACAACTGTCGAAAAATCTTCTTGTATTTTCGCTGTTGATTTCGGGCAACAGGATAGTAAGATAGACACTGATCTGATCTATCAACACCATGCAGTTTTCAACCACATTGTGAGGCCGCTGTAGCCTAATGGTCAAAGTAACGGACTCGTAGCTGATGTGTCATGAGTTCGACCCCAGCACCACTGAAGATCCGCCGTGTAAGTGAGCGATGCTCAAGCGTCATCCTCGTCACTTGACCATGGTTTAAAATTACGGGGTCCGTCGCCAAGTGAGTGAATATTAACGTCGCTCTGTTCAGCTACACGAGGGCTTTTAGTGATGGACCTCGTAATTTTGAAAAATGGTCAAATGACAAGGGCGACACCTGAGCTGGCACCCCCTCTCCTAACTACCACACCAACGAGAGGACATTTCAGCTCTCGATAGATTTAACGTGCATCGCTGCCCTACACGGCGGGTCTTTTGTGGCACTGGGCTCGAACTCGAGACATGCCAACCATGATTCGATACCTTGACCACCTGATACCCCGGCCACAGGACCGTCGCCAAAAGCCCTCAAGAAGTTGAGTAGAGAAGAGAGAGTGCGACTTTAATATCCCCTCACTTAATTAAATTATATGAAATTTAAGGAATGCTTGAAAAAATATTAGAAGTCGAATATATATATATATGTATATATATATTAAAAAATTGCTCATATGATAATTTTAAATATCCAAAGAATTATTAGTATTTATGGTAAATATATGTTTTTCAACTGAGTATGTGAGACACGCATAAATATCTTTCGAAATTCCAATGCAGAATTTCAGTGGAGCTAATACAAAATTCCTAGTTTTGCATGGTTAAGATTATAAAAATGTCCAAATTTTAATAACCTTTCTTCAGTCAACCACTAATGGAACATGAATGATGAGGGATTATGCATAAATATATATTTTTAACTTCAATTTAAAAGGATCTTATATTTATTTATATGCGCAAATGTTAACTCTAAATTTGTCCAGATACTTTTAAATACTCTTTATTTGAAGATTCAAGTTCAAAAATATAAGCTTGCAGTTAAAGTTCTCTTTGAATGTAATTAATGTTCAGACATTCAGAATTCAAATATAATTTGTTATCTGAACAATACAAAACAAGGGATTCTATGTAAGATGCCCTGAATATCTGGCTTTAAAATTATGAAAAACTAAAAGATTTAAATAGGGTTTTTTTTAACAATGCATAAAAAATTTTTGCAAATAATGTAATACAGAAGCTTAAAAATTATTCATGTTTAGAAGTGTCCGAAATTTTAAAAGATTTTAAATTTTGAACCTTCTTTTTATTTTTTTGACACATAACAAAATAATCATTTTAAAAAAAAAATCCCTGAAAGTATTGATTAAAATAAGAAAAATGAAACAGTAAATTATCCTCAATGTTTTAATATAAAATTTGAATTTAAATACTACAGATATTTTTTGAAAACTTAGACATACATTATAAAAACTTAATTCCATTTGAGAATTTTAAGGTAAAGAAAAAAATGAGAATTCTCAACTCGTAGACTTGCAATTATTTCCGTGTACTTTAGGGTTTAAAGAAATTCCCAGTTTTTTACGATTGCTGCAGGGGAAGAACCAGTCTCCTCGTGAGCCATAAAACTTCCCCTCAATGCCCATTGTGTCTCCTGGACCGTCTCTAATTATCTTTCAAGATACTAAACCTTTAAAGGGGGGGAAAAGAATTCGGAAAAACACAGCTTTACCGTTTTTGAACACATTACTTGAGGAGGAAAAAATCCGTTTGGTTCATTTTTGGTGAGTCCCCGGCCTTACGAAAAATTCCGTGTGGTCCGTTTTCGAAGCCTCTCTAGTTGGGCAGAAAAATCCGTGCTGTCCGCTTGGAGGGTTAAAAGATAGTTTAAAAAAGTAATTATTCATTCTTTTCTTTCTGCAACAAATTATTTTAAATTGAAATCATATTGTAAATACAGACCAAACCCAGTGGAACTACATAGCTTTTACATTTAATATTTGTTACAAACTCACACACAAAATAACATTTTGTACTTGTGCTACTTTTAAAGACTAGTATTGCATATATTGTCTGTACTTTTTAAAATTATTTTATCCAAAATAAGGGAAAAAATCAAGAAACCATATTTCAAATATGGTTGAATACAGTCTTTATGATTATATAATTTCAAATTATTGTGTCAAGGTCATTAGAAATACTTTATAATTAAATAAATATTTGAAAAATATTTAATAAGCAATTTTGTTAAATTTTTATTTAATTACTAGCTGCATGGCCTGTTGTTGCACGGGCCATCTCTACTTTTGTAAATTTTCCCTTTCTTTCACAAAATCGCAACTTCTAATACTCATTTTCAAAATGACTTCCACCCCCCACCCCCCTCCACCGCTTAGAACAGCATTGCTCAGGCTTTCTGTTTTCCTTATGACACCAGCATTTCTGTGTGTCTGTACGTGCACAATGTGAGTGATTACTAAAATTACGTCAAAAAATTTCCCTTTTTCGAAATTTGTTCCATTCCACTTATTTTTGATTTAAGACAGGTTTCTTTCCCTTCTCTAAAGACTGAACACGTTTTTTTTAGTGTAAAATTATTGTTCTATGTTCCCCTCCTTCTCACAGATAAGATATAGCTTCAAATTTTGATGTATGACTTATAAAAAAAATAATTGCATTAGAATTAAAAAATTATTAATGTGAAGCAATAAAAAGAAAACGATTCTGATGCTAAGAGTAAAACAAAAAACGTTCATCATTTTTTAATAATAGTTGGTTTCTAAGAATCTAAAATAATAAAATAGATTTCAGATTTTCATGAATCAATCGTTACATATAGTTAGCTTAAAAATGTCTCTAAAATGTATTTTGATTCAAAATAATAGACGATGTACTTTTTAATTAACAAAAATAATTCATTTCGTAATGAAACACTAGAAATAATCCTTTTAACCCTTTAATGTTCACTGGTTTCACACCGAAACCACACTTGAAACATTTTTTTAAAAAATAATAATTAAAAAAGTTTTTATCCCCAAAAGTGTTGTTTTCAAATTTTTGTTTTTCTCCCTATCAATAGATGACAATATTACGCCTATATTTAGATTGAGACCTTTTAAATAGAAAAATATTGAGGTCTCTTTAACTTTGGTAAATTCCCTTAGCTTTAAAAATATTAAAAAATAGTTATTTTAAATTATATAGAATGAGGTTTTACTATACTTCTTTCTAATTATTAATTCAAACTTTCAGTCATTTTGATAAATAAACAGAAGAGTAGAAAAATGAAATTAAAATCTGTGGTTTCACTCCGAAACCCAACTCTAGTAAGAGACGGTTATCTCCAGGAGCACATTCACTTCACTCACTTTCACATTCTTCACCACCTCTCACTGTCAAAGCCATATATTTGCACCCCTTCAATTGCATTCCTTGGGTACGTGTGAATAATTAATAATTTTCCGGTCTTTTGCTCTCTATCCGGACATGGGCTTGCATCCAACATCTGGAAGCTATAATTCCTACTGTGACATTTTCACTGAGTTTACTTTTATGATTATCCTTTGTACCAGTACATTTCTATTCAAATTGGCTTCATCAATAGGATAAGAGGACCCAACACAAAACGGTTATAACTTGTAGTTTCATTTCTATGTATGGTTTGAACTAACAGGTGTCTGTAAGTTGTGAAGAAAGAAAGCAGTAGTAATTCAAAAACATTCTCTAAGACAGTTCACACGTGTGTTGTCCCCAGCATAAGGGATAAACCCTGGGTGCCTTTTATGGAGACACAATGGTTCATTTGGTCAAGTAACAATCCGTACATCTTTCTTGACATGTATAGATGGAGTGAGTTCTTCTAATGAGCTGATGTTACAATATTTTAGGGCTGGGAGCTCAGAGATACATTTTCCTTAGGCATTTTGTATTTGCACTGTTCTCAGGGAAGACAGAAATATATCAATCTAGTGTTTTCTTATCTTTCTTAATATTGGTGATAAGATATTTTAAGTGCTTCATTTAATTTCTCATAATTTTTTTAAATGCCAAGAAAAGGATTAACCATTCCAGAAGCTCTGGAAGTATTTCACAACTTACCTTCTGATATTGAATCCGATGAATCATCACTCAGTGAAGCAGAGGATGTTATGACTACAAAGTCATCTTCAAGTGAAAATACCGATATTGATGAGGAAAAAGATGACATAAGTGTGCCAGGACCATCCTGTATATCTAAAGTTACTGGGAAAAATAAAAGAGTCTGTAAAGATCTGAAATATCCCTTTTACTGAACAAAGTGGACCCTCAGATGAAATAACATCCCTTCAAGATCCTTCACCTATTTCAATTTTTTTTTACGTTATTTTCTATCAGTTTTATAGAAACAATTGTATACCAAACGAATTTATATGCTACGCAAAAAGGCAATGCGTTTACTCCTGTTACTGTACAGGATATATTATGTTTTTTAGCTATAAATATAGTGACGGGGATAAAACGATTGCCCAGCTACAGAGATTTTTGGTCAACAAATGAAATTTTACACAATGCCTTTGTTTCAGGATTGATGCCAGTGAGAAAATTTATTTGGATTTTAGGGAACATTCATTTGAGTTATAACAACTTGATGCCCAAGAAATCAGAAAAGAATTTTGATAAACTGTACAAAGTGCGCCCACTCCTTGATCACTTATCAGAAATGTTTTTCAAAGTTTTCAAACCCAGACAAAAACAGGCAATTGATGAAAGTATGATCTAGTTCAAAGGACAATCATCCTTGAAACAATATATGCCAAGGATACCCATCAAAAGAGGCTACAAAGTTTGGATGAGATGTGATTCAAGTGGATTTGCGTGTGAATTTCAAATTTATACAGGAAAAACCAAAGAAGCTGAAAGAAATCTGGGAGAACATGTTATGAGAAACTTGTCATGAATTATATTAGGCAAAAACCATGTACTCTTTTTTGATAATTATTTCAATTCTTACGATTTGTTAAAACATCTAGAAACTCAAAATATCACAGCATGTGGTACAGTGAACATGTCCAGAAAGAACTTACCAAAAATTTATTAGAGGACAAAAAAATGAAACAAGAAGACTTTGACTGGAGTATTAGCAATGATGACATTGCTTGCATCAAGTGGAAGGACAAGAGAATAAATGGTACATATTCTTGCAACATTAGATGAAGCCACAAAATCTTGTGGAATTGAACGGAAAGAAAAAGATGGGAAAAAAATTAAAATAGCATGCCCAAAAGCAGTTATAGACTATAATAAGAATATGGGTTACATAGACCATTTTGACCAACTTAAATCCATGTACAAAATAGACAGAAAATCAAAAAAATGGTGGCACCATATATTTTTTCATTTTTTTTATGACAATCGTCAATTCATACATTCTTTGGTCTCTGATGCACGGTGAGAAAACCCCCGACTATAACAACTTGAAAAGTTTTTGGTTAAATTTAATAACAGTCCTTGTGTCAATAGGACATCAAAAACTTCCTGAAAAAGGGTTTGCGTCTAATTCTTATTCTGGACCCGTGAAACTGAAATTCAGGAGGATACATACAGTTTCTGAAAAGAACAGACTTAAAAATGTTGGCCACATTCTAACCAATTGCAAATCCAAAAGACGTACTTATCGCAGTACCAGAGCGAAACCTCGCAGAACGAGATGGATGTGCCCTAACTGTGATGTCGGCTTATGCATGATAGCAAAAAGTAATGCTAATGTGACATGTTTCGAAAAATTTCACAAAGACTGGAAATGATATCCTTTTTAAATTTTCTTCATATATAACATTTTTAATTATAAATTTGCATTTAACTTTTAATGATTGATTTGTGCTGTGAGTGTGTTACAAGCTATCTAACAGTCATATATATCTATATATTTTTAGTATGTAATGCAAATATATGTAATTTTATGTCCAAATTTGTATTAAAATTATAAAAAAGTGCAGAAAAATTTGAAACAATAATTAAAAACTTATAAATTTATTTTTCTTTAATTAATTCTGTTAAAATATAAAAGTTTTATGACCTTAAAATATTAGATTTTTTTTTCTAAATAGTCTTGTGGAGTGGTTAGTTTGAATAGGAAAAATGGACGGTTACTGTTCAGTAGTTTCAATGTGAAACCGCAAATTTCTCGAAATTAAAGAATGCTAAAAATTTTTTCTTTGTATATTTATGATCATCATCATGTCGAATAGTCATTTTTGAAGTTATTTTGTTAATTTTTCAAAGGGAATATGTAGTGAACTTTAAAAGGGTTAAAAAAACATATATATATATGTATTATTATATGAAACTATTGCTTTTTTCTGAACGTTTAATTAAACATATAAATATATAAGTAAAAAAAAACATTAAAGTAACCTGATCTGATAAAAACATTTTGATATTTCATTTTAATTTTAACCTTTTTCATTCCACTAAAAAAATTTTAAACTTTTAAAAGTAGCGTATTGCGAAATTGAAAGTTTCTTCCTCTTCAGTTTCGAACCTGGGAACTACCGTTTTATAAAGCAGCGCTTTAACCAACCACGCTATCCTTTGCTACGGGGAGAACAGTAAAAATACCTTTAAAATAACAGAATATTTTTTCAATATCCCATTTTGTTAAAGTTAAAAAAAAAATTCAGACTTCATTTTTAAATTAATGCTTTCAAACTTCATATATCGATTGCAAACAACGGTAATTTTTAAACAAAACTTTTAAAAAAAGTAATGTTTACATATTTATCACAAAAGGGAAAAAAATTGTAATTTTTAAGATATCTCATCAATCCTTGTACAGATTACGTGCAATATTGTTCTACACGCAGGAAAAAAATTTCGTGAGATTATTTTTATTAATAAAGATGTTATTAAGTATTTAAATAAAATTTTGAGTATTTTTTGAAAAATCGTAAAAAAAAACAGTTTTTGACATTAAATGTTTTAAATGACTGATTCTAAAAGAGAAAAGCATGAACTTTTTTAGTGTAAAATATTTTTTTCATTAATTTGAAAGAAAGTTCAAGCGGAACAATTTAGAAATGTTATTCATAAAACGTATCGATTTTAATTCATTTTAAAAAAAATCGTAAAAAATATATAATATAATTATTTTGTAAAATAAATTATAGCATATTGTGGCGAAATAAATGATCTTTACGAATCTGTAATTTTTTGTGAGTTTCATGAAAAAAATTAGATGGCGTTTTAAAAACGTCTGAAAAAAACCCCCTCCAAATTTTCCTCTGGTGGTGAGAAGTGGTACTAATTATGCATTTTGAGGTTTTTAATTAATATCTTTTTAACTAATTGGAATATTGGAATATAAATGAACAAAACGGATTCCTCGGATCATCCCGAAATTTTGGTACCTTCGGCGAGTTTATGCGTCGTGTGGTCCGTGAGAAAATATGGAAACATACATAGAGTTTACATACGAATTTTAATTGTGTAGAAATAAAATTATATTTTTGTTATTTACTATTTTATTTTAAAATGTTTAAATTTATTAATTATATTACATATCTAAAGGTATAGATTTAACTTTATCAATTTTTGGAATCACACTGCTTAATGTTTAAAAACAATTTAATATAAATTTCCTAGCAATTTTCAATGTGTTTTTTTTATTATTATTCTTAATTTTTTTAATAGGATTTCAAATCCTTGTTTGAGTGCTCTTGTAGCCATACACAATGTATAGTTTTTAAAAAATATTACAAATATTCTGCAATTCTCTTAACCCTCTCCCTGTGCATCCTGCGATTTCCACGGGCAAATTACATGTAGCAAAGGTAGCACTATGCAGCGAGAGGGTTAATACCAGATTTTAAAAATTGGTTCATATTCAAAGTTTATTTTCTTAAGGCTAAGGGAATTATTTCATAAGCTATATGAAATAATAAATATGTTTATATTTAAAGTAAACATGTTTTAGGCTGCATAATTTTTGAACATCATGTTTCAGGTGTATTTGGTAGACATGGGACTTGCATGCAAGTACTTACGAGATGGTGTCCACAAAAAAGACTGCCCTGATCCAAAGAAGGCTCACAATGGCACACCAGAATTCACTAGTCGAGATGCCCATAGGGGATGTATGTAGTTTTTTTTAGTTAAATCTTATTTTTGCTAAAGATTGGCAGCTTTTTTTTTTTAATTTAGTGTTTAAAATATTGGTTATGTAACAATTTTGTGCAGTGCTGCACTACATCAGAAAAAAGAATACTATTATTTTGACCATTATAATTCCTTGTTTTATTGCAAGGTCTTGTAATAATTTTACACCTTTCACTCTTTTTTTATAACTAGGAAGTAACAAACAATGAATGCTAGAATTGTGTCATATTGAAATAAAGCTTATCTGTTTATTATTATTTATTTATTTTTGTGTGTATTAGTGACAAATGACAAGAATGTATTTCTGTTATTTTACTACATTAAAAAATACATTTCTAAAGCTTTATTTGGAATTATTGGAGTAGTGTTGTTTGCTTAGTAAACTATACAGGAAAAATACATAAATGAAATAGTATCTGAATTGATATATGATTACTAATCAAATGTAAATTGCCATTAAATTTTCAGTTGTATGGAAATTATTCTTGTGTAATAAAAAGGAATAAATATTATTTTTATCATTCCCATATGAAAGAATCCTCTTAAACTGAGTGGGGTATGATTTCTTGGGAATAATTTTGAATTGAGCTTTTTTCCTCTCTTTCAATGCATTTTAGTTAGAAATAAATATTAGCTACTTGCAAATCTATGAATATGCCCTTCAAAAACAATTTTTGAGAAAGCTTGTAGCATATCTTAAAAAATATTTTGTGTGTATTTTTAACTGTGAATTATACCTTTGTTTGGAATACGTAACAAACATACCAATTGATTATTTTAAATATATTTTTATCATGTTATAAATTATAACAAATTGTTAAATTCTAATTGAATTACTTTTTAAAATATATTTCTCATTTTTAACACTTATTGTAGAAAAGGTTGATTGCATATTACTTGTGGGGGAAGGGGGAGAAAACCTGTTTCATTCTTTTTATAATCTTTATTTTTGGAAACATTAATTTTTTAAGGGAAATTGATAAAATTCTATTTTACAGGCTTCTCAAGGCGCAGTGATCTTGAAATATTGTGTTATAACTTGTTGCAGTGGCTGGCTGGAGAATTACCTTGGGAGAAATATGTTCCAGATAATAAAAAGCTGCAGCAACAAAAGGAGAAGTAAAAAACTTCATGATGTTTGTAACTTTAAATTGATATTTATTTACTTTTGTCTTTTGTGGTAGCTCTTGTAATTGGGTAAAATTTTAAAGAATGTGCAACTAAAAACCTAATATGAAATGAATTATATCATATTACAAAAAAAATCATAAATTAAAAGTAATATAGATGTTAGGTATTGTTTTTGCAAAGAGATTTATATTATTGATAATCCTTGGAAATATAGTTTCTATATTGGTTTTGAACTTATAATATAAATCTATTATTATCTATTTATTTTTCTCAAAAGTGTTTTAAAATTATAGGCCAGTTTATAAATTATTTTTAAAGTTCAAAATGGAGTATGAGGGAAAATTTTTCTCATAAACACTTAAATAAAAAAAAAATACTTGTAAATGTATACAATAAAATAGCACTGTAACATAAATGCTTGCATCGTTTTATATTAAACCAAAATTTAATAAGAATAAAAGTTGGATATTATAGTAAACTAGCTGCATGGCCCGGCGTTGCACAGGCTATCTCTACTTTTGTAAACTTTCTCTTTCTTTCACAAAATCAGAACTTCTAATACTCTCATTTTCAAAATCACTCCCCCCTCCACCGCTTAGCCCAGCTTTGATCGGGCTTTCTCTTTTCCTCATGACACCAGCATTTCTCTGTGTGTGTGTTTGTACACGCACAATGTGAGTGATTTCTAAAATTATGTCAAAAAATTTCCCTTTCTCGGAATTTGTTCCCTTCCACTTATTTTTGATTTAAAACAAGTTTCTTTCCCCTCTCTATAGCCAGAACGCGGTTTTTTTAGTGTAAAATTATTGCTCTATCTTCCTCTCCTTCTCACAGATAAACAATCCAAATTTTAAAAATTTGATAAAAAAAAGTTTTACTTTATCAAAAAGACTTCGAATTATTGTGCTAGGTGTTTGCAATTTCAAATGGATTATTTTTGCTGTATTTTTTTTTTTTCTTTTTATTTAAAAGGAAAATAAGACTAAAGGGTGTTTTTTTTAGAGGTATAGAACTTTAAATTGCTTTAAAACAACGATGTATTATTCGATTGACATGAATTTTTTTTTATTCGAAAGATAATCTTGTGGCATTACATTTTAAGTATGATTTCTGGCATATGACTGCCACGGCTGGTTCGGATGTAGTCCAATCTGGACGTCCAATTTTCGATGACTTTTCCAACATTTGTGGCCGTATATCGGCAATAACACGGCGAATGTTGTCTTCCAAATGGCATTTGTGGCTTATCCGCATAGACCAATGACTTAACATAGCCCCACAGAAAATTGTCGAGCGGTGTTAAATCACAAAATCTCGGAGGCCAATTCACAGGTCCAAAACGTGAAATTAAGCGGTCACCAAATGTGTCTTTCAATAAATCGATTGTGGCACGAGCTGTGTGACATGTTACGCCGTCTTGTTGGAACCACAGCTCCTGGACATCATGATTGTTCAATTCAGGAATGAAAAAGTTAGTAATCATGGCTCTATACCGATCACCATTGACTGTAACGTTGTGGCCTTCATCGTTTTTGAAGAAGGATTCCACCAGCCCATAAAGCACACCAAACAGTCAGTTTTTCTGGATGTAACGGTGTTTAGACATACACTTGTGGATTAGCTTCACTCCAAATGCGGCAGTTTTGTTTGTTGACGTAGCCATTCAACCAGAAGTGCGCTTCATCGCTAAACAAAATTCGCTTATGAAAATCGGGAACAACGGCAATCTAGTTTTGTGCCCATTCGACAAATCTACGCCTTGCTTGATGATCGTTTTGATGAATTGCCAAACCAAACTGAGAATAAATCACTTGACAACTGTTAAATCAGTCGCCATCTTGGAAAGTAATGCCAAAAAAACACTCTTTATATAATTTTTTTTATAAAAATCTTAAGTTTCACTACCACAAAAAAAATATATTACAAAATGGAAGAATGAAACAATTAGGAAGAAAAAAATCCGGAGAGAATTTTTTTAGGGTCCAAAATTAACATCCCTCACATTTTTAGTTATTTTATTTTTTTTATAATTACGTTCCTTTCCTTTCTTCTCTTTCTAAAATAAAGTTAAGAATGATGAAATGAAAAGAATAAAGAAAGAAAAATAAAGATAGAAAAATAAAAGAACAACAAAAAAAAAGTGGGAAAAAGTCTTCTATGCATTTTTGGTTTTGGCTAAGAAAGCAAATAAATCTAAAAGAAGAAAAAATAAAAATAAATCTTCGGGAAACGGAAAATTTTTCTTCTGGAAGCCAGCTCAGGTAATGTAGGAGTAGTTTCAACCAAAGAACAAAGATAGAAGCTGGGTTTAGATGAAATGGGGGCTATGTAGGGGAGGGAAAAGAGAAGTTTTGCGATTCTTCGCCAGGGATCTTGTTGTATGTCATGGCTAAATTCTAAGAATAGTTTGGTAAGTTGTGGATAACTTACATGACATCCCAATATTGTCAGTAGTCCAGGAGAATATGGTATTACTTGTACTGCAAGCGATGTGGGCATTTCAAAATGTGCAGCCATTAACGAAATGTAAACAAACCTGGAAAACGAGTGGAGTTGAGAAACGGCTTTTGCTGATGGCAGCTGTGCATTAAAGATCCGGTCACCGCTTGTGACGTCACGGTTCTATCTGGCCACTCGGGAGTTTTTCTTAAAAGTTTACATCGCTTGTTGTGGAAGTAATGCAATATGCTAATTGTATTGATGTATACATACTAATCGCTACTGTTGTATAGTCAGTAGCAGTTGGGTGTTTCTCAGCAAGTAGCTGACTCCATACTGCACTCAAATGTTTTTTTTTTTTTGAGCAAGGTTCTCAGTTAGTGTAATCAATTATTTAAAATTATCATTGTAAATTCTCATCTTTTATTGCATCATCTTAAATAAATATGTTGTCTAAGAAATTCTCGTCTTCAATGAAAAAGTCCTCCGCATGTGTTATTTAACTATAGATCCACTGATCATAGCTCTACTGGTTAGTTAGTTTTTCACACTAAGTTAGAAGTGTAGAACTTAAGATATTAGAACAGATCTTTTAGAATGAAAAAGCCTTGTAGAAAATCAAATAAACTACTAAGCGAAACATTTCGTTGCATCATTGTATGTTTTGTTTCGGAGTTGTTTTGAAACGTATTCAGTTTTATAAGTGACAATTTCAAACAACAAAATGGCCTTGGTGATTACTAAAACGCTTTTAATTCTTAAAGGGTTTATAACAACGTAGAATTTTTCTAAAAAGAGATTATGAAATTAGAAATTTATTTATTACCTTAAACACTAATGAAAGTAATTTGTTTCCCTATTAACCCTCTAAGTGGATACCTTCCTCCTGAAAAGTTATTCCGAAAGCGTTAACTCTTTTTTTGAAGGTCGCTTTAAAAATGCAACTGCCTTCTTTCCTTTCCCCCTTTTAGAACTTGGGAGGTCGAACAGGGACAATTTTATGACCTAGTTCGGTTCTTTTGTCAAGTAAGAACAAGAGATCAATCGTTTACAGCTAGCTGTTAAGTTGCCTTGGGCAATCTTGTATGAAACTGTAGTGGAATTCGGTATTTCTTCTATATGTTCCGTCACAGTAAAATTAAAACAAAATGCAGGGTAAAAAAAAAGGAAAAAATGAAATAGTATGTTAGAAGTTGAAAAATAATTATATTTTCTTCAAACAAATTTTATTTTTCTGTCATTTTTTAAAAATTAAAAAAAAAATATTTTTTTGGTATTGCGATTTGAACCAGAAAAAAGCATCCTGTATTCATTTTTGAATATTAGAGTAAGAAAACGCGCTCACTTTCCTGTTTTTTAAAAAAGTAATGAGGTAAAAAGAGCAAAGGCCCTATCTCATTTTTAAACAATAACACAATAAATGGTGCATACGGTGATATACATACGATGATTATATTTATGAAATAAAACCGATCTTTCTCTATTCAGTTATATTTTTAATTTAAAATAGCATAAAAAAGGATTTCAATACTTTTAATTTATTTTAATTAAAATCATATAAAAGATATTTTTATGTTAACTGAATATTTTTCAGAAAAAATTTAAATTTTCCTTCCTAGTGTTCTCTTTTTCGAACTTCTTGTAGTAAATAAAAATTCCTTTTCTACATCGGCATTTGTGATGGACATAACACACATTCAGTCAATAATTTTTAATTTTAATGGGGGATATACTTCTTCAAATGCGCATGACAGTACTTCTAACCATTTTCTACTCAAGTTAAATTTCTTATCTGTTTCTTTTATTACAAGGAAAAATGTCACACATCGATAACTACATTTTCACACAATTCAGTCATTACAAATTCTATTGTGAGAAAAGTTCTCCCTAATTAATTTTGTCTTTCAAAACAGTACACTTAAAACAATTTTGTTCAGTGAAGTTAACCGACAGTTCCACAATGTATTCATACCAAATTTTAAAAACAAATTTAACACTTGGAAATGTATCCTGTATTAAAATTTTCAGTATACACACATATTTCCTGCTGTAGGGCAGATATAGTATGAGAGATGTGGTGTGCGGTTGTGAAAGAATGTTTTCGTACGTGTAGACTATTTTTGAAAATTTAAATATCACTGAAGCTGATCATATAACTGCAAATGAGCCTTATTTTAATGTGTGCTGGTATCAAAGTAAAACACTTTACATTATTAAACAGCCTATGGGTTTATACTCAATATCAAACTATTCTCAAAATGGCTTACAACTTCTATTCAAATTGTAAAGAAACTGAAATATATATATAAATATATCTTACTGCAGTCAAAAATATTCATAATATGTAAGTATCCTATTCCTCCACTTATTTCAGTTCATTTTAAAAACTGTAGCTGAATGCAATTTTTTATATTTATAAATGAGGCATAAAAGCTCACACAGTCGTAAAAATGTCTTTATCATTTTTAAATATACTACTATAAAACGTATATGGATTGTAAGATCAGTTGTAAAATCCTAAAAGCTTTTAGAGGAGCTAAAAACATGTAATTTTGGATTGATCAAATTTTTAATATAATACACAAATATACATGTTATTAAGCAAATACATTTGAAAAATCAAACTTCCTTCTGAAATAAACGTAATTGAAAGAAAAATGTTTAATTGCAAATGAGTGGAAATACATGTTTATATAAGGGGTATCCCCAAAGTGAGGTAATCTTCAAACTTAAGACTCAAACTCAGTGGCACAACAATCCATGAGGGCCAGAACTACTGTGCCCATCATAATACACGTGACCATTGGATGCTGAGGTGCATGAACAGAGGTCCCGATTTGGTGGTCTGTCTGAAGAGAGACCTTCATTGTTTAAGACCCGAAGCAAGCTTGGTACTCATTTATCGACCCAATGTAGCGGGGATGAAAGGCAGTCAAACTTGGGCAGCCCGTTAATAGAACCCCAGACCTGTGGCGTGGAAGCACTATACACTACCACTCGATCCTATTCGGTGAAAAATAAAATTTAATGTTAGAATCTTATATAAATCCCTAATGAATGAGGGAGTCCAAACTTTTTTTTTCCATGTAAACTGTTTAGACGGAAATGGTTAATTATGAACATTTCACAAGTTACATAAATTAAAATTAACCGTTATAGTTTACATAAATTTTTAAGGGTGCAAAAGGTGTATTTCGGCTGCACGAATTAATTTTAGAAGGAATACGGTTACGAAAAAGTAGTACAAATCTATCTAAAGTAGGGTTGGTTACCTTACATATTGTCAAACACAACAATGCATTGGAAGCCAATTCCACAATTCATTGTTATAAAAATGTATGGAAACTTACAAGATTTATTTTTGCATTTGTAATTTATATATATGTAATTTTTCCTGGGAACTTTAAAAGCTAGAGCGGCATCCATCAAAACTGTGGTTCTCTCTGTTTTTCCAGATCGCCCCTGACTAAGCCGGCTCTGCCATAGTAAGTGAAAATGCCGGATTTTGTTTGTCAAGATCATTTTATAGCAAACTGCATTTTTCATGCATTTTAGATGGTCGTTTTATATTTTCTACATCAATATCTTAATGTCTGAATTTAAAATTACATAAAATTCTTGACATTCGCATCAATGACCATGATAATTTTTTATTAGTATATGAATGTGTCATCAAACGATTACATGACTAATATTAACATATTATTTTAACCATTTAATTAATATTAAGTATAACATAACGCACACAAATTTTCTGAACTTTAAAATAAATATTTCGAAAACTACTTCAGATATATTCAAAAATTTTCATTCCTACGCTTTAGCTTCTCAGTTTTGCTTCTATGTAAGAATTTATTGTAATTGTATATTCATCAATTTTTTAGTATATTTTTTTGCTCTTAGCATGCAGTTTTCAACTGAATTGTATGAAATCTTCGAAATATATTAAAAGATACCAAAGAAGCTATATAATAAAATTTGAAATTTTTATTATACTCAAACAATTGCTAAAACTTATGGTAAATAATTTTTAACTGCATGATGCATTTTTTTTTCGAAATTTCAAATGGAATTTCTAACATAAAATTTCTAGCTTTATACGGTCGAGATTTCAAAAAATATCCAGATTTTAAATACTTATTCAGTTAGCCTTTAAAAAAGATAAATGTTGAGGTATTTTGTATAAATAGATATTTTTGAACAATAATTCGAATGTTTTTGAATAGCTCGAATTTAAAATTGATTTCTATGTTTATTTATATGCATAAATGTCTACTGTAAATGTTTCCGTATATTTTTGATTACCATTTATTCAAACATTCAAGTTATAAAAAAAATGTGTAAAAATCTTCATTCATGTTGTCTTTGTTGTAAACTGAAGTTCAAGCACTTAAAATTCAAATATAATTTGGTGTATTTTAACAATATATAACTATATATAGGCACTGTACTTAAATTTCCCTGAACACTTGGGCTTTGAAATCTAAGGGGAAAAAAACTAATAAATCTTAATTAGTTTTTTTTTTTGTTATTATTTTTATCAAAGTGTAAGAAAATGTTTTAAATGATTTGATAAAGTTTAAATTTATTCATTTTTAGTGGTTGGAAAGATTTCAAATTTTAAAGTGTTTTGTGTTTTATTAATTTTTTTTTGGCATCTTATAATGAAATAATCGTGTTTCAAAATCTGAAAGCATTGATTAAGATTAGAAAAATGAAGCGAAAGAATATACTTTAAAAAAGATAATTTGTCTAACTATATAAAATAGCAGATTGCACTGACATGCCCCAACTTGTTACAGTTTCAAATTAATATGAAACCAAAAGGGAATTGTAACATATTTTACTTATGCGTTGGGACTTTTCAAAACTTTTAAAATACGAAGTAACAAGTAAACACTCCCCCGATTTTTTACGATTGCCCCAGGGTCAAACCACAGGGTTTCCTGCGAGCCATAAAACTTCCCCTCAGTGTCTTGCTGTGTTGCTTCCATGGTCCCCAATTATCTTTCAATATGTTAAACCTTTAAAAGGGGGAAAGATTTCAGAAAAGTGCGGCTAATCCGCTTTTGAAAACGTTGCTTGAAGGCAGAAAAATCCGTGCAGTGCATTTTCGAAGCATCTTTACACTGACGGAATTTTCTGTGCTATCCGGTTAGAGGGTTAATTCCATAGAAAAGGTTTAAAAGTCACATTTTTATAGACAATTAATACAGAATAATGAATAAATATGTTTAATAGACAATGTACTTTTTAATTAACAAAGAAATCCTTTAGTAATGGAATAATAGAAATAATCCTTTTTAAAAAAAACATATATATATTTATTAAAATCAAATTTCTATAAGTAATTAATAAAAGAAAAATTTACAGATAGCTATTGAAACGATTGCTTTTGTAATCAAAAAGTATGAAACAAAAATAAAGAATGTAATTATAATTAATTATTACTAACATTTTAGGAAATTTTTTCGTTTAATTTTGCAGCCACCGGAAACCCAAAAGTACATTTTTTTATAAAATAAAAAGAATAGTTCATGTATGGAACAGAAATTTTCAAAATTACAAAATTATTAGATCGTGTTTTAAAAACCTCTGGAAGAAAAAGAAGTTCCGAAAATATTTTTAAAAAATTGTAAAATAATTAAATTGAAAGAAAGATAGTTTTTTTTTCACCGTAATTTTTAAGATATTTTATCAATCTTTGTATAGATTATGTATAATATTGTTCTACATGCGGAAAAAAAAAAGCATGAACTTTTTATTAGTGTAAAAAAAAATATCACACAGAACTTATAATTCGTATTCAAAAAAAGGAACCGATTTCGACTCATTTTTCATTTGAAAAAATTGTAGAATAATTAAATTGAAAGAAAGATATATATATAATTTTATTATATTAATTTTTAAATAAATTTATTTATATGCAAAGTTTCGTTGTTTTGTAAAAACAGAATTTTTTCCGATATTCTCTGCAGATGGCGCCACAATGCATTTAAATGCGCTTTAAGGTTTTTAATTAATATCTTTTTAACTAATTGGAATATCGGAATATAAATGGTCAAAACGGATTCTTCCCGAAATTTTGATACCTTTTGCTAGTTTCTGCGTCTTGTGGTTCGTGAGAAAATTGGGATATATACATAGATACGTTTGTTTACCTACGAATTTTAATAGAGTAGATTAAATCTTACTCACACATTCCTTTGTTTTTACATTTCTCTTCTTTTTTCATCTGGTTTAGAGATTTAAACCCCATTGCAAAAAGTCCTACAACATATGGTGTAAAATCAGTTGCCACATTAAAATCTATGCAAATTCTGAATACATAGTAGCATAATTCAAATTTCCTTATTCTAAAATACGAATTTGCAAGCTACTTTAAAATCATCATTGTTAAATATAATTCATGGCTAAATTCATCTGACATAGTCACATGATAACTGCAATCATAGTTTTCAGCCAATCTATGCGCTTTGCTGTTGCCAACTTTTTCTTGCAGAAAATTTCTTTTAAAATGTACATATTTGTCAACAATAATAACACACATAGGTAAACAAAATGCATTTGATGTAAAAGTACACATATGATTTAAGAACTTTTTTTTTTTAATTTTGGAAAACTAGAAGAACCTCAACACATGGATGTCTTTATCAAGTTTGAAATTTTATCTAAATTTCACAAGCAGAACAGCAAGTATAAGACTAATGACAGCTTTGAATAACATTTAGAGCACATGATTATATCTATCATGAATTTAAACCATTATCTCATACTTTATTTATTTTTCTGTTTACTTGCCAATTATCTGCTCTAGAAAAAATGTTTGTAATAAACGAGTCCATAAATAGATATTTTTTAAAAAAAATGCTTTTTATGAAACTCCTGTCTTTGAATTTTTGTTCATATTAATTTATTTTCAGATATATGCAAGATATTGATGCCCTTTTAGCTGAGCTATTTGGAAATGAGAATGAACCAGGTATTTATTTGTCTAAGCCTTTCTTTTCTCCTGTTTGCATTTCAATAAAATTTATATTCTTCTAGTTTGCTATAAAAATGTAAATTAAAAAGTTGTCATTATATTTTATAGATTATCTAAGTAATAGAAACACCTGTAAATGAAAGTGACATTTTTTAATGTGCTTTATAAGCATTAAAATCGAATAATTAACAGTTTTTTTTCTTATACACATATGGTAAACATTTCAGTACTTGTTCTTATTCTAGTTATTTTTTTTTAATCAAAAGGGGAATATTTTTTTAAAAAAATTTTTCCCTCAGGTTTTAGCTAGACAAATAATTATTAAAATTCATCAAGAAGATTTTTAATGCCATACTGAATATTGTTCCCAATAACCTAAGAAATATAAATGACATAAAATAATTAAAACATTTCAGAAATTGAATATTTTATAAAAGCTTTAGTGAACTTCAAAATGTTTGAATTTTTTCTTACTGTAAAATAATAGCTTGTCAAACTGACTTTTTATTTTCAGAATTAATTTAGTCACATAATCTGAAAATAAAACATAAATTACTTTTACTATTACTGTCCTTTAAAAAATGGTACTGCATAGCTTTAAATCAATTATCGTTAAATAATGAATGAAAGGCCTTATGATTAGGTTAGTTAATATGCAACTGCGTAAGTTTTAAGATATGGGTACTGTATATTTTGAATTCTAAAAAAATAAATAATATTTTTTGAAAAAATGAATAGAGTTTTTCAGTGTTTGTGTGGAGACTTGCATTTCAAATTTGGAAAATACCTAATTTTACATTCTATGTTTATTATTCGCATTTTACTTATCTCTAATTTGAATTAAAAAGGCAATGATATTTATGCTACAGTTCAGATGAGTAGGGGTAGATTTATAATTTCAATGTTTCTTTGAACCCTTAGCTAAACCTTTATGTAATCTGAAAAGGCATAATTTTTTGTACAAGAATTTAAAAGATAAGTAATGTGATTAAGTGTGAAGATTAATTACACTCCAAAAAGATATGGATTCTTTCTTGTTTCTGCATTTCTTTTCCTTTAAAAGTATATTGTAACAATTTTCATTTTTTTTTAAAAATAGCTTTACTTTTCCCCCCTTGATACTTTGTACTTTAGTGCGTCAAATATAGATTTTTTTTAGGAAGCAATTCAAAATATTTCCATTTTTAACAAAGTTCTTTTATTTCTCTTACTTTGTATTGAATTTGTCTTATAAATATTGCTCTACAAATATATAAATATTTTACAGATTCTACCCTTCCTTTGTATAAAACGATTTACTTAATTTCTCTTTCAAAATCTTATAACATGTAAAATAATTTTAATGGGATGTTGCTGATTGGACAATGTGGTGATTTTGTTTTTGAAAAGGACAAAGAGTTCAACTGTTTCTGAAATTCTTTCATCTTTGTAATCAAGGTTCCCAACATACTTTTTTTTTTTTTTTATTTAAACCAATTTGTTAAGGGGGGGTATTTTTTTAAAAATATTAATATTGATTTTCTGGTACTTTGCTCAATGCAGTGGGTTTAAAAAAAGTCACACTCTAGGAGGCCTGTCAAGAAACTTTAATCATCAATATATTTGTGTAGAAAAATGTCTTATCTAATCATAGATAGATTTATTATAGTTAAAGAAAAAGTTTAAAGGATTACATTTAAATGGGGTTTTCAGCCGTTTATTTTGTTGTTTGTGGTTAGAATTTATTCTTTTTCATGTAAATTTGTCGAGCTTTTTAAAAATTAAACTCTTGAAGCTTGTTTTTATCTTCGTAAATAACATTATAATTTATCATTTTTTATTTATTGGAACTTTTACATGAGTAACAAATGTACAAAATTGAATTAAACTTTAAATAACACTCACATTTTTACAGTTATGTTACTTTGTCTAAAATTTTATTGAAGTATAATCTGTATATTAAATTACATTTAACTATCAACCTCCTTATGAAGTCAAGGATCACTTTATTCTAATACAAGTTCTAGTTGGTTAAAGAGCTAAAAACAATCACTTTGGTTTATTTCTGTTGTGTTTTGTAAAAAGATATAGATGAATCAAAATTTCATTTTGTTGTATTTGATGTATTGCAGTGCAGTCTTAATTATGAATGTGATTTTGCTCATGATGTATGAGTGTGCCTTTCTTGATCCTTTATAATATGAATACAAACATTTTAATCAAACCCCTTCATCTAACTTTTGTATCTCTAATTCGATGATCCTCAACCACTGTGCTGCCAAATTTTTTTTAATTATTAATTATACTCTGAGAGAAAGAAAAAAAAAAAAAATCTGCTACTGAATCATTCAGCCATTTTATAAAATTGACCATTCTTAAAATTGTTATTGACAACTGTAGAGGAGAGAAAGAGCTATCCATTACTTCCTAAATGTAGATAGTAAAAAATTTGATTGGGTTCACAATGCATTTGTGATAACAGATACACATTTGTATATGAATTAACTTTGAATTAAGAGAAAGAACAAATTTCACATTGCAATAATCAAGATTTAATTTCAAAACATTTGGAAGAGTTAATTTATTCATTTTGAATTAAAATTAGAGACGATTATCCCATAATAGCCAAAGAAGCATTAAAACGATTGTTACAGTTTTCTACATCTTATGTGAATTTGGACTTTCAGCGTTAGCAAATAGGAAAATGCGGGGGGGGGTCCGACTTAAATGTAGATCATGAAGTGAGAGTTGCATTATCATTTTTGCGACTAAACATAAACAAAATTATCAAGCTCAGGTTTTCATATTAAATGTATTCTTATAATTGATTTGAAATTACTCAATAAACACTTGTACATATTATTTTATTTAACATTAAAAATTATTATCATAAGCTATTTTGCATAGTGTACTACACTAAAAAATTTTAATTGTATTGTTGAAAAATATTGGAGAGCGTGTGCACTAACCTGTTTCAGAACCAGGCGATTTTTCTTCTTGAGCCTAACTCCATTTAAAAATTCATATAAAATATGCTGAAATTTATAGTTTACAATCATTCCAAATTCCATATGTTCCAAAATGAGTTCAATATAGTATGATCAAAGGGGCTTAGAAGAGGGAAAATACAATCCCACATATACCATATTCCCTGATGTGATCACATATATGTGATCATGGTCCTAAAGGGGCTGACGGCATAGTTGCTATTTGCAGTGTGTGGCATTTGTAAAGTAAATAAAAGAAAAGTTTACCTAGTGTATTATAGGTAAGAAAAATTCTTTTTAAACTTATTTTATTCTTAGTGTGCCGCCAAATTTTTAAATTGTTAAGTGTTCTGCAACAAAAAAACTACAGCTTTTATTATTTTTTTATTTCTATCCAGTAGGAATGAAGAAACTATTGACATATGTTTGTAAATTAACTTTTGAAGATGAACCTGATTATAATCTTTGTAGAAAAATTCTTAAGGATGAACTGAAAAGAATTGGAGCAGATGGTGATACTACTTTAGAATTTCAGTTCCCTAAGGTAAACACACACACACATTGCAGTGATAAATTTCAGATAAGTTATTTTAATTTTTGTTGATTGATCAGATTCATTAAATTGTTTTTAATGAAGAAAGTTATGAGGCATTCAAAGATGCATTTAATCATTGTTGGAAGGCCAATCTAGATTTATATTTTAAAGATATTATCTGAACCAATTTTTGATCTCTTATTAGTCACTATGTAATGAATTTGATTTTTATTTGTATGAATTAAAAATTAGAGGGCAAAGGGATTAACTATTTGGATTTATCTTTCAGTTAGTTTACTTTATTTTCAACGAAAATTTTGAGAATTGCAGTTCTATTTCATATGGAAGATTACTTGTATAAATTTACATAAAAGTGAATCAAACTTTTGCATGTGCCAAAAATGCAAATTCTCATAGAAATATACATAAAATTATTCAAATGTACTACTTTTTCAGTTTTTATTCCATTTTTTAATAAATTATATATTAGCTCATTGTACATAAACGTATGCCAAACCCTTAATTATTAAATCAATCCATTATCTTGAAAGGGGTTGCCCTCAAGGATCAGTTTCTGAAGCTATGTTTTGGAATATTATTATCAATGATCTCCTATTTAAATTTAATAATCTTGCCTGCTCTGAAATAACAGTTTTTGCTAATGACATTTTAGTTTGTTTCCAAGGTAGGGATCTTCCTATGACTTTCTTACACATACAGGAATCTTTAAACCTCATTTCTGAATGTCAAAAGGTTTTAAATTGGATTTTAATCCTGTTAAAGCCAGAGTCATGGCTATTGAAAAACGAAATGTTTGCTGTGATGCATTCCAGCTACATTTCGATGGAACTCCCTTGACTTTGGTGAAACAAATGAAATATCTTGGTGGTGTTCTCAATACTAAATTTTCTGGGAAGCAGCATTTAAGTTACATATCAGAGAAATGTGACAAATTACAGTGAGGATTAAATTGGATTGCATGTAATATGTTCAGTATAATTTCAACTACATGTGCTCATTTATAAGCAAGGAATCAAACCTTTCATTATATATGGTTCTAGAGTTTGGGGTGAGGCGCTTAAAAGGAAGATGAATCCTAAAACTCTTTGATGCATACAAAGAAGGATATTTTTGTGGGTCATATGCGGTTATCGTAACATAAGTTATGAGTCAGTTTCTGCTATTTCTGGATTCCCTCCAATTGACTGTGCTATTCTTCATAATATTGCTTTTAGGGAAAATCTCTCTGCTTCTTCCATCTCTAATTATGATTGTATTCTGTCTCTATTTTCTCTCCCTCATTTTTCAGAGAGGAATGCCATCAGTATTATTCAACTTGGTGACAAAAACACAGATGATTTCCCTGTTTGATATACTGATGGCAGAATTGGTTTCGCTTTGTTGTGTTCAGGAGTGGTGTTGAATCCGAGCACTTCCAATTTAGAATTCATGATGAATGCACAGTTTATGTAGATGAACTTTTAAATTTAAACTTCGCCATTAAATGGATCACAGATCAAAGTAGTGTCGCCTCAGATTATCTCATCTGTACAGACTCTCTTTCCTCCTTGGATTTTCTTAAGTGTATTTGTTCTTCTAACAACATAATCATCAAGATCCAAAGCAACTTAAAAGCCTAAAAGATAAAAACATCTGAATAGATTTTGAATTTGTTCGCGGACACATGGGCATTCTTGGAAATGAGTGGGCCAATTAGCTTGCAAAGGCTGCAACCAAGCGCAAAATTGACATTATCATTAATATTCCTAAATCCTTTACAAGAAGATTATGAAAGAAAATATGGTGAAGTCTTGAAACCAAGAATATCTCATTTCAAATAAGGGGAGCTTAACTAAGAAATTTTTCCCAACCATATATATTAATGAGAGAATGACCTGCCATCATTTTTATACTAATTTCAAAATAACCCAATTTTTAACAGGTTGTGGCAACTTTAAAAGCTACTACTTGAATAAATTTAATTTAGTTCTGTCATCTTCTTGTGATTGTGATATTGGTGGTGAGGAAAATGTTGAACATGTGCTCCTTCTGTGTTCCAAGTTTGAAAGAGAACGAAACATCCTAAGACTGGCTTTCAAGAGACTTAATATTAATCTTCACCTACTTATTTTCACCAAAAGGGCTTTTGAAAAATTCTGTAAATTTATTGTAAATATTTGTAATCTTTCATGACTTTGAATTTTTTTCATTTCCATTGTAGTTTTGTAAGCCGCCTTATGTAATACTTTGTGGTGCACGAGGATTTTATAATTGTTCTCAATAAAAAAACCTTAATTCTCATCAGGGGAAAAGAAATTGCTTTTGGTGTGTATGAAAAACTGCGCTATGAGCTATTTTTCATTATATAAGGGTTTGTTTGTTTTTTCTTGTCTTTTAAAATATAAAATCCAATTTTTCTTTGCCTAATTTTTTTCTTTTATCAGTTGCTCTTGGAGAAACCTCTATTTATGTAATCTTATTACTTTGACTGTATTAAACTAATAGGAATGTTTTTTTATGTTCTTGTGTCTACAGAAGAAAGCTACTACAAAAGCAGCTAAAGCACCAGTACTGACAAACAAGGAGAATACAAAGGCATCAAAGCCAACGAAGGAGAAGCGAAAGCCTGAACCAGAAGTGCAGCTTGATCCTGGTATGATTCCTACTCCAGCCATGCTGGAAATCATGAATAAAAAAGTAGATGAGGGCAAATCCAGCAAATCTCGCAGGAAAAAATAAAGTGCTGTAGATTCATTGATTGTGTATTGAAAGCATACACACATTCCATCCAATTTTAATTTTTGTACATCTCGGATATTTTTAACTTGCAGAAGTGGTTCTGTCATGATTCTAATTATTATTATTTGGAAAATATAAAGTTTTAAACTCAGAAGTTTTGAACATTGCACAATATAAGAATATCCAATTTTTTTATGTGCTGTTTCATTTGCAGTAAATTTTTCTTATCTGTATAGAAAAATACCATTTACGACTGATTCTATTCTTATTTTGTATACCTTACAAAAAATAAAAGTGTATTATAAAAATTCTTACAAAAAATGAGCCTTAGTTCTTCATTATAAAGATGTCACATTATTCAGATTTATTTAAAAGTTTTGATTTAAATTAAAGTTAATGCTCTGAAAGAAAATTTCTATCTTTTTTCCCCCATTTCATTTACTCTTTTTTAGAAAATGAAAATTATTTATAATTTTTTTAAAATTACTTCATAGTAATGAATTAAACTAGTCAGAATAGCTAATGATATGTTTTTTTAGTCAACTAATAAATGTTTGACATATTGAACTGCAAGACGCCTTATGTCCGAGAGGACGTTGGTGGGCGCAATTTAATTTATTACTTTTAGAATATACATGTAAAATTTATCAGTATATATGTATGTACAAGCGGACCTCGATTTAAAGAATCCATCAGGACCTATCAATTTATTCAGGGTTATTCGTTATATTGTCTAATAAAAAATACAAATTTTTTGCACTTCTTTTTGGAAATTCTGGAAGCAACTACACAAAAAAATCCATAGTTTGAGGTTACACATTTTATAATCAACAAAGAGAGCTAAAAATACTATTAGAGAATTATTATACACCAGTTAAAATGTTGATTGTTTGAAAATCTTTTTGATTGAATTTGACTCGGAAAAGTTCTTTTTCGACTCTATGCAGAGAAGGAAGCACTGCACATGCTGCTGCATATGACATGGGAATGTTTTCAAACAATGTAAAACATTAGAAAATTTAACAGTTTTGATACGAGTCTCATTATGGATTTCTGCGTTAAAACCACTTCATTGACTTCAACAATTTTAGGGGACAGATAGGTAATCTGTCATCAAATTTTTTATGATCGTTGAAAACTTAAAATATCCCTTGTGTTGTGAATTGGGATGAGATAAGAAAGAGATTTCTTTCAAGACTCTTACAATATGTTACACTCATAACTCATCTTCATCTGTTTTTTTTAATTTAATAATGGTCTTGACTTTTTCCTGTTGAAATTTGCTGCTTTCAAAAAAATTATTTTCTGTTCTGGACAAAAAGAATAAGTCATTTAAAAAAAATTCAATTTTTTTCTAATAAAGCAAATTTTTCAGCTGCTGAAATGTAGTAGGGGTTTTTTGCCTTCATTTTAATTAGGGAAAGAGATTTATTAAATAGGGTTCCAGGTCCAACTGTATATCAATAGGGCACCTTCTCTAAATTGCTAATGAGTTTAACGTAGCAACCAGTATTGTTTCCAACTTATGAGGACAGTTTGATGATTGGATTCATTACAGTAGGAACCCCGACAAACCATGAAGATTGAAATTGCAAGGCACAACTACTGGCTTATCAACTTCATTTGCCCACAGGAACCTAAGTTTCAAAGATTACTGTTTATTGTTTCCTTTAAGAAGAAACTAAACATGATACAAAAAACAGCTTTGAAATATCAGGTGTGGAGACCATTCTATTCACTAATGAGTCCAGATTCAGCATAACCATTGATTCTTGATATTTCTCATCTGTAGGGACCTGTTAGATGTCCTCCAACATCTAAGAAACTGATATGGCAGCAGAGGATTGACGGTCTGGGCAATTTTACTGTTGAATGGAGAAAGGGCTCTGACTGTTTGCAAGGTATATGACTTACGTTGCTGATGTCAGGAATATTTTTTTTTATTGAAAACAATTATAAAATCCCCGTGCACCACAAAGTATCACACGGGGCTTACAGAAGTAAGTATTAAACACACATTCAAGGGAAATAAACAATTAAAAAAAATGAAGTTAAGAAGGATTACAAACAGTTACAACAAATTTACAGAAATTATTGAAAGCACTTCTGGTGGAAAGAAATTGGTGAAAATTCGGTGGCCAATTAATGTTGAGTCTCTTGAACGCCAGTCTTATGATCTTTCTCTCTCTGACATACTTGGAACACAGAAGGATCACATGTTCTACATTTTCCTCGCCACCAATATTACAGTCACAGAAAGATGAAGGAGCTAAATTAAATTTGTTCAGGTAGCTTTTGAAATTATCATGACCAGTGAGAAATTGGGTTAATTTGTAGTTAGTGTAAAAATGATTACATGATAGTCTCTTATTAATGGTGGGAAAAAATTTCTTTGTTATGCTCCCCTTATTAGAAATGAGATATTCTTGGTTCCAAGACTTCATCATTCTTTCATTCGTGATCTTCTTGTAAAACGATTTAGGAATATTAACGTCAATGTCAATTTTGCGCTTGGTTGCAGCTTTTGCAAGCCAATCGGCTCGCTCATTTCCAAGAACGCCCGTGTGTCCGCGAACAAATGCAAAATCTACTGGGATGTTTTTAGCTCTTAGGCTTTTAAGTTGCTTCTGGATCTCGACGATTATATTGTTAGATGAAGAAATACATTTAAGAGAATCCAAGGAGGAAAGAGAGTCAGTACAGATGAGGTATTCTGAGATGACAATATTTTGCTCAGTGATCCATTTAACGGCGAAATTTAAACATAAAAGTTCAGCTACAAAAACTGTGCATTCATCACGAATTCTAAATTGAAAGTTCTCGGATTCAACACCACTCCTGAACACAACAAATGCGAAACCAACTCTTCCATCAATTTTACTGCCATCAGTATAGCAAATAACAGGGAAATCTTCTGTGCTCTTGTCACTAAATTGAACAATATTGATGACATTCCTCTCTGAAGGATGAGGGATAAAAAATGGAGATAGAATACAATCATAATTAGAGATGGAAGAAGCAGAGAGATTTTCCCTAAAAGCAATATCATGAAGAATAGTAATGTCGATTGGAGGGAAGCCAGAAATAGCATAAACTGAGTCGTAACTTATTGTGCGATAACCACATATGACCCGTAAAAGTATCCTTCTTTGTATGCATTGCAGATACTTAGAATTCATCTTATTTTTAAGTGCCTCGCCCCAAACTCTAGAGCCATACAAAATGAAAGGCTCGATTTCTTGCTTATAAATGAGAGAATGTACATTGAAATTTATTCCGAACGTGTTGCGAGCAATCCGATTTAATCCACGCTGTAATTTGTCACATTTCTCGGATATGTAACTTAAGTGTTGCTTCCAAGAAAATTTAGTATCAAGAAGAACCCCAAGATACTTCATTTGCTTTACCATAGTCAAGGGAGTTCCATCGAGATATAGCTGAAATGCATCATAGCAAACGTTTTGTTTTTCAATAGCCATGAATCTGGTTTTATCAGGATTAAATTCCAATTTAAAACTTTTTGACCAGTCAGAAGCGAAGTTCAAAGCTTCCTGTGCATGTAGGAAAGTCTCAGAAAGATCCCTACCTTGGGAACAAACTAAAATGTCATCAGCAAAAGCTATGATTTCACAGCAGGCAAGATTATTAAGTTTAGATAGGAGATCATTGATAATGATATTCCAAAAATAGGTCCAGACACTGATCCTTGAGGGCAACCCCTTTCAAGGCAGCGGATAGCAGACGTCGAACCCAGTTGCATTTTGGCCACTCTGTCATTTAAAAAGTCAGCAACAAGTGAAAAAATATTTATCGGAATTTCAGCTTTCTTAAGGAGATTCAGAATGCAAGGCCACCATGCATTGTCAAAAGCACCTTTTATATCAAGATTGAGTGTAAATGTTTCTTTTTGCCTCTCTTAACAATCTCATTTAAACGTAAAAGAGCATCTTCAGTACTCTTATGAGGAGTAAAACCGTATTTATCACTAGAGAGAAAGTCTCCACGGCGCAGATACCAGGAAATCCTGTTAACAAAAAGTTTCTCTAAGCATTTACCAAGAGCTGGAAGTAAGCTTATGCACCTAAGGTTATCCAAATGGGGAACTCTAAACTCATTAACTTTGGGGATGAGAATCACCTGGGCAAGCTTCCAAATCCGAGGAAAGATACCTAAACCGAGGCAAACATTAAAAAGCTTATGGAGAAAAGAGGGGAATGCTAAGTGAAACTGTTTAATAATCTCATTTGAAATAGAATCCGGACCAGGTGATTTATTTAGCTTTAGCATAGAAACCATTGTATTAACTTCATCATAGGAAAAAGAAGGATCAAAAAAGGAAGGGTAAGCAGTATGCGCGGCATGACGATAGTCTTTCTGAAAGATATTGTCCTTTTCCTCTGAATCAGATGGGAATGATTTCTGAAGCACGGCATTAATTGTCTCATCTAAAGAAGTGGTTGTTTCTCCTGTGGGTAGCTTAATACCAGTTATTTCAATTTTTTTCATGAATTCTTTTTTAACGCCATACGTATAAACCTTCCACACATTTTGCGCTTCAATGGTCAAAAGAAATTTCTTCCAAGACTCAGATTTTGCATTAATAAGCATTTGATTATAATCCTTTCTATATTCAAGATAACTATTTTTATACAATTCTCTAACAGTTGGATTTTTACAACGCTGAAATCTACGTCTAGAAGCATTAAGCCTCTTCCTCGCACAACCAATCTCGATAGACCACCAAGGCACATTATGCTTGCTAGTTTTCTTAATAGGTATTGAGTACAAGCATGCCTGATGAATAACAAAACTAAGTTCCTCAATGACTGTATTTAGGCAAGAACTATTAGTGCAACTGTTAAGAGTATCAAATATATGAGTCATACGAGAGACAAAATTTCCGAAAGCGACACCAGTTTGCTTTCTTTGTATTAAATATTACAAAAGGAGCACTTGATGTATCTCGCAGGACAGTGGAAAGACTAAACTCAAATTCTATCATCATGTGATCAGAAAGGGATTCATTCTCAGAAAGACACCTACTCGAGTTGTCCTCGAGTAGATCCGAACCAACAACTGTAATATCAATATAGCTTGTTCCCTGAGTTGGACCACAATCCTCGTTGATAATAAATAAGTTGTTGGCAGAAATAGACTCACTTAACTTATTTCCTCATGCATCTGAGTAGGGACTAAACCATAATTCTGATTTGCTATTGGAGTCCATGCTCCAAACCAATCGATTGAGATTTTTGCTACTAAAAACTTGGCTGATTTTATGAAGATCCAAGTCAATGTTTTTTGAAGGCTCGAAATAGTAAGAGAAAAGAGTAAACGCGGTTGAGCCTGAGATAACTTCTAAAGTGACCATATTATAATCAGAATTTTTATAATCAATAGAAGTCGAAAGATGACGAGAACGAACAATAATAGCTGCCTTAATAATGTCAGAATTAGGATCATAAAAAAGTCGATAAGTACTAGGATAACCCGGAAGAGTACTCCTGTAGCTATGAGGTTCTTGAACCAGCGCACAATCAATGTTATCTGCTTCCATGTTTAAAATGAGTTGCTGTGTCGCAGATTTAGACTTGTGTAGATTTAACTGCACACACTAGAACCACTTGATTATCTGACCTAATCATAGTTAATTCTAGAATGGGTATTCTTCATAAAAAATATGGCAAGGACAGCACTCGGAAAAGGGTTTATGATTAACATTCACTTTTTTATGAATATTTTTTGTTTTGTGATTGAAACGGATACAGTTTGTACAAGCTGCTGCATCCCTATTTGGACAATCTTGCCCTTTGTGTTCTCCGGAACAGTGAAAACAGGCTAGTGCATTGTTGCATTCGTCAGCGCGATGATTGTATCCAAGGCAGTTAAAACATCTATTGATAATAAGAAAATCATCTACGTCACATGCACTCCAAATAATTTTCAATCTTGTTTGTTGAAGGATGGATTTACGAACCGTGGGGTGAGTTTCGATAACAACATGCCTTGCCAACATGTCAGGAATATTGAACTTCAAAATGACATTTTTTGATTATGGATGCAATTTCCAAATTTTGTCTTCATTGTTATGTGAAAGATTAACTGTGACATCCCATTTATTTCAGCAATAAATAAACAAACTTGGTAAAATTTCATTGATGTAAGTTAAGAGAATGAGATGCTAGCTTAGGTGTCATTTGACCATGGTACAAAATGATGAGGTCCGTCGCCAACAGCCCATGTTGCTTCACAATGCAACATTAATAAATAATGACTCGATTAGTAGAAGATTTTTTAGAAAATTGTTTTGCTTCTAATTAGATTTAAACTGGGGAATAAAATATGCTTCAGTTTCAGACTTATGGTAAATACATTTTTATTTTGCGACTATTTTCAAAAATAGGAAATGAATATATATACCAAGTGTTCTACTCAACATCAAGCAGACACAAGGTGAGGGGGGGTAGTATTAATTTGGAAAAGATAGAGAAAAAAAAGTTCCACATTACTTGGATAAGTGGTGTTAAAAACAATGTACTGAAAAGTTAATCAATTTTATTTTATTTACGCACGTGCTAATAAGCATGAAACGTGACAGCAGTCGAGCGAGTCGCGATTGGATGTTTATATGTATTTTTTATAAAAAAAAAAAAAAAAAACAATGTTTTAATTTTATGATTTGTTTTGAGAAATAAAGTTTTCAAGTTTCACTTCGAGTCAATTATATTTTGTATTGAAATTTTTTTGAGTTTTTTTAACATTTATGGCATCTGCAACAAGACATTTTATTGCATTATAATGTTTGCTAATGTTAAAGGTTTTATGAGAAAGAAGATTTGTTACTGGTTGCAAAAGAGAGTGGTGAAGTAATACCAACAAAAGTAACAATTTCAACTTAAAGAATTTAATTCTTAATAGCAATGAGTACAAAAAGGATTCGCGGACTTTGTCATGTCTGTTTCAATTACGGCTGTTGAAGATCGGAAACAGAAAGAGGAAGTCAGAAAAGAAGAGATTGACCGTGAAGAAAAGGAAAGACAGTATGTGAAGGTCTCCTAGGACCTCACTTTGAGAACGAGAATAAATAGGAGTCATGTAAGAACCAGTAGCCATTTTTATAAACAACTTTCTTTATTTGGTTATCTTATCCAAATAGAATCAAAGACTTATTAACAAATTTGACTACTAATATTATGAGGTTTTAAAGGTAATATCCTTTTTAAGTTAATTAATTAATGATCCAATTAATTTATTAAATAACGATCACGCAGAAATTACCACGATAAGATATCCCAGAATTATATTTAATAATGTTCTTATTGAACATTTAACTTTAATCTCACTCCTAAAACTTTAATGAGACTTTAAACACAAAACAATATTTACCACTCGGAATCTCAATTCTTGAGATTAAATATCTCTAACAAAAAATCTTCAATTTAAATCCACGATATCTTTCTGCTTCAATCTCTATCTCCTACTGCTCTAACTTTACTATTTCGTTTGACTTAAATACTTAATCTAATCTGCATAACAAGGAATCCTGTCCGCTTTTTGGAGTTGATTGGAAATAGGTAGGGAATTAAATTTCCCTAAAAAGGTCGACTCAGAAGGTTAGTGATAAAGTTCCGTATAGATTCGTCACAAGTATGAACTAGAGTTGGCGAGAATCCAGGCTCAGTCTAACTTAGTAGAAGTAAGTGAAAATTTACCACTATCTGAAAATATCGCTAAGAGAAAATTTCATCTCCCAAAATTAGAGTTTCGAAAATTTTCTGGAAATATTAAAAACTGGTTGCGATTTTGGAGTCAGTTTGAGCACATTCATAAAGATGGTGACATAGCGCCAGAAAGCAAGTTTCAATATTGAATTCAAGCCACTGTTTCTGGATCTCATGCTCAGGAGATAGTGGAAAGTTTTCCGTCAATTATGCCAAAGCAGTGGAAAGCTTGAAAGCTCGCTTCGGTAGAAATGATTTATTAGTAGAAGTGTACGTCCGGGAACTTCTGAAATTAGTAATTTCTGTGTATGAAAATGAGAAGTTTTCTATGACATCTTTATATCTGGAATCACATATGAGAGCTTTAGAAACTTCACGACTGATAAATTTGCTACTATATTATACCCAATGGTAGCATCCTGCTTTAGCGAAGATTTTTTTAAAGCTTGGAATCGTCATTCTTCATCTGCTTCTGTTGATGCCAAGGAGAGGTTGAGCAATCTAATGCAATTCATAAAAGCAGAAGGCAAAGAGCGAATAAACTTGGCAACGTGTTTTGTATTAAACGAACCTAAGTGTACTCAAAGTTACAAAAAGAAGCAATGTCGCGCGAAACTAATTTGATATCGGGGGTAATTTCGCCTAGCAGCGTTTGCTGTAGTTGGAATGGAATCTAATATGGCAGCCTAATGGTACACAATAATTTTAAAGAATTGTTTTGAAATGTGTGTATTTCAAATAAAGGATATAGGAAGATATTGAGAATAACCTAGATCAATCAATAAATAATGAATATCAATAATATGTAATAAAAAGTAACATAGTAAAATAATAGTATTATAAGCGGCATATAATAATCTTATATTACTTTATCGTAATTATGTATAATATTCATGTAGTACGATTTAATAAGTTATTAGAAATAATCATAATATAATTTAATAGTAATTATAAAAAAGAATCGAATTGTAAAAAAATAAAAATAATGCGTAAGATTTCTCATATTACATAATTATAAATAAATAACAATAGTTATAGATAAATAACAATAATTTTAAGTAAATAACAGAAATAGTTATAAATAAATGTTAAAAGAAACAATTATAAATAACGAATATTAGATTATTAAAAAAGTAATTGCATTTTTGTATTACATTATGAATAAAATAATTACATAATGTATGTTAAAATTAATTAAGAATTCTAATTACAAAGTAGTGAAAGCTTGCAATATGAAACTAGCACTGCAAGTTCCTTCAACGAATTCCAAAGAACGTAAAAAAAACATTTTTTAAACGTAAAATAAAACAAAAGTAAACGATTTATAGCAATAATTAAAAGCACACTTATTCTTCTAAGAAAAAAATATTCTAGTTATCACTCATTTTAGAAATATCCATATTCGAAAATAGCACAGAATTAAACAGAAGACGCAAACACTAGAAAAATTACACTGAAAATGGTTAAATTTTTGCAGAAATGGGCTCGATTCATCACTAGATGGCGCTGCGATCAGTCCCATATCACGTGATTTTCCATGTGCGTTTAAGTAAACAATAACAACCTATCGTTCCTCGTTCTACACTTATGGTTGCGCGCTAACTTTCGAATTTGCTTACATTATATTATTTTATTTTTAAATTCTTTTTAGTACGTTAAATATTTTTAATATATTTTCTTGTCTTTTAGTTTTTGTTTCGTGACTAAATATATATATAATTTTAGTTACAATATTAGATTTAAGTGTATTCTTCTATTCTTTAGCTTCGTGTTTTTGTATACTTTTAGGTTCAGAAATTCTTTTATTAGTGCCAGCCACATTGTGATTTAAATAATTATGCAACACTCTATTGAACAAAAATTTTTTGCCACTTAATATTGTGATTCCGTCATATGTGTATACAAATTTATATTTGGTAAAAAGTAACTAAAGTAAAAATTTTCTTTGTTGACCTTATAAGGAATTGACTTAAATTTTGTTTATATTACTTGTTTTAAAATGTAAATTATTACAAAATGGGCTAAATTCATATGACATTATGATCTAGTGATATTTGTTTTCAATTGTTTCCCGCCTAATGCAAAACACTTTCGTACTTTGTTTTGTTACTTTGTATAGCTACATATATTATTCTCTTTGCAAGTTATTTGTTGCTTTTCATATATATATATGTGGGAGTCCGAATAAATCTTCGAATAAAAATCAGACTCTTCAGAAGGCGGGATTTTAGATTGGCGAGGTGGTTTGTCTAGGGGTAAGTATTTAAGGGTGAATGATGAATTATTAATTTAATCTAAGTCATTTAAACACAAATACTTCAAAGTAAAAGAGAATTTATTTAAAGTTAAAGGGAAATATTTACAAAGAGAAAGAAATGCAGGAATTAGGTTAATTAAAAGTTGAGTTATACCTTTAGAAGACGAGGAAATAAACCTTTCTCATTCTTGGATGTTAGGACTGGTGGTGCCGCGCTGGGCGCGGAAATGCGGTAAAGACGCGACGTGTTGAACAAGCAGTGGTTAGTTGGCCTCTGCCGAAAAATTATTCAAGCCGGAGCTACGAAAGCTCACTAGATGGCGCTGCTTCGGAATGCAGTAATAAATAAAATTGAGATTTATGGTCCTCTGAAAAGGATATGACTCAACCTTTTTACAAATGTTTCAAAGGGAAAATCCTACATATATTGTTACACATTTTGTGCACTGAACGCTAAAAATGGTGTAAAAATTAGTTCTGAATGTGTAATTCGTTAATATTACTTTCTGTTGTGTTAAAATCGCAATATTCCCAAGCAATTCCGTTTGTTACATAAAAATGGCGATTCAATTGAAGCATAGCCAAATTGGCATCATTTTTGGCGAATATATATTGATGCTTCTAAAAAGAAATCTAATATCACAGTCTCTTGTAAACGAATTTTTGAGAAAAATTCCAGCAGACTTTAAATAGGGTGTGGTGCTCACCAAAACAAAGTATTGTTTTGACTACTGAAAAGTCAGCCAACGAATAGTTAATACTTCAGCTGTTGAATAGGACAAGTGACTGCTAATGGAATACATTAGTTATTTGTATTTCTAGAGTTGTCTCTGGCACTTCTAAGGATTTTAAACAATAAATTGGCATCGCTCCTGAAGACTATCTTGCTCTTTTGGATTCATAGCATTAAATCCTGAAACTTCGAACTAGCGAATATTTTTACATTCTAAAATGTGTCTTGTTTCAGAGTAGATCGGCTGAAATACATCCATTCGTTCTTTGTAAGCAAAGCTATTCCTTAGCAAATTTTATTATATTTTTTTACATAGAAACTTCTTGTAATTATGAAAAAAAAAAAAGCCTGATTTGTTATTTTTTAATATTCATATAAAGTTTCCTTTTTGCTGTTCTTGAAAATCAATTTCAGTATTATTGTTAGGATATATCAAAATTTTTAATATTCACTGATTTATTTTTTTTAAATTGTATGGAAATACTTGTGTGGTTTACATCTATTAGACAATTTATATGTAATTTAATAACTCATGAGAGAAATAATTTATAATAAAGAATAATCCAATAAAATTTAGTCATTATTTCTAAAAAGTATGTATTAACATGATTCCTTTCTTGAACTTTGAAGGCAGTCATTTCTAAAAGAAATTTCAAACCTTCATAAATGATAATTATTAATTAAAGTCTACAATCAAAGCTGGCAAATGTTATTTTCATTACAGATTCATCATATATTTAAAAAAATCTTACTATGTCTTGGGAATTTTTATAGAACAGTTGTATCTCAAAAATTAGTATACAATAACAATGTTTCAACTTGATATATCCATATTAATGCAAATAAAAGATTGAAACAAAAAAAAACCTCTTTTGTCATACATCTTAGAAAAATACTCTTCATGAGTACATAATGAAGCGATGTCACTGATAGTATTTCAACAGAATATGATAAATGCATTTTATAAATTACTACAATGAATTTCTTATTTTTAACTAAGAAAATTTCATATGCTTCACTTGTATTATAATCATGTAGTATTAAAATTAAATGTTGATAAATAATGCATATTAAATAAATTGTAATTACTAATTTAAACTAGCTATCTAACAAAAATATTGTATGCTCCTGTATGGAAAAATTTTCATGCAAATAACTTAGGATGTTTCCCTATAGTGTAATAGTTTGTGTTTCAAACAATTCCTAAAAGTAATCCCATATCTTAGTATGATTCATTTCTTTTCCCCAACTAAGGAGACAATGATTTATAAAAAATAAATTTCAAACATTTATAGGTAATAATTGCTAAGACTATCAGAGTGCCAAATGTTAGTATTTTATAACATATCTTTAAAGGCTTCACAATGTATTGGTACAAATAATACTATTTTAAGGCCACAGCTTAGGTTTTGGTTTCAGTTTCATTTTAAATCAATTTTCTACTCTTAAATTGAATGAAAAATATTTTTCAGCACAATTGACTCTTGCAGTGTGAAATAATTAATTATTTCAGTTAACATTACTAAAAACATTTCTGCTTGATTATGTTTTTAATTCTCATAGTTACTTAATTAAGATTAATTTCAAGGCCAATTTTTGTTTTAAAAATTGTCTATATAACTTAGAAGCTTTATTGTTAATTTTTTCTTGTTTAGAAACAATATTTCGAAGAGATGGAACACTACTGAAAATGATGCATCTAAAAATCGCCCTCAGCTGATAATACAATTAGACTTTTGAATTCAAGTATTGCAGATAAAATTGAATATTTTCATGATGTACCAAACTACATAATATATTGTAGTATTATATTTTAGTACTTTAAAGTTAAAAAGTAAACTTAAAAAAATTATATTATTACTGCGTTTCATGATCCTAATTCTCGATAAATATCATACAATTGCTCCAAGTTCTCTTCTTGAGTCAATACTTGTAACTAACGCAATGCAACAAATTCATTCAGGACTTATAAGCAGGATAATATCAATATACATGAGTCTTTTTTAGACTTTTATATTTATGCAAAAATAAATCTAATCTATAATGATAAATTTACAAATTGTGCAAAAGTCAATAAATGCATATTTGTTATGCATAGTAAAAAAATTTCTACATTTGTATGATAGGTTTATACCACATTCAAACTCTGAAAAACAAATGTGTTTATAAATACCACACAAATATGTTGCAATTTTTTTTTGTAAGAGAATTATAGATTCAAAAATGGCTTTTTTATTTTGATCATGTAAGGATGAACAGGACTTCTATATTTGATATATGGACACAAATTTATATTTTACTATACACACATTTTAATCTGAAAATTTTAATGCCTTAATTTATTACCATATTTGGAATTCAATTCTTGATTAATTAGTTTCAATGTTTGTATATATACATAGAATAAGTATATAGTTAAAGTGAAACATTATATTAAGAGCTTTCTTATGTTACATTTGTTAAAGGGTCATGAAAATTGCACAACAAATATGTTATAATAAATACACTGTCAACATTGTGTAAACTTTCATATAGAAGAGCACCTTCAAAATATTTACATTGTTTGATTCTTGAAACAGCTCTTTCCACAGTAACTCACTTGTCAGACAAATTGCAGTTACTAACAGTTCCAGAAGCATAAAATTGAATTTTATCTTTGAAAAAAAGAGGCTTTTTAATTTACAACCAATTTTGTTTAACTCTTCTTCAATTAAGAACCCTTTATCAGCCATAACAACATCATTTAGTTCAAGAAGATCCATTGGTTTACTTCAAAGAAAAAGTTCCTTGTCTGAAATTCTGCCACAATTTAAATGTGATACAAAGCAGATAGCCCCTGAAGGCATAATACCTATTATACCATTTAAAGTGTTACAATTTTTGTAATAACTAAATGTCATTTGTTGCTGTAAAGGACGGTTGGGTTTTTTAATTGGAAATTCTATACAGTCAATGATCAATCACTTTATAATCTTTATTCTCAAACAAAAAAAGGTTTTGGGATTGTTTCCAAAACAGTTTTCTATGTAGGGAAAAGTGTCTAATAATTTAAATTTTTCATGAAAAACTATTGTAACAATATTCAAAATACTGTTGCGATGAAAATTTCTAGTAATCTATTGTGTGCATATGTGTAGACATACCAATCCTTAATTTTACCAAAAACATATCAATGGGTTGACATAATTAGCATTGATATAATTAGAATATTTCAAAACAAAGGAACTTCCGCAAGACATCATAATGCAAACTACATCTTAGCTACAAAGAATTAATGTGCTATTAAAATAATTCAAAATAAAAACTTTATGCGGATCAACACTATGCAATTTAAATTGTTACAATAAGCTTTTCTTGGTAAAAGTAACTACATATTAACTTTGTGCAATTCAAAGAATTGTATAATTCAAATAAATAAAAATAAACAGTGGCAAACACACACTACTTTCATGGGAGAGAAATTATATTTCTAAAAAATGTTGAGGAAAGCATCTAGACGCGATATTTGTGCTAAAAATTAAAAAATTTTGGGTTCTGTGGGAGAGATTTGAATTCCTAAATCCTACCTTTGTGTTAGTCACTGAAAATAAACAATGTGTAATTCAAATAATTACAAGTAAACAGTATGTAATTCAGCAAGTAAGCAATTTTTTAAATTTCCAATGGTCAAGATTGCAGAAGAATACTCACCACAAAAAGGGAAGGTCCGCTGTTAAGTGGATATTCAAACTTGACAAATAAGTACTTTATACTTATAAATAAAAAATATATTATTCCAATAATGTCATTGTATTGTTCAAAATGGTTGCAAATTAATATTATATAACCTTAATTTATTGTAATTAACAGTGTATTTATCTTTGTCTTATTTATGAAGATGACCAAATAAATTTATTTAAAAAATGTTTCATTTTATATCTAGAAATCTATTTACATGTACATATAAATTTTCACTAAGCAGTTTGTAAAATTCAATCTCAATCTTTTATAAAAAAATCTGTCATTGACAGAATTCAAAGACTAAGGCCAACATTACAATACTAGTATTATGCATATATATTCATTAGTTTTCTTTAACAGTACAAGAGAGCTGGTCCATTGACACTATCCAGTCTGTGCTTCTTCTCATAATCACTATCCAAACTTGCTACTTTGCAGTGATTTCATCTCTTAGTAGCCCCTCGTGAGGGAATTTTGACTGTACAAAATTATATACATATTTAAATTACAATATGCAGGAATGAATTTAATTTTTTTAGTCTACTTTCGTACTCAATACATAATTCAATGCACATCTTAACTTTTTTAATTCCTCTTTTTTTCCCCTGGTATATGTACATTCTTTTTCCACAAAGTGCATATAAATGTCTTCAAAAGTGATTGGAAACATTGTATACATGTTTTGTTGTCTCTCTGAACAAATGGATCGGAAAGTTTGTTCCCATTGCATATTAATTTTTCATCATATCTAGCCCTTGATATTGTTTCCAATTCCTTATAATCACTTGACATTATCTACAACTCATAAATTAAGATGTTAATATACATATATATTGTTATTTTTCTAAACATGATATAATTTATAAAATACAATACATATTATAGATTTAGAATACTGATTATATAACTATAAAAAATTATTGCTAATCTTAATTGGCATAATTAATCTTTATTTGCATAAAATTAGACAAAATTGAAATAATGAAAAAATTTCAAACATATTAGTTTTTTTAAGTACAAGAAAGAATTTGGATTTGATGTGGATGAGACAATTCTCTCAGCAATTAAATACACTAATTCAACAGTAAAGTAAGAATAAAGAAGATACTTAAATGCATTTTCTATGTATTTATCAATACTTTTCAGTATAAAAAAGCTATTAAGGTGTAATATGTTCATGCAATTCAGAAATTAAACATACTGATTAATCTTAAACCAGACAAAAATTAACAAAATGAAAATAAGTACTTTTCACATATTTATAACTATTTTTCTTTAGTTAAATAGGGGGGGATGTAATACAAGATCTATAATAAAGTTTTATATGTAAAAATAAGTACATATGCAGTGTATCTAATTATATTCTAAATAATATAAAATTTTACAAATACAATTATTTAAAAAAGTTCCAAAATACTTGTCATTACTTTTCATTTGATAAACAAAAAATCAAAGAAACTAATACAGTTATGATAATAGATGTTCTGATTTAACATTCCATTAGTCGCCAAAAACCGCGATAAGCAAACAATTGTGTCAACCTTGCTCTAAATATATCAAAAAAGTTTACAAGGTATTTTTTTGCAAAGATACTGAACATTACACCAGAAGTAATGTTGGGTTCCAGGTCAATGTTGTTGTTTACCAAGTAGAACTTGTCCATAGTTATTATTGAAAATAATCTTAAAATGACAAGAAAAGAAAACGTTGGTGATGAACTGCATAATAAGTCATCAGTTACAGAGCATTCAGAATAGATCACAGAAGTGGTACCTTGATCTGTGTTTCTTTACGTTTGCAAAATTAAAATTCGAAACGCTCAGAAATTATTGCACTCTTTTTAAAACTTAAAATATCGTCGGCGTATTTGATAAAAACAAAACATATTGAAAATTAAATAATTAAAAAGTACTCACATTTCAGTCAAAATGTCTTTTGGAAATTTAAAACATTACAGTATTTCGTTTTGTTATATGAAAGTAGATGCAAATCCGAAAATGCCGCCATAATACTCAGTCGAATGAAGCTCGTGGCTATTTGTTTACAGACTGTATCATGTGATTATGACGTCAGGTGGTTGTCCCACCGGCCGACAGACTTCGTCTGTCGCCGTTCCAGCAGAATTGTTTCTGCCCATTTATTTAAATCTTTAAATTTAATTTATGTAACCCCATTAATTCGGACCTTAATTCTAAAATTCTGGTGAGGAGGTACGTCCCGTCAGGGACAGGTACTCCGTAATTGACATGCCACTTGCCACTGACGTCAGGTGAATCGAGTCCATTAGAAATTTTTATTAAAATCGTCTGAAATTAAAAGGGTTACAGCGGGGAAAAACTCCAATAAAAGTTGTTTCTAATATACGTTATCCCCATTTCAACCGCATCGACTGACGATAAAAATATTATGATAATCATATTGTAATGTTATCGCCCATCTTTGTGAACATAAACAACAACTTGGCGCTATTACCCCCGATATCAAACTAGCATCGCAATGTCAGAAAAATCCTACACTTTATAACAGCATTCCTACTGCTGTAAATTTGTTGACGACAACATCAACTACAGCTGTATTCAAGTGCATATTTTGTGATGGCAAACATAAGAGTTCTGAATGTTTTTTTGGCTCAAAAAATGAGTTTTGAAGAAAGGCAGAAAATTGTTAAAGAAAAACGCTGCTGTTTTGCATGTCTGGGTATCGGGCACGCAGTTAAAAATTGCCGAGCTGCTTTAAGATGTTTTATTTGTTCTAAAAATCATGTGATATTGATGTGTGACAAGTTGGATACAAAAAAGACTTCTGAGAAAAATCGTAAGTTGAAAATAACGTCAGTATGTCTAATTTAAATAAACGTAATAACAGAGTATTTCTACAGACTTTAAACGCCATGCTGGTTTCTGGAGATAAAAAGAAAAGCGCAAGATTACTTTCTCGTGCAATCAAATGTTGCACGAGAAATGAGCTATCCTTCTCTTCGACAAGAAAAGTTAGTACATTTGCTTTTTGGAGGTATTTCCAGCAAACAAATTACACGTGACTGCTACAAAATATGGTTAATGGATTTGGATGAAAAATTCGCTTGTAATTTCGATGCATTGGATCAAGACAAAATTTGTGAAGATGTTCAGCCTGTTTGTAACGGATATTGGATAAGAGAACTGAAAGAAGATAATATTATTCTATCTGATAGCCGCGGATCGATTGATATACTTATTAGAGCCGATATTATGGGGAAAATGTTAACTGGAAAAAGAAGAATGCTGAAATCTGGTCTTGTAGAAGTTGAAACCCATTTAGGATGGACATTAATGGGAAAAGTACCCGAAGAAGAAACCCCAAAAGAAAGCTCAGTTTTGGCGATAACTGTAACGTCCATGTTTGTAAATGAGCTTGATATATCTAATTTATGGCGATTAGACTTGATTGGAATCGATGATCCTATTGAAAAGAAGTCCAAGCAAGAAATTGACCTTCAAACAAAAGAACATTTTTTAGAGACTGTGAAAATTAATTGTGATGGGCGGTATGAAGTTTGTTTAACTTGGGCTGATGACAAATCACCGTTACCCGATAATTTACACTTAGCTCAAAGACGACTGGAATACACTATCTCGAAACTTAAGAATAATAATTTGTATCTGAAATACGAAGAAATTTTTGCAAGTTGGCTCAAAGAGGGTATCATAGAAGTTCCACTAACTGAAATATATGGTTAAGGGAATTGTCTGCCTCATCGACCTGTGCTGAAACCGGGCAGTGTTACTACTCTAATTCGACCAGTGTTTGATGCGTCGGCACGACTCCAACCACCCGCCCCTTAACCAATGCTTGGAATGTGGACCGAATTTGATTGAATTGTTGCCTGACCTTCTGCTACGTTTCAGAGAAGGAGAATTCGGTGTGATTGGAGACATTAGAAGAGAGCTTTCTGTCAAATAAGCATTCGTGAAGAAGACAGGATTTTTTTTTTTCGTTTTTTATGGTGGGAGAATGAAAAACAAAATAAATTGAAGTTTTTTCGACATACTAGAGTAGTTTTCGGTGTAACATGTAGCCCTTTTCTGTTAGCCTCAGTGATTGACTATCACATTAGAAGAAGTGAGGAATATGACGTTAAATTCAGGGAAAAGTTGGATCCAAGTTTTTACGTTGATAATGTTGTCACCAGTGTTGAAAATAAAGAAGAACTGAAAAGATTTATACAAGAATCAACAACTCTTGTGTCCAGAGGAAGATTTGAACTTCGAGAATGGGAGTATTCTGGTCAGAGTGCCGAAGTAAGGAGAAAGTAGAAACACACGTTCTGGGTTTATTATGGAATAAAGAATCGGACACGTTAAAAATTGACATGAGTTGGATGAATGATGTAGACACTGAAAAGATTACTAAACATAACATATTATCTATAGTTCACAAAATGTTTGAACCACATTTGGTTTCATCTCTCCAGTGATGCTCTGTCCAAAATTAACGCTACAGAAAGCGTGGAAAAAAGGGATAAGATGGGATGAAGACATAAAATGCGAGTTACGAAAAGAGTTTTTATTATGGTTTCATGAGCAAACATCCTTAAAAGATCTTGAAGTGCCTAGATATGTACAAGTAACTAAAGAAAATCTCAGTAACTGTACCATACATACTTTTGTTGATGGTAGTCAAGATGCGTATGCAGCTGTGGTGTTTCTGAGAATTGAAAAAGAGGATTGAACCGAAGTGTTTTTTCTGACTTCCAAAGCTAGAATTTCTTCGTTGAGAGGAGTCACGATTCCAAGAATAGAGCTTTTAGCTGTTGTTATTGGAACCCGATTGAGGAATTCTGTCATTAAAGCTCTACAATGGGAGAATATCAAGATATATTATTGGAGTGATTCAACTACTGTGTTGGCATGGATACAGAGAGACGATAACTGGTCGGTATTTGTACGCAATCGAGTAAACAAGATCCGAAAGCTAAGTAATCCCACGTCCTGGAGACATGTGCCTGGTGAAAAGAATCCTGCAGATTTGCTATCGCGAGGTTGTAAAGCAAAGCAATTCCTATCGTCAAGATGGTGGGAAGGTCCTAAATGGATGAAATATCCATTTGAGTTCAAACATCTTATAGATATCCTAATATATATTATAAACGTGAAATTTTGTGAGGATGTTTTGGAGTCTTTCACTCATAAACAACAGAATGGATTTTAATGAAACTTTACAATAGTATAGCTTATACATCAGAATAGCACATAGGCTATAATTTATAGATATTGTGTGAAGTTTCCAAAATATAACAATAATTGTCAAATAAGTAGGAAAAAATTCTGCCATCTGCAAAAAATATCTATCTTTTATGTGTGAAGCTAACCTTTGCATTTTGTTTTGTCTATTCCAGGCGCCAGGAACTGCGAAAGTTTGAACAGGCAGAGTGTGAGGCTGATTACAATTTTAACATAAAAAAATACAACAAAAAGTAATATTAACGTATTATACTTCCAGATATAAATTATTTATACTATTTTAATCGAAAAAATAATTTTTTTTATTTGCTTATGATTTTAGAAAAGTTCGAGTATGTTACGTTCGCCAATTTTTAAATCTTAATACTTACGGACTGCGCAATATTAATTAAAGTAAAAATTCGCTGAAATTCTAAAGACAAAACACAGACAATTATTCTATAAAAATCCTTGCAAAAACGAATACGTCTCGAATCAGTCGACCTGAAAAATAATGCATTTTGAACCAAGATTGATTTATGCCGTTTTTCAGATAAAGCTTTTCACTGTTTTTTAAATCGTGCTATATAGTTTGCAGTTATGGTAATTTAAGGACGCTTAAACAGAATTCGAAGATTCGGTGTACTTTTCGATTTACACAAAGTGAGAAAAAACGATATTTGATAGTTTGAATGACGTTAGTGAAATTATTTTGTAAGTTAAATATTAACAGAAAGAAAGAGGTCCTCACACTCAATAATTGTCTTTTAAATTCAACGTAAGATAGATTCTCCCATTTGAATGCAAAGTTGTAATAATAGTTTCCATAAAGCAAGGCGATAATTTAAAATTTAAATACTATTCAAGGTGGATAAAAAAATATTAAAACAAATTTACAGTTCAAAAGATAATATCGAAATACAAAACAAACTTAGTTGAAAAAGGCCAAGTGTAGGAAACCCATTTCACTAAACTTGAAGAACGGAGGATAGTTAGGGGGGAATATTTTAAACCTATAACAAAACTACAGTAAAATTGATACTGGATGTATATCGAAGGTTTTACAAGTATGTTAAAGCATAATTCTAAACTTTTCAAGAAAGTGTTATAATAAGTATTATAATAATTAGTAAAAAAAGGTAGTTTTATTATTTTAAAAAAAAATAGAAGACAAAGTAACATTTTTATTCAACTGAGAATTACTTAAATAAATTTTAATTCTTTATAGTATTTTATTTTTTAAATATGTTGCATCAGTTAAAATATACTCAAAAATTTTAAATATTTAATAACTACTTATCAAATTCAAAGTTTTTATAACTTCTTCATTTATAAAAATAATTGCATGAAACTTTTTTTCCGTTTATCGAACATTTAAAAAAATGCTCACAATTTTAATTCAACATTTAATACAGTTGTGAAATTTTGTAATTATAAAAATTTCTACTTTTCTGAAAAATTTCGAAACAGCGAATTTTAAATTATACACTCGGAAAAAGGCCGAGCAACGCCGGGCTAAGCGGATGAAGGGGTGGGTGGGGGTGAAAGTCATTTTGAAAAAGAGTATCGGAAGTGCTGATTTTATGAAGGAAAGGGAAAATTTTTATAAAAGTAGAGAAAGCCCGAGCAACGCCGGGTCATGCAGCTAGTAGTTAATAATTCTTACGATGAAGATAAAATTGAAAAGGAGAAGTCAAAATCCCCTCATACACATTAACAAATAGTGAAATCTGCAAAAATAATAATTGGTACTAGAACAAGTTTTACAGATATGAAAGCATTGTTAGACTTATAGCATGGATTCTCCGATTTAAACACAATTGTGCGAGACCAAAAGAAAAAAGATACGGAGAATTGGTTGCATCAGAATTAGAGGAAGCTGAAGAGAAGCTTGATTCAAAATGAGTGTTTTTCATCTGAGAGTGAGGATCGACTTGAAGCTCTGCAAGCATTGAGAGATGAGAAAGGCGTCCTCCGATTCAAGACCAAAATTACCAACATGAAAGATAGTGATACATTTTTGAAACCTGCTGTACTACCTCCAAACCACGAAGTGATTAAAAGATTAATAGTCTACACACACATGAGAAAAATTGTCATGCAGGGGTGCAGATAATTTTGAATATTTTAAGAGAAAAGTATTGGATTTTACATGGAAGAAGAACTGTGAAACGAGTCTTGACAAGTTGCATTACTTGTAAGAGGTTTAACTCTAGAAATCTGGAAACGATTGCCCCTCCACTTCCAGAAGACCGAGTAAACGATGCAGCGGTTTATCAGATTACCGGGATCTCGACATGGCTGGTCCAGTCTTTCTTAAAGAAAATAAGAAGAGCTGGGTGTTAATATTTATTTGCGCCGTATATGGTGCAGTACATTTTGAACTTGTCACTGCCACTACCACTGAAGCATTCTTAATGGCGTTTCGAAGATTTGTTTCGCGTAAAGGAAGATACTATTGTAATTTCGAAGGAGCAGCCAATGCTCTAAGGCTATTGGATTGGAAGCAGGTTGAAAGACAAGGAGCTGTAAATGCTATCGAATGGAAGTTCAGCCCTTCAACTGCTGCATGGGGGGTTGTTGAGAGCGCCTCATAAGAATTTTGAAAAATTTGCTAAGAATTGTGCTAGGAAGAGCTAGCTTGAATTCTGAAGAAATGTTAACTATCCTAGCGGACTGTGAAAGCGTCATAAATGCAATTGATTGATTGAATATTAACGTCGCACTGTTCAGCTACAAGAGGGCTTTTGGCGACGGACCTCGTAATTTTGAACCATGGTCAAGTGACGTGGACGACACCTGAGCTGGCACCCCCTCTCCTAACTACCACACCACACCAATGGGAGGACGTTTCAGCTCTCGACAGATTTAACGTGCATCGCTGCCCTACACGGCGGGTCTTTAGTGGTACTGGGCTCGAACCTGTGACAAAGCAAGCCACAGTCCGATACCTATACCACTCGGCTACCGCGGCCACGTCATAAATGCAAGACCGCTTACTTACGTTACTGAAAGTGACGCTATAAAACCAATAGCACCGTCGATGTTCCTGCAAGACATTCAAGAATACAAATTACAAGATATTGATGATGTGGATATTAAATCCCTTACAAAAAGAATAAAATACAGACAAAACTTAATTAAAGATCTAAGGGAGAGATTTAGATCAGAGTATTTAGGCACTCTTACGCAACGAGCACAGAAAAGACAGCCAAGAATTAGTTTCAATTGGGTACACTGTTTTGGTGGGAACTGATAAAAAACGCATTGACTGGCCATTGGGTCGCATTTCACAGCTGATTCTTGGGAGAGACGGAGAAGTTCGTCTTGACAGAGTACAGACGTCGATTAATGAGCTGCTTCGCCCTATACAACGGATATACCCATTGGAGATCGCAACCTCAAATGGTCCTCAATATTTGAAGAGCATAAAGTCAATGGATCATTCCGAGGAATCCGATCAGTTCAACGACACCACCATCCTCGAACACACACCAATATTTAGTAAGTCTGGAAGAAGACTGAAGGTTCTCTCTCCAGAGAGACTTAACTTGTAGATTGTATTTACAAGAATATGCTCCATGATCAAAAGGTGGGAGGATGTTAAAAACGATGTACTCAAAATTTATCAATTTTATTTTATTTACGCACGTGCTAATAAGCATGAAACGTGGACGGCAGAAGAGCGAGTCACGCGATCGGATGTTTATATATATTTTTTACAAAAAAATAAAAATAAAAAAAGTTTTAATTTTATGATTTGTTTTGAGGAATAAAGTTGTCAAGTTTTACACTTCGAGTCGATTATATTTTGTATTAAAATTTTTTTGAGTTTTTTAACAAGTGGTGAGAAGCCTTTTTTTGAAAATGGGAAAAATTGGCATCACATAAGGCACTATAACCACAAATTTCGCAGTGATTTTTATTTTTTTACTAATGTGATCTTGGATAACCATGCTATTAATACACTGCTGGACAATTGCTAAGGACGGATCACAAATTGCTATGTAGCATAACATTAAGCGAGACATGAGGCCTAGTAGGATAAAATATAGTTGCCACACTGTTCAGACATTAGAATAAAGAATATTTATTGTTCTGGAAAGTACAAAAGCTGTGAAACATCTGAAAGAAAAAAAAATGTTCATTTGATCTGCGTACGGAGAAATGGAACAATGCATCTAAAAGTCAGCAGGCACCTTAAAGAAAGGTATCAGTACGGGATATGTCCACCGTGGAGTGTGATGCAACATTCCACACGTCGTACCATACTTTGCACAGCATTATCCAGCAGCTGTTGAGGTAATTTATCCCATTCCTCTGTGAGTGCACGGATGAGGGTGTTCTTGTTTGTCGGAGGATAGTTTCGACCAGCAACTTGCCTCCCCAAAGCATCCCACACATTTTCAATGGGGTTTAGATCTGGAGAACGCGATGGCCATACGAGACGTTGAATACCCTCGCTGTTTAGACAATCCTGAACAGAGAGTGTTCGATGACATGTTGCGTTGTCGTCCATAAAAACAAATTTATCACCGACAGCACCACGGAAAAAACGAACATGAGGAAGTAGAACTTCATCAATGTATCGTTGGCCCGTCATAGTCCCATTCGCAACCACATGTAGGCGCGTGCGGCCATTGATCATGATGCCGGCCCATACCATGATACTGCATGTCGGATATCGGTCCTTTTCCTGGATATTTTCTGGACGATAAGCAGTACCACTCTCGCGCCAGATCAGTTGGCGTCTTCAATCCGATGACAGACTGAACGTACTCTCATCTGAGAATAGTACGCATGCCCAGTCCTGTTCAGTCCAATTGTGATGCTCACGACACCATTGCAAACGGGCAGTACGGTGCTGTCTGGTCAATGGGACACACACAACAGGTCTGCGTGCATATAGTCCTCCTCCCCTCAAACGTCTGGCAACAGTTTTTCGGGAGATCTGCTTTCCTGAGGCAGCAAGAAACTGATTTGCCACCTGCTGAGCTGTAATGCAAAAATTTTAAGCCTGTTCCTATTAAATTTTTGCTGATAGGACGATATATCTGTCTTCTGCAGGCGTTGTACTTGTAACACGACCTCCCCATACCGTCTACTACACATTCCAGTAGTTTTAAATGACTTCCACAGCCGTGAAACAACGCTGTGAGCGATGTCGAACTCCCTGGCAACATCTGTTATTTTTCGCCCTTCTTCGATCTTTCCAATAATTCGGCCACGCATAAAATCATCTATGTGATGTCGGGAAGACATGCCAAAAATTTTAAGTTCGTCTATTAAATCTTTCCTGTAAAACTTTGACTTGAAACAACAACTGTCCACACGCGTCAAAACCTTTAAAGCTCTTATGAACGCTATCACGTGATGAACAGACGCGGAAAAAAAATTTGCATATTCATACTTCTTACTAATATCCCGCACTTATTCTAATTTTCCACATTTTGCTTCCTTTCATTTTGTGGTTGCTATGGATGATAGTGTTATCCGTCCTTATCAATTGTCCAGCAGTGTATCATTCATAAATCAAGCAAAATGGCTCGGTTAAAATTAATGTAGTTTTAGTTGGTTTGAGAAAATGTTACCTAACTTTGCCTATCTATAAAAAAGAAAAATTTCTCACTACATTAAGCAAGCTATTTCAGAAGGGTACCCATTCAGTTAAAATTCCAAAATGTGTGTGTGTGTGTGTGGTACAACACTAACTACTTTTCTATCCATAATTATTGACAATTTTTTTTTACACAAGGACTTCATTTCCAAATTAAACAAAAAATTTTAAAATAAAGCAATTTTGTAATACTTTGAACATTTAATTTATTAAAGTATTTGCCTTCTTTCAAACCAATGAACTGTGTCAAAGGATTGCTGAAGCAGAGGTAGAAATAAATGTAGCTAGTTATTCACGACTCATCAGGCTATCATTTTTTAAAAAAGATGTAGATCCTACATTTGTGTAGAAGGCGGACAGTTCCAACATTTAATTAAGGGATTGCAAAAATGTTTTGCTTGGTTGGATTTCCTTTACCTTTGAAACAAAATCTTCGTCGCCAACTGTTACACACGCGGTACATAAGCGGCAGTTATTACAGCGAATAATCCAAAATATAAACTGTCGATAATGAGTGTCATAAAAGATTAAAAATACACAATATAATTAAAAATAGAAGTAAGCAATTGTACAGAAAAAAAATTTATTATGAAACGTCTTTTTAAATATGTATGATACTTTTTACGATAATCTCTATAAAACAAAAATATTCCTTGCTACTGTCATCTATATGTTTTGAGTTGCTAAACAAAATATTCCACACGGAAAAAAACTCTCTTTTTTTAAATTTAGCAAGTTAACAGCAAAAAAATTAAGATCGAGACTGCTTTCCCATTGTCTTTCTTTTAAAATCCATTTATTTATTTCTTCCTCTAATTCTGACCAGTGAGGTTTTCCACGACGATCGGCTCTTTTAGGTATGTACGTGTTGAGGAAATAATACATAATTCAGCCACTTCAATTTAATTACCATTTATATTTACAAATAGTACACATCTAACGATATTTACAAAAGTTTTAAATTTAAAAATTGATTTCATTCCTGCATGCTCGTGCTAACAGTCTGGATAGCAGAGATGTTTACACTTGCACCTCTCTCGACGAAAATTAATGATGAATCTGCGGGAATTTGTTCGGGCATCTGGGTTCAAAGAATCCTTAATCCCGTATCTGGCAAAAAGTCTATTTTCTGCACGGCAAATCGTTTGGTTTTCATGCTAAGGAGTGGATCAATGCGATTGGACGAACGGCAGCAGGCCAGTAAGCGGGGCTTCGAGGCATGAATCTTGACATCTCGAAGGATTTTGCTGTTGGAATCAGAGAGGGAGAGCGTGTCTTCTTATTGGCTGTTGGAAAGTGAGGATAATGGCTCAGGGAAAATGGCTGACCATGAATTAATGACGAACTGTCGGCGCCTCTTTTTAAACGCTTACTTTGTGACGAATCTGTACGGAACCTTTCCACTAATATTCTTAAGCGTCTCTTTTAGGGGATTATAAAGTCGCGTATATTTCCAATCAACTCCAAAAGGTGAACGGGATATGCAAAATAGATAGGGTATTTAAGTCGAGCGTTGTAAGCTAGCAAGTATGAAGGCTATTGAGCCAGTAACAGTAACCTCAAATTTAGAGGATTCCTTGGAGATTACGTTAGTGAAGACTCATTGCTGCTATTCTACGGAAGAACTAGAAAGCTGATATACCAGCGGTAAATATAATTTATGTACGCTTAAAATAAGCGTTAGTTTAGTAAAATTAGTTAAAGTTAATGAAAGCTAATAATTCCAGTATGTGTATTTCTTGGACCTCCTATTTCGGTAGACTTTATTTGATCTTGAGCATAATCATTAATTAATTTCATAATTCATAATTTAATTTAATATAAAAGGTAAATCCTTTTTATTTGACGTATCATAGAAATATTATATGTTATTAGAGTTTTTTTTAGACTTGATATAATAAATACAAGTTATTATTATACAAAATGGCTCTTAGTGATTCTTTGCCTCAAATTAATCTTGGTTTCCAGGGTGAGACCCAGGGGGTCTTCACAACTTCCCTTCGCGCGCCTCAGTCTCTCTTCACTTCTTCCCTCGGCGCTCTGTTGGTTCCTCTCCCCTACCAATGTCATCTAGCGACGGCAGCACTCCACAACCGCCACAGCTCTTTAACGTCGATCACAATTTTCGAAGTTGGTCTTGTGTTTTCTTCACAAACGAATATTCAATTCGTCAACGTTGAAAAACCTTGTAGCTTCCCGACTTCGGTAGCCTTCTCTATAACTTTTAACTTGAAGTTTGCAGTGTAACTTAACGCTTTCGCTTCAACATGATGAAAACTTTCAAAAGACGAAATAGCTCTAGTCAAGAGAAAATTGGAAATGACGCCAGCGACTAGTAACTGTTTTTTCTTTCCGAGGAATCGAATTCGTTTTTGAATGGAATTGGACAAAAACTAGTTACGGCTGAAAATCATCATCCGAGTCATGAAAGCGCCATCTATTATTTATAAAACATAAACGGCATTTCTTTCAAAACTTTATTGTTAGCTTTATTGATGGAGAATGTTTTTTCCCAGATAATACACGGCGGCGTATAATACGCCCAACGAAATTTGAAACTTTTTAAACACATAATCCGCGGATTATATACAAGAAAATACGGTAAGCTTTTTGAAATGAAGTCATTTTGTTAAAAAATTTGCAATAATTGTTATGGGTAGAAAGTATACCATTTTGGAATTTTAATCAAATGGATCATCTCTTTTGAAATAACTTGTCAAGGGTAGAATGCAATATTTTTCTTGTCATAGATAATCAGTTAAGTGACATATTTTCTCAAACCGACTAAAACTACATTAATTTTACCAGGAGAAATAAAGGGCTTTGAGACTTATTAATAGCAGGGATATGCAAGATGACATAAGTAAAAGAACTCACTGTGAAATTTGTGATCACAGTATCTAATGATGTGGTGAAGGTTTGACAATTTTTTTTCAGAATTAATATGACCCTCCTTCCATGCCTGCTTGACATTAATTTTCGGAATACCTTGTATATTATTCAATGAAACGACTCTTCCCTGCAGTATGAAAGTTAATTTACCGCATATCTGCATCTGCACTCGAATTCAGAGGAACAATCAAATAGAACTGTTTTACTTTTTTGTCTCCAACCTTATTGACAAAATGTAATTGTTGATTGTCTTGTGAACATAATGAATCTGTATAGCTTCAACATAACTGTATATATGTAGGATTTTTCTTTGAAACATTTTGTTAAAAGGTTGAGCATATCCTTTTCAGAGGACCATTAATCTCAATTTTATTTATTACTGCATTCCGAAGCAGCGCCGTCTAGTGAGCTTTCGTAGCTCCGGCTTGAATAATTTTTCGGCAGAGGCCTACTAACAACCGCTTGTTCAACACATCACGTCTTTAGCGCATTTTCGCGCCCTGCGCGGTACCACCAGTCCTAACGTTCAAGAATGATAAAGGTAATCCATTTCCCCGTCTTCTAAAGGTATAACTCAACTTTTAATTAACCTAATTCCTGCATGTCTTTCTCTTTGTAAATATCCCCTTTTTTAAATATTTCCCTTTTAACTTTAAATAAATTCTTTTTTATTTAAATGAAGTATCTGTGTTTAAATGACTTTGATTCAATTAATTCATCACTCACCCTTAAATACTTACCCCTAGACAACCCACCTCGCCAATATAAAATCCCGCCTTCTGAAGAGACTGATTTTTATTCGAAGATTTATTCGGACTCCCCCAGAAATAATTGGGGGATCGCCTGGGATTTGATTTCGAAAATCTTCTCTAAATAATAAGTTGATGAACTCCTAACCTTCTTCTTCTTTGAAAAAAAAAACAATTTTTGGCTGCACGCCTAAATTACAAATGGACTGAATCGAAAATGCGTGGATTGCCTCTCATAACATACTAACATTTAGGTGAATAAAACGACTCCCGGAGTCACAACTTACAACTCAAGATCTTGCAACTTCGCCGAAAACACGTTATTTTCTGATGAGTACAACTCTATTTCAAGTCCAGTGAACACATCCAGGAGCCTTTGAAGTTTGTTTTCAAGTAATTAATCACACGTCGTCAACTGTATCAGGTACAGTGTTTTATTGTTCTTCAAAAAGAAAAATCCAAAAGAATACGTGAGCCTTCGTCATTTATATAAAAAAAATTATTGTAGTTGATTTCATGAAGTAATTTATTTTTTTAAATATCATGTGTGTTTTCTGAAATACTATTTTTCTATTTGTGTATAGAAATCGTATCAATTAAAATTTTCTACAAGTATATCTTTTAAAATATTAAGAAAGTCGCACGTAATATTCAAGTTTTTTTATTTGTATCTCATTTAATAATGAATTGAATTGCATTTCAAGTATATAAGTTTTCATTTTTTTGGTTACGTCATCGACTTTGAACTAAGAGATTAATGTTTTCCATTCCTAAACATTTTGTAATTTGGATACAATCGTAATTTCGATGACTCATATAGTGTAACATTTCTCTTGCAGCTGTTTAGTAATTAATTATTTTTTAAGAGTATTCCAGAAATATATTTTGAAAGAATATGCTATGTTTTTTAGAATTGATGAAAGATCATGTATAATCTTATTTTTAATGGTGTATTTTATCATTCAATATATAAGTACTTTGAGTTCATTTTTGACAGAATTATTATGCTTTCTATTGAAACATGTGTTTATCCTTAAAATTTGCTGAAGAGATCCTAAAAAGATTTTTATTTTTATTGGTGTAATAAAAAATATATATGAGATTTTTCTTAAGTGACTAACTTCTAATTATTTGCTTTTTTCAGCAAAGAACTTTATATTACTAAATTCTTTTTCATATCACAATAAATTTAATCACAGTTCCTAAACAAGATTTATATTAATTTATTTTTTCTTTCAAATTCTTTTTGCATTTATTATAACGAAATGAGATAACTGATATATCAATTGGTTTAAAAAAAAGGTTTTGTTTTTAGTCGAAACTAATAAATTGACTACTTTAAATTAAGAATTACGTATTTTAGCTCGCACTGTTGTCTTCACACGTTACTGGTTTAAAATATTTCTAAATGAATAGAATTTGAATATTTCAATGTATATTTAGTGTATTTTGATGCAATAACATTTTAACTTGAGAATTTTTGTAAATGCAAACGTGAATTGCCAATAGCAACATCATTGTTTTTGTTTGAACGCGTGACAATTTTGTTTATTCCTTTGGTTACTATCTAAATTTAAATTTAAATTTTAAAATGGCGTATCTTGGCAAAGGTCGACGCGAAGATTTGTCTTAGCCACGGAATTAAATTTAAAATTCGATAAATCTATGACCATCGCCACACTTAAAGATCTAATTATTGGTAGTGAAAATTATGACGAAGAACTGACCAAAAACATACATTCAACGATTGTTGAGGATCGCAAAGCCAAAGAAAATTTACGCATTGAAGAAAGAGAAGAAAAATTACGCTTCAAACAATTGAGGTTAGATGAGCAAAAACGCAAAGATGAGTTTGAGTTGGAAAAGTTAAGAATCCAAACACAATCCATGTTAGGCGCTGATACCTCCAAAGAAAGTGATACTAAATTTCTCGTCAAAGAAGTTTCAAAGTTTATACATCGTTTTGATTTGAAAGAAGACATCAGTCTTTATCTAAAATTATTTGAATGTCAAGCGCAGAGATGGAATATTGATCAAGAAAACTGGGTTTCTCATCTGTTAGGCTTATTACCGACAGAAGTATCTCACATCATAGCGAGAGAGCCTGATGATAAAGCCAACTCTTACGAACACGTTAAAGATTTACTGCTGAAACGCTTTAAACTAACTCCAGAAAAGTTTCGACAACTATTTGTCATTCACCAAAAAGCACCTGAAAGAACATGGATTGATTTTTACCATGAGTTAAACACCTACTTCAACGGATGGATAGATGGATTGAAGATAGATACTTTCAGCAAGTTATCAGATCTAATCATAACAGATCAACTCAAACGAAAAACTCCTTTTGAATTTAAAGAATATTATCTTGATGAATGGGCAAATATGAACTCCCCTGTTCAATTAGCAGAAAAACTAGAAAAATTCGAAGACTTTAAAAGGACTCTGAAACAAAAATCTAGCAGTCCATTTGTGAAGAAACAAGAATACAAATTCACAGAAAAGAATCGCAGGTATGAAGCACAGGGAAAATTCGAGTATAACAGGAAAGATAAGAAGTTTCCAGCGTCAACGAATTACAACAAACATTACGAAGCCCCTGTTACCAAGTACGAATCTGTTCAAAGATATCAAGACAACGCGCAGAAAGTGTATTGCAACAAAAATTAAGAGAAACACTCAAATCACAATGCTTCCAAGCATATGCTCAGACGAACTATTCAAAATCGCAATCGCAGAAATTCAAAGAACCTCCAAAAGAAACTTGCACACTTATCGTTAAGGAAGGTTTACGTACTAAAGAGATATTTTTTGGAAATGTAAAAATCACGGCGCTCATAGACAGTGGTAGTACCGTAAGTTTGCTACGAGAAAACACGAGCAGAAGAATAATGGATCCAACAAAATTATCAAAGAACAAGATGCTTCTCACAGGTATTGGTGAAGCACAAGTGACAACTATCGGTTCCTTTGAACATGAGTTCAAAATAGATGATGAAAATTACTCGTTGACTTGGCATGTTGTACCGGCTGAGATAAATTAAAATTCGAAGCAGTTATTGGATCAGATCTTTTGGAACAAGCATCGATAAGTTTTACTAAAGAAGGAGTTAAATTCAACAAATATAAGAATCATGCACAGCTTATGCAAATATCTGCTGAAAATCTTCAAGAAGAACTAGACCTACGTCATGTTGAAAATCGTCAAATCAAGAAGGAACTTGAAAAATTAATTCAAGACTACAAGCCAGAAAAAACAGCATCTACCGACGTCACAATGAGAATTATTCTAACAGACGAAGAACCAGTCTGTCAACCCTCTCGTCGACTAGCTTTCACAGAAAGACAAGAAGTAAACAAACAGATAGAAGAATGGCTCAACGAAGGCATTATACGTCCGAGTTCTTTGGAATATGCAACTCCAATCGTAATGGTAAAAAAGAAAGATGGATCTTCGAGAATGTGCATTGACTACAGAAAATTGAATCAGAAGCTTGTGAAAGATAAATTTCCGTTACCTCTCATCGAAGATGTTTTGGACACTTTGCAAGAAGCAAAGGTATATTCTACATTAGATTTACGCAATGGTTACTTTCACGTTGATGTTGACGAAGATTGCAGAAAGTATACATCCTTTATTGTCCTAGACGGACAATTTGAATTCAACAAAGTTCCTTTTGGAATGAGCACAAGTCCAGGAGTTTCCAACGCTTCGTATCAAGTATATTTAGAGATCTTACTCGGAAAAGAATTATAATCAGTTATTTTGATGATCTCGTCATTCCAGCGAAAAACGAACAGGAAGGTCTAGAAAAACTTAAAATTATTTTCGAAGTCGCGAAGAAATACGGATTAGAAATTAAGTTCAAGAAGTGGCAATTCTTAAAAAAGAAAATTGAATTTCTAGGTCACATTGTAGAAAGCGGAACTATTAAACCATCTCCCACGAAGACACTAGCTGTCCGAAAATTTCCAGAACCAACAACAATAAAACAAGTACAAAGTTTTCTTGGTTTAACTGGATATTTCCGCAAGTACATCAAGGATTATTCAAAGATAGCTAAACCACTTAGCGATTTAACAAGAAAAGAAAACCTCTTTTTTTTTTTTCGGGACTCAACAAAAAGAAGCATTTGAAAAATTGAAGAAAATCATGTCCGAAGGCCCAATCTTGCACCTTTACAAGTATGGAGGAAAAACAGAACTGCATACAGACGCTTGTAAACAAAGGTTCGGCGCAATTTTGTTACAAGAAGCCGAAGATGGAAAGTTACATCCCGTTTACTTCATGTCGAAAAAGACAAATACAGCAGAAGAAAAGTATGACAGCTACGAATTAGAGGTACTAGCAATTATCAACGCATTAAAGAAGTTTCGTGTTTATCTTTTAGGACAACACTTTAAAAGAGTAACTGACTGTTCAGCATTTCAGAAGACTATGCAAAAAAAGGAGCTAATTACTCGCATAGCCAGATGGGCGCTTCAATTAGAAGAATTCGATTATGAAATAGAGCACAGAGCTGGAAGTCGTATGAAGCACGTCGATGCTCTTAGCCGATATCCCGTAATGATGGTATGCAATGATACATTAACTTCAAAGCTTAAAAAAGCACAAGAGGAAAGATGACAACATCCAAACATTGAAATCACTTCTAGAGAAGCAAGAATCGGAAGAATTTTTTGAGCGAAACGGTATACTCTATAAGTATGTAAATGGTCGAGAATTAATTGTAACCCTTAAAGCAATGCAAGCTGAACTAATTAAATTGATTCACGAAAATGGTCATTTCTCAGTAGGAAAAACAGAAGAAATTGTGAAACAGGAATTTTTTTATCCCAAATTTATCCAACGTCGTTAAAAAAGTAATAGTTAATTGTGTTCCATGTATCTTAGCTAATAAGAAAACTGGCAAAAAGGAAGGGTTTTTGAATCCTATTTCTAAGGAAAGCATTCCTCTAAGTACGCACCATGTTGACTTCATTGGTCCTTTACCCTCCACAAACAAAGGTTATCAACGCATTTTCACCGTAGTAGACGCATTTACCAAATTTACTTGGCTATATCCCGTCAAAACTGTGTCTGCTGAAAGTGCCCTCGAAAAACTAAAACAACAGCAGAAAACCTATGGTAATCCCATCAGAATTATCTCTGATAGAGGTTCAGCGTTCACTTCAAAATTATTCAACGACTACTGTGATGAAGAGAACATTCAACATCTACAAATAACGACAGGTGTTCCTCGAGGAAACGGACAAGTTGAACGAATTCAACGAACTTTGATTCCAGTTCTCACTAAACTATCATTAGACGACTCAACGAAATGGTTCAAATACGTCGACAGATTACAGATAATACTAAATAGTACTATATGCCGCAGTACAAAATGGACACCATTCGAACTATTAGTGGGAACCAAAATGTGTAACAAGGAAGACATCCTAATCAAAGACTTACTTCAAGAAGAAATGGCGAAAGAATTACTAGAACAACGCGAATTTTTAAGAAACGATGCAAAAAAGAACATCGAAACCCTGCAGTCTGAAAATAAAAAGACGTATAACAGAAGAAGAAAGAAAGCTTCGTTATACAAAGAAGGTGATTTAGTAGGCATCCAAAGAACCCAATTTGGAGCTGGACTGAAACTAAGACCAAAGTTCTTAGGCCCTTACAAAGTAACGAAAGTGAATGCTAAGGATAGGTATGAAGTGAAAAAGGTTGGTCAGGGCGAAGGACCGAACTCAACCACCACCTCAGCTGATTTGATGAAACATTTTTATGCTTAATTGAATTTTTTTTATTTATTATTTTTAATTTTTCTCATATTATATCACTCTTGAGAAATTAATAGATGTTCTATGGTAACACTCGTTTCCATTAATCATTTTCTATTCACTTGTAACACTTATTATATTTTCGTATTATTCTTTATCTTTATATTGATGCGAAGGATTTTTTTTATGGTTTAGTTGATAGTAGATCACAACACAGAATATTTTGTTTTTATATGCTTTATTTTAGGTCCGGAATTGTGAATATTAGGTATACATCTTTTCTGTAATATTTTATTTTATTATCTTTAAGAACCATATTATTTGTCTTTATTGCATCCACATTCCAATAATCATCAAATTTATAGTAGTAACTAAAAATAGTTTGTATTTAAAGTACTTTAGCTCTCAACATTTTGTAAGAGCTGAGAGACCAGCTCTGTCAGGAGAGGGTGATTTTGTAGGATTTTCCTTTGAAACGTTTTGTTAAAAGGTTGAGTCGTATATCTTTTCAGAGGACCATTAATCTCAATTTTATTTATTACTGCATTCCGAAGCAGCACCATCTAGTGAGCTTTCGTAGCTCCGGCTTGAATAATTTTTCGGCAGAGGCCTACTAACAACCGCTTGTTCAACACGTCACGTCTTTAGCGCATTTGCGCGCCCTGCGCGGCACCACCAGTCCTAACGTTCAAGAATGATAAAGGTAATCCATTTCCCCGTCTTCTAAAGGTATAACTCAACTTTTAATTAACCTAATTCCTCTGCATGTCTTTCTCTTTGTAAATATCCCCTTTTGTAAATATATTTCCCTTTAACTTTAAATAAATTCTTTTTTACTTAAATGAAGTATCTGTGTTTTTAAATGACTTTGATTCAATTAATTCATCATTCACCCTTAAATACTTACCCCTAGACAACCCACCTCGCCAATATAAAATCCCGCCTTCTGAAGAGTCTTGATTTTTATTCGAAGATTTATTCGGACTCCCATATGTATATATATATATATATATATATATATATATATATATATATATATATATATATATATATATATATATATATATATAAAGTGATTCTAATATGTTTCTTCGAGAAAGATAATTTTCCTAACCTTAATTACAAGGGAGGAAGGATTCTATTCTATATAAAACATTGTTCTGCATTTTGAGATTTCTGGGTTGTTATCCCAATGAGTCAAAGTCAAAATTACACCCAACTCTTTCAAATAGGATGCTTCCAAAAGCTGTCTTTTTTTTTGCATCCTTTAAAAGTTTACTAAAGCTCTTTTTTTAGAGACTACTATAGAATGGGTACAAGTTGTGATTTTCTAGTGAGCAAATGTAGTAAAGTCAAACCTCTATTTTGCTAACTTTTTCTCTGGAGATTCGATTTTTTTTCTACCTCTTTTTAAAATATTTCAGGACATTTTTCAAATTCTCTCTTTTAACGCATTTTATGATCAATGGTCTTGAACTGGCTTTACCAGGTGCCTAACACACCTAGAGCAATGGAATTGCTGTAATTTTTCAAACAAAAAAACCTCAAAATTTACAGATTTTATCAATAATTAAATTTAAGGAGGCATGTGGAAGTGTATGCTTAAAATTATTGGTTATAAATGTGTATGTTTAAAATTATGTCATTAAAAATTCATTAATTGTAATATAAAATTCTTTTAAAATTGAAAATACAGTATATATTTAGACATTTTTTTTTTGTTCTCTCCTTGCAGCTTTCTTTTTATGGATAAAATGAATAAAATAGATATTAATCTTCAAAAAAAGACCGAATAGTTACTTTAAAAAATAATATGCAGTGTTCATGAATTTAAAATTTGTTTCATAGTTTGTAAAGTACATTAAAAGGTGAAACGAACTTTTTACAGGATATAGCAACTTTATTAAATAGAGGTAAGACTGCATTTTCAAATATCTAATCAGTTAATGTTATTTTCATTAAGGGAAAATGCATTGCTTCAACTGCAAGGTAATCAGAGATTTGTCAAAAAGTTGATTTTTGACAAATTTGTGGTGTTTTTATAAAAATAAAATAATTTCATGTCAAAAAAATACTATTAAATTTGGATCAGTTAAATGGTAACGCCTAAGTTTAGATTCAGATCATTTTTTAGTTTGAAAATTTCATTGATTTATAACATTTAATTATGTTTAGAAGGGAAGGGGAGAATTGTGAGCATTGGAAATAAATTTGACATGTGATTCTCAACATCTTCCAAGGGTGGATGTTCAACCTCCTCCTTTGCATAAATCAACAGATTTTTAGCATAAAATATTAAGTTTCAGGACTCTTTTCTCTACATTTTTTAAAATTTCTCCATAAAAGAAGCCTACATACACTGCAGGTCGAGAGGGATCAAAATTATTTTTATCCCAGATTAAAAGTGAAAGTTACAAAACATTTTGAAAATATTGGAGTTTTATGATAGGTGGAAGTTCAAACACTCAAGCTGGAGCAAAGCTATTAGAACCAGGAAGAAAAGTCAATGCAACAATATTTTGCATTAAGTATATCAGGGGTGTTTGTGGGACCCCAAAAAATCCCCTGAAACTTTTACGGACTTACTACCGATATTTTGGAGTTTCGAGAAGGGGGGGGGGAGAAATGAAAAATTACAATTATGAAGTATTGAATGACCTAATTATAAAAGTTCAATGAATTACTTTTTTTGCAAAATTAATAACCATAAATTTTCAAACATATAAACTACTACATTTTATGTAAATATTTTAAATTACCTGAATTAATTCTTTAAAAAAAATTATCTAATTTCTGCTGCTTTTTTTTTTATTTTCTGATGTTTGTGGGCTTGTCTTTCTTTTGTAAACTTCATAATTGCAGGAAGGTTGACTTTTATTTTCCTCATTTACAGTTGAAGAAATTTCCTCCAGAACTGCACATGCAGAGGTATAGAAGCAGTTTGCTTTTCTGCTAATGTAGAAGGTTTTTCAGAGACTTTTATAGGTGACTCATCTGAAATGCATGTTTTTAAGTCCTCTTGATATGTTTTCCAACTTCTGTTCATATTCAATATGAGATCTTTGTAAATTGGATCAGTCATTGGATTTTTTGAGCCCTATTTTTCACATGAGGTTTCTTTAGAAGCCATTAAATCCTATTGAATAGTCTGCACTGCATCTAGGGAATCAATCTTAAGAGAGGTTCTATAGTCAGTGTGACAAGTGTATCCATTAAGTTGAATGCACTTTCCACTAATGGACCATGGAAGCAGCTAAGGCAGGCTTTGACCAATTTAGCCAATGTAGGATACTTATAATCATTTGTGAAATCATCTTTTAAATTAAAAACAGACCAATATTTATCAATTGTACACTTGACTTGATTTCCACTTTCATCAGATGTGTAGAGCATTTCTTTGGTGATATCAATATCACTCTGGTATAACCTTATTTCAGCTTCTACTTTTGACTTTTCATTATCACTAAAAATATGGGACATAAAAGATGATAATTTTTCAAAAGCTAATATTGTACTGGTTTTACCTCTTAGCTCTGGATCTAATGCTGTAAAACTAATTAGATATGAATTTTTAAGGGGTAATTTCTGTTTCATATGCTGTTCTGTATTAGTATAAGCTTTCATCAGAGAAATTTGGAATTATTTTGCTATTGGATGATTTTTTGATAATTTCTTCAGGAGAGTGGAAGCTTCTGCACCAGTAAATATTACTTTGCTAGGTAGATGGAATTCTAGAGATTTGTGAAATCAACCTTTAATAAATCATTATAAGATGTGCACTCTATATTTTCTGGCTTCATAAAAAAAAGAGAAAAATTTTGCTATCAATTTATAAATACTGGAATGTATTAAATAAAGCATTGGTTTTTTTGTTTCAAATAATTTAATATATGTGTTGAACTCTGGTAATACTGCTGAATATAATGCCATATGCAATAAAGTTTTGTTTTGCATAACAAATAACCCATTTAGTATTCTTTTTTTCCGAGCTAAAGCATCCTTTGTGAGTTATTGGGAATGCAAGCAAGAATACACCCCTTCAACAATTTTTTTCTGAGCTGCAGAAATATTTTTTTTATTGTATACAGTTTCAACATAAGAAAAATAATCCCCTTTATCAGTTTTGTCCAAGTAGTGAAAATAAAATGCATCCCACAGATTCTTTCTAAAACACATCAAATGTCCACCCACCTATGGTCTGGTCTCTTCAAGGGTTTTTTAATGGCAAGGGATTCACAGATTTTGAAAAAAATTTCTCTTTTACTGCAGCTTTTCATATCAAAATAGATGTCATCAAACTAATCTTCTAAGTATCTATCAAAACATGAAGCAAATTTTTTTTGCACAGTTATTAGCTGTGTGACATGTGTCACCATCAATATCTAATAAGTGGGGTGCTTTGTTTCAAAAATAAAGGTGTTTCAACAACCTTTTTTTTTTCCATGCATGGTGTTACATGAGTCCATTAATACACTAATTAAGTTTGCCCATGGAATATTATCTTCAATAGTATTAACAACTGCTTTAAAAACAGCTTCTGAATTGCAAGATTCCATCTTTAGAGATGCAAAATGATGAATTACAACTTCATTTTGATTGTTGTCATAAAACTGCATCAATATTGCCAGTATACTTTCTTGAACATTGCTAGTACTTTCATCCAAATTTAGAGAAAATGGAGTCTCTCTTTTAAAGTTTTAATGATATTTTCCTTAATAGTTTTTGCGAGCCCATATTTCATCTTATAACATGCAGTAGTCCTGGACATTTCCAACAAGTTTAGTGCCGTCTGATCGCGGCTCAACTGTTTGCAGAGTTCAATTAAATTGGGAGCTACATTGAAAGAAAGAGAATTCTCGGCGATAAACGAAGTTATTAATACCTCTTGGCGTGCTTTTCTTGTTACTATATCCAATGGCCGAGCATCAGTCTCCAGTAAGTCATCAGTATTTTTTGAATTAGCATAATTACTTAAAGTCATTAAATGTCTAATGCACTTTGAATATTTTATGTGCGCAACAGTTTTAGAATGATTTGTGAAAGCCTTGAATCCTTCCCCACCATACTTCAGCAGTGAGTTACAAAAAACACAATATGCTTGTCCAGCAACATTTATTTTCTTGCACCATGTGCCGATGGTATCCCCATTACCATCTTTCCGTTCCATCCAATTCCACCTAAATGCATTCCAGACACCTTCTTCTAATTGTATAATATCACTATTTATATCGAGAAATTTCATAGTGAAATTCTCTTCCGTACATAAATAAAAAAATATTTCAATAAACGAAACGAAAAATTTACACGTGCATCAATAAATGAAACGAAAATTTTACACAGCGGAGAAAAAAAAGTTGCGAAGCGATCAATGACAAATAGCTAATACGGCGAAAAATCCCCCTTCTCTACTTATTGGGGCCACGGCAGGAGAGATAAGACCTTTGAACCCAGAGTCACGTGATCGCACATCTGGTCGAACGAAGTCTCTCCCTTTTTTTTCTGCCGCGCCTACTTGCCGAAAAGAACCCAGAAGAGAATGTCCGAGAACCGGGGGAATGAGTCATAACTCGCAATAAGGAAAGAACAAAAGAAGTCCCCCCTTTTCACGCATTATCACTGCCTTTGGAGAAAGAAAGGAAAAGTTTTCACCACACACACTGACCTTGCGTTTTCTGCTTTCAAAGCAAACAAAATTACCCAGATCAAAATAAATAATTCATTATTCCTACTTCTTTTTGAACGACGATCCCCGGAATTTCCGGGTATTGAAGTTCAAAATCCCCGGAATTCCGGGGTTTCCCGGAGCACAAACACCCCCGGTATATACATGTTAAATATATAAACTGTCTTACGAACCTTTACTGACTTTGTCAGACTCCGGAGGATTAGTAACATAAAATTTGTACAGTTGAGTTTAATTTTTTTTACAGTTTGTTTCAATATTGAACACATTTACAATACAAATCGTCTTTTTGCAAGGTTTTTTCATATACCGGTTGATTCAAAACTAGTGTGACCAATTTTAAAAGTACCGTATTTTCCTGTATAAAATCCGCGGATTATGTGTTGAGAAAGTTTCAAATTTCGTTGTGCGTATTATACGCCACCGCGGATTATCTGAGATAAAACATTCATCAGAAAAGCTAATAATAAAGTTTTGAAAGAAATGCTGTTTATGTTTATAAAATAAATAATAGATGGCGCTTTCATGACTCGGATGACGTATGTCAGCCATAACTAGTTTTTGTCCAATTACATTCAAAAACGAATTCGGTTCCTCGGAAGGAAAAAAGAGTTACGAGTCGCTGGCGCCATTTCCAATTTTCTCTTGACTAGAACTATTGCGTTCTTTGAAAGTTTTTATGTTGAAGCGAAAGCGTTAAGTTAAAAGTTATAGAGAAGGCTACTGAAGTCGGAAATCTGCAAGGTTTTTCAGCGTTGACGAATTGAATATTCGTTTGTGGAGAAAAAAACAAGACGTTAAAGAGTCGATAGTCGTGGAAAATCTCACAGGCCAGAATTAGAGGAAGAAATAAATAAATGGATTTTAAAAGAAAGAGACAATGGAAAAGCAGTCTCGATCTTAATTTTTTTGCTGTTAACTTGCTAAATTAAAAAAAAAAAAAAAAACATTTTTTCCGCGTGCAATGTTTTGTTTAATAACTCAAACATAGATGGCAGTAGCGAAGAATTTTTTTATTGAAATTATCGTAAAAAATATCATACATATTTAAAGAAAAGTTTCATAATAATTTTTTTTCTGTCAATTTCTTACTTCTATTTTTAATTATATTGTGTATTTTTTTATCTTATATGACGCTCATTATCGGCAGTTTATATTTTTGGATTATGCGCCGTAAAATCTGCCGCGGATTATACAATGTTTATTTTTTTTTACTCGAAAAAAAGGCTTTGCGGATAATACGCCGCTGCGGATTATATACAGGAAAATACGGTATATAACTAGTAATGTTGAATTTCTATTGTCTTACTACTGGTTTTATTTTAAAAATGAAGCATTTAAATTAGTAATCTAACAATTTTCATGAGTGGGAGTAAATTACAGTACTGAAATTAGATCCTCAAACCAGGAGAAAAATTTTACAGCTTTTGAAGGATTGTTGTTCAGATTCTGTTATAAATAAGGCATTTAAAAATCAAAAAAGACATCTTTCTATTGTATTACTATCTTAACTTTAAAAAGGAATAAAATTTGACTCACAATCAAAAAGTCCAGGAAAAAAATGGTAAAAAGAAGTCCTTAATGAAAAAGAATTATTGCTGTAGAAATTCCTTTGCCTCAAAGAACTATAGCAAAGAAACTACAGGTATAGCAATCAACAATTTATCGTCAGATGAAGAAAATTGGCTTTAAAAAAGTAAACTTTTCAGTCTGTCATCTGATGTCGGTTAAGACCACAGAAAACGTTCTTGGCTTGTGCATTTAATGTTATGCAAAGGTAGATACAAAACATGAATAGCTTTGGATGAAGCACTGTTTCATTAGTCACTCACAACTGGCAAAACAAAGATACAATATATTTCTCGCAAAAAAACAAAACGCGGCTGTTCTGCAAAAGGCAAGTTGGCCGTCAGGTGTTATAGTATGAATGGAAATGTCCTCTCAAGGCTTAACAAAACCATTTTTTGTAGAACCGAAGTCTAAAATTAATGCTAAATACTATCATAATAAAGTTTTGAAACACTTCATCAGAGAAAGTAAACGTTTTTGCTCTGATGGAAGCTTTGTTTATCACCAACATTGAGCACCAAATCATACAGCAAAATCAACTATAAATTGACTGAAATATAAAAAAATAAATTTTCTTCCTCCTGATAAATGATTATCACTACTCCTTATCTGTGTTTCTTGTGATTATTTTTTATGGGATACTTAAAAAAAACAATTAAAGAAAGCAAACAGTAAAGTAAGAGCTTCAAAGCAATCAACGAGGAAGTTGAAAAATACCCCAAAAATGGTTGAAAAAACTTTTTTGGCTTAGCCAAAACACAAAGTGTATTGTGCTAGAGGAAAGCACCTTGAGAACTCCATGTAAATAACTTGATTCAATAAAAATTTAAGATCTTCTAAAATTGGTCACACTATTCTATGAATCAACCAGCATGTATTCTACCATGTAAAATGTTTATGTAACATCAAATGGCAAATATTCAAGACAAGAAATATGACAATTTTTGAAGAAGGTAAAATGTAAGGTAAAAAATGTACATACTTTTTTTTAACTTATGAATATCTTGGAATTTTTTTTTACACTGTTATTTCGATGGTTATTTAAGCTTGTTTAAAGGTATGTATTTATCTAACTGAAGAAATTCCAGAATAAGATATATTACTTGCATGACAATATATTATTGATTTTTTTAAAAAAAGTTACTAAACCACAAGACCCTTTATTAAATACATTAATTTAATCACAGGAGAAAATAGAAAACATGCAGTTAAGAGGTCCTGCAAATTATTTCTTGAAGAGTGACTAGCTACACTCTACAAGAGCCTCTTACGAATTGCCCTGATAGGATGCAACCTATTTAGGGGGTAGAGAAGATGCATTTAGAGTACAATGCTGCAATTAATTAAATGTGCACATTATTTCAGTTAACTGGAACTAAATATCGAATGGTAACAGATTTAAATCAAGTTTTTCAGACTAATATGATGGAGAAAATGTTTGTTTTCATTCAAACTAAATTTGCATAAAACAAATTGATGTGATACCACTTCTAACAGTTTTATTGATTGATGAATTATTACATCTGATGTTCCAAAGAGTGATGAAATGCTTTTTAATGAGTTTTTAATATAAAGCTGATAATCAGATTAATTAGCTTTTAAAAAAAATGTTGGATATCTGAGATGATGCAACATTTCATTAGATCTGTATACTAAATACTTTTTAGTATACTAAAAATCTATTTGAAATGCGCACCATCCTTACTCAAAAAGATGTCGTGCATTTCATTGAACCAAATTTATTTCCTCAAGCTTTTGGAGTCTTTCAGCCAATGCGACTTGCACCTCCTTATATTTAATTGCAAATATTTATTTAAAAAAAGTACTTGCTGATATGCCTTTTAAAGTTGAATATTTACATATAATCATGCATCAAAATAAACTCCAAATGAGGAGAGAGAAAATGAATACAAATGCATTCAACACTTTTAATTGTTTATTCAATAAATTCAGATTTTATAAACACAGAAGTAATCAACCCATGAACTTAAATATAATACATAAATGGTATAATGTTAACAGGCAAGAAAGAGAAAAAAAGAAACTAAGCAAATCCATCTGTGGCCAGAAATGAGGAGCCCATTGAAATTACATCAAGTCATATGCAAGAAATTTTATTTCATTCATGTTAACAACCAGTAAAAATGAAACAAATTCTGCAGTCTACTTATAACAGTTAAAGGAGAATAAAATCATGAGACATCTTTACTTAAATTTTTATTGCAGCCGTGAAACAATTTCATTAAGACAGGGAAGGAGTATCAAATAAAATGTCACAGGTTCCCCATTTCTGACCAAGGCTATTTAAGCATTGCTCCCTTTGCCTAAATGCAAACATTAAAAACATCTTTCTTAATGTTATTTTTTTAAGATGGCTGGAAACATGAAGAATGATACAGATTAACTACAAATGAATCATCATGATGCAAGGGAGGAAAGTAATAATAATAATAAAAAAAAAAGTTTAAGAATTGACAATTTATGTAGTGGATTCAACTAGTGGATGCATCTGGTTCGGCCTTCTGTGAGTACTGAGCTTTGTTCCTGATGAGGAAGTCAGCCAGAAACTGTATGGGATCACTTGGCCTGGGAAGGAGAAAAAAAATTTACAAAAATTATAATTTGGTCAAGACATGAATGAGACTAAATAATATTTATCTGTAAGTTAACTATTACAGATAAAGATGCTAACTTAAAAAAACTTAATTGAAATTTGATAATTTACACAATAAAATGAGTATCTTTCAAAAAAATTTTAAAAAATGTTCAAATAGCCAAAAATTTATTGGAAAATGCATGAATATGAAAGGGGGAAAAAAGTTTTATCAACGTGCAGTTCCTTCCAAAACATTTGGGGATAATTAGTGTAATATCAATAATTCATTAATTAAAGATATCAAAATTTCAACTTGTGTCATAACTCAAAAGTGAAAACTTTCAAAAGGAATCTATATTTGCATCTTGTAGTTTATACCTCAAGGCAAACTTTTAGAATTGCGTTTTTATACATATATAAACGATTTTTTCAAACTTCAACTTTAGTAAAACTAACCGCGTATTATTATTTGTTAATAAGTTTAGCTCTTCAATAATATTCATATAAAAAAATTAAATCTAAGAAAACAAAATGATCCACAATTTTTTTAATGTAAAATTATCTTTTTACATTTAAAATTAAAATAGAAGCTATCAGTGCTTTCATGGATGCAAATTGGTTATAGGGACAATGGGCTTATGGCTTTTACCCAAGTTGTTGCCAGCATGAACATCAGCTATATTATTTAATCTAGAATTGTTTCTGGGTTGAAATCCTTCCATTGTTAACACCATGACACAGAAGTTTATCAGTCTCTCAGAAATAAAATATAAGGTTTCTTTAAAAAGAATCCTACTAAGAACAACATTATGCCAGTCGTCCATCCAGTAGTGGTTAGCAACGCTGACTGCTGTGCCATAGGGAATGGGTTTGAATCCCAGAGAAGATATGGATGTTTATAAATGTAAAGTGCCTTCGCGGCATGGGGGTACTCTAAATAGTCGTCGAGATGCAAGTCCTCTCGTGAGGTTGGTGGGAGGCCCCTGACCCTCCCCCAGGGTATTCTCCCTCAAAATTGGGGTGGAACTGAGCTAAAACGTACTGTCACCTGTATGGTGCTCAAGGCTATAGCCAATGACAGGCGCACATCTAGCCCCTTGCCATGATGAATTTCATGGGCTTGAATCTGGCACAGTCGAGATCAAGTGGCATAAGAAACAACAACATTATGCCAATAATCAAAGATCTCTATTGGCACTTTTTGTTTACTTCAATCTGCATGTGTGCAACATATTAGTAAAAACTCTTCCAGATTTTCACCAATGCAGAAAAACAAGATAAAAAAATCTAGCTAATAGTATGACAAAGAAAATGACACTAAAATAAATGATGACTGAAAAGAATGTTTTTTATTTTTATCAGCAACTCATATAAGCCAGAAATTAATATATTTACTATATATTGGGATCCATAGTTTCCATAATTGATAGGAACCAAGTGTCTGCTTGGCATAAAATTTAAAAGTTTAAGAATATATAAAACCATGCAATTAATGGAAAACATTGGGGACAATTTAGCGATCTAGTCTAGGATGGCACATCTTTCAATTTTTCACGAGGCCTTCAGATTCTGTAAAAGAGGAAAATCTTACCATTAAATGACACTCATTTGTGGACCCCCTAGAAAGGTTATGAGACCCCATGGGACCATGGGCCACAGTTTAAGAACCACCGATCAAGGTGATATTCTCCAGTGTCTGATCTGGTCAGAGAGCGAATATAGACAGATCTAAGAGTGTGTTCAAGTGAGTTTTCAGTTGTTTTTTTTTGTGTCTCTTTAAAGGTGGAATATGTTACACTTTCAAAAGAAGATGCAGAATACAGATTGACATAGCAGTGACTACTATTCAACCATTGGTTCCTTGTCACCCCTTGTGGGGTGGACTTTGAAGTCATAGACTGGCGAGAGAACTTAGCCAGTTTGACCTATGTGAGGTTGAAGACTGATTTTCCCCTGAACATTAGTGTCGACATAGTTCCGTTCTGGAAACTTTCCCAAAAGAAACTAAGTGATCATAGTAAAATTATTAATTGCTTTACAGGAAGCCGATCCTTCATTGGAGACCATTGAATAGGAGTATAATACTAAATGTTCACCATGCAAAAGTAGACCAGAAATAGTTACAAGACAATACTGTGAATAGGACCAACAGGCCAGGAGAGTCAGAATAGAGAATCAGTGGCATAAAATTGGATATAATTCAGAGAAAAACTTTCTTTTGTGAATTAATTGAGGTTTTAAAATTTTCTTTCAATCATGTCAAACATATTATAACCATTTAATTTTTAAAATGCATATCAAACATATTGCATATGTAAATTTTGTGTTACTCTGCTATGCATATTATTCTGAACATGCTTATGCAATAGTTAAGAAAATACAAAAATTTCACAACAAAAAAATTAGATCCAACACAAAAATTGGACAAACAAATGTGTTCAAGACTTTTTGCAACCACTGTACTTTTAGAACTCAATGCATTTTAAACTTCTCTATATTAAAAATCTCATTCTGAAAATTTTTTATGATTTTAACTTTCTGAGCAAAAATATGTACAACATTTTATTGCAATGAGATGCTGACTTTATCGTTCAAGTTATACCTTATGTAGGAACAAGAAATATAATCTGTTACTTGATACAACAACAAACAATTGCATTCAAACATATAGTACATTTGTGTCGAAAGCAAGTTTTTTTCCTACAAATTTTATGTATTTAAACCTGTTTAATCACATCAGATTTTAGTTTTCTTTCATTTTTGATAATGTATTTAGCTAAAATTTCTACAAATACAGAATTTCTAAGATTTTATTTTTAAAAAAATGAGCAAAAGAAATATTGGAACTAGTTTGATATCCGGGGTAATGGCGCCAAGCAGGGCTTCTTGTTGCTGGAATGGAATCCAATAAATCCAATATAGTAGCCTAGCAGTAATTTAATGATACAGGAAGAGATCGAGAATAATCAAGATCAATAAAAAAATAATGAATATCAATATAATGTAATAAAAAGTAACATGTACTAATTTAGTATTATAAGCGGCATATAATAATCTTATTATTTAATCGTAATTATATATAATATTCATGCAGTATGATTTAATAACAATTATATATAATATAATGGGCTCAATTCATGACATCACATGACGAACACGTGCTATCCATTGAATACAAAACAAACATTAAACTAATATTACTTGTTCTATTTGTAAAACTCGAATAAAATTTCAAATTTCGGTTCAGTCCTAGGAAAGTACACATCCTTGGTGCAAATTATTTTGGTTGGCGATAATTATGCCATCTTGGTAACCCTACTTTGATACACTAGATATGGTAAATCTAACTATTTCTGGAATTTTCATATTTTGTTGGCGGGCATTTAGAATTTGATTTTGTTTTGGGGAACCAGGCTGGAATGGTTGAATGTGTGAAGGAATATATCTTAGAATTTTTTACTTTGTTGAATGCAAAAGGTTAGAAGGAATTGATTAAATAGTGTACGAAGGAAGGATTGATTGCTTAGAGTTATGAATGTCCTAAATGTAACGATTGGCATGATGTAACATAGTTGACAATAAAACGCTTTCTTTGAAATTGCACCAGCCACACCGAAGATATGTTTGACCATTACCTTGCAGATTAAAAATGGCGGTGCTCACACAATCATTTATTTAGCAATGAGACCTTCAAGACTTTTTAAAAATCTGTTGTTATACTGTACCCTCCACTCAGAAAAGATCAGCAGTATGAAAGTAAGTGCTGTTTTATAAATATACTTTTATCTTAAATGTTTAATTTCTGTATTGTTTACATATAATTTCATTACGCATCCACCTTATCTCTCTGTATTCACTTGCCGCCATTGTCAGTTTCGCTTGGCGCCATCTCGCTCTGGCTTGGTGCTCTTTTCATTTTGTTGCCAAGGGACTCTCCTAGGATTTTACCCAAATTTCATATTTGGATAAAGATGTTTAAATGTTAGAAAAAAAATTTCTTCAAAAGGATTTTTTAAAATTAAAAAAAAATCGTTTTTATGCTTATACTTAATAAAATGCATTTTGTATACATATGTACTTTTTAAGAGAAAGTTTCTGCAAAGAGAAAAACTTGGCAACATTGAAGCGCGTAAACTGATTAGCTGAAAACATAAAGAGTTTTTATTGTGTGACTATGATGTCATATGAATTGAGCCCATTTAATAGTAATTATAAAAAATAATAAGCATTGTATTGTAAAAAAATAAAAATAACATAATACTCGCATTACATAGTCATCTTAATAATAATAAATAAACAACATAAGAATAGCTATAAATAAATAACAAAAATAGTTATAAATAACGAATAATAGGAACTAAATTGATATCGGGGGTAACAGCGCCAAGCAGTGCTTTTTGTTGCTGGAATGAAATCCAATATGACGGCCTAGTGGTAATTTAATGATTGAAAGAATTGTTTTGAAATACATTGAAATGTATTTCAAATAAAGAATATAGGAAGAGATTGAGAATAACCTAGAACAATCAATAAGTAATGAATAATAATATTATGTAATAAAGAAACATGTACAAATAATAGTATTGTATAAGCAGCATATAATAATCTTGTAATACTATTTTATCATAATTATATATAATATTCATATACTACGATTTTATAACAGTTATAAGAAATAATAGTAATATAATATGATTAAATAGTAATTATAAAAAAGAATAATCGTCGAATTGTAAAAAAAATAAAAATAATGCAAAAGAAAACTCGTATTACATAATTGTACATAAATAACATAAGAGCTATAAATAAACAACAGAAATAGTTATAAATAAATAAGATAATAATTATAAATAAATGCTAAAAGAAGCAATTATAAATAACAAATATTAAATGATTATTACACATAGTAATAATTGTATTTTTTTCATTATGAATAAAATAATTATATAATGTATGTTAAAATTAATTAAGAATATCAATTACAAAGTAGTGAAAGCTTGCAATATGAAACTTGCACTGCAAGTTCCTTCAACGAATTTCATCGAACAAAGAACGTAAAAAAATAAACGATTTATAGCAATAATTAAAAGCACAACACGTATTCTTTTAAGAAAACAATATTCTAGTACTCACTTATTTTAGAAATATCCATATTCGAAAATAGCACAGAATTCTGAAAATGGTTTAACTTTTAAAGAAATCGTCTGAAAAGGGTTACAGCGGGAAAAACGAAAAGTTATTTGTAATATACGTCATCCCCATGGCAACTGCATCGACAGGCGATAAAAATATTACAAATTAGAACCGAATATTATATATAGTAATAATTGCACGGTTGAGTCCTAGGAGGACCCACTTTTGGTCGCCAAATCTTGAGCGATAAAGGTTACAATATGGTAACCCTTCCATTTCATCCAAAAATTTGGATTTTCAAATCACTGAAAAAATGGCAACCCTAAAAAAAGTGCAACGTTTTTCGCCTTTTCCGAAAAAACGTCTTTTTGGCACCTGACTTCGCTTGAGAAGGTATGCTCTCCACCGGTTTTTGTTAAGAATGGCTTGTGAAAGGAAATTACTTGAAAGTGAGGCTAAGACAGGTTTCTTTGAGCTCCTGGGCACAAAGGGGAAGAAAGAGACGTTAGAATGGTGTATGAAAGCTAATTTAATTGCTCTATGCATTTGCAAGAGCGAAAGGGAACGGTTGACGGCTACGAATGGCGTTGCCGTAGCCAGTCGAAAGATAATCCCCACGACGTCGTTCGGAGTGTGAGAAAGGGCACTTGGTTTAGCGAAAGCAAACTTGCTATAACTATTATCTTGCGTATGACCAGATATTGCTTCGGCAAGAGCATGAATGCGTTCGTGGTGAATGACTTGAAACTTAATAAGAATAGGTCACAAGTTGGTGGATGACAATTTTCATGAATTCCTTGCATCCATCGCAACGGTGTATCCACCAATGGAACATGACGAAATGCAAGCGTAAGGTAAGTGCCTTTTAAAATTTTTTTAAATGATTGATTTCATGTATTTCTTCGATTTTATCTTTGCGAAACGCCCCTTTCGTCCTTTTTTAAAAATATAAATCATGTTCTACACGCTGGTTTTAGAATGCTTTTTTAAAATGAATTTCATTGCTTTCTCCGTTTTTATCTTTTTATAATGATTAATTTAATGTATTTATTCGATTTCATCTTTGCGAAACGCTCATTTCATTTCATCCTTTTTTAAATAAATCATGTACTGGTTTTTGAGTGCTTTTTTAAAATGAATTTCATTGATTTCTCCGTTTAAATCTCTTTCAAAATGATTAATTGCACTTTTTTCCTTTTTTTATCTTTGCAAAAGGCATATTTTTCCCTTTTTTTTAATGTAAAACATTTACTACCAACGGTTTTCAACGGAAGTCATTCATGAATCACCGTTCATTTCATGATTTTTTAACTTTTCGTACCCTACCCCCACTTTCAGAAACCAATCGTTGCTCTTCGCCCATTTCATCCCCCCTTCTCCCCCCACTGACACATACGCTTCCCAAGAGTTTTTCGTCATTGACGCCTTTTTGAAAACCTTCAATTTGGCGCCAAAAACACCAGTGGGTCCTCCTAGGATTTTACCAATTGCACTTATATTACATTATTAATGAAATAATTACATAATATATGTTAAAAATAATAATGAATTTCAATTACAAAGTACTGAAAGCTTGCACTGCAAGTTTCTTCAATGAATTTCATAAAACAAAGAACATATAAAAACCTTTTTAAAAGGTAAAATAAACCGAAAATAAACGATTTATAGCGATAATTAAAAGTACAAGACTTATTCTATCAAAAATAAAATATTCTAGCACTCACTCATATTAGAAATATCCATATTCAAAAATAGCACAAAATAAAAAAGAAGACAAACAATAGAACAATTTTTCTGAAACTAATGAAATTTTTAAAGAAATCGAGTTAAAATCGTCCGAAATTAATAGGGTTACTACGGGAAAAAACCAATAAAAGTTATTTCTAATAAACGTTATCCCCATAGCAACCACATAGACAGACGATAAAAATATCAAGGTAACCCATATTATAATGTTATCGCCCATCTTGGCGAACATAATCAACAACTTGGCGCCATTACCCCGGATATTAAACTAGAACCAAATAATGTATGAATAAATTGCAGTTTGTAATAAGAGAATTATGATGGGAGGCCAGGGCGGGTTATTCAACAGACCTCAAAATTTCGAAGTCAGTTTTTTGGAATTCGTTTCTTTTTCCCACCTTCGTAAACATTGGGGGTGCACATCCTGATCACATGCACACTCATCGTTTGCGATTCTAAATTTAATTACATTAATTTTTTTAAAATTTTAATTTGTAACCAATAGTGAATTTTTTTAAAAATTTCTTAGGCTATTAAGCATTCTCAGAGGTTATAAATTTTTTTTTTTACTGTGTATACTACTCGAATCTGAATTTAATTACATTAATTTTTTTTAAACTTTCAATTGTAACCAATGCTTGCATTGAATTTTTAAAATTTTTTTAGGCTTTTAAGCATTCTCGGAGGTTATTTTAATTTCTCTTCACCTATGCACTATATTCGCTTGAATTTCTAATTTTATTTTATAAATTTTTTTTTTATTTTACTATACGAGTGATTGTAATCATTGCTCTTAGTGAACCATTGCAATTTCTTATGCTTGAGTATTGTTCAAGGTTAAAATAATAAAAATTTTTTTTTTGGTGGTCTGATACATGCACATCATATTAGTCGTGTCAAGATTTCAATGTTATAAGATTATGAGGTGTCTGTTTCTTTGTGCCACGTTTGTATTGATTATATATGTTTTCACTTTTACTTATTTCTTATCACAAAGTATTTTGTTCGATGCTCGTATGTGTGGTTATTGTGAGTATCGAAGCTGTTATATATGCAATTTTTGAATTTACTCTGTTACTCGTTTTATTTCTTTTATTATTTAATGGCACATGATTCTTTGTGATTATTTGATTAATTCTATTTGTTATTTTATACATGTTGTCCTTGTGAATTGTTTGGTGACCCATTCAACAATTTTTTTCTCTCTCTCTCGTTACATGAATTTAATTGTAGTTAGTAGTTAATTGTTTTTCCCTCTCACCGCTAACGGAATTGGGACTTAATTTTTGGAATTACTTTAAAATTTTTTTTCTTCTTTTCCTTTCTGTTACATTTTTAATTTTAAGTTATGAGAGTGGGGAGGTTGGTGCTTGGAGTCCGCGGCGGAAGTCAAATGGGGTCAGGTTTTCTTTCCAGACACTGATTTTGGTTTCATGACTAATATGGTTTCCCTGGGAGACAATTCTTTCTCTTACAGCATGCATCAGCTACTTGTTCACCACCTGTCGGGGCCACAGGATGGCCGAGCTCTCGTACAGTTGAAGGACTCGAGTGGATTGCATCGTTCAAGGATTGGAGAGAATTGATGCGTTTCTCTTTTTCTCTCCTGCCTCTGCGCTGGTTCTGGACCAATCAGAGATAATTACATGGACAAGACAAAGAGTCCGCTCTAGGATTTATGTTTGAAAAAGTCGGAAAATAAAACGGGACGCACCCCGATTTGGAGAGACAGAGAGCCGATCCCTGAGCTATAGAATAATAAAAGAAAAAACTCCGCGGAGACTCCGGGCGTCGACCATGCCCATTCTCCTACTCTGTCATTTCTCTCTCTCAAGCTAAGTTAAATTTTGATTTAGTAATGAAGTAAATTACAATTACATGTGCTTAAAAAATAAATTTAATAATGTTTTAAAACTATACGATCAGTGTATAATTTATTGTGAGATGAGAATTTTATTATTTAGAATTAGTTAACTTAATTAATTGTCATGATGCAATGTGAAATTAGGAATCTGGGTCCAAAGATTTAATTTAAACAAAAGTCAAATTAGCATCGCATCAATTAGAAAATTACACAAAATGATGCATTACACATTAAGAAGAAATTTAAATGCAAAATGAAGTACCTTTCTCTTGCAAGGGCCGAGAGCGCCTGCAGCAAGATGGGGACAACAGTGGCATCCAGATAGGGTCGAGTTGACATCACAGCATAATCGACACGAGGCTTCTTTGAAGCACTTTCACTTGAAGCCTCTTTTTCTGGTGCATTAGCCTTCTAAAAGAGAAGTAGATTAAAATTTGTTGTCTTCACAAGATGTTTCAAAGCAAATTCCTTAAAGCATAACATATTTTAAGCAATAATTTTTATAAAGTAATAGAATCAGGATTTTTATATTTATTATAAATATAAGATACATAAGTTCAAACAACCAAAGAATTTTACACTGGTTAACAAAAGATTGGTGCAAATACTATCTTCTCAAATCTAAGAAAAAACTTCATCAAACACATGCAACTTTCATTATTATCTTTGTTATAATTGAATCTGCTTCGATTTGCTTAAGAAATTCAATAGAAAATGCCATTATTTATAAAAATTTCTTAGTTTTCTGTTCAAAATAATAACTTTATACTTTTGATTAATAAATTTGATTACTGAATAAAATACACTAACAAATGAAATGAATTACGAATTTTTATAAGCAATTATAAAACAAGGATATTAAAAGTTAAAAATTTTAAATTCTTACAACACAAAAATCTTACTTTTTGGCTATCTTCACTAGCTGCCGTTTCTTTTGCAATAGCTTCAGAGGAAGTACCTGCATTGTCTTGTTCAACTAAAAAGTACAAAGATTTTTGTATGAGAATACAAGAACCGAACGGTAGAAATAAAACTGAAAATGTAATTAATCAGAAAGAGAATCTAAATGATGAAAACTGTCAAAAATTGAATAAAAAAACTGTCGATCTTAAATAATTACTAACCAAACGTAAAATTTCGTTGTATAAGCTCACACAAGTAAACCAAGCAAATATAAAATTATAAATGGCGATTCACAAGTCTACATAACAGCTCAGTGCTATTACACTTTTTAACGTGTCCATATTTCAAAATTTTGTAAAAAATAAAAATACATGAAGACAAGAATAAAAATGATAGGCTAATAACTTACCTTCTTCCATTGCGGAGTATAGCCAAATCAGGCAAAATACAAAAAATTATGGGAAATATCAAATCCTCAATAAATACGAATCGTTCGTTTGCTTATTACTAGGCGATGCCACAGATATGAAAATAGTTAATAAATTGCCGGTGCCCAGCATTGCCATTTCGATGATCTAAAATGGTTCAAGTGTAGTTTGGATTTTTGTTGATTTTTCGATTTTTATCTAAATGTCATGGTGAGATATTGAATTCATTCTAAAATAAGTAATAAATAATACCAAAAAAAGTAATCTGGTGACCACTTTTAGTCACAAAAATAAAGGACTGCGCCAAGTGCCCCCCATACTACACTTGAACCTCTAAAACAAGTCTAATTTTCTTAAAAACACTTTTAAATCAGTTGAGCTCATATATCCTTTTCTTACTAATAATTTAACATCCCCATCAATTTCTTAGTAGATGTGGATAAAAAAAATTACTTCCTTTTTTCCTTCAGGACTGATATTTAAGTCCTTGAGTTACCGGGTCACAATATTGATAGTCAAATCTCAAACTAAAAGATTACGTAAATATACATAAATATAGAAGATAACACTGTAAATGGGTCAAAGGTTTTCAAAATATGTTATAACTGTCCTTTTGAAAAAAGGAGTACAAATGTATCAAATATTACTTTTCAATATAAATGTTTATTCTTGACATTAATAAAAATGGCAACTACCCCAGATGTTTAAATCGTCTGCTTGTATATTTTTACTTGTACTTACATGTTTCGATTTTAAGTAGGCTGTCTGAAGAGTATTTAACGTCAGATAACTTCTAAATGTAGATAGTGCTATTATCAGTGTTTGAATTTATATAATTACAAAGGCTAACAACTATCCTTATTTTAACAATTAACAGAGAGTTTGGGGCGTTTTCTTAGTGAGTTTCCTTTTTATTTTGAATCATGAAATCTGAATCCTTTTTAGCCTATATTTTTCTGACTTCTTTATGAAAATTAATTCATTGATGAAATGAAAATATCCTACTGATTGGGTAATCTTTTTTAAATCGACTTGTTTTTGGAATCGAGCAAAATATATCTTTGTCGGCTAGTCTAATGTTATCGTATTGTAATTTATCGCTACAACTTGACAAAATTTTACAACTGTTTGACCGAAATTCCGTTGAGTTTCGATATCAAATTAAGTCTATTATTAGAAACAAAACAAAAATGTTAAAAAGTTGTAATTGAACATTTTAAAATCATTCCAGGTCTCATTAAAAATTGTAATTGGAAAAGGATGGTATACATGCATTTTTATTTTTATTTTTATATGCATGATTTAATATATTTTCTAACATTATACAAAAGAAAGTAAATGTGCTAGTTGAAATCAATGCAGTTGTTTCTGTCATATATAAGTTGATCCATTGAGTGGTCACAACTTACAAGGTTGTTCTGTAGCAAGAATTAATTCATTAATCACTCTAGAATTTGAAGAATGGAAAAGAGAGAAATTCCTGTCATGTTTGAGTTGGTGCAGATAATGATTAACTTACACAGGTTATTCAGTTGTAGGAATAATATTAATTCATTAATCAATCTAAAGAATAAAAAAGTTAACTTTTAGTCAGTCAGTAAAACTATATTCAATGTGTTAATAGCATTATAAAAAAAAGTCAAACAATGCAGATATAAATTTGTTTTATGATCAAATAAAAAAATTTAGCTTTAAATATACCCCATTGTCATAATAATTTGTAATATGATTGCTACGATTTTAAATATAATGTTTATTTTTGTTCTATTTTGTTTGCTGTCTCTCAAACCTCAAACAATATATATTATGGTAATCATTAAGTATTAAGTAATTTTTTAAAAATATAATTTTTGAAAAAACAAGATTTCTATTTTGTGTTTACAAAATTATTATTAGGTATATGAAGCTCAATTTTATGAAATTTTATCTAATCAGTTAATGTGAATTTATAAAAAATAGTCCTTTAATTTAGCTTTGAATATTTTTAATAAAACCCTTTTATATACATATGATGAGAACATTACTTATGCATTATATCAATTTCAGTGAATCAAAAAATTCATCAAGTGGCATGATATGCTACCTGTAGTGAAAAATCCATTCTTTTGCATGTTCAAACATAACAATCTTGTTTGTGCTGTTCTTTTTTTATAGGCTATACTGTTCCAGCACTTATAAAAACATAATATTCTTGATTACACATGATTGAAAATAATAACTTTGCTTATAGCTTCTAATATTATTTTATTGGGAAAAATTATTCAAATTTGAAATCTATATTCTATGGAATAGAAGACTGGAATATTTCAGTCTTAATGCATAAGTTTCGAAAAGATTTTGTAGTTTAACTAAATGGCAAAATGAAAAACTTCACAATAAGCACAATGATTTTGTTCTCACTTGCTGAAAAATAATATTGTCTATAATTTGCAATATTCTTTTTTTTTATTTTGTTGATAAAAATGATTAAAATATGGAATCTACTTCTACCAAAGGGATTGCAGTGGAGTATTTTCAAAAATATGTTTTAATAAGCAAGTTATCGGAAGACTGGGGCATAACAGCAAAACAAGAATTGCAGAACGTCATGACAACATTTAGATTCATACTTATACAAATTTATGTAGCATTCTCTACATAAGGAAGACTTTGGTTAAAATGTAGATTAGGGGTACAGTTGGAAAAGAGCAATTTTTTGGCAACTAGAAGCAGTCACAAAACTTTTGGTAATGTTCTGAAAGATTGCAAAATATCATGTTTCAAGAAAACCATCATTGAGGAGAGATGCACATAACAATACTTTTAAAATTATTATTCATGGATTCAAATAAAGTTATAATCTGTTATTTTCTTTTAAAAATAAAGGAATACTGAATTAGAAAAATATGGAAAAAAGACTTACCTTTGTTAACAAGAGAACTATCTCTGTAGGGGGTAGTAAATTCTCTTGGTGTCCTCAAAAAAATAATTCTAATTTCTGGATTTATGCATTTTTCTCCACATGAACTCCACAAAGTAAGAATTGAATTGATTCTCACAAGCACCTATTCATCATTAAAATTTCAAGCATACTTATTCTATTTTCCTCAAACCAGCTATTTTTTCATACAGACATTCTAATTTGATGCATATTCCTGTCTTTTAGCATTCTTAAATATATCCATCACTTGATTACTATTTAACCAAATAATTAACTGTTTATTCCATATATTGACTGTAACATCCAATTCTCACAATGCAGAAAAAATTCTGGAACTAGTTTGATATCCAGGATAATGGTGCCAAGCAGCGCTTCTTGTTGCTGAAATGGAATCCAATATAGCGGCTTAGCAGTAATTTAAGGATACACAATAATTTTAAAAAATTGTTTTGAAATATATTTAAATGTATTCCAAATGAAGGATAAGGAGGAGATTGAGAATAACCCCTAAATCAATAAATAATGAATATCAATATAATATAATAAAAAGTAACATGTACTAATATAGTATTACAAGCAGCATATATAATAAACTTGTAATATAATCTTATCATAATTATATATAATATTAATATAGTATGATTTAATAGTAATTATTATTTATAAATATCATATAGTATAATTTAGTAGTAATTATAAAAAAGAATAATCATATTGTAAAAAAATAAAAACAATGCACAATACTCACACTACATAATTATAAATATCATAATAATAAATAAATAACAATAATAATTAGAAATAAATAACAAAAAGTGTAATAATATTTATAAATAAATATTAAACGAAACAATTATAAATAACGAATAGTATATGATTATAACATATAGTAATAATTGCATTTTTATATTACATTAATAAAATAATTACATAATGTATATTGAAATTAATAATTAATATCAATTACAAAGTACTGAAAACTTGCAATATAAAATTTGCACCGCAAGTTCCTTCAGTGAATTTCATTGAACTAAGAATGTAAAAAAAAAGAAGCATTAAAAATACTTCTTTTAATACGTAATATAAACAATGTATGTAATATAAACAATAACAATGATATAATATAAACAATTTATAGCGTTAATTTTAAGTACAACGCTAATTCATTTAAGAAAAATATATTCTAGTACTCATTCATATTAGAAATATCCATATTCGGAAATAGCACAAAATGAAACAGAAGACGGAAATAATAGAGCAATTACACTGAAAATGGTTAAATTTGTAAAGAAATCAACTGAAATTACTAGGGTTACTGTGGGAAAAAAACCAAAAAAAGTTATTTCTAATATACATTATCCTCTTGGCAACCACATCAACAGACGATAAAAATATCAAGGTAACCGTATTGTAATGTTATCGCCCATCTTGGCGAACATAAACAACAACTTGGTGCTATTACCCCAGATATCAAACTAGCACCAAATATTTTTGCCACTTCATGACTTTGATTTTGAAAAGTACCACTGTTTCAGGATATCATTTCTTAATGTCCCCCTCTCTCTTTTCAAATTAAATAAAAAAGGTGGGGTAGAGTTTACCCTGGTGCATGTACTGATAGGTTAATGTTTAGTTTCTTATTAGTACTCTACAATGAAAATCGTTTAATACAGAATTGAAGGGACTAAAATATTTTTCATGTTAAAGGATGTTGCAAAAAAATAAACATATATTCAACAAAATTAAATTTATTAGAGTACATTTTATATGCATATATTTAATAAAAGTCAATGAAACAAAAATTTGCAGAAATTTAGTACAAAATTTCCAAATTTTTTGAAAAACAAAACATTTATTGAGTTTTTAGAAAATCTAACATTGTATTGTCTTTTCTAGCATCAAAAACTCGACAAATTGACCAATGTCATCCATTTTGTTATTCATTTTACCATTGGAATATACATCTAAGTAACTGTGCATACTTTTCACACACATGATGTTCCTCATTTCAAATGATGTGGGAACAGAAACTGCATTATTTACAGGGTTGTAGCTACTGCCATATATCAGTGATATGGGGCCCCAACATATGTAAGCAAAAATTGTAAAATGTTATCAATGGTCCAATTAACAGAGTTTCCATTTTCAAAAAAGGGCCCCTAAGAAATTTTTGATATGGGGTCCTCTGAGAGCTAGCTACACCAGTGATTATTCATTTCATTTTCGTCATCAGAATCTGCATCAATGATATTTCTGCCATAATTGGGCTGTGCACACAATATCATCATCTACTGCAGCTAATTCTTCTGGAGATGAACCTGTGCAGTTGGTGTTTTCTGTATTTTATTCATTCCCAGAAGGGAAATCTTTTCGTGTTCAATGATATTTCGTCTTAAGCATTTTCACGTTAAATGTATTTGTAATTCCATTGATTGGCTTGATAATAAGAGTAGAGTATGGGGGGGGGATTCAATTTATATATATTTATATATTTATATGGTTAAAATTATTGCTATTTCATATTTGATGGTTAATTCTTTTATGTCTGTCACTTTAAACTCCCTTCTTTCTCTTTATTAAATATCATCCATTTATTTTATTAGAATTCTACTAATGGCAGATTTATTTGGAGATCGTTGGAAACTTATCCAAAGGGTAATGTAATTCTCTGTTAATATTCAAAATTATGATAATTTTTTTTCAGATTATATATTAGGAATACTTCTGTGTAGGTATTACATTTTTTTTAGATATTTTTTATTGTACTTATTCTGACAAAAAGTGGCTGCAGTAACTAAATGGTCGTGGTAAGAAAATATCTACTAGAAATCTATCAATACACACTTAGAAATTGATTGCATATTCCCTAGTTCCAGGCTTAAATTCATTTTGGCAATTTACACCAGTGTATGTATATTTTGAATGTATAAGTTATTGTTAAGTATTTTATCAGTATAAGTTACTTATCAAATGCCTGGTCATTGACTGTCAGGTCATTAGTATAAATTATTATTTCAGTTATTGAATAGATAGAATTCATCTTTGAATAAATTGATATTTCAGAACTGTGAGCAACAATCCCATTTACTATCTTTATCCTAAACATAGAAAAATGCACCTTAACTTAAATTTCAGTAAACTTAGAAATATAAAATATATTAATTGAAGTTATGTATTTTATTTTTTAAAGCTCTTATATTTTCAATCTGTTTTTCAACTTAGAGCAGTCAGTCCATTTTACCAAACTGTATGCTTGCTTTTGAATGGCTATATACACTCAAATCAGAAAAGTAGTTGCCTAATTGATTGTCTGGTTTTTTTTTTTTTTTTTTTTTATGTTGCTGTAGAGTTGAAAAATCTTCACTCTATCTCTCAAATTTTGTCCAGATTGCTTGGATGAAGTTTTGCTGAATTTTTTTGATCAAATTTCTCCAGTAGTGTTTCTTATTAAAGATAAAATTTAAGAAGCTGAAAAAACTTTATTTCTTTTTCTCAGCTTTAAGCGTTTAATTATAAATTTTCTTTAATATTTTAACTTTTTAAAATCTTAGTGCTAATTTTTAATTCTTGGCAAGAGTAGAATCATTAAAACCTTAACATAATTTCTATTGAAGATTTAAACCTTGCAGGTTTTATGAGCTTCAATAAAAATATCTCCATGCTAAATAAATTGGCAAAACTTTTCCTGAAAAAAAAATACAGAACAAGATCAGAAAAAATAGTAATAGTTGGTATGGCATCTAGCATTGATGAAAGCACATGGAAAACTCATACAATTACTGCTACTTGAAAATTTTAATTGTGTATTAATTTCTAGAGGGACAATAATTAAAATATCTAATTAAGTTTATATTAAATTTAACATTATAAGTTTATTTCTTCCTTCTATTTTTCTACAATAGCATAATCTATAACTGTTCTAATTATATTATGTATTCCTGCTGTCAAAAATATGTAAATAATATATTTACTTCTGAATATTTTTAGTGTGTTTAAACCAGTCACATGATTAAGTCTTATAATAAATTGATGGGCCTTAGAGTTCACTTATAAAATTAAGATTTGTAATGCCTCATAAAAGCTGTAATTCTGTATTTGAAAAAGTAGCCAAATTATAAATTTTAAGTTAACAATTATTATTTGTTAAAACATTTTATCTAATGTGTATGACAGTTGTTATAAATTTCTAAAAAACAATTTTGTATCATCTTTGACAAGTTTCTGAAAATTATAATTAAATTTCACCAAGTTAAATTTGGGTTAGTTGGAGAAATTTTATTCTTCAAATCAGTATATCCATCACTGCATTTTCATGCAGTTTATTCTTTAAAACTGAATTCTTTTTTCACAAAATTATGTGATGTGTGTACCTGTATATGGGTCTTCAACTTATTTCATATAGTCTATTTGTGATATAAAATATTAAGTTATATATTATATATATATATATATATATATATATATATATATATATATATATATATATATATACGAGGCGTGTCCGTAAAATAAGTTCCACGGGCTACCACTGGCGCTAGGATCGTTTTGTATGTGCGACCAGGCAACAGAGGCAGGTGGTTTTTCCCCACTCCAAGTTCGCTGCGATTTATTCTTGGCTCAGCAGCCGTTAGCGATGGAGCTTCCTGCGTCTCCCGCCAGCTGCGATGCGGTCTGTTATTTTTTTCTGGCCGCTAAGAAGAAATCGGCAAAGGAAATTCACGAAGAACTTTGTCAAGTGTATGGAGAAGAGTGTATGAGCTCTGGGATGGTCAGATGGGTCAGGGACTTTAAAAATGGCCGAACAGACGCCCACGACGAATTTTTGCCAAAGTCGAAGCGGCAATGCTTGAAGATCGACGGACTACAGTTCGGGAACTGTGCGAAAATCCGAGGTCAGCAAAACCACAATTGACAAGATTTTGACTAGGCTATTCAAAGGTCTGCGAAGATGGGTACTTAAAAATGCTCACTGCAGACCACAAGCGGCAGCGAGTTGAAGCGGCCCAAGAATTTCTCGCCACACGGAACAACCGAAGAGGAATTTCTGGACTCTATTGTTACTTTTTACAATACACCACACCGAAACAAAGGAGCAATCGAAGCAGTGGAAACACCCCTCGCCAAGAGCAAAGAAGTTCAAACAAATCCTGTCTGCCGGAAAATCATGGCTAGCATTTTTTTGGGAAAGGGCGTATTGTTGTGCAGTTTATGCCTTGGACAACAATCAATGCTGACCGGTACTGTTTGAATAGATAACATTCAGAACAAGAGAAGAGGAATGCTGATGAGTTGCCACCATAAAACACCGCCAATCGAACCAGTCGAAAGATTTGATGGGAAATGGTGTCTCACCCACCCTACAGCCCAGACTTAGCACCAAGTGACTTCCATCTCTTCCCCGAGTTGAAGAAAACCTTGGCGGAACCCAATTCCAGACAGATGAAGAGGTGCAAAACGCGGTTGTTAATTTTCTACACGGACAGGCGGCAGAGTTCTATCACTCTGGTTTGAAAAAGTGGGTGCCTAGAATGCAGAAATGCATACAACGCAACGGCGTAGAAAAATAAAAGAAAGACTGAACTTTCCAAAAATGTACTATTCTTTGCAATTAAACCAGTTTTTTTGAAAAAATTCGTGGAACTTATTTTACGGACACGCCTCGTATATACAGGTAATTTGACCTTTGAAACTTGATCAGTTTAGTTAATTTTTCACCTAGAGGTAGATTTGTAATTTTTTTTATTGTATTACTTTTTTATAAACTTTTCCCTTCGTTTTCATTATTATTTTTTAGATAACATGTTATATCCTATGATTTTTTAAAAATTTAAGTATGTATCTAAGTTAGATCTGACAATGCTGCAAATGTGTTTTTTTTTTAAAGGAAAACTTACTAGCTATTTAAATTGAACTAGTAATGTTATAAAAACTAAACATAGGTGAATTTTTTTTTGGTACACTTCTTGGCAACGATTTTAAAATTGTACCAAGGTGTGTTTTTCAAATTTGAACTCACTGTAATAAATGAAACAATGATATTGCATCTGAAAATTGGTGACAACATTATTGGTGATGTAAGGAAAAACCAGATGTTAAGTAAAAATTGAATTTCACAAAAAAAGTATGACCAAAATAAATGGGAATAAAATCTGACTTTATTAAGAACATCATGCAGATTTTTTCCTTTTCAACAACAACTGTGGTTTAGCTTAAAAAAAGAACAAAGGGTTTTTTCATATGTCATTTTACTGCTGTGAAACTTATTACTAATTTTATAGGTTTACTCTTTCATTCTAATCATAATTCCAGTTTAGAGTTTATCTTTTGATTTAATGTAAAAAAATATCAAAATGGACTGTAAAAAAATTAGAAGAGAAAAAGCTGTAAGCTGGGTTATCAGCAATCATGGCTGTTATTTTGTTGTATTTATCACCACTTTTGGCACCAAATAGTTTGTCGCCAAAGGATGGCACAAAGTAGATTGCAACCTTGATCATTAATGCAAATCATTTGTTGGGAGAAAAGTCCAGTTTTCATTGAGAGCTATAATCAGAATTTTAAGGGATTTTCTCATATATCTGTCTGTGTAATAAGTGTAAAAAACAAATTAAAATCACATCTCTAATTTTTAAAAAAATTATTTTTCATGATAAAAGAAGAAATGTGTTAAATTTTAAGGGCATTGTTTACATGATTATACAGTATTTTATATGTGTATGATTATTTAGCAAATACAATATTTTTAATGGATGGATACTTGTGGCCTAGTCTCCATGTGTTGATTACTTTTGTATGTCAATTAGTTCATTCCAGTCCCTGGGTGATTGATTAACTTATAAAAGTACATATTCAATTTAGAAATTCTTAAATAATTATTTTTACTAATAATCATAAAAGCATGATTAGAAGTAATTAAAAAATACATCCTACATTACAAGATAATATCGAAATCATCCGAGTAGATTTCCAAAAATCTAATGTACAGATGCCAGTATATACTATATAATATGCCAGTATATAATAAGTTGCCCAGCCAGTATGGTGGCTCTGACCCTCGGCTTGTAACAGAGTGGGTTCGGATCCCGTGTAAGACTTGGTTGTATCTTCTTCGGGAAAGAAGTCAGTCTTTCGCCTGAAATAGATTCCCATTTCGAAAGGAAAAACAGCGCACCTCTTCTTGTTATATGCTGGGATCATCGTTTGTAATAAAAATCTGTATTCTTCTGTGATTGTGTTATATGTTTCTGTTCATCTATCTTGCGTTTTTCGTATGTATCCCAGTAATAAACACACGACAACAACAACGGTATATAATAAACACAACAAGCTAAGGACAGGCATTAAATCTGTTTAAAGAACTAACCAATTTCTTTTTTCTACTATGCAGTTGGAATTTTTTTTAGTTATGATCACTTTTTGAGTTTACCTGTAACTCAAAAATAAGCATGCTCTCCGATATTGTTAAGGAATTTCAGCTAAATTATTGTCTTTTATCAAGCTGATTTATATGTTCCTTTTTTTTAGCTTTCTTTGCTGGCTTATGTTCATAGGGGAGATGATTCCAAAGACCTGTACAAAGCTATCATTGTCGCCAAGATTTTGAAGGGTTTTTATGATGATTGTACAAAGCAGGATGATGTAGATGCAGCAAGAGTAAGCCTTTAAGATCCTCTTCACATAACCTATTTTATCATCTAGCTGCAGTATTTCACTATACATCATACACACATGATAAATATTTTGATCATAGATCCTGAATCAATGATACTCACATATTTATTAAGACATTTTTCGTTTTAATTTTTGAAAGTATTTTTTTATCTTTAAAATATTTTTAGTTTTCAAGTTTAAGGAATTTTTAAAAGCGTTTTTCTTTAATCACGAATGCAAGAAATGTTCTAATTTCAGTTTTCTACTGGTAAGCTACAAGTATTGAAATTTTTTTCACTGTTTTAATTACTTTCAACTTTTTAAAAAAATAGATAAGTTGTAAGAGAAATTGATAATTTAATGTAGGACTCAAAAACTAATGTCCTATTTTAAAGTATATTTTATTCATTTTACTAGTTCCTTTAGTCTTTACTTAAATCTGAAATAAAAAAAATTTACACTTGGCATGTTTTTTCTGATTGAAATTTCTTCAATATTGCATCTTTAATATGATTTCTCTGTCTATAAAGAAGAATATATTTTATTGTGTTACTCCTTATTTTTTCCAGATGAAATATGTTCCATATTTTGTTTCTTACATTGTAATTCTAAACTGATATTAAGCTTTATCTGTTAAAAATTACATATTTTAAAAATATTTTAAAGATACGGTATGTTAATGTGTGTATATGTATTATAACCATGTAACACTGTTTTTATACTGAGATTATTTTTTTTATCTGAAAAAGTTTTCTAAATATTAGTTTTCCTCTGTGACAATACACAGACAGCCTTAAAATAAACACATATGTCATAATTTGAAAGTGCAGCATTGATATGCTCCTTATTTTGTAACTTCATATAAGTATAACAATTTATTCAATTTTTAAAAAAGTCAATTTCTTTCGAATTATTTGAAGTGTAAAAAAGAAAAAAAAAAGCAAATTAAGATTATTTGAAATTTAAAAAGCTGGTTTTAAATTTTGGGTTTAACATTTCACTATGAAATACACAATGTTTATCTCCTTTAAGCAAAAGGATTATAATTTGAGAAAAAGCTGCAGTGGCACATGCAGGAATTTGAAATACAAAAATTCCTGAAAGTTGAAAGAAATTATTCCTTAACACATTCACTGCCAGTGAAAATATTTTCATCTTCAGAAATATCCGAAAGACAGCTGTAATTTTCTGTATTAACAGGGACTCACACACAATTTTTATAAATAGATGATGTATCCATACTATTTGAATTAGTTTTCCAATTAATTAGACTTGTTTTCTGTCCAGTAAAGGCCATAGTGGTTGTGGTCATGAACTCATGGCTGGCATGTCATGTGAGTTTGAGCTCTAGTACAACCAAAGACCTGTCATGTAGAGAAGTTCATGCACATTAAATATGTCAAGGATCAAAGTCCTCCCATTGGTATGGTGTGGTAGTTTGGAGAGGGACAGTTCAGATGCCATCCTTGTCGCTTGACCAAGATTCAACATTAGGAGGTTCATTGCCAATAGCTTTCATGTTTGTTTTTTCTTTATAGTGCTAAGTTAATAAACACTTCTTCACCTAGTCAGTGGTAATTGTGTATTGGAGAGGTGTATTCTTGTCTTCTGTCTCAGAATCCCAGCTATAATTTTTGTCTTGTTTTCCTGTTAGTAAAATGTCATTTTTTTCTAATATTTTGGTATTGGCTTTTTCTTGGGCTGTGAAAGTCCAGCCATCCTTATATCGTTTGCTATTTGTAATGTATATAAAAAAATTCAAACAGAATTTGAAACTGATGTGTGTGAAAAAAATATAATTTTTTACTGATATGTCTAAGGATCTTCTTCATTCAACTTTCAAAGCCTTAATAAAAATAAAAGCCTATATTTTATGATAGTCAATCTACATCCCAGAGCGTTGCCAGCATATAAGGTGGCACCTTTCAGATATATCAGTGACAATGAGAAATTTAAGAATTGCATACATACAATAGTACTAGCATCTAAAAAGGTGGTGTCGCCATCTATCATGTAGAAGTTCCACCTGTCTAAAGCTCTGGCAACATTCCCTCGGGAAAGACATGCCAACAACATCTCAAAAGACTTTAACAGAGAAATATATTTTGAATGCTAAAAGTAGGTATTTTGTAACCTTTTATCAGAAATTGTACAAATTTGTTTTGTTTGTGTTAGAAGAGGAAAGCACTTTATTTTCTGGCTTGAACCCAAAGGCTCTGTGATATTTAAATCTGATGACAGAAGATATTTTAATAAAGTATTGTTTTCAGATGGGTCAAGTGTTCACATTTCATGTTCTTGATACTGCTGTTATCTCTGTTTTATTTGTGAAACAAGAAAGCTTTAAAACAGGTAGCTCTGTTATAAAAATTCTCTTAACCATTCAAAGTGCTTTAATTAAAATTGACTTAGTTCTGTAGATCCATATAAAACTGAGCAGTCAACATTAGCAAAAAAAGTTTTCCCCTTTGCAGTTTTCGACAGGATTTTGTCATCTATGTATGTGTAATTCTTTTATTTTTGTAATTTATTTTTTTTACTGAGAACTTTTACAAATTACAATTGAAATTTGGTGTATTACAAATTCTAGAGTATATATGTAATAAAAAAAGCTGATATTTACTTCTACAAAGAAAATGGTTTTTTCATCAAGGCATATTGACAGTATTTCGAAAAATGCTTCTTGGTAACTCATAAACATTTAAAAATTGATAACTTCAGTTCCTCCCCCTCTTTTTGAAACATCCGTGTTGCAATGTTTTATTGTGAATAAAGAAATTCTAGTGTGTTAAATTCACTAAGTGCAAGTTACAAAAAAGCTATTTTGTAGTTTGTTAAAGTTAAGTCTGAATTAATATTAGTAGATTTAATGTTATATTTATATCTTTAACATTAGACTGGCATTTTTATTTTAAAAATGCCACTATAATATACTTTAAATTTGCATTGTATGAGAATAATCTGACCAACAAACCTGCCAATTCTGGCATAATAATAAATCCATCACACTTTCTTTCCACATTTCCTTTGTTTGCTAAGAAAATTTAAAATAGTTACTACATTGTCATTTTTAGTTGAGTGAGGGCACAATGGAGCAATGTTGAGTCATTCAAGAAATGTTATAATCCTGTTTGTATGTCCTTTGCGGTAGTGGTGTTCAACTAAAATTTTATTTCAGAAAATCCCAACGCTAAGAAAAATTATTGTAGAGTAATGAAATTCGGACAATGCAATTTTGTAATTAACATGTCTAATTGATTAAATTTTCAAGATCACAGTTTAATTTAAGCTCAAGAAAATGCAATTCAAATGTGTAATGCTGTTACTTTAATAGCCAGTGCATTAATGTAACAGCTTTCCACAAAATTTTGAATGCAAGCATGCATGCATTATGTCATACAGGTGACAAATGTCACTTTGTGGTATGGAGTTATATGCTCTTTGTACTTGTGTTGATACTGGAACGGTCAATGCTGGCTTTGCATGATGCTGGGGTTGTCATCCAATGATATCCCAAACGTGCTCAACTGGAGACAGATCTGGTGATGTCGCAGGCCATGGTAACATGTCAACACTCTGCACAGCATGTTGTGTTAAAATAGCTGTGTGATGGCAAGCGTTCTCCTGTTGGAAAACTTCCCCCTGAATGCTGTTCATGAATGGCAGTACTATAGGTTAAATTGCCAGACTGACGTACAAATTTGCAGTCAGTGTGTTCGGAATAACCACAAGAGTGTTATTGTCATAGCAAATTGCCCCCCAGACCATGACTCCAGGTGTAGGTCCAATGTGTCTAGGCTGCACACAGTTTGGTTGAAGGCATTTCTTTGGCCTCCTCCTGACCAATTCATGGCCATCACTGGCAAAAAGGCTGAACCTGCTTTCATCAGAAAACACAACAAATCTCCACTCCAATGAGCCCTGTCTTGACACCACTGGCATCGCAAACGGTAATGGCTTGGAGTCAGTGGAATACATGTTACAGGGCACTTGACTCAGAGCTGTCCTTGAAGTAACCGATTTCTAACAGTTCATTGTGTCTATGGTAACAACTGCAGCCTGAATTTCTGCTGCAGATGCAGAATGCACCCCAGGCATATGCAGAATACGCCGGTCTTTTCTCTTGGTTGTGCCACATAGCCTCCTGGAACCCCATCTTCTTTAGACAGTACCATCCCTTGACCACTACTCCCAACAATCATGTACAGTGGATACATTTCGTCCAAATCTTTCTGCAATACCATGGAAACAAAATCCATCTTCTCATCATTATTACACAACCATGTTCAAACTCGGTGAACTGTTGATAATGGCTTCATAAGGTATTCTTAACTAACATCAACTCAATATGTCAAATTTCACAGACAAATAACGCTCACCACCTTTACAGCACGCATTTAAGTCAATCCTGATTAGTAAGTTGTGAGTGCTACTAGGGCCACACTTTATTGCGAAATGTGAATCCATGTCACCATTTAGATGTATAAACATGCCTACCAAATTTCATTTATCTAAAATAAGTCTTGGTGTTGGGATTTTTTTTTCTGTTAGTATAAATTAGATGTTATTAAAAACTATTCAATTTTGAGCAATAAGTAAAAGCTTCATAAATCTTAATTTTGTACTGGATGCTTAAAATTCAAACCTGTTTGAAATTAAAAGCAATTGTCCTGTATTTAGGATATCCTTTTTGGTATCTTAATTAATAACACAATTAATGTAATATGATTTGAAATGTTATTTTCTTCCAACTACTTTCAAGCAATCTAAACTCATATTCTATATACAAACTGCTGAATTCTCTATTTAACCTTTTGGTGTTGGCACACATTCATCAGATTCTTATTCAATAATTTGCTTGTTGTGATAACTATATTGCCATGGAAGACTCGTGAAAAATCAAAATTCCTTCCAGTGTTTTCATTTTATATGGCCCTAGAAGTTATTATTCAACAGATAAAATATCGATTTTGTATTAATTTTATCTTGGCTTATATTTTTCTCTTTAATATCACTAGCACAAGGTTTTTTGCATGGTTTCCATTTCCTTATTAAGCAGAAAAGAAATCGAAGCACTTTTTAAATAATGGAGCAGATAAATAATTTTTAATTTAGGACATTCAGTTGAACTCTGCTACTGAGGGAGTTATACAATAATTTTACATAACTCTTGAAATATACATGGAAAACTTTTTTAACCTAACATTTAAAATAATTAAAGGAGATGATGCATTTGCAGTTTTTTTTAATTAATTTAAATTTATAGAAAATATATTGCATTATAACTTTATGTACTTTTTTATCTGTTAACAAAGTTATAAGTAACTATTTTGATGTTGTCGTCATTCAAACACTTTCTATGCTCATAATGTTCTGAAGAAATCTATGTTAACTTCTTTACTTTCTTGAGTAGCATATACATGTAAATTTATAAAAAATGATTAATTTTAAAATTAATACTTTTAGAAGTCTTAGAATTATAAAAATGCCTAGTACTAATGAAAAAAAAATTAGTTTATGTCAATTTACTTAGTTTTTCTTTTTAATTTTCAAGTAATTATATTTTTTTTTCTTGTAGTGATCAAAATGTTCTTCTGAAATATGTGAAATAATAAATATTTGCACAGATTTTTTGCATGATAATGAAATTTATGTATTAAGGTATGTTATTGCATGCATTTTTTAAATGTATAGTTTGGTTTCTGCTGCATGAATTTTGGCATTCTTTTTTCTGTTTAGTTGCTAAAAGTGAGATGAATAATTTAAAATGAAAATAAATTCTCTTTTAATTCAATATCTTTTTCATACATATTTTGTTTTTTATGCAAATAACTTAATTATAGAAATATGAAATCATAGAAAACTTTGTCTGAAGCACTAGCACGAGTAAAGCTTATATAAATCCACAATTTTATGAAAAAGAATAACTTACTTCAATCTTACAATGAAAATTTTTCAAAAATAGATTTATTTTAGTTAAAAAAATTGCTTTTATGAAAGGTAGTGTTTAAAGATTTGGAAGACATAAATTTTTTTACAAAAATACTTCGATTATTATGTGTTACCTGATCAATGGTGTATTTATTATTTTTTTTAACTTTGTCCGATTCCATACCTTTTAAAAAATTGCTTTTGTTTCACAAATTAAATCCTCAAAATGAAACTCTACTGAAATATTATAAAGCTTCTTTTTCAAATATAAATTTTTATCTTTACACCATCATTAATTTTTAAAAGTTACATTAATAATCAAAATGAAAGAAAAAAAATTTTGCTAATGATCTTGTGGGCAAAGAAGTTCTATTCTAGTATTGTTCTTCATGTATATTTTTTAAAAATCATGGAATATATTACATTTTGAATTTTATTTAATGTACAATATTTTAAAAACGTAATCTCTCAATTTGTTTATACTATAAAGGAAACTACTGTATATTTTTTGTAGTATATATTTTTCACAAATCAACTCACTCTTGATTATATATATTAAGTACATAACTAGGATTTTTTTAGGGTCCAACTTTAGTTTATAATAGTTAAAATGTATGAGAATTATGGTTTTTGTAATTATAAGAGCAAGCAAAAGGAATGCGTTGAAGTTCATAAAATCTTTAAAGCAACTGTTCCCATAGTAAAGTAATGATTGTAAGAAGTTCAATATTAAACAAATTAACAGCAGAATTATGTAATTGAAAATTTATCCCTTATTACAATAGTTGCTCTTTTTGCAACACAGCAGCTATGGTTATTTCATTGAAAATAAAGTAAGGTAATGGGATTTTATAAAGTTTTATGTTAATATCTTTTTATTTAGCTATGCCAAAACATCATGGGCAACTCTTGTATTTGATACAAGATGTTAGAAAAGTTCCTAAAATTGAGTAAGACAACTTTTAAAAGAATGTAAATGGGGGTATAGATAGAACTTTACATGAATTATAATTGAATACACATATTAACTTTTTTTTCTGTTTTGGTAATAATTTGATTCAGAAATATTCAAACGAATAATCATAACGTTTTGATATGTTTAGCAACTCATCTGCCATTTGTGCTTTTTCAGCAAGCAATTGTAGAATTTTTTTATATTTTGATTTTTGACTACCTTTAGCACATCTTGTATTATAAAATAATAGTTTCATCAAATTCTTACAAGATAGTTATTTGAAAAATTTACTTTAATTTTTCAACATGTAATATAATTCATCAGTGTCTTTTATTCAGTTATTTAAGTTGACTATTTTGGGAATGTTTTTAGCCTTGAACGTCTGCAATATCCATGACAGGGAAACAGTTGAAAATGCTCTTCTAAAATATTATTGCTTGTGGTTTCTAGTGAAATATTAAAATTTTATTCTCCTTTTTGTCATTAAAGAGAAAAACAGTAATCTAGGAAAACATTCCTTATAAGCAGTGCTAAATTAGACATAAAAAGTTTGTTTAATAGCTGTAAATGACTATTGTAAATCAACTGTTAATGTCACCTGGTGTGGTGTTGATTCTATTACGATTGTTTTGTTAATGTGTGTGTTTGTCTAACTTGTCTTTTATGTAATTATCATTAGTATTCTTCTGATGTATTGTAAATGTGCACTGGGAACCTAAAAAAATCGTGTTAATCCACCCGAGAGTATTTTTATCCAAATGATCAACATTTCTTTAGACTCTCACATGCCACACTAAACTGCTTTTCCCCTCCAGGATGAAACCATTTTGGCAATTGTGAAGTATGTGAAAGAGCATCCCAGAGCTACAGAAAAAGAACTACAGCGAGAAGTGGAAAAGCAAATAGCAATGTTTGTTGAAAAAATTAAGTAAATGCCTGTTATTGATTTTTGTTTATATTATACATAGTAATTTTTATGATTTAAAAAAAAATTCTCTTGTATTTCTTGTACTTAATTTTTATTTTAAAATTGTTTTCTATTAAACTGTCGAATGGAAGTCTTAATTTTTGTTGAATAAAGATATTTTTTTTATGTCCAATACTCCAATTCTTATGTTCAATACTCTCTTCTAATTTTTAATTTTATTTCAAGAAAAATAATTTTATTTAAGCATAGTTTAAAATTCCAATAAAACTTATTATTTTGGTTTAGTAAAAATTAAATCCAAGTTTGACATAATGTCATTGGAGGGGAAAAAGTCTCATTTACATTTACAGTGCTTGGACTGTTCCAAGAACCTGCCACTTATTCTTCAGCAATTTTTTTTTAAAAAAAATAAGACATGACATCTTAGTTATATATTTATATAAAATATTTGTCACACAATATAGTTTTCCAACAATTAAAAAAAATTAATACAGATTGCCATATATCAACTTGATTATATTAGAACTAAAAAACACAGTTAAGGAAACAATAATATTCGATGAACACCATAATACAAGAAAAGATTCTATTAAGAGTTTTAATATTAATAACAAATAATAAAATTAAAGACAAAAACCAGAGGCACATAAAAAAATATAAAAACATAATATGAGAATTCAAAAATAAAAAAAAGACAACCTTTGAGATTTGTAACTGAAATTTCTTTTTGAAATATATCTTATCAGATATCACCAAATTCTAAACTTGAGTGGGATGTACTGTCAATGGATGACAGCTTCCTCCCCTGAGCTGTCTGACTGGATTCTTCCAGAATCTCTGTTTTGTTGTTGGCTTCACCATGCTCCTCACTACTAGGAGAGTCTATACCATTGTCCCAGCCTGGAGAAGCATGTGTAGGAGAAAGGCTGAGGGACATGCGATCCTGCAGAAGCTGCTTGTACTCGTGAATGGACTCATTAAGTGACCATAATTGGCACAGGAGCGACATATCCAGCTGTCGCAAGCCAACCTGTCGAAATAAATAGTTTTCTGAAAAATAACATTTCTAACAAGGATGTAGCTAGATTGGAAGTATCCAGTTAAAATATCTAAACTGGTATTCACAATAATATTGAATATTTCTTATATAATGGCAAATTTACAAGTCAAAAAGCCAATTTTTTAATATTGCATGAATTCTATGCAGTTACATGCCTTATTAATAATTGTATGATGTATTCATTTGGATGTTATAAAATTTATAAATACTTCATATTATTACTAAAAATTCAAATACAAGACATATAGTTTCATGTGAAAATTAGAAAAATCAATACTTGTACATAATTTTGCAATTTGTACAGTAGATAATTTTATATACTTTTCATTACAAACCTCCAGAGATAAACAATGTAAGGTTATTTATTAAAATAAAAAAAATACTTTTTAAAATTTAGGAGATGGGTTAATGTGAGTTGGAACGTTCAGCTACTAGTATAATGCTATTAACAAAGCGATGAATAATAACTAAAACCTTAGTTACTATATTAGCATCTTTCTTATTACTCGCTTTTCAGGTAATTTCTACTACTGTATTGTTACGTAGATTTTATGTAAAACAATCACAAAGAAAGTAAACAATTCTTTATGAGCAATGTGAATTTATTATTGAAAATCCAATCCTTTAAATACAGGATTCAGCAGCAATATTCACAGGGTAAATATCCGAAGGTTTTCAACCGCAATCAAACACAATCACCTGCGTTTAAAAATAAATGTACGTAAAGATTATTCACAAGCACAACCGAGCTAATCGCTAGTGAAAACAATCCTCTCTACTCGCTGGTCTAATCAAGACTCATCGCCGTACCAGCGAGCATCTTTTTATAGGCGCGACAAAAACTTCCAGAAATATAATCACTCGTGACATTAGTGGAGAGATCCACTACCTTCTAGAAGATTCCAGAGGGTTCCGAACTGGCCAATGATGCCAACTTGGCTCTACCGCCAAGATTTTGCCAAGTTCTCATTGAATCGCCATTATAACGTAAGGGGCTGCATTGCTTGTGAATAGTACAATTTTAACATGAAATAAATATAACAGAGTAATAGAAATGCATTAAGCACTCGAATACAAATTATTTACACAAAATTCGTAACACTGCCTCCTCCTCATGCACGTCCCAGGCAGTACAATCCCTGAGTAAGAGGTATCTATTTACAGACAAACTACTCACACAATAATCACATATAAAGTAACAAATATACTCAACAGCATATATAAAGCAAATAAATTCAAAATGCAAAAATAAATTACAATACTATAATAAAACTAAGGAGTTTGAAAAGAGAAATAATTTACATTTTTTTTTACAAAATAATTAATGACCATGGTCTGAACTTAAGGATCTTATTCATCTTGGCCAAGATAAGGGGCTAGCCTATTGTAATGTATTGCCTTTGTTTTTGAGTGTGGTGATTTCTGTATCCGCACCACAATGTCATTCAGTCTTTTAAGGACTGTGTAAGGACCTTCCCAGTTGGTCTGCAGCTTTGGAGAGAGTCCTTTGTGACGTTTTGGATTCCATAACCACACTTTGTTACCTTCGTGGAAGTCGTGTCCGGTTGCTCTTGCGTCGTATTTATTGTGTCTTCATCTTCTCGGAAGCCACGCCGATTCTTTCCCTAGCCAGATGATGCATTTCCTCCATCCGTGCCTGGAGTTTCTCACTATACTCCTCAGGCGCCAAGGGTGCATCTGGTGGCCGGATGAACAGATCTGCAGGTAGATAAAGATCACGTTCAAAGAGCATCTGGGATGGGGAATAGACGGCGGTCTCGTGAACGGCACTCCAGTAGGCAAGCAGGAAGGGCAATTTCTTGTCCCAGTCGTGTTGATTACTGGATACCAGGAGAGAGAGGCTGTTCAGGATGGTCTGATTGAACCTCTCTACCATGCCATCAGAATGAGGATGCAAAGCTGTTGTCCTGGTTTTGTCGATGGCGAGTATTTCACACAGTCTCTTGCAAACTGCAGAATCGAAGTTTCTCCCTTGATCGGAGTGAAGTTGTAGAGGGACCCTGAATCGTGAGATCCAGTGTTGAACTAAAACCTCTGCAACAGTCGAAGCCTCTTGGTCGGAAATAGGATAGGCTTCAGGCCACTTAGTGAAGAAGTCCATCACCACCAGGATGTTGTTGCCATCTGATGATCTCGGAAGTGGGCATAGGATGTCAAAAGCTATTCTTTCGAAATACGCTCCCACATTACACAGCTGCAGTCCTCCTCTAGTGAGTTTTCTGGGCCCTTTGGGTGCAGCACAGGGATCACATATGCGACAACACTTTTCCACATCACTCCTCACATTGTTCCAGTAGAAGCGCTCACGAACTTTTTGTAAGGTCTTCATAACACAAAAATGACCTCCAGTAGGACTGCCATGGAGTTCCTTAAGGACTGTTGAAACTCTTGTCTTTGGGAGTATTAATTGCCACCTGAATGTTTTTCCGTCTTCAGACTCCCATTTTTGATATAAAACACCATTTCTCAGGTGGAGAATACCAAAGAGCCCATCAACGCTTCATTGTAGGATGAAAAGGGGCGATGTCTTGCTAGCTGGGCTTTTTGTCGGACGACTCTTTGAATTCTATGATTGGTTTTATTTCAGGATCAGCCAGTTGATCTTTTCGGACGCTCTCATCACTCCACGGGTCCAATGCCGATGTTGATGGCATTGTAACTTGGCGGACGATTGGATCTATTATGCCAAATTTCTTTCCTACTCTCGAGCAGTATTTACTGTTCTCCAGGAAAGGTTTTCTCAAAGGGACGTCTCCAATTGAATCTGCTGATCTTTTTGATGGCTAAACACTTTCTTTGACTCGATTACACTTGTACAACAAGGATCTTCTTGATTTACTTGAGGGCAGTTACTTCTTACACATGCCCAGTTCTACCGCATCCCCAGCACTTGATGTTGAGATCTTCTTTATTTATTCGAGTGCAGCTACTTCTCAGATACCCTGCTCCACCACACCCCCAACACCTGATTCTACTCTTCCTCAGGTTCTGACATTGAGTCATTAAATCTTGAATTTCCTCTCAGTTTCTCAATCTCTTTTAGCAATCGAGATTCACACGGCTCATCTGCAGTCATCCTAGCTCCTTGAATGAAATGACGATCTTTGCGGCTGGCTTGAGTGGCAGCCTCCAATTTTATGGCATATAACAGTGCAGATTTAAGATCTTGGACATCTGCCATTCTTACAGCCTTCTTGATTTTCCCATCCTTCAGGCTGTCCACGAAATACTGTAAAAAGATTACTTTTCGCACAGTTGCTGGGTGGTCGGAAAAAGCCAAGTTGGCGAGCCTTTCTACTCTGGAGGCATATTCCTGCAAGCTTTCTCCGATTTTCTGGAGTCTTTTTTTCATCTGCAGACGAGCGTATTCCTTGGAGTATTTTTGGTTGAACCGAAGATCCAGAGCATTGTATAGGGAGTTCAAATTCAGTCGCTCTATGTTGGGAAGAGTCTGCAGTATTTCAGCAGCTTCTCCTCTAAGGGATGCTGCTAGCTGACAAGCTTTGACCCCCTCAGTCCATCCGTTGGCTTCCAAAATTATTGCAAATTGAGTCTTGTACACCTCCCATTTGGTTTTTCCATCATAGGTGGACAGTTTCACTGATACTGGTGAGGCAGGCTCAGGTACTGCAGAAGTAGGCACAAACTTGTTTTCATTCATCTTTTTGCAAGCTAGAAGCTTCTTTTCAAGATCTTCAACTCACTGGCTAAAATTTCCAGCCACTTTCTCAATTTTTTCATCAACTTGTTCTCTAATTGTTTCTTCAACTTGCTCTACTTCTCAATCTTTTCTTCAACTACTGCAATCTTTTCTTCTACTTTCAATGCTATTTTCTCTTCAACATTGTCAATTTTCTTTTCTAGAGCATTCTTGAGATCTTCCTGACATTTCTGTACATTTTCTAGTCCTTTCTGCATTTCTTGTTGGCCTTTCCTAGTCTCTTCTTGGCTTTTCTGCATTTCTTGCTTAGTCTCTTCTTGGCCTTTCTCCATTTTCTCCTTCAATTCATTTTTAACCTCTTCTTGGCTATTTTTCAAAGCATTGATGGCTTCCAACAGCGCCTTCAGTTGTTCATCCATCACTCTTGTTATTGGCATAAAACCCCACTTCTGACACCAAACTGTTACGTAGATCGGGTGCGTGGATTTTATGCAAAACAATCACAAAGAAAATAAACAGTTTTTTAAGAGGGATGTGGATTTATTATCGAAAATCCAATCCTTTAAATACAGGATTCAGCAGCAGTATTCACAGGGTAAATATCCAAAGGTCTTCACACCTTCAACCGCAATAAAACACAATCACCAGTGTTTAAAAATACACATATGTAAAGATTATTCACAAGCACAGCCGAGCTAATCGCTGGTCAAAACAATCCTCACTACTCGCTGATTTAATCAAGACTCATCGCCGTACCAGTGAGCATCTTTTTATAGGCGCGGCAGAAACTTTTAGAAATATAATCGCTCGTGACATTAGTGGAGAGATCCACTACCTTCTAGAAGATTCCAGAGGGTTCCGAACTCGCCAATGACGCCAAAATGGTCACCAAAAATTATGCCAACTTGGCTCTACCGCCAAGATTTTGCAAAGTTCTCATTTAATCGCCATTATAACGTAAGGGGCGGCATTGCTTGTGAATGGTACAATTTTAACATGAAATAAATATAACACAGAAAAATAGAAATGCATTAAGCACTCAAATACAAATTATTTACACTATTTACACAAAATTCGTAACAGTATATATAACTGCATTATAAAGGAATTTAAAATATTGCGTGTCTTCAGATATTCTGAATATCATTATCATAATCTTTTCAGTCAGAAAACACATTATTCTTAGTTTTTATACTTATTTTATTTAATATTATTTTAAAAGTCTATGAGAATTAAAGTTCTAAAGGAACTGAAAAATGCATTAGAAAAAGAAACACTAATATAAAAAATTATGAAATATATCAGTCATTTTCTAAAATAACAGCAATGATATCATTTATCTCTGATGTTCTCATAAAAAAGGTTAAAAATATCTGTAATATCTTTATTACTTTTCTTAATAACTTCTCACATCCATCAATAAAAACACAATTACACATCTTGATTAAATGTATCATTCTTGGTTAACATAAGTTCTATGGATTAAACACAATCAGATAAAAATCAATTCAAACACAGTCCCAAGACACTATCTCTTATATTTTCTTTCTCCGGATCACCTCTGTGGTCTCTCTCTACCTGATGGAATTCCTTTCCCTTCCATCCAAAACAAGGGAACTTTTCCTCCCTCGACTATACCCTTCGGAGTCCAGCAATCTTCTCCCTGGAGTCAAAACCCTCTTCCAAAATACATTAACTCTCCCAAAGTCATGCCAACATTCCATCTCTTTCACCAACAGCAGTCTCAGATACTACAATATCATTTGTGGTGTAATAACAAAGTATGTCATTTCAGACATTTATAGTAAAAAGAAATCTCACACAAATAATTTGGGTGATTTATCATTTTTGAACACTTTGTCACTTTTACCCCGTTTTAAAGTTTTCTGACAGAAAATTCTTATGTATACTGATAAAAATTTTTAGAAATTTATATTTTTTATTTTGCAGTTTAATTTTTAAACAAACACACACAAAATTATTTTTATGTAACACAACAAAATAGCTAAAGAATGGGGGGGATTTAATTTTGAAGCTCTCCTTTTGACTGTAAGCCAAACCTGGAAAAATCTAATGAGCAAGAACAAGTAAATCCAAATTTTTTTAAATAAATTTTTTTTGAAAAGTGTGCTTATACCCCTCAACTGTATAATACGAAGTAAAATAATACTTGATAGCTGAATAAAATATACTTCTTATGCTATGCATTAAAACTATAAATAATTCTGTTAATCAAATACTGGGTCTACTTTTTGTTATCTTTCAGAGACATTCATACTATGTAACATGCTTTCCCACACATAATTTCCTTTTATTTGCATTTAATACTATATTGGCATTCATTTGACTTTTCATAAATTTATAGAATTGAATTTCACCTAGATTAAAAATTATTTAAACAGATTAATAAATAAAAATTATATACACAAATTCACCAACAAAATCTATAATTTATCGTTTATAATTAAATGCTTCTGATTTCCCCTTCCCATCGAAACATATAACTTCATAGAGAAAAGTTATTTTTTTTACAATATATGCCTCAATTTAGTTCATTTAGAACTAAACTAGAAGAGTACCTAAGATACTTAAATCAATCTAAAGAACTATATCAAGAAAAATGGGCAATAAAAATATATTGCATAAACATCATGAAACTTAATTCCTAAAATATGTTCATATTTAAGCAACACAAATACAAACCATTTCTTTTCGCAACAAAGCAAGCTGCACATCTAGTCGTCCAGACCGATTCTGTGTTTTGCCATCATCACTTTGTATGTTCTCTGCACTGTCGCTGCGAGTGGGAACATTTTGCAAATTTGTGCGCTCTGCAATGCCCCGACTTAGATCCTGCTGGATCATAGTTCTCATGGTATGAAGGCGTTCCATTTCCTTCCACTGCGCGCTGCTGAAGTTTAGGAGGCCACTCAAACTCTTGGGCAGAGGGGGCAGGCCTTGCAGGGAAGCCATTGATTTCTTTAAGTGAATACAGAATATTGAATTTATAATGAGGAGACATAAGTAAGAATATTACTTAACTCTTTACTAACATTTTTTACTCTTTACTTGAAATATTAACCGTAAAAAAATTATATTGATTAAAATTTATAAATTTATTTTAATTATTATAAAACTCCAATAACACTCTTCTGTAAAATAGTTATTTTAAAATAATTTGAGTTGTTTTGGAAGAGGATTTCAGTTACTCAAGAGAATGATAGTTACACATAATATTTTGTCTTTGCCATCAACACTTTATTCTGAAGAATTTTAATAAGTTAAAGAATTTTAATAATCAACATTAATTTCCTCATTTAAAACTTTTGAAAATTTTAATAAGTATCTTGGTTTTCCTTTATATTATGATGTACACTAAATTTAAATGATTCATAACTGAAATATTTTTTTTAATAAATGAATTAAATATGAAAGGGAATGTGCAAGTATAGGTATACAATAAAAATCTTATCACAGATAAAGAAATAAATTGTCAAAGATTTTAGATACATTCAGAAGTGATAAAATGGTTTTGGCAAAATTAAATTTTTATAAAAAAAACACTATACAAAGCTTGCTACACAAACAGACAAGGTTTTAAGCATGCAATGCAGATCTACTTTGCTATTCACTTAAAGGAGATCATATTTTTGAAGGTATAGATTTTACAAAAGTAGATTAAATGAAATAGCATTACTATTTTATAATCTTCTATTATATCTTATAAACACAATTTTAAAACTTCATAGAATTAGAATATATATATACCTGGGTCCAAGAACGGAATGTTTTAGGTCTTCATGTGAAACACAATATCACTGAATAAACTTTCTAAATTCATCCAAACTTTGTACAACGAATTCTGCATTTTTAATTATATATATATTTTTTCATATTTACTGTGGTTTTGTCATTCATATATATTAAAATCTATTTTAATAACAAATTCAATGTGACAATTAGACAGAATTACAATACAATATATTTTATTTACATTTTTAAAAATTCCATTTAACAAGACAATGCAATTTCTAACTTTACTGTTGATATTAACCTGTAAATTTACATTGTACAATAAAACTGATAAAGAAACATTTGAATTCATAAGAAATTATGTATGTTAGTAAAATAATGAGAAATATATTTTACTGCAGTTAATTGACATTGAAGACTGTATTCAATTTTTCCATTTGCACATTTTTATATTTTATAAAATAATAAATATTCAAAGATGCAAATGATCATGTAAATTGATAATAATTTATGGAAAATAATTATTGATAAAAAATATTTTAGCATAACCAATTGTGCACATTTCAGACAACTCTCATTAAAAATATATTGAAAAAGACTTCATTATTGACAGGATTTCAAAAATAAAAAATTTAAAAGCTTATTTATTTTCATAATGATTAGTCTGTAAAATATAAAATTTTTTCAATGCATTGGTATCTATTATTACACATATTTTAAATAACAATGTAAGTAAATAAATGACATACCATTCAAAATACATAAGCACTTTACAATCCACAGATATAGCAAGTCATCTAATTAATGGTTTAGTCTAAATTGTATTAAAACTTATTATTTTAAACATAAATATATTCAACAAGTATGGAAGATAATTGCACAAATTAATAAAATCATTTTCGCACATCGGTTACAACATAAAAAATTGGGCAAAACAAAAACCTCGCGTAACGTTAAATAAAGAGCACTTTTTGAGTTCCTCACACCTTGGGCATTCCTCTTCGGCATGGTCAAAGGAAAAGAGGTTGCTTGTCATTGGTAGATGTGCAATGACGTCATTATTCTAGATTGTCTGGTTTGGCGTTATAGCATTTTTCTATGCCCTACCAGTTCATTGAAACATAAAAGTTTTGTCCCCATTTGGGAGATTGTTTTTCATGCAGTTTTTTCTTCCATGTCTTGAGTATAATAGTTAAATTCCCTTGCGTATGAAATTTTCACTGTAAAAATAACAATCTGTTCTTTTTTTCATTCACGAAAATCAAAATATTTTTAATGGATTTAATTTTGTAGAAGAAATATATATTTGAGCTTAGTAAATGAGGAACTCAATTACAAATAAAAAAAAAATTGTTATAAAATTTTTTATTAATCCATTTACTGTGATTAATAATACTTTGAAAATGAATAACATGTTTTGAGTTTTATCATTATGTAAGAAAAAAGAAGTCACTTATAAATAAAGAAAATTTGTTTTTTTTTTATAATATATATTTATTGGTAATATTATTGTACATTTTAAAGGTAAATGAATTCGTTCTTATATCAGAATGAATTTGTACAGGCAAGTGATATTTTAAATTATTAGCTTAATTTTTGTAATTAGTGATTTGTTTTGTATGTATATATATATGAGACTCATTTATTCACATTTATAAAAAAATTCGTCTAATACTCTGTTTCCTTTTAAATTTTAGAATTAAATTTACTGCAAAAGTTTTAGCTATTATAAACTTAACTATATAAATAAACTCATGCTTAAATTTTTATTTTCTATCTTTAATAAAATACTATAAATAAAGTGATTCGTAGCTATTGTATAAGAAACACCTCACTGTTCTAAAACTTCCACATCACATCCATATTATTCGTTCAAGTAATCATCGACACATTTATTCACATAATTCTCAATTTTCGCAATTATTTTAGATGTTTTCTCTTCTAGCATGCCCACACATATAAATCTTCATTCAGGGTTTAAATAGAGTACGACTTGTGTGTGTGTGTGAATCCCTTCATCAGTGGTTTGTTATAGAGAATAGTTTGTTTTTATAACAGGCAGGTTTAATGAAGATATAGTCATTAATGGAATTTGGATTCATCTTAAGAAATATTTACTGATCGGTGTTGTGTCACTCGAAGCACATAAATTTTCTCCTTTCCTAAAGTATGTTTCCTCCTGTAAAGCTACTGTTCGAAAATTAATACGAAAATATGACATAAAATTATACGTTTTCGAGCAAAAATAAAAATTAGCTATTAAATTATAATTTCCAAAAACTTATTTAGATTTTGCATACTATCTTACAAGAATTTCCACACACTAATTATTCACTTTATTATAGCTACAATTAAAGATAATCAAGAAAGTATAATACGTAGCAGAAAAACCATTTAACGAAAGCTCTCTCTCTCTCATTTAGAAAAATTTCTTTTTCCAACATTTCCATTCTTAGAATCAATATATATATTTATATAGTCCCTAGTTTATTTTAAAGTACCTAGAAATGGGCTTAATTTTTGAGAAATATATATCTTTATATTCACGTGTGTTCTGGTATCTTTTTAAAATGTATATGTACTTTCTTTCCATTTTATTTCGTTATTTATGAGCACAATGGCGTTGTAAGTATAAAGTACGCACTTTGTAAATTTTCGAAACACCACTAATATTATACGAAAATGTAAGAATTTTTTTAAAGAAATTATTATTTGTCAGTTAACCCAACAAACTAAACATATACGTCTGAAATAATATAACCGTAACAGTTATAGAAGCAATTAATTACCGTAACAGCCGGCGTATAACGCACAATTTGAACACAGAAAATAAGATCGAAATTCATGTGTGCGCATAATACTCTGGAGAAAAAAATGTATCTGGCTATTAGAAAGCTCCCGGAAAAAAAATTAGACTTCTACATAGTATATCGAAATATTGTGTGTGTTTAGTTAAAAGAAATCAAATTCCTCATCAACTGTAGATCTGGAAGAGTTGACTATATTTTTTTTTATAAATCTTGGAATAATACCTTGAATAAGTGATTTCAAAACATATAGAACCAGGACTTGGAACCGTATTTTTGTTCCGGTTCAACTATAAAAAAATATATCGTTTCTGTTCCGGTTTCCGTTCTGCCAAAAATAACGGTTTTCTGTTCAGATCTGAATGAATAATTTTATTTTACGTATATTTTTTTCTTATTTGTACTACAAATATAATTCTATCGTAAACAAAAATGTAATTCTATCAAAATTTGGAAGACTTTTTATTTTTTGTTAAAAAGCCATCAACAAGTTCATTCAACTGAATTAAATTTGATTTCTACAACATTAAGAACTGAAACAGAAAGCACTAGTGAACACAGTTGAGTAGCTACCAATAGGCTAATGCACCAGGGCCCTAACCACCAAGCAAGTCGAACTTGCAATAATTTCTCCCACATTTAATATATAAATATAAAAAGGTAACTGTAATCAGGCCAACTTAGTTAAAAATAATTTTGAACTTATTGAGAATTGCCCTAAAATTCTTTCTTTTGTATGGTGTTGCGAACTTTACTTATTGAAAAGTTTATATTATTTTTCCATTTTCTAACTGTTACTTGAAAATAAACTTCCATGTGTGAAAAATCTTACCATACATCTTAAAAACCTACACAGGAAGCTATTCCTTCTAGGTCATTTTATTTTTAATAACAATAGGATTCATAATAAGCTATTTTTCTGTTTCAGTATTTCGCAATCTATTCGTGTCCCCCTCCCCTCCTCTGTTTTTTTTTATCAGAAATGTTTGCTTCACACACAATAGAGAGCTATAAGGGCCTTTTTGCAGCGCACGCCAGAATAGCAGATGGCAGAATTTTTGACAATTATCGTTATATTTTGGACCCTTCGCACACTATCTTTATAAATTATAGCCTATGTCTTACTCTGATGTTTAAGCTATATTATTGGAAAGTTTCATTAAAATCCACTTAGTTGTTTTTGCGTGAAAGAGTAACAAACATACATACACACATACAAACTTTCGCGTTTGTAATATTAGTAAGAATATTTCTTTTAAATATTAATCCCCAATTACCAGTTAGTCGTTATTTTAATAAGAAATCATTTAATTAAATAAAATAATTATTAATTACCATGTTTTTATTAACTCGCTTTCTTGTCTATCAGGGTGGTAATTGATTTGAAACTAACTTCCCGATGAGCTGCAGACTTGAAATTTGGACCATATCTCAGAAGTGGATGACAATGCATGATAATGCAGAAAAAGACGTTCTAGTCATGAACCCGAGCCCCCAAAGAGGCTTGTATGTCTGTCCGGGTGGAATTCTGGACCACATAGCTCAAAAGTGAATGACAAAGCATGAAAATGTGAAAAAAAAAAAAAAAAAAAAAAAAAAAACGAAAAGGGGGTGAGAAAGATGAAGAAACCGGAAAAGACGAAAAACAAAAATTATGCTTTTTAGTCTTTTAGTCCGTTATAAAAACATGGCACATTAAAAATTTTTTTAGATATTATACTTGTTTGTTATTAACTTACGTTGTAGCACTGGACATGTAAAAAATTGCATACAATGACAAAAGTAAGCACTTGTCAGCTGTAGAGATTATGTGATAAAAAATCTTCTGATTAAATCCCTTTTTAAAGGTTTTGACATAGATTCAGTGCCGTAACGTACACCCTCGCATTGTGGGGTGCCCAAAGCGTTCATGACGCCACGTACATATTAAAGCTTGGTGTCCAAAAGCTGACTTTGTAGGGGGCCCTAATACTCTCTAGGCAGTGGGATACACCATTGTCTAGATTCCTTTCTTTCCAATCAACTACTTGTCTTACCATCCCTTTACTTAAATTAATACATCGATAGAATTAAATATTGTTAAATTACAGCTTTAATTTCTTCAAACGTGTTCTTGCACTAGCAATTTTCTATAAGATTTAATGTTTTCAGCAAATAAAAATTAATAAATTGGAACTAATTTTTTTTACAATATCTGCTACTTGTTCTTATTGGAATAATATAATCAATTTTTAAAACCTAGCATAACTGTTATTTAAAAAAAATAATAATCAAAAAACTGCTGAAAAGTTAGGCCACAAAAGCCTTCGTATACTTAAAAATTTCTCTCTCTCTATATATATATGATTTTAAATATTGTATTTTTTCCCCCTTAAGTAGAATACTTGGTAAAATATCTTTTAGTGTCCACAACTTTTATAGACTTCTTAGAACAGATTTCATAATTTTTTTTTTTTTGTAATTTCTGCATTGATATTTATATTCTTCTATGATTAATGTTTTTAGTTTACAATTTGTTGCCTTATTGTTTCCCAGTATTAAAAGAATTGTGGTTCATTTGTATGTTGTTTATCGTAAATTTTGATTTTTCTTTTCTGAATCATCTATCATGAATCCCTTTTCTGAATCATCATGATTAAATCAATATAAAAAATGTATTTTTAGATTTTTTTTCTTTCTTTCTTATAGATTAAGATAGATAGATTTCTTATAGATTTTATAAGTATGTTCTTATTAGAAGTATTATGGCTCATTGATTCATAAATTGTTACTCGCTCTAAAATATATATAATAATTTCTTGCCGTGTGTATGTAGTGTAGTTATAATGAGTTATACCCTACAGAATTGTTGAAAACTTTATTAACTTCATGCGAGTGATTATTTATTTACTCTTTTTTCTTTTTTTAAAATTTATCTATCCTAAAATTGGAGCATTATAAAAAAATAATGTATATTCCATCAGAAAATAATCATACAATCAGAAAAAAAATTTTTTTTTTTACTCTTCTATTTTAAACAGTTAAATGCTTATGATTTCAATTTTGTCTTTTCTTCTATAAATTAATCTTTTTTAATAGTAACTGTTCCAAGTTCCGTTATTTTCTTTTGTGATGCATGCATAAATATTAAGCTTGTCATCGAACTCAGTTACAAATCACTTATTTTTGTAAAATGAAATTCTTTAAAAAAAATGTAAAAATTATAAATGCATAGCAAATATGTATATTTAATTATAAAATTAAATACATTTTAAACAAGCACTCGATAATTCAACGGAAATTTTTTTCTTGGACCTCAAAAGAAATCCAAAACGGGAGAGTATTGTTATTATTATTATATATGTATACAGTCGGACCAGTAGCGCACACAAGAATTTTTCAAGGGGGCGGTCCAGGGTCGAAAGTCCACCCTTTAGGTATCATGCTCCAATACGCCGCTCAACATATTCTTTTGATTTTGTCGATTTTCGGGAACAAAAACAATACAAAATTAATTATTGAATAAAAAATTAGCATTAATCAATAAAATTAATGATTAATAACAAACACATAATTAAATTTTACGTAATATAAACATACAATCGGAAAAAAAAATCAAGGGCTATGGGGGAGTCCCTATGACCCCCCCCCCTTGTGTGAGTCGGACCTCTGCATAGCGAAAAGCTCATTACATGGAAAATTCGCTATGTAAAGGTTCATCTTTCAATATGCTTTATGAACCACATAAAACAAATTTTAAATTCCTAAACACCATATATTTAAAAAAAGTAATTACTCACTCCTTTTTGTAAATTAGTATCTCTTTATTTTATATATCTTACCCATCGAAAGAAAAAGAGAAAAAATAATGTTGAGGAATATACACTGTATTTTCAAAAAGAAAATCATTTTATTTTAAAATTAATGAACTTTAAGGACATTTTCTAATTCAAAGCATACAAGTAATTTTAAGCATACATTATTTTATAACAAGACTTATTAAACTTACATCACCACATGCGTCCTTAAATTTAATTACGCATAAAACATGCTAATTTTGTTTGAGTTTTTTTTATTTGAAAAAGTACTTTGTTTCAGATTACGTTTCATATCATTGCAATGCACCAAAAATCCCTTCAGGCGCAATTTTCCGTGTCTTTTCTTAAATATTTCTAGTCATCCATTGCTACACAGAAATTGGTCTTATCCCAATACCTTCACAAATGGAAAAGCTTTCTCTATTACGAAAGGTTCAGAGATCGGAACATTTTTATCTTGCATTGTATGTATCCACTTCAAAACTGCTTCGTCGAAATCTTCATAGACACATGTTCTTCTACGTTTTGAACAAGAATTCAATGAATCATAATTTTGAAGCTTATCTCGATTTCTTATAATAGTTGATAAGCTGTTTGGAGGAATACTAAATTTTAAAGCCATGTCCTCTTTTTGACGCCTTTATCTACTTTCTGAAAAATTAAAAAAAAAATTTCATGCTCAAGCACTTACGAGCTATCAGAGAAACGAAGTTACTAGTACAACTGATCAACACTACAAATGAACGGAAATTAGTTCAAGGACACGATACAATTCCACTGAGGGTGAAAGAGGATATCGAAGATGTTTCTAGTGAAAAGTAGTATTTCTTGGATGAAACTCCCAGAATTCTATTGCTCTCGGCGAGAGCTAAACACAAAAACAGCAGTCCAAGATTTATGAGAACCATAAATGTGTTAAGAGAGAATAACTTAAAATGACCAGAACTACTTTAAAAAAAGAGAAAAAAATCCAATTACAAGAAAAAAAAGTTTGTTGTATAGAAAATGGTCTTCACTATAGGGATGTTATTTTATGAAGGAAATCCTGAAACGCGCTTGGTTCCAGGAAAACGCTATGTAGAAAAATTCGCAATATATAGGTTCGTTATATGGAGGTTCGACTGTATATATATTTTTTGATAAACAGTAGAAACTTTTCCCCTATCTCATTACTTAGAACCATAAATCTCTCCTTCTCTTTAGCCCTTTAACCACTTCCCTTTCACATTTTTTTTTAAAAAATGCAAAAAATCATCACATTTTTTTAAATTTTATTATTAAATACAATGAAACAAAACAAAACAAAATATGTAGGTTTTAATTTGAGTTCTTAATTTTTTACAGGCGTAAAAGCATTTAGTTTTAATATTAGTTTACTATCCCGAGTTACCTCTGGCAAATGGAAAAAAAGTTAAATATTAGAATTGATATGATTGATTTTGAACCAAGGGACAACACAGTGATACCTGACATTCTGTAAACTGGTGTCAAAAAAGTTTTCTGCACTTTTATAATTTTAATACAAATTTGGACAAAAAATTACATACTAAAAAAATTTATATTCCTTAATAAAAAATTGCTAGTCCATATGAATTTTCCCTCTATAATTTTTAAGAGAGATTATTTACACTGGTGTGCAAAACTTAAGCAACAATGTAAAAATTAAGCAGATAACCATGAAATTGCAGAAAAGGAGGTCTGGCGATCAGTACAGGGAACACGTAAGTCAGTAGAAACGTCAGAAGTGACGTGAGCGTACGCAAAACGCGTGATGTTGGCGCGTGTTGTTCAACAGTAAAATAAAGTGAAGGACGCAGACGCAATTCAACATATTCGCTGCAAGTGCCAGTGAGTCAGTTCGTGAAATATGGCTAGAAGAAATCACCTGGACGACTTCACGCGTGGAAGAATGATCAAAAAGCTGGAGGAGGGTTGTACCGTCACCAGTGTAGCTGCAGAGTTCGGAATCAACAAAAGTGTCGTTTCGCGCGCTTGGAAAGCGTTCCAAACCACAGGTACAGCTGTTAGAAAGGTTGGTGGTGGCCTCCCGAGGACGACAACTGCAGGGGATGACCGATATATCATCCTGCCGGCGAAAAGAGGCCAACGGCAGTCAGCAAGCATCATTGCTCAGCAACTCTCTACAGCAAAGGGGTGACAAGTGTCGTGGTTTACTGTAGCCAGACGCCTTCACAAAGAGGGCCTATTCGCCCGCCGTCCTGAACGCTGCCTCCCGTTGAAAGTTGACCACCGACGCCACCGTTTACAGTGGTGCAGAGAGCACAAAAACTGGACAACTGTCAATGGAGTCGTTTCCTCTTTACGGATGAGAGTCGGTTCAGTACCAGAAGCGATTCTCAACGCGTTTTGATTTGGAGAGAGATCGGGACACGGTTTTATACCAGTAACATCAAGGAAAGACACCATTACGGTGGTCCTGGAGATCTTCTCTGGGGAGGCATTATGCTGAACGGGCGAACTGAGCTCCACATTTTCGATAGAGGGTCTGTAACCGGGGATCGCTACTGTGAGGAGGTACTTCTTCCCCATGTGCGTCTGTTCCGAGGTGCCATTGGCCCAGACTTCATTTTTATGGAAGAGAATGCACGGCCACATCGGACTCTTGCTGTTGAGGAGCTGCTGGAAAGTGAAGATATCACTGGAATGGAACGGCCAGCGTACTCCCCAGATTTAAATCCCATCGAACATGTGTGGGATGCTTTGGAGAGACGTATTGCAGCACGATTACATCATCCGGAGAACACCCAACAACTCAAACAGATGCTGACTGAAGAATGGGCACTCCTACCTACCGCAAGAAATGTTGCACCAGCTGGTTCTGAGTATGTGGAGACGGTGCGGAGCAACCATTGCAGTGAGGGGAGGGCATATACCATATTAAGGAACGTCTGCTTGTTGTTCTACCTGTTGGATAGACCATCATGAGTCACGATACTATGCGTTCAATAAAGCTTGTTTATGTTTGATTCCATACCGTATGCATTGTATTCCTTTTTCAGCGCCGATGCTTTCGTCATCCTTTATGTACATAATACTCTCCCTCATTTCTGAATTTCATGTCTCTCAGATGATTTTTCGTGAAGTTATGGCAATAAACCCACCTGTTGCTTAAGTTTTGCACACCAGTGTATATCCATTATGTACACACAGGGTCGCATTTAGGCAGGGTGGCAAAATTTTAGAGTGCGGACAAGTATTGTTAAATACAAAAATTTCTCACTATAATTTTTAAAGTAAATAAATATTTTACTAAGATATGTAATAAACAAATATTGCTTCAGAATGTCAGCTATGCTTCTATATTCCTAAATTCTCTAAATCCCAAAATTCGCTAAGTTATTTCGAAATATTGGATTCATTAACAATAACACTCATTGTTAAAAGTTCTCCCGATCTGACCCAAGTAATGTCTCTATTGCTCCAAGATTTTTGTTTAGACGTGTAATTCTACCTGTAACTACTTGATAATAATTGTCCGCGCCAGTAAGAATTGATATTTCTTTATCGTTAAATTCATAAGAATCAGCTAATTGTACATTTTTTTAATATCAAAACTTTTTATCAGGAGTTGGTAAATGTGTAATCGAAATATATTCTGTCTCGACCGTTTCTATTGCAATGCACAAATTTGGATCATCCCTGTTTTTCAATTTTATTTTAACTATATTTAAGGTTTTTATTTCAGTTTCTTTAGCACCAAATGTGCAAATGGAAAGGTTTTCTTTTCTAAGAATTGGAAAGTTAAATTTCTCAGAAGTACTCTTTAAAACGAAACTGCTTTGTGAACCATTATCTAAGAATAATCTAACAACTTCTTGTTCATTTTTGTCATCTATTATTTGAGCACATGTTTGAAATAATACACTATTTAATTCTGTTTTAAATACTGCTGAAACTATATGATTTATGTCACTTTTTGGAGAGAAATTGTCCCCATGCCGATTTCGAAAACATATTGTGAAATGGTGGGAGCCATTACAAATAGGACATGACTCTCTTTTCGCACATTCCATTGCTCTATGACAGGGAATGAGACTCAAATAACATCCCCTTTTTTCTTAAAATTTCTCTCTTTTCGTTAGAGCGTAAGAAATGGTAAGCCTCGAGTTCATGAAGGCGCGCATTTGGAAGGAACGGGTGAGGAGGATATGGAACTTACGCAGCAAGATTCGCTGCAAGCAGAGATCGTGGTGCCTGTGGTTACTAAAAAACCCCGCATCCCGCCGTTTTTTTGTCTCACCTAAGGGTGACTGGAGGCAACTCGTTGCTTTAGCAAAATTAGTAGCCCCCTGCTTCCAGTCCCAGATGTCGGGACGATTCCTGAAGGTAACAGTAAGCGACGAAGTCGAATACAGGGACCTCAGTCATTGGCTCGAAAATTCCGGGGTGGAATTTAAAAGTTTTATGCTAAAGCAAGATCGACCAGTCAAGGTCGTCGTACGTGACCTTCCTTCTAACACCGAACCTGAGGATATTAAGACTGAAATTGAAGCCGAAGGCTTCAAAGTCATCAAGATATCACAGATGAAGAGTTATCGGACCAAGGCCCCCATGCCCCTTTTTTATGTACAAATAGAAAACGGCGTGGATGCCCCAAAAATCTACGACTTCACGGAGTTGTTTGGAACCCGCATCGAGGTTAAACCCTTCGATCGCGGAAACAAAATAAACCAGTGCTGGCGTTGCCAGGGGTGGTTCCACTCTTCGGAGGTGTGCCACCTCCCGCCACGCTGCGTGAGATGTGCAGGGCCCCATTCGGCTAAGGACTGTACTCTCGAATTTGACGCACCCATGAAGGGCGCGAACTGCTAGAGTGAACATGCGGTGAACTGGAGCCGCTGCCCCAGACACCCCAATAATTCTAAAAAGAAGAATAAAAATCAAAATAAAAATGGCCCTAAGCCAAACAACCAAATTAAAAAAACCCCAACACAGGTACCCCGACCTGATATCTCGAAGGCGAGAAAAGTCTCGCCTAATTTGGACTACTCTAAAGTAGTCCAAAATTTAATACCCGGGGAGCATGTTAGCCCCCCCTCTACTTCTCAGCCCATCATTACACCGGCCCCTAGCAAAGATGCCAGCATAAATGCCGGGCTCTTAAAGGACTTGCTCGTCTTAATAGAGGAATGTCCCTCTATAGACAAACAAGTCTTCTGCAGGGCATTCAAAAAACTCCCTTTCTGCGCTCCGCACGGCATCTGCGGACGTAGATGAAACCTACGTAATTTTCGAAGCCTACTGTAGGCTTCACACTCCCCGTGCCTAACTTTCCCAGCTCACGTGAGTAATTCCTTAAGAATAGGATTTTGGAACGCAAATTCCTTGCGTAACAAAATCCACGAAGTCCGTGATTTTGTACTAGAGCAAAACCTTGATTTGTTTTTGGTCCAAGAGACCTGGCTCGAGCCGGGTATCGACCCCCAGATCGCAAACTATCATCTCTTTAAAGACGATAGAATTGAATTCCCCCATACCGTAACGCGAGGCGGCACGGCCATTTATTGTAAAAACGAGATCGTGCACAACAGGGTTCCTCTTCCCGCAATGCAAGGAATTGACGCCACTGCTGTGCAAATTAAAATCAAAAATTCCCCTCCCATTAATATTGTTTCAGCGTACGTTAGAATTAAAGTACGTCAGAGTTTCCCATCAGAGGATTTAAAATTTTTTTTAATTCTGGCAGTAATTGCATCATTGCTGGTGATTTTAACGCCGCTCATGTGAATTGGCACAACGCCAAATCAACTCGATACGGAGTCTCGCTTTGCAACCTGGTCCGCAACCTTAGGGGAGCGAAACTGGTCGCACTGCAGACTGCCACACACCTCCAACCGCGTCAGCACAGTGGAAGGATTATCGACTTGGCTGTGTTCAAACACATTCCCTTCAACCATAGTATCAGAGTTCTTAGCGATCTCAGCTCTGATCACTACCCCGTAATTCTCGAAATAAATTTAAATACTTCGATTATTAAAAATCCAGAGCAGCTTTCAACTAATTGGTCTAATTTTAAATTTGCTCTTAATAAAAAAACCCACCCCCTCTACTGATCTCACCAGCAATGAAAATATTGAGTTTGCTATTAGCGAACTCAGTCAAAAATTCTCCGAAGCTTTCGTTGAGGCTTCAAAACCAAAATTTAAAAATGCTCCCAAAATTCTCTCCCCTGAGATTAAATCAAAAATTCATCAACGCAACAGGTTACGGAAATTTTGGCAAAGAACTAGGGGCCCTAGTATTTATTCTGAATTCCGTACCCTCAGTCGTGAGATAGCAAAGGATATCCAATCACATTCCCGCGCCCAGTGGGAAAAGCACATTGAGGCGTTATCGCCCGTTGACAACACTCTTTGGAGGAAATCCTCCCTCTTACGTAAGCCTTTTCGTTCCATTCCCCCTTTGAAAGGGGCTTTAGGCAGTACCGCAATAACCCCTATTGAAAAGGCGGAGGTTATCGCAGACAGTTTGCAAGAACAATTTGAACCCAATCACGTCGCTGGTCGAAGAGATTTCGATCAACGCATACACGCGGAAGTTGAAAACTTCCTAGCTACTCCCCACGTTCAAGAAATTGAACCGACCACGCCAACGGAAGTCTTAACTTACGTACAGAGAATCAAGCCTAGAAAATTCCCCGGACTTGATCAAATTTCAAATCGTATGATTAAAACTCTTCCCCTTAAATTCCTATTATTTATCACCTTGCTGATTAACCAGCTTTTTAAAAATAACTACTTCCCAGACTCCTGGAAAACAGCCGTGGTTATCCCCATACTAAAACCGGATACAAATCCGGAAATAGCTCAAAATTACCGTCCAATCTCATTGCTAAGTAGCTTGAGCAAAGTATATGAATTTGTGCTTCTTCGGCGCCTGAATCAACACTGCGCTGCTTCTAATATGATTATCCCGCAGCAGTGCGGTTTTCGCCCCCATTGCTCTACAGTTCACCAACTGCTCAGAGTAATGGAGTTGATTCATAGCGGCTTCGAAAAACACGACGCCACGGGTATACTTTTTCTGGACATAGCCAAAGCCTTCGATAAAATTTGGCATGATGGCTTATTAATCAAGCTCATACGACTTGATTTTCCGGCTCCCTTGATCAAGTCCATTCATAGCTTCCTATCCAATAGATCATTTAGAGTGAGAGTTGACAGGATTCTCTCCTCTCCTAGACCAATCAGAAGCGGCCTACCGCAAGGTAGTCTAAGTTCGCGTCTGCTTTTCACTCTGTACATAAATGACATCCCGCAAACTGGTTCATCGCATTTAGCAATGTTTGCCGATGATACTGCCGTCATCACGCAAAATAAGAGATTTTCCGTGGTAATCTCTAATCTGCAACACCACATTTCCTTGCTTGAACTCTGGCTTAACGACTGGAAAATAAAAGTTAACGCCTCTAAAAGTGCCTGCCTCATGTTTACGAGAAGATCCCAACTATCCGTTGGACTAACTCCCGTAACTATTTTTGGCCAACCCGTCTCCTAGGTAAACGTTGCAAAATACCTAGGGTTGTTTTTAGACGCTAACTTTTGCCTATCATATCTAACAGACTCGCAAAAAAGCGATCGCTGTTCATGCTATGCTTAAAAAGCTCATCTCCAGAAGGAGTAAACTTGCGATCCGGCACAAGGTTTTGCTCTACAAATCTATCATCCAACCGGTCATGTGTTACGGATCACAAATCTTTGGATCCGCAGGCATGTGTCATTTAAAGAAATTACACACGCTGACGAACTCATTTTTGAGACAAATTGTTAATGCTCCCTGGTTCGTATGCAATGAGCTCATATATCGTGATCTAAAAGTTAAACCATTTTTACCACATATAAAGGACCTTTCTAAAAGGTTCTTTGATAAACTTCCTAACGTTCCCAATGAACTAATTAGTAACCAGCCTGCATACGATCCCGCAGAACCATCGTCTCAAAAGCGCCCTAGAGCGCTACTTGACCACGATTTTATAAATTTCCCCCAAGCCAAAAGGCTTAGGGCTTAAATTTAGCTTATTTTTCATTGGGAATTTAAAATTTAATTTTAATTTTTATTATTTTTAAACTTAAACTTCCTACTTAAAACTAAAAACTCTGTAAAGAACA